>OY720252.1:12974634-14192819 GCA_963082625.1 Pasiphila rectangulata | reverse complement strand
TATTATACTTGTATTTTTGTACTTTTGGAAGGTTAGCGTTGTTACCATTTACATTTCTAGGTTGCGTCAAATCTTATTGTATAGAATGATATGAACATTTTTACCACAGTTAAATCCCATGTTGATGTCTTAAAACTTCAAAGTGACTTATGTCGGCTTGATAATTACTGCATGTCAAACAAGCTTAATCCTGCCAAATGTTCCATGGTTACATATTCCGGAAAAAGGAAATATCGCTTCGACATATACTTCAAAAAATCAAGTCCTTCTCAACAATACAGTTATTCGTAATCTTGGCGTTATTCATGACTCCAAATTATTGTTTGACAAGGACATCGATATAATTGTTAAGAAAGGGTCTAAATCATTGGGCTTCGAAATGAGAAGCAGTACTTCTTTTACAAAAGCCAAAACTTTAAAAAAAATTTATACTGTACATTTGTTCGAAGCATCCTTGAATACGCGTCACAAATTTAAGAAATATATCATATGAATTGAACAGATTCAAAAGAAATTTATAAAGTATATGTATATATTATCGCTTAACAATTCCTTATAACTCCAATGATTATTACAATCTCTGTAGGAAGTTCCACATTCTGCCTCTTTCCAAAAGAAGAGAAATAGCAGATATCACTTACCTTATTAAAATTGCATCTAACTCAGTTGACTGTCCTGAACTTATAAACAAAATAATTTAAATGTACCATTTAAAGTTAAAAGGCATAATCCTCTAATAAAAATAATGTTTCATTAGTCAAAACAAATTACCAACAGAATTCTTATTTAAAACATGCAAGTAATAGTTTCAATGTGTGTGTGACTTTGATTTATACTGCACAAGCGTTGTATTGGCTAGGCAGTTGTTGAGAAGAGAATTTTTTATCAAAAAATAACTGTTAAAAACTTACTACCTATCTCATATTTTTTCTAGTACTTGTTTGTATCTCATTTTTCATTGTTCTCATGTTATTTGTCCTTATTTCTACCTGTGAGGACCTCTAATTGGCACACTGCTCTATATAAGTGATAATATATATATATATATATATATAATATAAAACTATGTTAAAGCTGTTGGTCTTCCTAATAAATAAATAAATAAATCTAGCAAAAACTTGCTCTACTTCAGCCAAATTTTATATAGAATGTTTGTTAACAAACTGGCACACTTATTTTTATTTTATTTTTTTGTTTTATTTGGGAAAACCGAGTTAAATTGGTTTGTAGCACAAGAACAATACAATAGTAATCCTCTTATGGCCCACTACAAGAACAATACAATAGTAATCCTCTTATGGCCCACTAAGCTGGGAGGATAGTGTATAACAATGTCCCAGGCACTGCAGTGTCCCATACAGCATGAATACCAATTGCTGACACATTGAATGATCTATAATCTCTCTACTAGTGTCAGTAAAACAAAACCAGGCTATCTATCTAATCAGCCGGTAACACCCTCTGAGTAAAGGTCTCTTCTCCTATACTACACTCCTGGTAGTCATGTGCCAGGCGGATCCACTGTTCCCCTACTGCCTTAACAATATCATCCGACCAGCAAGCAGGTGCTCTGCCCCGAGCCTGCATAGCTCTTGGCCTCCATTTGGTGACTGCTTTGGTCCATTCATCATTTCAGCCGTAGGACGTCCACTGCTGGACATAGGCCTCCCTCATGGATTTCCATTTATTGTGGTTGGAAGCGATCTGCATCCACCATCGACCTGCGGTCTTCACCAGGTCATCATCCCATCTTGTTGGTGGACGTCCTACGCTGCGCTTGCCGGTCCGTGGTCTCCACTCAAGAACTTTTCGGCCCCATCGGCCATCTGTTCTGCGAGCTACATGGCCTGCCCATTGACACTTCAACATGCTAATCCATTTGGCTATGTCGGTGACCCGAGTTCTTCTACGTATCTCCTCATTTCTGATTCGATCGCGTAAAGAAACCCCGAGCATAGCCCTCTCCATAGCTCGTTGAGCGACTCTGAGCTTATTCATGAGGCCAATCGTGAATGACCACGTCTCGGTTCCATATGTCATCACTGGTAGCACACACCATTTCTACCGTTTGGTCCATTGATTGTACATTATTTTCTAGATACATTGAACTAGAGAAAAAAGGCCTACTGCTATCTTCAGAAGACTTAGCAGCTTCAATAAACACTTTAAAGGAGGAATATCCAGGTATTTGTGTACCAGGAGACCATGGCAGTAAAGAAGATGTAGAATTAGAAGTGGACATGCTGAAAGAGAGGCTAAACATGCTGGAGAAACAAGAAGATGCTGTCGAGGACTTGATCAAGCAAAATGAGTAAGTACACTTTTCTTTTTAGATTTGCAGAAATTGTTGTTCAAATAAGTGATATTGTTTACTTAACATACTACAATACTTTTAACTGAAAACTCTTACTTATTACTAATTGTTATGTTTTGGTAAACCTAAAAAAGCAAACACCAACTTCACTTTTTCACCAACTTTACTACAGTTAACTATGAAATCCTACTTAGTATGTGGCCCGAGACACAACTGGCCGTTATTAATTTGTGAATTTAATTCATAATATTGTAATGTTTATATGCCTATACCTACGTTATGAATATAAATGAGTATGAGGCTTGACTTAAATAAACAAATAACTACCTTAGTCTTAACTAGCTTTTTGCAGTTGCAGATTTGACCTACACTAACAGTATTATTAACACATATTTAACCGGGTATTTATCGCGCTATTTACCTTTATTATTGCCCGACGTTTCGACAGGATTGCACCCATCGTGGTCCCGGGAAGACTCTCAAGAGGGAAGTCGAAACGTCGGGCAATAATAAAGGTAAATAGCGCGATAAATGTCCGGTTAAATATATGTTAATATAAAAAATAACTTAGATAACTTATTATTTTCAGCCTCCTCAAAGAAGAGTTGACCCGAGAACTGACTCGGCTCAGTGCGGCTCACCACCAGTGCACAGAAGACGAGGGTTCCACTGCCGACGAGTGCACTGGCTTGGCTGCGGAGCTTGAGACCGTCACAGATGACGTTATTGAAGTGATCGCTGAGAACCTGGAGGTGTATGCTAGCTGTAAAAGTGATAAGGTAATCATCTGTATTAAGTACTAGCCGCGCTCCGCAGTTTGACTTGCGTAGTTCCCGTTCCCGTGGGAATATGGGGATTAAATATCCTATATTCGTCTAGGATAATGTTGCATTCTAATGGTGAAAGAATTTTTAAAATCGGCCAGTCGTATTTGAGTTTGTTTGTTACAAACATACAAAATACAACAAGATTCGTATTTCCTCCTTATAATATAAAAAAATAATATATATATTAGTATGGGTATAATTTTTATTGTTGCAGGATATGGCTAGTAAATTCTTCACGTTTGCACCCCTAGATTCGTACAAACAGTCGCAAGCGCTCTTCCGTTCGCACTTTGATCTGTTTGTCTCCAAGAATCTTGTGAACAAGCAGAATGATATCACTGATGAGGAGCTTAGAATGACTTTGATCGAAGCCAAAGAGATGGAACAAAGGTAACTTTTTGATGATTACTGTTTTTAGGGTTCCGTACTTCAAAAGGAAAAAAAAACGCGCGGTCATAAGTTAGATGGGTGAACGAATCCTTTTGTTTTTTGACCAAACGTTTTACTAAATCAGATCAGCTAATTTTTAATAATTATTATGTTCCTACATACCTACGGAACCCTCGGTGGGCGTATTCAGCTCGTACTTGTCTGGTTTTATTTTAAATATATTAAAACAACACACTGTTTCTCCATTTTACAGTGGGTATAATGTATGTGAGCAGTATAATATTTGTAGATGTATTTATATATATATATATATATATATACATATATGATTGTAGATAGGTGTATACAGGAACCAACAATTCTAAAAAATATTTTTATTATTATTTTATTCAACTTTTATTGTCCGACTGCTTGGCAATAGTCTCCCCCAATAGGTCAAGATACATTATAATATTCATACTTATAAACGCTGATCAATTTGAGCAGCACTTTAATTAAATTTTTTCATGCATTTTGTATGCCGCCCCCACACGCTTGGTGTTTGCCACTAATAGCCATAATCACCAAACATGTGCCAAACACCGAACACAAACAGGCATCCCCACGCTTGGCGAACGTGCTAGTATATTCCGGATCGGCAAACATGGCGGAAGACGAGCTTGTTCTGGCAGCGATGACTTTCGGATTGACCTATTTTTATTAAAAAAAAAAGCAAAATTAAATGAAACGAAATAGAAAGAAAAGTAGAAGATGGTGGTTGATCCGAATTCACAGAAATCGTACTACACACAAATTCACCTTTACTTAAGTTGATTGATTACAATAGCACACAGCGTATGCTTATAATAAATAATAATAACCACTTTAACTGAAGCGCCCGCCATCGCCACCGGCAAGCTTGCACGTACTACTGACACACCGCAAGCGTCTGGATATACCGCAAACACGTTTGTCGAACATCCTTACATTTGTGCAGAAAAACCGACACCGACGCCGATCACTGGCACAAACAGTGAACAATAAACAAAAACAGGCAAACACCTATCCGCACGTCCGTGTTTGTTGTTTGGTGATCGCTGTTTGCCGTTGTTTGCCAAGCGTGTGGGGGCGGCATTAAATTGTCCTTCCAACGCGTTCTTGAACGACCGAGTGAGTTAGCAATACCGGATATAATAAGAGAGCGACAACGATAAGAGAATTGCCAACCATGGAGTTTCAGAGAAAGCTTAAAAGCATACTTGCTAGTAAATGTTACTATACAGTTAAGGAATTTTTAAATGACAAATCTTTTGACAAATAATACATATTTTATTTTAATTATTTTAAATTTCAACAATTTTATTGCTAAGAACATTTTTATTTTATTGAATGACATTTATGATTATTATATGACATGTATGCACTATTATTATTATTATTTCTATTGTTATTTTTATTTTTTATTAGCCGTATTGTTTAAATTTTTAAATATAATAGCCATTATTTTATAAATTTAAAAAAAATCGTAATTGGCAGAATATTGCACATCCATATGGGTAAATTACATTGAAACAATAAAATTATAAATGTGACATCTTAATACATGTAATTACGCAATTTGACTTTGAGCTTGGCATCGTATTCCTAACTAACGTTCCATTATTTTTTTTCAGACTTTCGGATGCGGCGTTCTCCTACATAGACACCAAGGCAGAGTTGAGTGGGGATCAAGCGAAACTCGCCCTTGTGTCTAACTTCAGTAACGTTCACCCCAGCCAGATCACGTGAGTATAGTTCCAAAATTTTTGTAATATAAATTACAAAATACGTTTTTAGAGGGCCAAGCCCCCTATATATGCATAGCGCTGTCTGTCCGTCTGTGCATGAGACGATTACAACCGAACGCGTTGACCGATTTACGTGAAACCTTTTTTGTTAGCACAGTCTTAATGAGAGAAAGGTACTGATTGATTTTGGTGACCCTGGGGTCACAGGGACCGGAGTTATTATGTCCTCAAAAGGTCACCAAAAAAATCTGAAAAGAAGAATGGCCGAAAACACCAAAAACCCAAAAATGCCATTTTTGAGGCCTTCGCCCCCTTTTCTGGTACCCCCGTACCAATGCTTGTTTAACAGTACGTACGCTCATATTAATCATCGTGAATGTTCAGCGTCCATCATCATATTAGCCTGAGGACTGCTGTCCACGTGAGGGGTTTGCTACCATACTCGCCACGCTTGGGAGGCGGGTTGGCGAGCGCAGTACGGAATGATCATACACGGTAAGACGCTGCCCATCTGTCGGTGGTATCCCTTGGCAGATTTTTACTGCTCCACGGGCAAGACAAGAAGCGCAACATTCTACAGCCGGCACCCCACGGCGGCAATGTTCACGGACTTGTTATGTTGCAGTGTTGGTCACGTGCTTAGTGAACGTGATAACCGCGGTGTTGCAGTAGTGATAGGTACCTAGAGGTCACCGCTTAACATCAGATGGGCCTTCGGCTTGTCTCGTCGTTTAGTTAGATGTATCATAAAACGTCCACTACTGATCACAGGCCTCCCATGAGGGTTGGTGAGCGCAGTACGGGATGTTGATACACGGAAAGACAGTGCTGCCCATCTTTCGGAGGTATCCCTTAGCAGGCTCTTCCTGCATCCACGGGTATGAGAGGAGGGGTAACAATCTACTGCCGGTACCTCACGTCTTTATTTAGTCGTATTAAATAAAGAAAATCAATAGTAAAGTACCATGCCAACTAAAAATAAAAAATAAATCATGACTTTCAATTTATGGGGATATTATCGGACTATGTCTAATATGGGCCTATTATTGAAATTTCAGAACAATCCTAATGGAAACTCAAAGCGCCATGGAAGTTCTAGAACAGGAGGAGAACATTCTAGAACAGATGTTGCAGAACGCGGTGGAGCAACTTGTCAAAAGCCGCACCAGTCTGGCCGTAAATACTGCCTCGGCGGCCGCAGTCAATGTCAGACAGTAAGTTAAATTTTACTATAGTAAACTTATTAAGGGCGCTCCACATTCTCAAGAGAATCTCGCGAGAATGTGGAGCGCCCTTTACATTCATATTCAAAAGCGGGATTGTTCACGTTATTGTCGGTGGAGGCACCAACTGTTTCGACCTTTATCGAGGGCCTTCGTCAGGGGAACACGTGCAGTATGAAAGTAAAATTGTTGCTAATAGCAAAGAATTAAAACATATCTAAATGAACAACAAATATTTTTCATTTCTCATACTCGGAAACTAGTTTTGTTTTATAGAGATAGAAAAATAGAGTGGGAAAAACTCATACAAATTACTTCCCACTTAAGGGCCGAAATGAACTTTAAAAATAGAACTGCTGTCAGCTATGAACGTAAAAAAAAACGAATTAAAATAAATGCTGCGGCCATGTTACTTTCTAAACAGCCAGTGTGAACTTAGCGCAAACTTCTTTGAGCGGAATGAGCCGCAAAAATTACGCGGTGAGTTCCATATTTAAAATTTAAAAGTCGACATAAATTGGCGGGATAGTAATCTGTTATGTATCTGTGACGGAATTCAAAAAAAATAGGTTCTAATTTGACAATTAATTTTAAATAGGTAAGTACTACTAATATTATTATATATTATCAACAAATAGTTTAGATAAACAACTAGTTTTATTTTCCTCATATTCGAAATGAAAAGTAGTGTGTTTAACACGGGTAAAAGAATCCATTCCTACTCGGACTATAGCCGGGTCTAAATACCTCGGGAATTGATTCTTTCGACCCTCGGTTAAAATCTACTATAGTAATCCGCCAAAGCCGCCAACCTATAATCTAATTCACTATTTCACTTTCTGTTCGGCGGTGGCGGCTAACTACCACTGCGTCTTCGTGGTTTCTAGTATATTCCGTGACGAACGGGGAGCCGGTATCTCCCCATGGTGACGTGTAGAGGCGGAACACGTGTTGAATTCTTTTTTTGAATGAATAATGAATGGTGATTTCAAGCGCTTATTAGATAGGTTAGCGGATTTGTTACTAAATATTTGTTGTTCATTTAGATATTATAATGGATTTCCGCAGTCACGCCTGAATAGTTTAATTTCAAGAAATTAAAACGCCCCTACCGTAAGGCTCAGCGCAGACAGAACGGAGCGCAGCGGAGAGGATTTTATTAACGCACTTGAAAATCAACTTTAAAATTATTACAATAAAGTGCATAAAAGCTTGAACCTGACAAAAAATGCTTGCGCGTCCTCGAAGATCCGTAATCGCGATCGCGATCCGTAAAGAAAATGCCCGAGACCGCGCGGGGGTTATTCCTCTCTGTCTGCGCTGACCCTATTGCGACAGCGCCGTTTTGATCTTACTCTAAATGAGATAGCTCGCTCATTTGGAATCATTGTATACACCAGTGTGCGTGCGTCGACATTATTAGACACATTATAAAGACTATGCCACAGTTTTTGGTGTGAGGGCAGATCTAACGATTTAAATCTTTGGCTAATAGCGCTTTATTCTTTGCTTTTACATGCCCCGGCTCCGGCGTTGGAAAAGCCAAAGGATTTTTTGTGATGTATTCAGTATGTAGTTTTAATCTCATATTAATTTAGTTACCTATAGTATAATACTTAGACATAATAAATAATGCAGGCTTACAGGGTAAATAGACCTAGATCCATTGAGATGATGTTGTCGACGTCATTCCTGACTAATATTACTATGAAACACCCTGCCCCTAAATATAATAATTATTTTTATTTTATTTTATTTATTATAAGTAATAGAATACCCAACACAGGTTTAAACATAAAATAATAAGAAAACATTCAAAAACAATTTATAGCATTGTGCTCCCGTACTTAAAGGGTACCACAGCATGTCTTGCATGGCACAAGGCCACAGACAACTTAAGAGTTGTGATTAAAAACTAATAGTAAAACATAGAAAAGCGCATTCATAGTAATAGTATTATAGTAATCTAATACAATAGATAATTATGTAACAAATTATACTAATTATAATATAGTTAGAGTAACTAACTATCAATCAATCAATCAATCAATCATTTATTTATTAACAAAGTATTACACATCCAACGCAATTTTCAAGACCCTACCTCCCGTGCTAGTTAAAACTGTGTTACGGCAAGTAGGTACATAGCTAATATAGGTACTATAGTAGGTATGTAGCTAATATATCCTAAGTTATCAGCAAGATTATTCTATTATATAAGTTTCAGGATTATCTACAGAACTTGGCGTTAGATCTCAATTATTTTGTGGGTGATGTTGACATCACCCACAACATTTAGAATGTCGTGGTTATTGATAACCACGACATTCTAAATATTAAACTTTGCTCCCATTTTCACATTTGTTTTTGATAGGATTTACCTTCATATTATTAATTCTCTATTATTTTCAATTAAATTACTAAATAGTGTTTTTGTTTTAAACACACAAAATTGCCTCTGGACTAGAAACAAATTCTAAACTGAATATAACATTCTGGCACAAAACTTAATGTTAGCAAAAGCGCCCTCTATTATGTTAGTATGGAACTATTTTATAAACCCTCATTACCTTTGGAATTACAAGATCTGGGGTAGTTCAATACATTTTGTGTAGATGTCGCTAATGTAAAGTAGTTCATAAATTCGTCGCTAGATGTCGTTACTGGAAAAATTAGAACGCGCTATCGAAGCGTTGTAGGCTTTTGGTAGGGTCTCTCCTGATTTCCATAATCGATATCAACATCCCGGCCTCTTTGGTTTACCGCCAAAGGGGTTGTCGATAAAACAACTTTTTGTTAGGCATTAGTACTTTACCGTACGTGGCCGTTATAATTCCTAAAAAAATCTCGGGATATGATCCGTTAACAACGGAACAGATCGCTGCATTATACCACATTATACAACAACGGGCCGTTGTACCTTGTCTGCCCACAGGTGTTTGCAGCACGAAATGATCGTCCTATTTCCTCTTCCTTCCATCCTTCCTATACTACTATTATAAAAATGAATGTTCCCTTTTCTTTTCCCGTCAAAACCGATGAACCGATTTGGAATTAGTAGCCTATGTCCGTACATAGGCTACTTTACGTTGCGTAAATTAGTAGGTGCAGGGTTGTTGTTAGGGTAAGTTGTACGTAGTGGTTGTAGTAGGTGCGATACGAAGTTCGCCGGAACACTTAGTTATAATATATTTTTCATTCCATCTATTCGAAAAGGACGACTTGGTTCGCCTTTAAGTGCACCCGAAGGTGGTGTTTTCTTTAAGAAAGTTTTAGCGGGCAGTAATGAGTTTTTAATCCTCTTTATAAGTGCGCCGCAGTTATGTTTGCCGCGCACTTTTTGAATTTAGAACATCTTAGTGTACAGCGCCAAATAAATCGAACGCAAATATTGTTTGAATAAAGACTGGCTGGTACGACGGCCCATAGTTGCGCAGCCGGCTAAATGAAAAACAAAGAAATCGAATTAAAAACGCGCGAACTACACAGCCCGCGTTTTCGTAAATTTTCATGGATTGTTAGAAATTCATGGTTTTGTTTCAAAGATATTTCCACTTTGAAAAATGAGTTCGTCAAGTGACAGTGAAAGTATAGAATTAACTCCTGAGAGTATTAGAACTGACGCAAGAAATGTGATGGATAATCTATTACCTGCAAAATCCCGGGAGAAATATATGAAAGCCTATGGTAATTTTATTGAATGAATCCATCCATGCCACTGTCGCCGCATCTATTATCCAAACAACGAGCTTCACCGTCACATTTTCCTCAAAATGAGCCAGATTCGGACATTGTTTCAAACACGCTGAATATAAAATCTACAACAACAATCTCTAAAATTTTCATAATTTCGAAAATGTCTCAAATGTAAATACTTATTATTAGTTACTATTTAATTTAAATTTAGTTGTTACTCTATGTTTTATTAAATAATAATATTACAATAAAAAGGCGCCTTTTATTTTCTCATGAAAGTGAAAAAATGATGAAAAGTAGAGTATCACTCGGGCGCAAAATATATTTTTGGCTCGGGCGACGTAAATTGAATCCCTTGCTACGTTCGGGATTCTACTCTAGAATCAGAACATATTTGCCCTTCAAACTATGTAATTTAAATCAATATATCATAAGAGTTAGCGAAATTAAAAATCTCGCGCGACATAATATATTTTTTTATTTATAATAAAGGGGCCCTCTGGCATAACCAGAGACTACTTACAACTGCTTATTTTTAACTTATATAAATGTTAAGGCATTATAATAATAAGAGTATTACCTAAACTAATTTAATTCTAACTTATTTTTAGATGTTTACATTATGTGAGTTTTTAAAGTATTCTTATGTCTATTAAATCTAGGCATTCATGGTTATATATTTGCTCATGACAATTTTACTTTATAAATGTTACTGTCATATTTATATGTAAGATATGCAGAACATTTCCTTATTTATCTATTTCTGTATATAACAATCTTAATTACATCGGTACAATAATCCAGGAATATTTTTCTTTTAGACTTATTAAACATGGATTCGCAAAAGTTTTTCCTTTCAATTTAACTGTCTAGGATAATTTCGATTTCGTGTCTTCTAAGGGAAAACTTACACACTTACACTTGAACCTATGCAAGTATTCGTAGAGTCCGCCGTGCCCCGTCATGACTTGCGTTATGTACTTTGTAGGCTCGAATTTTTGCACGACTCTGTAGGCCTCAATGGCATCAGGAAAAAAGAGCTTTGTGATGCCGGCAGTTTCGCCTGATTTGTATCTCCGGTTCCATGATCTGACGCTTGACGAATGAGACCGGACACAAATCGTAGTCAGGGCGTTTTCTCCGGTCTAGCGCTGCTTCTTTGGCCAACTGGTCCGCTCTTTCATTTCCCTCTAATTCCACGTGGGCTTTGATCCAGAACAAAGAGACCTCTTTGTTCTGGAGTCTGCTCGTGTCAAGGTTTGCACGAGCCTCCACGGCTAAGGGATGAAGGGAGCTTGGGTTCACAATGGTTTCCAGTGCTGACCTGGAGTCAATAAAGATCCCGAAGCTTGCTTCCGAGCGTTTTGAGCGGTTTCTGTAGTAGCTTTCCATAAGGCGAGAAGTTCGGCCTAGTAGACCGTACAGTGGGACGACAGTTTTAGTTTGAGGGTTTTGGTCTCGGCATCACCTTTCCAAATGGATAAGGCTGCTCCGACCTCACCCTCAAGTTTACTGCCGTCCGTGTATATTTTTACTGTGTGGTGGTTCTGCAGGTCTACTTGTTCCTGGTTTGCCAAACTCTCATACTCTATGCCTCTATGGTGTGCTGGGTGTCCGGTTTTAGCGTATAGTGAGAACCGCTCCACCTCCCGATCTCCTAGCGCCGGTCGCAGTATCCCCCTCCTTGCCTCGTACAGGGCGGCTGCCTCCTGTATTCGGAGATCAAGTGGGAGCACTCCGGGCAGCACCAGTGCAGCAGCATCAGAGTTCAGGGAGACAGTGCGGTCCGCTCTTGTCATCTTCAGCGCAAAACCTCTCTGGACCGCGTTTAGTTGGCGTTGGATGCCTAATTTTCTTGTCGCTGGTGCCCATGCACTGGCAGCATATGTGATCACTGGCTCCGCCGTCGCAGTATAAATGATGCGGATGATTTCGGGGTGGAGTCCCCAGCTGATCCTGGCGGCTCTAGACAACTGCTTGTAAATGTTCAATGCCTTCCATGCAAACATTTGCAGAATGGGCATTGAACGTTACCTTGTTGTCTATAGTGAGTCCCAGGATCTTTATCTCATACCGCATATCTATAGCTGTTCCTCCTATGGTCAGGATTGGGGTGTCAAATTTAAACTTCCGTGTTATGACCATAGCGTTGGTCTTTTGCGGTGCGTATCTGAGCTTGTTTCTGACCGAACATACGCAAGGCCGGCGTTTGCCTGCTGCGAAACTTCTTATAGTGCCGTATCAGCCTCGATCACTAACACCACGTCGTCTGCAAACGCCTGACAGTAGTCACCGCGTTGTGTTAGTCCCTTCAATAATGGGTCGAGAAATACATTCCACAGGATGGGGCCCCCGATGGAACCTTGAGACATAATATTCACGGCGGCAGGTGTTCATACATACGACAACTTTTCGCGTGTAATATCTTACCATTGAAATCTAACCATTGTTTTGCCGTGGGGTGCCGGCAGTAGAATGTTACCCCTCCTCTCATGCCCGTGGATGCATTCAGAATCTGCTAAGGGATACTAAATAACTTGATACCATTAATTTAATTCCTCTTGCTGAAATGGCGCTCCACACCGTTGTTTTTGGGCTGTGTAATGAGTTTTGGTTAAGTTTTTTTGGATTTGAGTCTGACCAGTATCTCATATTTTGTTTATTTACGTATCCTTCCAGATGAAAATGGGCTTCTTTTCTAAAAAAATATTGCCCAATCGCGCAGGGGTCCCAAATCGCTCGGTAATCGTTTGGGCATAAACTTCTCTTGCTAAGTAATCTCCTTTCAATTGTTGCACAATTTGCAATTTGTATGGGTGGAAGTTGAGTTGACGCTTCAATATTTTATGTACTGTGGTTTATTTTAGACCTTCCTAACGGACATCCGTGGAATTTTGAGGGTTTCTTCTCGAGCGGTGTTGACGTCTTCAAGTGTCGCAACCTTAGTTGATGGACCCGGTGGATTAATGTTTAATGTCGTGCCCGTTTTTCTAAACTTCTGTACCTTCGATGAAATTAGTTGGGTGGACGGGCTGTCACCTACACGACGTAGAGAATCACCACCCTTAAAGTACGCTAAGCTTAAGTGCGTTAAGTAAAAGCTTGCAAAAACAGCTCTAAATCTACATCTACAAAAAATTAAATAATTTTTCAAATCGGCCTGTACTTTCAAAGTCTATTTCAATGCATATAAAACAAAAAAACAATCATATCTTTCCTCTTTATTATTAGAAGAAGAAGAAGAAAAACATTTATTTACCACACGCACAAATCACAAAACATACATCCACAAAAAATAACATTAAAAATGAAAATAAGATATCGCAAATAAACAAGAAGAAGCAGATGTGGCGTGGGTAAATGGGTCCCCAACTCAGCATTGTGTAGCTCCTGGCCAGGCTCAGATGCTACGCTGGTTTTTAGTTGGGGCCCCGGGTGACTTCACGACTACAAAAGAGAGAAGGTGACAGGAGAGGAACATAGTAAATGGATAGGAATATATAGACGGTAAACAAACAATCATAAAACAGTATACAGTACAGATTAACCAAAAATAAAAAATAAAATAATATACAATTAAAACATAAAAAAAAACATACAATTTAGAATAAACAAAGAACACAAAAAAATATTAACAAAGAAAATACAAAAATAAAAAACAATCGACAAAAACCCTGAACATCTAGCCGCAAAACAGGCAACACCAAGTCCATGTCTATTTATCGGTCGGCCACAGCCGACCGACATAATTAGTGGGTAGTTACTTTATATTAGGAAATGAGAGAAATGTTCTTCGCTCGCCTACAACGCCAAAATTATGACTAAGTCGCGTTATGCCTCAACTTAAATTTTAAGTAGCAATATCACACAAATCAGTTTTTTGCTGATTTGTTACAACGTAGACTGCCCATTTCGGTAATCTGTCTATTTCTTATATCTAGACACGGCATGCCCAGCCAAGTTCAAGCGTACTATATAGCTTGCCTGACTTTTTCGCTGATTTGTTATTAGTTATATATAACATAGACTGCCCATTTCGATAATCTATCTGATTCTCAAACTGACACTATCGCGTTTTGCCCAAACTTCAATATAATTTCTCTCACTTCTCTTTCAGCCGCAGGACATCCACTGCTGGACATAGGCCTCCCTCATGGATCTCCAAGAAGATCATAAAGGGTTTGTTGCCATACTCACCACGTTTAGCAGGCGTGTTGACGAGCGCAGTACGGGTTGTTGATACACCGAAAGATGCTGCTGCCCATCTTCCGGAGGTATTCCTTTGGCAGATTTTTACTGCATCTACGGGCAAGAGAGGAGGGGCAGCATTATTCTGCCGGCACCGTACGGCTAAACAAGCTTCATTGCTATTTATTATTCCAGACAAATGCTGAGCTCGCTAACACACCTCTGCGCCGTGTGGCAGCAGGCGTTCTCCCTCGATGTGCTCCTCTACTCTTGCCTCAGGCATGAGCTGCGGACCTTGGAGGAGTTCCTTCAGTTCGCGACGCAGCTGCGCCAGCACGTGCGCGATGAGGGCGCAGCTGTCAGCGGCAGGATTGTGAGTAAATGAAGATACATTTGTAAGCGAGAAAAATGTCGGATTCTTAGCAACGGGGTCGCTTAAATGTTCGTAACTGCGGATCCCTATACCATTCTCGCAAGATTTTGACAAAATGTTCGTAACTGCGGATCCCTGTTCCATTTTCGCAAGATTTTGACATTGTTCAGGGGGTAAAATATTTACAAGAATAATATTTAAATATACTAATATACCGTAAGAGCCGTGGGGTGCCGGCAGTAGAATGTTACCCCTCCTCTCCTACCCGTGGATGCAGTAAGAGCCTGCTAAGGGTCACCACCGGAAGATGGGCAGCAGCGTCTTTCCGTATATCAACATCCCGTACTGCGCTCACCAACCCGCCTGCCAAGCGTGGTGAGTATGGCAACTACCCCTCATGGAGATCCATGAGGGAGGCCTGTTGTCATCAGTGGACGTTTTATGGCTGAAATGATGAATGTGCTACGTATCTTTTGTGTTTATGTGTCTTTATTGTGTGTGTGTGTGTGTGTGTGTGTGTGTGTGTGTGTGTGTGTAATCTCTGTGTGCGTTATGCGTGAGGTTAGCCTCTTGTCTCAAAAATCAATAATAATAGTAAGTATTAACAGTTCCACCTCTGCGCCGTGAGCATCAAGCATTTTCTCTCGACCTGCTCCTATACTCGCGCCTCAGACTTGAGCTGCGGATTTGGAGGAGTTCCTCCCAGTAGGAACTTGTCACACCTACCACGTATCATGTAACATGGCGGGCGTTTGGCTCATACACTAACTTTGAATTTAAGTCCATGTTGTACCTGTGATAACAATTTCACAGCTACAAAATTGTATGCTCAATTAGTGAGCGTGAGTGTGTTTGGGTATGTGTGGCGTACCTATGCGTGCGTAGGTGAGTTGTATGTTTAGAATGCGTGCGCGCGTTTATGTATGTTCGTTTGTGTGTGTGTGTGTGTGTGTGTGTGTGTGTGTGTGTGTGTGTGTGTGTGGGTGTGTGTGTGTGTGTGTGTGTGTGTGTGGCGCTTGGCAGGCGGTTTGGCGCAGTATAAGATGTTGGTACTCGGAAAGACGCTGCTGCCCATCTTCGGGAGGTATACCTTTGCATACTCTTACTGTATCCACGGGAAAGAGAGGAGGGGCAACATTCTACTGCCGGTACCCCACGGAATTCTTGAATCCTAATAGTAGAAAAATAAACGTAATATCGGATTTTTTAACATACCTAACATACCTAGCTATTCGTTATAAAGACATGCCACAAACCATAGATATGAAAATAAAAGAAGCAGAATCTTCGATATAGTTTTCAAACTATAGAATAAGCTATAGCGACATCTCTTGTCATTGCTACTGAATGCAACTTCAGGCAATGAACAGGATAACTCTAGTAGTGGCCGGTTGTCTGTAGATGGAGCTCTAATCGGTGCTAAATCGATACCACCTTAACAACAATTTCAGCGTTGAACCCAACACGGGTTCCGTGGCTTAGTGGTTAAGGCACTGCCGGCTTTAGGAATCGTCAAGGATCGATTTAACGGACGTGGGTTCGAATCCCACCGGAATCATACATTTTTGATGAGGTTTTCTTTTCCCTGAAATAATCTTAAATATTACTATAACCAACTATTATTATGGTTTTATGAGTTTAAATTGCAATTTTTTTTTTATATTTTGTGATGTATTATTATTAATTTTACTGTTTTATAATTTATCTGTGTCTTTTTATATTTATATCCTTGACATTTTCGATTTCTTTTAGTTTATTATTTTTTATTATATTCTTTTAATCTTAAATCATTCATTAACTGTTGATGCTTTTTATGTTATGTAATTTAATTTTATTGTTATGTTAAATATTATATTAATTTAGACTTCCGCATGCAAAGTATCTCTGTTATTGGAAATAAATGAAATGAAAAAAATGAAATTAACTTTAAGATCCATGTATCAGTAATAATTACTAATAAGTTATATTGTTCTATTTAAAAATTTCTCATCTATTCCAGCAATCCATGAACGAGATATGTGCCGAGCAAGAATCATGCGAACTAAAACTGCAAGGAGCAAACCATCTATTGAGTATCTTGTTCATAATACTCGGTGCGCCATCTAGCGACGAAGCTACCTTCGTGAAACTCTACAACGAAATGCGGGCGGATTCCGAAGAGCTCAAGCAAAGCGCTGGTGAAGGTATTAGGAAGAGAGAACAGTCCTTGGTACAGATGTAAGTATGGTGGGAGTTGTTAATGCGTTTTAAAATACAGGATATTATCGCTTGCCTCTAAGGGGCCGTCTTCACGAGCGAGGGAATCGCAGCGATGTTATCGTCGTGCCACGTATTTCTATACACTCTCTTAGACGCCGTCTCCACGAGGGAGAGAATCGCGACGAGTCCGGGCTATACAAATACGTGGTACGACGATAACATCGCCGCGATTCCCTCGCTCGTGGAGACGGCTCCTATAGGGTACAGTAGTACAACAAAGGAACCCCTATAGTTTCGCTTTGTCTGCCTGTCCGTCTGTCTTCGGCTTTACGAAGGGACTATTAGTCGTAGAATGCTGTAATTTGGCATAGACATATTAAATTGTGATACCGGAGATAACGCTACTGATTTTTCATGGGCCAACCCGGTACAAACAAAAAATGGCAACATTTTTTTCTAGATTGTGTGGGGTATCGTTGAATAGGTATTTTGAAACAACTTAGGGGTTGCGAAGACAATTTTTTTAGAGTTTGGCCAGCACACGGGAGTGAAACCATGTATTAAAAAATAAAACCGGCAAATGAGCTGGACTCGCCCACTGAGGGTTCCGTAGGTGTGTAGGAACATAATAAATATTAGTAAAAGTTTTTAAAATGCACAACAAGATTCTTCTTTTTTTCAGGTTAACTTTGAATATTGATTTTTTTCACAGCTTTAAGAGGCTGGTAAGTAAGAGGCTTAAGAATATGGTTTTAATTTCGAGTTGACACCTCTACACGTTCAGATACAGATAAAGAGTCTTGACAGACGGATAGACAGGCAGACGGACAACAAAGTGATATAAGGGTTTCGTTTTTTCATTTTGAGGTACGGAACTATAAAAAACTAAATATTAAAAAGAACTTTGTTTTCTAAACGCTTCTTTTCACAGTGCTTAAAACAGGGAAGCGAACAGATTCATTAATGTGCCTTATTTCTAGATAACTTGTTTATAGTAGTATGTAGATTAAATATGTTTTTTTTTATTGTATGTGGACGTGTCTATGTTTTGAAACAAACTATTGAAATAAATTAATAAATTTCTGAATTTCTATTAGTCATTGATTATATGTTATTACAGGAAGCAGTCATTGAAACCTCTATCGGACCATATCTTCGACGGTTGCACGAAGCAACCCAACTGCTGGGACAGAACGGTGGCCGCGTTGAATCACTCTCTTCATCACGAAATGGGAGCTATCGATAAACGAGTGGTCGAAGCGAGCTCCCTCTTCACTTCTGTCAAGGTATTGTTGTCATCATGTTCATCATTTCAGCTGTAAAACGTCCATGAGCACAGGCCTCCCCTCATGGATCTCCATGAGAGGTAGCTGCCGTACTTACCACGCTTGGCAGGCGGGTTGGCGAGCGCAGTACGGGATGTTCATACACGGAATGACGCTGCTGCCCATAAATAATAATAAATAATAAAAAAAAATGTTTATTTACAGAAATAAAGGTTTACAGTATGGTAATGGTAAATACATTTGCACAAATATTTGCCTAGTATAAACCTTCTATGGTCAAAGAAAAATGTCTCCTCGCTCTAAGTAAAAATTACTTGTGATGAGACACGAGGGCTCCTTTCTCCGGCTACAAATAAGTTCACTAGTCAAAAAAAAAAGTAAAAAAAAATAAGAAATAAAATAATGTTAATAAGAATGATAATAAGAAGCTGAAAAACACCAACCACACACCATCCGCAATGTAGCCCAAAACTAAGATTGCACCTCCAACAAGTGCTCCACCTGTGCGTAATCAAGGTCTTGCAAGTACCGTGTGACGAGAAGTTTAAAGTCGAGGCTCGTTTTATGTTTTAAGTCATTAGTTTTATTTAGGTTATTATAGATGTATGGCCCCAAGAACCGTGCGTGACGATGTGCAAACGATGTTTTGCATTGCTTTGAGGTGAACACTTTATATTTACGGCGCTTATGGGAAACGTTTAATTGAGGTGAAACTTTATGTTGGTTTATGATGAGTTGCTGTATAAATACTTTCCTAACTGATAGCACTTGTAGTTCTTTATAGAGTTCAGTAGTGGGAAATTTATAAGGTTTGTTAAAAGCCACCTTTAGTACCGCTCTTTGCGCTCTTTCCAATGGCAGAAGGTGTGATTTTGCAGCACCACCCCATGACCTAATACAGTAGAGTATAAGCGATTGACATAATGCAAGGAAAGTGGATTTCAGTTGGCTTTTATTTGCCGCGTGTCTTATAAGCTTAAAAACAGCGATCATCTTACGTACTCTAGCAGTGATGGTCCTTTTGTGATGTTCATATGACAAGTGTTGGTCGATACTAACTCCAAGGTATTTAATAACAGAGACTCTATCTAAGGTTTTACATATGCAGTTATGATTTGTCGAGTAGAGGCATTGATTAGAATGAGCTTTTAGGTTAAGATCCACGTGTGGTTGTCCTGGTTTGCGAAGAGAGAAGGTAACAGTTTTAGTTTTTGTCGCATTTAGAGTCAGAACATTACTGTAGAGCTGTTTTGATACTTGGTTGAAACCATCCTGAGCTCGTTTAAAAAGCCTTTGCCAAGTATCATCTCTGAATAAGAGCACTGTGTCGTCCGCAAACGATATAATTTTACAGTTGTCGATCTGGATATTACAGATTTGATTTATGTAGAGCAAGAATAGAGTTGGCCCAATTATAGAGCCTTGGGGAATTCCAAAAGTTACAGGTAGAGCCGTACTGTTGTAATCTCCTATCTTCACACTTTGTGTTCTACCTGTAAGGTAACTTTTAAATAACTTTAGTTGGTTCCCCCGTATTCCTAGACCTTCCATTTTATTCAGCAGTAGAGGGATAGAGACTGTATCAAATGCTTTGGCAAGGTCCAGGAATACGCCCATGCATTTGACTCTATTATCCAAGCAGTCCACGATAAAATCGTTTAGTTCCGTAACTGCGTCAGCCGTAGAACGCCCTTTCCGAAAACCGAACTGATTACCTGAGATAAGGTTGTAATTCTCTAAGTATTTGACCAACCTGTTATGTAAAGCTCTTTCAAGAATTTTTGATAAGGCCGGGAGTATAGATATAGGCCTATAATTACTCATGACCTTTTTATCACCTGCTTTAAAAATAGGTAGTATAATTGATTTTTTGAAGGAATTTGGGAACACAGCTGTTGAAAAACTAAGATTGCATATATGCGAGAGTGGTAAAATTAGGTACTCTTTACATTGTTTAATAATGTGGGTAGAGATATTGTCCCAACCGGTACTGCAATTGTTTTTAAGTGAATTTATGAGAGATTCAATTTCAGTTGGTTCTGTTTCTATCAATCCGAAAGAGTGTAAAACTTTGTTCTCTGATGTATATATCTGACTAGACTGACTTACGGATATTTTATTAGCTAGATCTTGGCCAACACTGACAAAGAAATTGTTAATTAAGTTTAATGTTTTAGTTAGATGGATCCTCTCCTTGCAATAGGTCCTGTGGTAGAGCTTTTTTCACATTAAAGTTAGCAATGTCATTAATAACTCTCCAAATCTTTTTCGGATCTCTACCAGCTTCCTCAAATTGAGCCCGTTCGTATTTACGTTTTAGGTTGCGCATAAGCTTGTTGAAAAAGTTTCGATACCTCTTATACACGGTAACCAGGACCTCATCAGTCGGTGAGTTGCGTATCTTTTTATGCAGGTTATCGCGATGCCTCATACACCTAATTAGTCCCGGAGTTACCCATGGCTTAATAGGCATATTACGGCGTGGTATTTTTTTAATTTTTGTATTTTTATTAATTATTTTCGAAAGAATCTGAACTAATTCATCAGTGGCATAATTACAGTCAGAAGAATTTAAGACTGGGCCAAAATCAGTATTTGATATGTCCTCTTTAACCGCTGTATAATCTATTTTAGCTGTTGTTAGTAACACGGACGCTGAGACCTGGTTCTGCAAGACTATAACTATAGGGTTGTGATCCGTTATATTACTATCAACAATTAGTGTTACAGATTCATTCCTAGACTTCAAGAATATGTGATCCAGACAACTTGCTTCTCTGGTAGGTAGAGTATGGGTTGGTAATAAACCGTGGAAAGCCAAGAGTTCAAGATAGTCTGACGATTTTTTTGTCAACACATTGTCAATTATATTAATATTAATATCGCCAATTACAATAATGTTTTTGTATTTAGTTAAAGTCTGTAACACATTATCTAGGGAATCCATAAATCTTTCCAAATTTGTATAGGAAGGAGAGCGGTATAAAGAGGCTATTGCGATGTCCTTATTAATTACAGTGATGAGACAGTTAGCATCTAGGAATATAGGTTCATAAGAGGTAGCAACTATGTCCGACTTTGCATAAACTACGACTCCGTCATTTTGTAGTATGTGGTTGGTAGTGGACGCGGCTACATACCCATCTATTACAGGTAAGTTAATAGTTTTTATCAACCATCTTCCGGAGGTAGCTCTTAGCAGGCTCTTACTGCATCCATGGGCAAGAGAGGAGGGGCAACATTCTACAGCCGGCACCCCACGGCGATTCCGGAGGTAATTGGAGTTAATTCCATCATCATTATCATCCACACGGCTTTACCCACTGCTGAGTATAGTCCTCCCTGAGTTTGTGCCATCCGCTACGATCATATGCCAATCCAATCTATCGTTTGCCCACGATTTTATCTGTGTCGTCTGCCCATCTTGCCGCTGGACGGCCGACATGTCTAAATCCCTGCCCCGGCCACCATTCAGTTGCGGCCTTACTCCCTGCTAGACCTGATGATGTAAGCATAATCGCGCCTGGCCAAGTGTCCTGCAGTTCCAAAATCCGATTACCAACATCTTTGATCTTTGTTCGGTTTCGGATTTCGACATTTGGAACTCGGTCTATAAGTTGTTATGTTAAACGGGTTTTCTACTCACGTTAATTATTCGTTGAAAATAGGTATCCAACATGTTGTATTTTCAACGAATAATTAACGTGAGTAGAAAACCCGTTTAACATAACAATGAATAATGTAAATCATTTGAAAGTGAAATCGGTCTATAAGCTTGATGCCTATCATGAGATAATTTTGGTTCAGGCAGGCACAGTGACTATTTACGAGTACTTCAAACATGAGATGTTAAACTTAGTGTATATTTTCCAGACTGGAGATAAGCAGAACCTAAGAAAGCTGTGGCAATGGTTTCTCACGGATCTTCCGAAACTGTTAGCCGCTATCAAGAACGCTAGGAGCTACTGAGCATAAGGTTATTCTTTATGTACTTCGTCATGCCTAAAAAACTGATGTAATGTGTAGAATATTATGTTATATAGTTATCCAGAGTGTATCATACTATGTGAACTTAAAATGGCATGATTCTGACCACTCCGAGAAACAACTTTTTAAGATTTTCCGGGATTCGGTGATTTCCATTCAAGACCACGAAAGTTTTATTAAGAGCTGATCATACAGTATAATTTAGAAAGTCTTTCAAACTTGATAGAAATGTGCAAAATTGTACGAGTATTTTGAATAACATTCATGGTTTTTTCTATCTTTATATACTACCTCATTCAAGCCTTATATACTGATACAATGTGTGGGATGTAATGTATTAATTGAAATCGGTTAGTTATTCGTACATACAATTTACTGCGAAACCTGCCAGATTACATGAATATGTCCAAAATTTTGTATAAATTTTGATGATTTTTGTAAGGTTTTTCTTAAATTTGTTGATATTGTCGTCGAATATATTTCGTAAAAGTATTGGAAATGAGTGCCTTGCGTGTATGATTAATAAAAATACATTTTGTATGAAAAATTTTAATTTACAACTTACCTAAAAAATAACATTGGTATAAAATTCACCTAATAAATACTAAATCACAACATTGCAGTCCGCAATCTTATTTAACTTATATTTTATGTATTTATTTACAAAGCTCCTGGCCATTTTTATATAATTCTAGAGAATATAATGTATCTATGTACTTTCCGTGAACATAAATAACAAAATAATGCATTGTAATTAATAGATAAACTGGCAGTAATATAAAAAGATTTCACGATTACCCACTTTTAAACGCTTTTTTAAATAACCAAGCCCTTTACTTTTTGACCATACAATACAAGACCATACAATTCATACCATACAAGACTGTCAAAAAATCCGGCATTCAAGTGCTGATTATATTGATCATCGTTTGTAATAAGGTGGTAAATGTAAACCCCCATAAACCTAGAATATTTTCAATGTTTGCAGGGCTTTATTTTTTAGCCTTACTAAAATATTTTGACAACAGTACCATTCAATTCACAACCAATATTTGACTTTTCTACTCGCTAAACAAGCGCAACGTTCTCTCTTCTTCTTTCAACGTACAAAATAGTCTTCTATACCCAAAAAGACATACTTGAAAATTCAACAAAGTTAAAGTCGATAAGTGTTCTATAGAGCAAAAAGCTACATAGAATAGTCAATTTACAAAAGAAAAACGAAACATTTAAATTGTTAAAAGCACATAAGTGAATTCGTTCGCTTAAGAAAACTTCAAGTGAGGCAAAGAAGCGAAGAAGAAGCCTCACTCTTTCACTTCTATTCATTTCCTACTTCTGTCCTTCACTCGAATGGTACACGGCGAATTTGGTAGCAAACGGTCCATTTTGTTTTGTAACGAATCATGTAGTATCGGGGATTCATAAGACCTCTCGGCAGACCACCTTGCCAGATAGGATGGACGATATAGTTTCCGTACAGGGCAAGACCTTGATGCAAAAGGCTCAGAGCTGATTGGCGGTTAGGGAAGGAGGCTTATGCCCAGCAGTGAGTGGATCACTACGAGATGACAATGATGATGATGATGAGCGGATCATTGATTCCTCATCAACATCTGCACCACCTTCCGGGATACTATAATACTGCCAACGAATTGAAACAGCGCCATCTAGTATCGAATAGTGCGAACAACGTCAATTCCAACATAGTAGTTTACTTTGTCGATTAAGATGTGTAAAAACCACACTGTTCTCCCACAATATTTGAATAAGAATCCTACTATATGTGATAGCGAAGTGTGTTGTTAGTTTCGTTTTCTCGTTAACACGGCTTCAATTTGATGATTTTTTTAGCACAGAAACAGATGGTATTGTGTAGTATCACTTTTTGTGACGATTACCCTATACTAAGACCTATTTCTGCCGCCAAGCAGTTAATATCTGCATTGCTGTGTTCAGGTTTGAAGAGTAAGCGCGCCGGTTAAATTACGGGCAAATGAGGACCTTACAACTCCGTTGTCTCAGGGTGACGGGCGCAATGCAATGCAGCGTTGATCGCGTGCTTAGTGAACGTGATCACCACGGTATTGCAGTTGTTATAGGTGGTTACCGCTTAACATCAGTTGAAATAGGGGATGCAATTTACTATGGAGAAAATGTAAAGTTCTATTTGTAATATATTCTTGTAGTTCAGTAGATACACTTTATATCTGATAAGGAGTCTTCGCGGACGAAATCGCGGGTAATTGAACTATTTAAGTAGCCTTTGGTGGATGATGTTGGTATTTTGTGCGCAGCTTTCAGTCCCAGGTTGGTCTCTGAGGTTTCCTCATGAAGGTGTCTTCGGGGGCGATGTGAATGGGGTTGGTGAAGTCCACTTCAATGTTCTCTGGTATGCTGTCGTAGTATGTGACGTGATCGTTTACATTATCTGGAGAAAGAACAACATTGTAAAAAGACATATTCTAAAGGGAATCAATGAAAGGACGATGAACTGGGGAAATAAATAATGCTGGAATGTTCAGTACAGCACCATCTAGCTCCAAAGAAAGCAGATGTTGATAGAATATTTAACTTTTATAGTAAATACATATGTATTTAATACCAGTAATATAGAAAACCAGAGACAGAAATCTGGAAATAAAGCAGCGACGCAATGAGACACCGTGTCTGCGTCACTCGCACATTCCCAACGAGTGCCTTGTAATTAAGATTTTACTACTTTCCGAGTACAAATCATTTCAAAATATAACTTACGTGTAAGGTTAAGCTCAGCTATTATCTCGTTCAGAGTCTGAGGATGTAGCGTTGCTTTGACCGGCGCCGCGTCACGACGCAAACTTCGCTCACTTCGCAGGTTAAGTTCACCTCGCAAATTTGAGTCACTTCGCAAGTCAAAGTCACTTCGCAAGTCGGAGTCTTGTAGCGTTTTAGTGTTGCGTTTGATTTTAGAGTATCGCAAACTGCGGCGGTGGCGAGAAGACCTGGCATTGTATCGGCCTAATAGTGGGAGTGTGAATACTGTTTCGGAGAGTGGAGTGTTGTCTGGACCGAATTCCTGAAACAAGGTTTAGTCCTCTTGAATATACCAAGTTGGACGCACGTGGACATGCTCTCTTTCTAGCTCTAATAGACAGTGTTTTTAGAGAATGAAAGAGATTAAAAAACCTAAAGAAAAAACAGCGTATAGTGTTGGTATTGCTTTGGTGTAGATTGGATGTACCTGCCTGCCGATGGCGTCTCGCTCGTTTGTCGGCTAATGAGACAAACCTGGTTTGGTGGTGTTTAAGACCTTTGTCTAATATTTGCCTCCATTCTGGTCTGTTCTCAGCCAGTGATGCCCAGTCTGTGCGCTTGATATTGAATGCTGCCATGTCTCTTTTTGCGCAATCCTAATATCGGAACATGGTTCTTTCCACTACCTGAATCGTCTGATATAGACGCAAAGGCCGATGATGATGCTTTGGTGTGTTTTAACGCCATTTGTCATTTGTATCCTTCTTCTTGTGTTCATCTTGTGTCCTGTAGAGACACTTACAAGTCGTATCCTTGATATTGTACAACGATGGTCTTATCTTACGCCTTTATTCTCTACTCACCAAGCACTTCCCGCTAACGCAGTAAGAAGCGTTCTTTTTCCCGCAAGAAGTCCCCAGTGGGAACCAGCCTTCTTGTCCGTTAACTAAGTAGAACCGGTGCGGTACTTTCTCGTCTTGGCATGCGATACGGCATGGGCGGTCTGGATCCTCTGAAAATAGGAGAATCAATTATGATTTTTGTTTGTTTTGTACTAAAACGGTATCCAAAGATGCCGTTTGGTGGCTGAATTTACAAAATATAAGAGTACAACGAGCTTCTACCCGCAGCTTTTTTTACATACAATGTGTTTCCCCTTGCAAGGAAAACGCAAGTAATATTTTAATAATAATTAACTACCCCATATCCGTGAGGTTAAAGGAATACTCAAAACGTCCACTAGGACGTTTACCGTTCCGGATACTAATCCGGAAGACATCACCTTGAGTCCAGTGATCTAAACTCGAACTGAACTAGACTTACCAAGTACAGGTGATATCTGCATGCCCAACCCCGACAGTCTTCTTACTCTCTCCTTGTATTTGCTGCAGACCATGGTTGCGAATTGGTATGGAGACTTCCTTTGTGTGCAGCCCTGGAATTATAATGGACAGTGGAATTTAAGGTTGGAATTCATCACTTACGCAATAATTGGATAGGATTTTTTTCACTTTCAAAAGTAACGAAAAATTAGGCGTAGGCTCATGATTCATTTTGAACATACGGGGATTACTCACGTACTAATCTTTATGTCGGATATCATGCCGACTAGTTTCTCACACACTCCTCACAGTGAGGATAACGCGGTCGGTCACGAAAGTGCCAACTCGCCCTGAAGAAGGTTTTTCTTGAAAACCAAAACTTGTCGGCGTGATATCCGACTTAAAATTTTGTACGTGAGTAATCCCCGTACCATTAAAATGAATATGTTGTCTCACGTTCGCATGGACGCGGATTTGGATGTAATATAGTGGGATAATGAATGCCAACGTGGCCAAACATCAAATACAGCTTTAGATGAGGAGCGCAACTTTTCGAAGCCAACGTTTTTGTAGCGCTGTAAGATAATTTACAATGCCATATTTAGGGAAATGATACACGCACAATTATACTCAGGACACTCACAAATGCCACCAAATATTAACCTTGGTCAAGGTGATTTTACGGTGACTTTACGGTGATGTATGAGAATCCATCACCGTAAAGTCACGCACTTACAAAGTCCGCGCATTATTCTCTTAAAATCAAGTTTTACCAAATCATGTCTCGAAGAGTCAGGATGGCACAGTTGTATCGACGTGAGGGACTTGGACGAGGACCGGACGAGCCTGACTCCAACTCCTGGTGAGATGCAGTGGTAATGACAGCCGCTGGTAGGCCTCCATTGGGACCCTACGGCACGTCTCCAAGAAGATTTTGTTCTGGAACGTTTACATATTATGATATAGATTCAATGTAATTTAAGAATGTTATAGGAAAAAGTGACACTGATAGTTTATAGTCCATTCCACGTCGCATAAGATCGATGAAAGCAGGATAAAATAATTTAAAAATTAATGACCGAAAGTGGGACAACTCCTTAGTCCCTTTTACACTTTTGAATTTTTGTAAAAACTATCCTGCTCTATTTTGCTGAACTGCTATGGTCCGAACTCATCGTAAGCGGAATGGACTATGGAGGAGTAAGCACTTGAATTCATTCGTTTCACTTAACAATTTGATACTTACGAAGTAGAATGTGGTGTTGCTGTTTGAAGTTGCAGTGCTTCCCATTCGCAATCGGATGGTTTTAGAGAGAATTCCGCGTCGTCATTTGATGAGCATGCAAATTTCTGAAAAGTAAGAACTATAAGCAATGGGTTGACTATATATAGAAGACCGTAAATAGGCAAGAAAAGCGAACAACAGAGGCGAATGGCAATGTCTCCTCTCGTGCCCCCGGATAAAGTAGGAATCTGCCAAGGGATATCTTCTGGAGATGGGCAGCAGCTCTTTTCCGTGTTTAAACATCCTGCACTGCGCTCCCCAAACCGCCTGCCAAGCGTGGTGAGTATGGGCAACACAGCCCCCTCATGATCAGTTGTTGGAGATCCATGACCACTGCCCAGCAGTGGACGTCACACGGCTGAGATGATGATGATAATCGAGATAGACGACCACTAATATTAGCAACCTTATATTAGCAAAATATTACACATTTTAGCACCAACCAGAAACCTTGGACACTCACCCGACAAACCCCAGAGATGCAAAACTTGGATGACATCTTGGAACATGTGGTGCCGTCCGGGAGAGTCCATCCGCGGGACTTGCCACCTCCTCGATATCGCAACAAACGAACTCGTCTTACATCTGGTGATCTGACACTCACCTGACAAACATCAGAGATGCAGAATATGGGTGACATGTTGGAACATGCAGTCTCCCGTCCGGGAGACTCCATCCGCGGGACTTGTAGCCACCTCCTCGATATCGCACCAAACGAACTCGTCTTACTTACATCTGGTGATCTGACACTCACCTGACAAACACCAGAGATGCAGAACATGGGTGACATCTTGGAACATGCGGTGCCGTCCGGGAGACTCCATCCGCGGGACTTGTAGCCGCCTCCTCGAGTATCGCACCAAACGGCACAGGCGCTGCTCACATCTGCAACATTTAAAATGTGATCATGATAAAGGTATTTCTTAATAGCTCATGAAATGATGTACGAGAATTGAAAAAAACTCGGGGTGCGGACAGGAAATGATGATTATGATAATGGAATCTGTTTCTTAAGTCACCAGGAATAGGATCATCATTTCATCATCATCATTTCAGTCGTAGGACGTCCACTGCTGGACAAAGGCCTCCCTCATTGATCTCCAAGTACTGCGGTTGGAAGCCGTCTGCATCCACCGCCGACCAGCAGTTCTCACCAAGTCGTCTGCCCATCTTGTAGGTGGACGTCCTACGCTGCGCTTGCCGATCCGTGGCCTCCATTCGAGAACTTTGCTGCCCCATCGGCCATCTGTTCTGCGCGCTATATGGCCTGCCCATTGCCACTTCAACGTGCTAATCCGTTTGGCTATGTCGGTGACCCGAGTTCTTCTACGTATCTCCTCATTTCTGATTCGATCCCGTAGTGAAACCCCGAGCATAGCCCTCTCCATAGCTCGTTGAGCGACTCTGAGCTTGTTCATAAGGCCAATAGTGAAGGACCACGTCTCGGTTCCATATGTCATCACTGGTAACACACACTGGTTGTAGACTTTCGTCTTAGGCACTGAGGTATGTTGGACGAAAAGACGTTGCGAAGTTTCCCAAACGCTAGGAACGAAAAAGGAATAGGATGTTTGTACATAAATAATGTTTGGCATTAAGCACAGTATCTACCTACTGTCACACAGATAGGTACCAGAAGATTTATGGAATACTCATAAAGCTACATTTTTGTAACAACCAATCACAAATAGTAACTTATGTAGCAGCTGACTCAATAAATATCTGAAAAAAATACATATACCTAACTAAACCCGCGGAAAACGGACCCGAAACTGCGCCACAGAGGTTTTCGAAGGTTATTATTATCGCCGATTTCTTTTCATGTCACGTCGTCTTTTGGCTTCTATCTAATTTCATGGTCAAGTTTTGGTGTGTCAAACATTGAAGCAAGACAGTAGATATTCGTAAACAGGACAATTATTCCCTATGGCCTTATCCCATGACCTTGTCAGATTGCACTGTGCTTACCGTCCGAGTCAATCCTTTGCAGACCAGTGCCGATGAGATCAGGGTCTACATCGCGAGCTCTTGAGCATATTTCGTCGGCGAACTCGCGGACTGTCATACGAGGAACTTTGTTGCACTGAAAGAAAATCAAAGCTGTTAATTGTAAAGAATGTACAGTACAAATAGAATAAATCAAGTCAGGGAAGTTGCAACGACGACAATTTAATCTTCCCGCAAACAAGCTGCTATATGTACGATATATCCAGTCGATACGTCGGGAAAAATTATTTTCTGCAGGTACATACTGCGTTAAACTAGAATTAAACGAGATGACCAAGTGACCACAAGCGTGTAGGGAAGAATGTAAGACTGCATGGCTTAGGGGCTAAAGAGCACTTTGCGCTAGCCATTAAATTATAACCACGTGTAAGAATGGGCAGATTTGATCTAATCAAATCCATCGTCTGAAATATCTCACCATAAAACATTCATGCTATCCTTCACATGAACTATTCATGCAAGAATCAGTAGATTCAAGAAGATGGTCTTACCTGTTGAGCGTGACATGATTGGTATTTCTTGTCGTGACCCGTACAGGAGTTGCCATTGCTGTTTCTGAAAAGAAAATAATATTTCGAAATCACACTTAAAAGTTAGATTGACATTCTACTAAGGGCATCGCTTCTTCTAGCTCTAAGTTGCAACTCTTATGTCGCTGCGGTTAGGTTGAAGTATGCCCAATATTTTCTCGATTGTCACATCTATTTGTTTCGGCTGCCGGTGTCTAGGTTTTTTTGAGAGAGGCAGAGGCGCATTCGGAATGCGGGGCACCCGTCTAGTCCAGGCTTATTCCTCTTGCGTAGCGAACACCGCAAATTTCTATTTTCTGCCCTTCTAATTCTAGTGGGGGTTACCAGATCTGCACTGAAGTCCCGCATTGGGGTGTTTTGTGCATTGTCCCCCGTGATACTACCCTGATCCAAGCAATTTCAACTCTTTGAAGTACCAGAGAAGGACTCTGGGCTGCTGGCAGCATTCCATGAGCATGAGCATCCCCGTAGTATATGCAGTCCAGTCTGAGTTCCCAAAATTTCTGGTGTTCTTTTTCAAAATTCATCATAACGCCTGATTTGGATCTCTGAGTCGGATTGCAGAGGCCGATATCTTCCGATCCGTGACTTTTGATTTGACTGTGTGCCTTTTTGCTAGTTTTTGAAGGGCACTATGGCATTCTACAACTTCTTTCTGATTAGGACCTGGTGTTTGGTCTGTCGAGTGTATTAAAGTTAGTTATGACACAGATAATATAATACACTAGCATGATATGAAACTTTTTGCCCTTATCACCACGTTGAATGTTTTCTATATCCATTCTCCTCCATCACCCGTCAAATGTTCAGTAGTATATACTTCCAATCAATTATTGCTCACACATTCCTAACGATAGTGTGAGAAGCTTGAAAGTTCCCGTTCAATTCTACGTATGTACATATACTATAGAAAGTCATACCTTGACCTAGTACATCTTCTGTTAGCGACGGCGACACCCGCGGCCGCCGGTGCCAAGGTGTCATCTAAGAGACAGGCAGAGGCGCATTCAGACCACGGGCCCCATCGAGTCCAGGCCCCTCTTGCGTCGCGTCCCGATACGGCGAGCCCTGCTCGTTCCACGCATTCTCCGCCTCGACAGTACTGAAAGAAGAATAATGGGTATGAGATTTAGGGAAGTTACTAAAGTTTGGAAGGAGAGCATAGTTCTTTATTTACAGCAGTGGTCCCCAAAGTTGATATTTTATCCAATTGTTTTTTTTTGCCAACCTTTGTTAAAGACAAGCACACTTTGAACTTGTGTTCTTAATGCTCACCGATAAAAAAATCTTGTAGGTTATTAAAGTAGTAAGCTGGTTGCGGACCAGCTCCAACATAATCGTATCATGAAAACACTCAGAATCGTCTCACGTAACACCAGACGCTGCTGGCATGCACTTAAAGAAGACTATGTCTAGTTCCACGGGTCCCTGTTTCTATTTATAAGTATTGTGCCTTGTTAGAAATATTACTTATCAGGTTGACCTGGTAATGTGATGTGAAAAGTTGAATCAAATTTTGGTAGGAGAATGCTAAGTATTAATTTAGATGGATTTAATGTATGAGTGGCAGTAGATTACAACTGAGAGAGGAGAGTGTAAGAGGATGACTTGATGTGCCGTCACCTAACGTGGAACAGGGATACTTTTGTTATTACTACTGATAAGAAGTACTGAGCCTCGAAATAATTTATTTACCATGTCTTCACTACACTTGGTCCCCTCCAAAGCAGGATGAGAAGTCCACGTGTACCGCTCTCTCTGACAATGCAGGTCCCTGCAGATGTCTTCTAAACTCTGGCCCGCAGAGTGCCGACTGCCGCGCCCGTATTTCAGCATACCTGAAATCATAACATAGCATTTATAACTGCCTTCAATTTATTAAAAGAACTGGTATTTGCTGGAGTTAATAGGGTCTTGATTCTTAAATTCTTAAATTCTTTATTGTACACAAAGAAATAACTTAAAAAAACATTGTATACTTATTAGTTATGTACAAAGGCGAGCTTAACCCTAAAAGAGTTTTCTTACAGCAAACCTAAGGCTATGAAGAGTTTGATATGATCATGATTCGACAACCTCCATGGCGCAGTCTGTTTAATTGCTGGCTGAGACGCAGGAGGGTTCTGGGTTCGATAGCCGCCAGGAGACAATAATACTTTCTCTATTTACACCTGGTAGCACACTAGGATTTATGAATGCGGTGATTTCTTTTGATCTTTGAATTCAAAACATAAAAAATACTGCAGAAACACTATGTTCTATAAGATGTTGTTTAAAATGTGTCTGTTTATAAAATAGAGCTTACATTGTTGATCAGCGTCGAATCTCTCTCCAGGTAAAATTCCCTCTGCGCTGTGGTCCAATTGGCCTGCGGAGTTTCCATGGTCGAGCAGACACCTTGATTGTATAGTTCTGTAATAAAGATCGCAATGGTAAGCTTGGCCATTTCCGGTCACACCGTTATTTACCCTGCAGCCCTAGCCATTGTCTAAGACTATCTATTGGTTCTGTCAATCTTCTGTATAATAAGGATTGATTTTGAAGATAGGACATGTAAGTAAAATAGAAAAACTTTTGGAGTAAACAAAATACAGTTAGCAAGAAAATGCTACACAAAAAACTTTAAATGTTTCAATGGTCTGCGTTTATCATGAGGTTCAAATAGAACCAATCATCGTCTCAAGGCCTGAGTACAGTAAATGTCTAGCAGGTTTCTTATGTATGTACTTCAAAACGAAAGGCTGAAAACTGTATTTCAGTATCTTCAGCTCCACTCCAGCTGTTAAGTTACTTACTCTAAAAACTTCTGGAGGTAGTTCTTGCTGCACTGTGACCAGGTGATCTTCCCGCTGCCGAGTGTGGGGCTCATGATGTAGGCACTGGGGTCGCAACCGTTGTCGGCCTGTGGCCCGTCATGCCGCATGCCCAAACTGGGAAGGAAACAAATAAATACCTGTAAATAAGTACTGGTAAATAATCCTGGATACAACACTCATGAAAGCAAACGGCGGGGATCGAACCCGCAATCTGCGTGCCAGTCGTCTAACTTTACCACGAAGGTTTTTACCTTCCGGCGGTAAAGGTGCGAATCAGCGCAAAATTTTATGAGTTTAAATAGTTGCACACTATTTATAATGTAAAAGTAGAGTCTCCGCGTTACCATCTTCTGTTTATTTTAACACATACAGGTTAATATAGGTAATTAGGTAGTTAGGGTACTTGCACATTCTTGGGAGAAATTAGATGGTAGAAATCACGTAGGTGATTCAAACATGGAAAGTACAAATACACATCATGTTATAAATTTTTAACTTTTTCGCTTACTTGTGTCCAATCTCATGTGCCACCACGTAGACGCTCTCAAAATGTCTTCCTTCATTAACCGTGCAACTGCTTGTCACTGTACACATGCCGGCAACTGGGGCAAGGCCTAAAACATCACAAATCATTGGTTATTAAACAAATTTGTTACATTTTCATAACCCGACAGAAGCGAGGCAGACCACCTGCAAGAGAAGGCGGATGATGTAGTCAAGATTACCAGAAAACAGTAAATGAGAACACAGGACTTTTGAGATTGGCGTGTTAAATAGAAGGATTTTACCAACTAGGAGGTTTACAGAGATGAAGAAGATGATGATGTTACAACGCCTGCGACCTTAAACATCGTCTCACTAATAACATAACACAAAATTGTTTATCAAGTACCAATCCTCTTAAAATAAATTGCAGCAAGATACAATTATATGACATGTATCAAATCTGACTCCGATTTCGATAGATCATAGCGATTTATGTTGAATTGCATATATCTTATGCTTCGCTGTTTCCAAAGCAGTGTAAATTGACTGTAACAGTAACACAAAGATGAAGTTGCAATAGTTACTTAACGATTCGATAAGCATTGATGCCAGTAATGCCATTATAGTTCAAACGAGAGCATTAAATAACCATTAACAAGATAATCCAACGAAAGCAATGATAATATGGGTTATGTAATAAATCGTCAGGAGAGTAACAGTTTCCTCAATTAAATTGGAAGTAAATATTCGTGGTAATACGATCAAAGATGTTTGTGGCAAAAACAATTTATTATTGCTTAAGGACTCTAAAAAACTGACGGCTGACAGCTTTGTTTTTTTGCTTATTTTTATCAAAAACTTTGGATGCTGTTTTTAATCAAATGCAAAATTAACTTTCAATTCTGAGAAATAACAAAAGAACTTTTACATGAAGAGGTTAATTCACTTACCAACAACTTGACTGCTGACTTTACCGTTCTTATTGACCACATAAAGGTCTAAACCAGTCAAAATCAATGCATGATCCCAGTGTAATGGATCATTATCACCAGGCGGGTTTTCCAGCCTTTGCCATGTGCAGAAATTACTCAAAAACCGATCTATATCATGCGGTCTTTTCAAATTTGCCGGATCTTCGTGTAGAATCTCCAGTCTCTTCAGAATAAAGTTGACAGGTCTTCCCAAGGATGGATCGTGGTAGATTAATTGTACTGCATTGATCATAGCGAGAACGAATCTCACCAGTTCTCTTTCAGTATCCTTAGGAAAGTTGATAGTCATGTGCTTGTATAGATCTCTGTCTACGAACACCGCTGTTTCGACGAAAACTGCGGGCAGAACGCCGCGTTTTTGTCTAGTGTTACTTACACCTAGTTTTTCGATGATAGCGTCTATGGTTTTGTTTCTATTTTCTATACTAAGTTTAAAGTCTTCTAATTTAGTTCTAGATACTTCTGCTTGTCGTTTTCTTCTATGTTTGCTCCAGTTGTTGGCTGGTGCTGGTTCTTCTTGGATATCGTGTCTTTCAATACAGGTTCTTATGTCTTTTGTATTAAGGTTACGTTTGACTATGACGTGAGGTTTGGAATTACCGTTGTGGAATCTCTCTGGCAGTGGATGGATGTAATAGTAACTGTCGTTTGACTTGACTACGCCTCTCTGAAAAAATAAACTTATTAAAGTACAAAAGTAGTTTAGCTAAAGCCTTCAGATAAACATTACTTACCAGATCACCACAAGCATACAAAGCTGCATGCTCGCTCCGATAATAACATCTATCTATCTCATCATTGTGCTCTACCGCTTCCGTTGTGTTTACTCGTCGTCTCAATAATAGGAACTGGGGGTCTAGGAGACTCTTGGGAGTCTGCTTGATGTGCAGATGCTTCTTCAGTCCGACTAGATCCTGATCGTCGTAAAGTAGGGAGCGTTTTCGTCGCTTGTGATGGTTAATATGTGCTATTTCGAATTGTGCTTCTGAAATATCACAATATTCGTTATCTCTTTCATTGATGAAGACAATCATTGCCCATCTAACAATCAACCCTTTGGCATACATTGTATTTAACGGTGTCTCACAGAAACTACAAAGTCACGTAATATGAGTTTTAATTATAACATCTATTTATGGAATGTGTGTTACACTGTCACCAAGAATTCGACGGAAATTACAATACTATTTAACATATTTTTGTAATTTGTTTTGCTCTACATCGTGCTACCGATTGAATATTCAATTCAGTTTCCATACTAATCGATCAGTTACATTATCTAGTTAATAATCTATAAGAAACAAAGTCCCCGGCTTCGTTCAAGATTATGTTCCTGCAGTTTTATATTATTATAAGTGATTTTATCCCTGCTTGACTTTAGTAGTTGTGTTGTGCTTTTGTCTTATTGTCACCCAAAACCCTCTGAATTGCGAATTTTAAAAGTTTGTAATAGCTCGTATGCACCAAGAAAACCTCATACCTACCCCTTAATGGTATTTAGAATTTACGATTTACACTGCTCGTTGGTTATGAATCAGTCAGAAAGATATACCATGGCACCATGGACCGAGTATTTATTTGGTACATGGAAATAAAAATAATGATGGAAAATTCACACAGCTAGCTCCAAGCTAAGTAGAGCTTGTGTTGTGGCTACTAGTTATCTGATATACTTAAAATATTCCTTGAAGAAACCGTCTTCAAATCAAATTATTCTATTATGATAATGTATTCAAAGATGACTATTAGGTTGTCCTTAAACTAAGATTACGATTTAATTATTATGTTGTTATATGAAATTTATAAGCATTTATTGTGACCCACATCTTTGAGAGTTTTCTTTTTAAATCAACCCGCTACATAGTAGACTTACCATGAGGATTGGCACCTAATAGGAATAACGTTTCTGACTCAGACAGGTGATCTAACAGCTGCCTCGAATGCTCCTGAAACAAAAAAAACATCAATTAAATTACACTTCCCATGTCCAAATTATAAATTAATTATATTAAAATCTTAGTTTTGTCTGTTATCAAGCTCTAATTCTAGCGAAAGTCAGGACCATTATTGTTTCTAATATCTGAAATATTTACTCTACACTTCTGTGCTTGAGTAAATCATAAATATTTACTTGATACCAATTATATATATATGTAGGTCTACCGCAAGATACCTCTGCAAGACCCTACTTTAAAGAGTTGGGAATATTGACGCTACCGTCTATAGTTATATTTCAGGCTGCTATGTATGTACGGACCAACCTAGAATTGTTTGATAGGAATAGCGATAGGCATTACAACACTCGGCACGCTGATAGGCTTGCCGCCATACCTCGTAAGCTAACCAAGTCGGATAAGTTGACACACATATTGGGGCCGACGGTATACAATAGGCTCCCCCATAGTGTGACTGAAGCGATCACCTTAAGTAACTTTAAACTAAAACTAAAACACTGGCTCATTAGTAGCACCTTTTACAGTTATGAAGAGTTCCTTGACAAAACCAGTAGAACTCCTATAAATTGATATTTATAATAATTATTATTGCTTTTTTAAATGTTTTTATTATTTTATTTCAATTAACTACCGGTATAAATGTCAATTATTTTATATAAATATTTTAATATAATTAATTAATTGACATAATTATATACTCGCAAATGTTATTTATTATATTAGTGTAGAAATGTGTGTAAATTGTAACGTGTAATATTCTTACGAAATAAATGATTTATGATTTATGATTCAATTACATCAACGCCTTGGAACTTTCACTTCTGGACATAGACCTCCTTCATGGATTTCTAGTTATTGTGGTTGTAAGCGACCTGCATCCACCGCCGACCAGCAGTCTTCAGGTGGTCAGCCCATCTTGTAAGTGCATTTCCTACGCTGCGCTTGCGGCTACGTAGCCTCCACTCGAAAACTTTTAGGCCCCATCAGCCAACAGCTGTTCTACGAAATTCATGGCCTGTTTATTGCCACTTCAATGTCCTCAAGTCCTATTACGTATCTCCTCATCCCTGCTTCGATCTTGTAGAGAAACCCCGAGCATATACAGAGCCGTGGTTGAGCGACTCTGAGCTTATTTAAATGGCCAGTAGTGAAGGAACACGTCTCAGCTACATAATGTCATCAACATAATGTCATAACTCACACTGATTGAAGACTATCGTCTTAAGACCTGGCACTCTGGTATTTTGGAAGAAAATACGGTGCAAAGTTTCCCAAACAATAAAGCAGCTTTTAAGTCCAGTTCTCTTGTCCAAATAATGTTTTGTATTAATCTTGTTGTTATCAGGACGTTCAATCAACCTATTTTAGCTCTAATTCTAGCGAAAGTCAGATGCATAATTAATCTTAATACTCGCATGAACTATGTACTCTGCACTATTGTGTTTGAGTAAATGAAGTAGCCTCGACACGCTGTTACAATGGTTTTCGCACGACGCGGACGAAGTTTAGGAAGCTGGTGTTAAGATAAAGGATTGGTTATAGGATCTATGGTTTATTTATCGCTGTTTGGTGGAAATGTGGACAATGGGCCCTTGAAACGTTAAATTAAGCGTGTTTGTAGTGATACTATGTCGTTAGTTATACATTTTCATAGAAAGGAGAGAGACACCGAATAAAAAAAACATTCAAGTGTAAATCTGTGTGTAGTTTTTATTTATAAATATTTTGCTGGGGCCGGCAGCAGAAGTTTGTCCCTCCTCTCTTACCCGTGGATGCAGTAAGAATCTGGCCTAGGAAAACCTCCGGAAGATGGACAGCAGCGTCTTTACGTGAATCAACATCCAGTATAGCGCTCGCCAACCCGCCTGCCAATGTGGTGAGTATGGCAACAACCCCTCATGATCAGGACAAAGATCCATGAGGGAAGTCTGTTTCCAGCAGTGGACGTTCTACGTCTGGAATGTTGATGATGATAGTTATTAAAATGGCTGATGCTAATGGGACTTCTGAAACAAGAAGTAGAAAATGTCATCGACACCATGTTTATTTTGTTTTGGATTAGTCAATAAATTTCTTAATTTTTAATAATTATCAGGTCAGTCACATCGGTCCATTTAGAAGTGTCTGGAAAGTGGGCGGTCAAGATTATGATCTCATCTCACAATGTTTTGACTTCTATATTTAAAGATAATTAATGTAATAAATATAATACGGCTTACACCACGTACCGAACTTATTATCATCTTGCTGACGTTTCGTAGACCATTTAGAGGCCCTTCTTCATGAGCACCGTTCGTGGTCGATGTGGTTTACGAAACGTCAGCAAGATGATAATAAGTTAGGTACGTGGTGTAAGCCGTATTATATTTATTAAATGATGTCAAGCCATGTTATCGTGATAATTATATATTAATTAGCTGATCCCGCGCAAGTCGCCGATTTATTGGCACATCCTTCTAAACACGTGCTTATGAGTGGTACAAAGCGTTTAAAAGCGGTCGAGATGTGCTAGAAGAGTTTTTTCGCTCTGGTAAGTCATCAACGTCTGCCGAGTTCAATTTTTTTTTTGTTGCAACAACGCGATTTTCTGTTATAAATTGTGAATCGGTCTTTATGTTTACCGTTCATGTATCTCTTGTTATCTATTAATTTAAAGGAAATCTTGCAGTCTTCCTTGCCTTAGCAAGCATGAAATCGACGATGGAGCGAGCTTCCCTAGGAAATGCCTATTAACTCTCTTAAACGTATTCGGGTCATAAGAGGTTGGAAACACAGACGATGACAGTTTGTTCCAATCGAGAGCAATGCGCATTATCAAAAGAAGATTGGAAGCGTTTAGTTCTCAGCTTTGGGATTTCAACCAAATGAGAGTATTTGTTATACGTAGAAACCAGACCATCAATCTTCAACTGTTGCAGTCCCATTTGCAATAGGACGAGTATGCAAAGCAATAGCAAACTGTAGCAACATTTACGTAACCAACCACACAGCATGAAGTTCCATTGTATTTAGATCCAAACAACTAATTATACACTTTCACGCTCAACATTTACTGGAACGGATATACATAGGTATCGCATTAAGAAAGTTATTTGTAAGTCGGTTAGTTTCAGTGGTCCGATGGCTTATTATGAAATGAAATTCGCTACCGATATGCTTTGTCAAGAATCACTTAATTTTAATATAGAAAATGTTGCCTGCTTTATCGATTTATAGCACTGTTTAGCGCCATCTAGCTCTTAGTCGAAGCAACCGTGTTTAGGAATTTAAAAACTGGTAGGTACAGTACCTAAGTATATAATTATTAATGCGTCATTCAATACTGATTTTAAAAATAACGATATTAACATGAAAATGATAAAAAATAAAAAAGCATTTATTCAGACTTTCAAACTTATACTAGAATACAGAACTACTGCCAAACTGCATAGCTGTTTGTTGGCAGCTGAATCTCCCTTTATAATCGGCATTATAAACTGCGCTTTTTCGCATTACCTATATAATAACCTGTCTATTCATATAACTATACCAATGATGCTTAGAAGGTAAACTCTCTCAGTCTTTTTTTGAATGAGTGTTGACTTACAGAATATTTTATATGGATTGATGAAATCTTATTATAGAACTTAGGTACTAAGTATGACCTATTTCTAGATCCATAATAGTTTTTACTAACGGGTACTTGAAATTTGATTGTCTCTACCAGTCTTTGTACTTTTTACAACAGTCTTAAACTCATCACTAAACCACAGTTCAACAATAGTAACTTAGAATTTAAGATGTATTTAAGGGATGGATCCAATGACAGTCGAAACTAGATCTCAAGTCGTCTTCAATTGAAGTATTTTACTACATAAATTAATGTTTTATTATCATCGAACAGATTAAATGTTTGTTAAATATTACTTTGATCCTTTCCTACGTCTACTTTTTTCGTTTACTGTTAGGGCTATTTTCTGTAAATTTTTGTCCAGCTCACATATTTAACACATACCAGTGTTAAGTGGAGTTCGACCAGAGGGTGTAAAGACCAGGTCAAAGGCCTTTCTCTTACTTTTAGAGTAAAAACCGTCGGTATTAGAGATACAGTGGTAATTAATAATTACAGCGAAAGTGCAAGATTATGCCTAGTAATCGCAGAAAGTAACATCGTTTTAGCTTGATGGAGATTGAAAGTGCTCATGGGAGACGATGATGTAGTTTCTAAAACATTTTCTTTATCTACGTAATTATCAATGTTAAATTCACTTTCTTAACTAACGTGAGACTAACTGTATTTAATTTCTAAATACGCCATAAAGACGGTTTTCTTTAAAATCTAACTAACTTGTCAGCGTGATATCCAATTTAATATTATTCGAGTAGTTCCCGTATTTTAAGATAAATGTTTAATTGTTTCAATTTTCACCTTCTTATCATCTTATTGATTTGACGACCCCTGTGGCGCGGCGGGTGAAGGTCCGCCTGTGACGCAAGATGTTGCGGGTTCGATTCCCGCCTCGGAACATGTGTCTGTATGATCTGCATATATGTATTAAATATTGTCCAGGTGTTCTTCATGTTTTTCTATATCATCATCATCATTACAGCCATAAAAACGTCCACTTAACTTAAACACAAGCCTCCCTCATGGATCTCCTTGAGGGCTATTGCCATACTCACCACGCTTGGCAGACACGGAAAGACGCTGCTGCCCATCTTCCGGAGGTAACCCTTAGCAGGCTCTTACTGCATCCACGGGCATGAGAGAAGTGGATTTAGTTAATTAGTTTTTCTATATATGTATAATAAAAAAATATCTAGCTATGTTGTAAAATGTATTAGGTATATCAGTCATCTTGTACCCATAACACAAGTTCTGCTTAGCTTGGGGCTAGATGATGCTGTGTGGTTTGTCTAGCTTTATTTTTATATATGTTTTTTTATACATCTAAGCTTCTAGAGTCTAAGTGTTTTGCATATCTTGATTAAGATTTAGTGGACTAAAATTTTAATTGATATTTAAAAATGTAATAGCCCCAATAAGAAACCATCAAATATTTAGGTAGGTAAGGCTAAGGGCAAAGTAAATACAACCGTCTTAATCTGTTCAATGACCATAAAATAAATGTTAATAAAATATTAATTAGCTCCTTTGAGACCTGGGTCTTTGCATATTTTGATTATGATTTCATCATTACAGCCGTAAGCGGAATGTTGATACACGGAAAGACGCTGCTGCCCATCTTCCGGAGGTATCCCTTAGCAGGCTTTTACTGCATCCGCGGGCATGAGAGGAGGGGTAACTTTCTACTGCCGGCACCCCACGGCTAATTATGATTTAGTAGAGTTTAAATTATAAATGATGCATAATGTTATATACATTTTGCTGATATATAATAATATTAGGTTGTTACATAAGAAATTGGCGTTTTGTCGTACTGGCCACTTTGATCTATAATAACTCTTTGGTTAGGAATTACAAAATCAAATTTATACAGCTATTCATCTCATGCATTTGTTTTTCCTCTTTTGTATTTTTTCTTTGTGTCACTCAGTTTACAAAATGGAAAACTTTAAATATATGAGCATGGTAACTTGGCCTACCTCATGGAGATCCATGAGTCAATCTATTATGTACATATTTATTTACATATCATGATCATTTCACGTTTTACGGCTGAAATGATAATGATCATTTGTAAATACATAAATAATAGATTCCTATATTGGATCAAAGTAATAAGAATGGGAATGTGGTAAACAATGCATTCTCATTTTTGACCGATTCAAAAATGACACTGGTCTATTGTGGCCTCAAACAATGCAAGAGATAAAATGTTTCATAGCTGCAAGTTAAATTTTAACCTTGTGTTCGGATAAGTAAGTACTTGCGAGTTGCGAGTATCATTGTTTTAGTCCATACTAATCACTATTCATATTAATTTACATTATGATTATTAAAAACAGTTCGTGTGTCTATTTGATTACTTCCTTAAATATTGTTTCTGGGTAAATTGCTACTTAATTACTGTAAAATGTGCATGCTTATTATAAATTGATAATATAATAATTATGAATATGATATAATATAGATGCCGGCAGTAGAATCATGTCTCTCCTATCTTGCCCGTGGATGCAGTAAGGATCTGCGAAGTGTTACCTCCGTAAGATCATGGCGATTTATTATCATGATCATCATAATAATTTATAACTTAAAATAAATGCAATTATAGTTTAGAGTACACCGCCGTGGGGTGCCGGCAGTAGAATGATACCCCTCCTCTCATGCCCATGGATGTTCATGGATGTAAGAGCCTGCTAAGGGATACCTCCGAAAGATGGGCAGCAGCGTCTATCCGTGTATCAACATCCCATACTGCGCTCACCAACCCACCTGCCAAGCGTGGTGAGTATGGCAACTAACCCCTCATTGAGATCCATGAGGGAGGCCTGTGTTCATCAGTGGACGTTTTATGGCTGAAATGATGATGATAGTTTAGAGGTCTTACAGGTATCCCAAAGTGCAGCGAACCTTTTAAAAATACCAAGAATTTTCTTTACATAAACCTTTGTATACTAGTAATATATTAAATCGTTGACGAACAATGAAGACAAACAAGCCGACTTTGCAATTTCATTATAGGTCATGGCTCCTGTTAAAGTTTGAAAGAAATAGTTCTAGTTTGACATTTGCTGTCTTACCACAGATTAGATAAGTAACCTCAATCGTATAGCCTTGACAGGAGGTAACAAAACTAGTGACAGAATTGATGAAAGATGGTTACACCTTCACGTTGGGTTATGAAGCTACTTCGCCGTAGCACTGTTATAGCATGGGAATATGTAATAATATACCAATTTAATATTCAAAAACTCTTGGTGCAGATCCAGATTATCTTGTTTTTTTTTTAAATTCAAATAATTTATTTATTAAAACGTTTACAACATATTATATATTTACCGAAACTTTTAAGACCTTACCTCCCGTGCTAGTTAAAAACTGTGTTACGACAAGGTAAGGTCTATCAAACTATGTGCACATATAAAAATACATCACAAGATCGTAGATACTTATACGTAATAAATAATGACAACCAACATTATGGATCGATTATCTCTATAGACTACAATATGTTGTATATTGTTTTATACTCATATCAGTATTGGCCGCTGCTGCCCATCTTCCAGTGCCTTTTGGAATATGGCCAGCAGCGTCTTTCAGTGTATCAACATCCGGTATTGCGCTCGCCAACCCACCTGCCAAGCGTGGCGAGTATAGCAACAACCGCTCATCATGAAAAATCCATGAGGGAGGCCTATGTCCAGCAGTGGACGTCCTACGGCTGAGATGATGATGATGAATAAATAAGTAAAATATATTATATTAGTTGTTATGTAAATAATTATTAAAGTTACTCGTACATCATATAAATACTTATACATAAAATAAAATATTTTATATTTTAATACATAAATAAATATACAAACCACTAGTTACAAGAAATCGACTTTCTTAAACATACCGATTAAAATACTTGTTTGAAGAGATAATTCTAATACAAGTAATAATACACCTATTTAATAGTGTATGGGTAATATTGGTTTGTTAACCTTGGTCGAGTGAAAAGCTTTAACTAGCTTTCATAATTTAATTACATGAATACAGAATAGCTCGGTATGGCGATTTGCAGGAATGGTTTTAGATATTTTTATTCAATACGCATTGAAATAAACAAATAGCTAGAAATATTTTAGAAAAGTTTAGTAAAAGGAAATCAAGAGGTCTTTCCTAACTTCTTCTCTCGTCTTTTGTTTATGGCCTTTACATCTTTCTTTGACGCTGCAATGTCTGGGAAATTGTTAGATAGTATTAGGCTTGCCCAGCACCTACCTCTCAGCTTAGTTATTAGTCAGAGGAAAGAACAAGTCAATACGTTTGAAGCTAAACCGCGGGTCGATGTTTTCCTTCACGAGTTTAAGTACGAGTTGAATATGAACATACAATTTTTAAGAAAGAAAAATCCATTGGTTCACTGCCAGTATTGACGAACCCACGACTTTCTGATCGAGAGTCAGGGTTATATAACATTAGTTTAAAACGGCTTTACGATGGCGAAACCAATACACAACCTGTGTGTCGACCATGAGTTGTCACTGTTAGATCGCCTGACGTTACTACAGTAGTAATAGTACGTTACTTTGACATCTGTCAGATTTGTAACTCATGATACCAAATTCTAAGCAAATGAAGCCCTACGAAGAAACTACAGTCGCTGTAGTATAGTTTGCTGCGTATTTTAGTACCAAACTATCCGCTAGAGGCGCTGTACAAGTTTTCATACAGTTTGTTAACTACAGTCGCTAGCGAATATAGATTGTGAAAACTCATGGTAGACCTACTGTACCAAAATATTAGCATACTGCGGCTCAGCGTCATACTGCGTGAATCGTAATGTTAACAAATTCTTAGATGGTCATGATGGTATAGCGTCCTGATATCTCTCATCATCGAAATAGGGCTTTCTACTTGGGACGAGCTTGCGCGGCAATCTAAAGCTCCTTCCAGTTGGAGAGTCCTTCGAGATCTGCACCATCATTTAGTTCAGTCATGTAAATTAAGGATACACAACCTCCATGGGTGTTTTGATTCCGTTCTAGCTATTCTCGGGTGTCTGCGACAACTGTCACTTTAAGCAGCGAAGTATCATTGCATCTCTGCCAATGCTGTTTGTACTAGTTTGGTATGTTTTTGTAGTGTAGACAGTAGGGTCCGATTGTTGTGTCGCAAATGCGAGCAGTAAACCATCTCTTCGCCTTTGTTTAAGTTGGTGTGTAATCAAAGTATGTAATTAAAGCTTTTTCTAAGAAGCGGCTACCTTCACATTTTTATAACGTAGGTACTTTACAATTCGTGCTGTCTTTGAGTGACCATTTAGGTAATAAGGAGTACATACATATAGAATGAGTTGAACTTATTCAATTTTCAATTCAATTCAATTCGTTTATTTCAGACATCAATAAATATTATAACACAAGAGAAAAAATAATTTAGAGTGTCCATATTCGAGTTATATAAATTAAAAATTAAATACGAAATAAAAGTCAAAACTAAAATTAAAATCAAAATTACAATTAAAATTATCAAATTCAAAATAATTCAAAGTACCTATGGAACACTGGTCAAGAGAGCACAATATACGCTCTTGTCCAGTGTAAGCTGTTACCTTTAAAACCACGATTTTTTAATCAAACAATTGTTTGTGAAACATGAAGTTTTACAACGATTTATCGATTATTAAATAATACAATTTTAAACTGTTTAAAGAGACCTCATTGGGTAATACCTAACCTTATTTTTATAAAACATTTTAAAGGAAATTACTCCACTCGTGACACGAGGGCTGCAATACACTTGTAACATCGTGTCGCCGGGAAATAATAAAATAAAGGTTATCACGCGATAAAGTCTCTTTAAAAAAATACATTTTGACTACAAGTCGCGAAAGTTTACCAGTGATGTTCTTATTTTGTTGCCTATTGTATATGTATCTAGTTATTGCCGTAACGTGACGGCTGCCGCTATCCAACAGACTCAGTAGGAGCTGAGGCGAGACGAAAAATGCAAGATCTTGATGCGTATTCAGACAACGTGGAACAAAAGAACGTACAGGCACAAACACAATTTGCTTGAAGGATTTGACGAAAATTTCCTGGTAGTTATTCAAATTACCTGATCCAGCAGATAAGGTAATCGCTGAATTATAATATGGATGCCTCTGAGAGTTGGTGTGATGCGCTTTTGTATACAAGGTTAAAGTTGCAATTTTGTGTAAGATCTATGGCAATCTTGAGTGTTACCTTGTACCGTTAGCTTTACTTCCTTAATAATTTTATTAACACAACATTAATGCTGAATAGGACACCAATTTCTATCATCGTTATGTTCTTTTTTATTAATTTAATTTTTATTCTAAGTCGGTCGTATTGACGTCCTGTATTGAGCGTTTGTTATTCATTTTGTTGATGCTAAATAAAGTTGATTTCTTCTTTAATGTTTTTGGCCTATTGTTTTAACTATCTTTTACGGTAACACGATCCTACCTCCCCGAAGTTGTTAAAGATCGACGATTTTTTTGTTTTAAATCATGATAATAATCTCTTGCTTTCAACAGTGTTCTGGGAAATATCGTACATTGCAATTTATTTTTTACTTTTGTCGGCAACTGCCATTAACTAAAGCAATTAATTTGACGGTAATGTTTCTCCACTTGCCAGTGTCTTAACTTTGTTAAGTGAACTAGTTTCAGAGCGTGTTAAAATTAAGTTCTTCCTTACCTTAGACTTTCGTAATACATTTATTAGTTTTTTTTTAACTTTTATTTAGGTTCAGCCAATAAAACGAAATCATCTTTACTCAGTAGATCTCGATCTGTTTGTAAAAAAGTAGCATTTATAAATCTTTGTGTCTAGACTCCAACATCTTATTTTTTTGGTGTTTTTTTAAGAGGCAGATAAATAAGTGGCTGCATTAAGTATTCTGACTTTTTCTATTACTTTTTGTCAACTGGTCGGAAGAAGCTTAAGATCGGATGCCTGATTTCTCAGGTTTGAACGGGGGAAGACCTTTTCCCTGCTGTGGGTTTGTTGTCATCATCATCACGCCAGTCCACTACTGTGGAACTTCTGCCTCTCCTGATCAGCACCACTAAGCCCGACCTTCGGCCATTCTCTGAAATTAGTATGCTCATTTTGAGTAGTTTCCCATAATCTCCACTCAGCTGGGTAGGGTTATTGGAGATCGCAGTATTTGCTGTGAGTCTTCAGATGGATGCTGCCTATCTTCTTGTAAATATATCCTATAGCCGGCTCCTACAACATCCCCTGGAGAAGTTGGAGGGGCTCATTATTTGCCGTAGGGTGCTGACAGCAGAATGTCTCTTGCCCATGGATGTAGTAAGAATCTGCCAAAGGATAACTTTGGAAGATGGGCAGCAGCGTCTTTCCGTGTATCAACATCCGTTACTGCGCTGGCCAACCTGCATGCCAAGCGTGGATGGTATGGCAACAACCCCTTCATTATCAGAACTTGGAGACCACTGATGAAGGCTAGGCTAGGTCTAGCTGTCGACGTCCTACGGCTGAGGTGATCGTGATATTAATAAGAATAAGTTGTTTTTTATCTGAGTTTGTTGATGCCTTCAGCTCTGCGCGGACCCTAAAGATTAAAGTATTTAATTGCTGGGTCAAAGCAATCAATTCAAATTACCAATGTATTACGTGTCCCTTATCTAGGCATTATGTGAATTTGCGTTATCTAGTGTTGTCAAGGTATGTTCTAAGCACGCGATTGCATGACTCAGGTTTTTAATTTTTTAAGTGTCGGCACACTTTACTTTTTTTCTTCACGGTCGCATTATTTTGTGCTACTTTTGACAAGAATAATATGTGTAAAATATTGGTTACTTCAAATAAAATAGTGTGTACCTAATCATGTTAAAGTTTATATTTTCATACATAGCGGTGTAATAAGATGATTATATTTTAATAATTATGATAGTAAATGTAACCTAAGACAAGCCATAAATGAGTAGCACAAAATGTGCTACTCATTTATGGTGAAAAAATTCCAGTATTCCAGTGACAGTTCCAGTGAAATGGTATTCCAGTGATAAAAACTATATTTTTGCTGATTTCTTTTGGTCCTTTGTGACCAAAACTTTAATGATAATGACTCTTCTTCATCATCGTCATCATTATGCACTTGTAGTAAACTACAGCTAGACATAAGCTACCTTCCTTGACTGCCAAACAGCTCTTAACTTATTTTTTAGGGCTCCGTACATCAAAAGGAAAAAACGCTATCCTTAAAGGATCATTTTTTTTTGTGTGTCTGTCGGTCTATCAAGACCAATTATCTGGAGAACGTGTAGAGGTATCGTGTTGACATTAAAGCCATATACTTTAAATATACAACCTCTTTAAGCTGTGAAACAATCAATATTCTAAGTTAATCTGAAAAAAGATACGGCCGTTTATGCCGCAAAAAACGCATGTTTCGACATTCTCAAAGGAATCAAAATTCATAGGGTACTTCCCGTAGACCTAGAACTATGAAATTTGGCAAGGTATATTGTCTTATACTGTAGATACAGAGAAAAATCCAAAAACTATACGTTTACAATGGAATCATTAAAAAATCGTTAAAAAAAGTACGAAATCAATCATCGAGGTTAAGCAACCCTACGCGCCGTCATAAATTGGATAGGTGACCGAATCTTTTTGTGCATTTTAAAAACTTTTGCTACTATTTATTATATTCCTACATACATATGGAACCCTAGGCGAGTCCAGCTCGCACTTACCCGGTTTTGTTTATAATTTATATATCAAGTGTATATTTCAATACCAATGGTATTTTCATTGATTAAAAAAGCAACACTGAAAATAAATCAATAAAACTTGCCAACACATCAATAGTTCCTAAGATTTCCTTTAATCCGCGAAAAACGATATATTTATATACTCTATTACCTATCTTCTCATTACATTGCCTTTGCAATTTGCCGAATAACCCATTAAATATTTCAAGGAAATGAAAATCATAGGCAGGTATGTAGGTACATTTTTATATTTGAACCAACGTCCGTCAAATCGATCTGCTTGAATGGTTGTTCATTTTATTAAAATTAAAAATCATTAAATATGATGAAATATCAAGATTATTTCAACTAATCTCGATATTATGCTAACCAGGTAAATTGCTTTCGGAAATACACTAAAATACTGGACCTAGTTGGCCCAAATTCCTGCAGGTTTTAGACAACGAAGTAGCTACCTAATAATTTGCTTTCAAATATTCGAAGGTGACGCTTATCTGTAGAAAATGTATTAGATATAAAATATAGAGATAAATGGTTATTCTCTCGTGTTAGTATGAGAAAATTGTAGCTATGGGCCTTTGAAGGATCTAGGAATCATCATTTCAGCCGTAAAACGTCCACTACTGAACACAGGCCTCCCTCATGGATCTCCATGGTATTTGCGATACTCACCACGCTTGGCAGGCGGGTTGGCGAGCGCAGTACGGTATATTGATACGCGGAAAGAAGCTGCTGCCCATCTTCAGGAGGTATCCCTTAGCAGGCTGTTACTGCATCCATGGTTATGAGAGGAAATCTAGGATTGTTAGAAAATAATGCTGGAAATATATACTTACCTAGTGCTTTAAATCAAAACAATGTAAGAGTATCAAGAACCGAAACACCTGCTAAGTCATTCATGGCGATTAACGTCGGTTCATTGGACACAAAATTATCAAAGTTAACTGTTACACTTCGTCGCAGATTGTACACCCTTATTAAGACCAAGCATCTCACAATAACCTACTTATTGAGTTTCCATGTTGCCTGTAGGTAACAATATTGCACTCGTTCTAGAAAAATATCCTCATTAGTACAAACAATAGCGTAACTCGTGTAAGTCTAAAGAAATAGGCTTGTTTCTTGCTAATCTCGCTAATTAATTTCACACCAATTAAACACTTTTAACAGGGACATGATTATGTCACCTGTTGCATTCTGCAGTTACAAACCGATTGTAGACTGTATGTTGTCGAATGTAAGTTTGAATTTGTTTTTAAGAGGAGAGCTATTTATTTCTATTCTCTACAATTTCTATGGGAATGTGTCTATCAGTCTGTTTTGAAGCAATATGCCTAAAAACACCGCCTTTATAGTTCATAGTTCATAGTTTATTTATTCATAACAAAAAGTTACATGTCTGGTTGTTTGCAATACATAGTTTTAACCTAATTAATGGGTAATATTTGAACACAAAGTTAGTAGGAAATTAAATAAAGAAAAAAAATAAACAATTACAATAACAAGTCAAAAAGGTCTAAAAAATTGATTGTTAATAATTATTCAAACACAATTTTACGTCACAAATTCTTCAAAGCTATAAAAAGTTTGGTCGATCAGCCAGCGTTTTAGACGAAATTTAAATATATTGGTGCTGGCAGCTTCCGTAATGAGCTTTGGCAATCTATTGTACACCTGCGGGCCCATAAAATGAGTCAATTTAGACGATTTGGTAAGCGTCCGCGGTAGTGACACCAGTTTATGCTGGTTACGGGTACAGTATGCGAATTCTGCGTGAGTCGCGTAAGCGCCGAGGTTATTTCTCACATACATCGCCACTTGATAGATGACTATGCAGGGCAATGTGAGGATACCTAGGCTCTTAAAGTGCGGCCTCGCAGAGACATCGCTCTTTATTCGCACTAACGCGCGTATGGCCCGTTTTTGCATACGGAATGCGCGCTCCCATTCGGCAGCGCGCGCCCATATCTCGGTACCATATTGAATTTTTACGGTATAGTTTGTCATGTAAGAGCAAACTGTGAGCCGAATAAAGCTTAGATAGAGTCACAGGCAACAACAGGTTTAAATTTTATAAGTAATTAAAAACATTTTAAAAACCTGTCTATATTTACCGTGTGCTTGAGCTTCTGATTTGCCTCATATGCACGCGGATTTGGGGTTTTTGGGGTAAGCGGTAACTCTTGGTTGCGTTTAAATACAATTGGACAAAGGGACTGTATAATTCTTAACAGCATGATAAACGACTTATTTTGAATGAGTTTCATATCTTGAAAGTAGTAGTCATTCAGACTTTTTCCGTTGTCCATGCATACGCCCGCGCCGTTTAAAAGTGCACGTCAGATTACTATAGATCATCGGGAATTATAAACTCTTAACAGCTGTCGCCCTCCATGGCTTAGTTTGTCTAATAGCTGGCTGAGAGAAGATTGCAGATTCCACTCCCGCTGCAGGACCCAAGAGATGAATATTTGCTTTTCAGCACATATTTGTCTCGGGTTGGGTGTTCTTCTATAATATATTATGCATGAATTCAGAAAAAAATAGGTTTGTATGAATCTTCACTTTGTTTTCTTTAGGGCTAGATGGTGCCGTAGTGTCCCACACTATTTATTTAAAAAAAACTTGGGTATGCAAGTCACCAGAGAGCGCACCAAAGGGTGAAAAGATTACACCCCCATACACCTTGATATCCCTCAAAAAAGTCCTTATAATTCAAATATAACCAGTAAAAATCAGTCGCTGTGGACACAAGACAGATATATGTATATTACTTTACTAGCACCTTTACCCAAGTTTTCTTAGCCTTTGTAATTGTATTGACACGATGAGCTGGTAATTAAAGAACCACGCATGGCTGCGCTGATTTCCACTTTGATGGTATTTGTAACGTAACGCACATTTGCTTTCATTCATTAACCCAGTTTAAAGTATTACACATTTAGTATTATCACTGCTGTTTATTAGCGTGGGGGTGAAGATAAGTAAACGAAATTTGGACTTTATGAAAGTTTAGAAAGTTTTTAAGGATATAGTTTGTGCTTTTTTATTACGTGTTAAATGGGGAGAATCTCGTTAATAAAAAGCATTACCTTATACGCTAAAAATGTGCTTTATATACGTATTTAACAACAAAAGCACAAGTTAACATGTAAGCCTGTTGTATTTCCTAAACCTTTGCGATCAATACGTTTTATAAATTCGGAAATTTATCGCGTAATTTATCTTTATATAAATTGATGTATCGACTATGACACGACAGTCTTCGTCGCATGAACTACTAGTTGGGGCGAAAGACAAGGTACTAGGGGTAGCCTGTAGTATCACCCGCATACACACCCCCTTCTTATTCTCAGCCCGGAATCGACCACTAGCTTCTAGATATACGCCTCCTTTTTTATGCCAGCCTCCTCTGGCCTGTGCATTTCGCAACCAGGTTTGCCCAGCGACTGCGATAATATCGTCGACCCATCGTGCTTTCGGACGACCACGACCTTTCTGGCTTGATCTTGGCCACCATTCAAATACAGCCTTAGTCCAGCGGCCATTACCATCATACGTATAAATGCTAAACAGGGCAACTAAACACTATCTTAAACGATCCCTTTTAAAACCTCAGGTATTCATTAATCTCAAGAGTAAAAGCGGTGAGTGAAACCCCTTTTAGATAAGTCAGTTAAAAAAATAAAACGACAATGTCATGGAATAAAGCTCATAATTAAATTAGTTCGTTACAGATGACAGGACTCTTCTCATGCCCGTGGTTGCAGTAAGAGTTTGCTAAGGGATACCTCTGTAACATGGGCAGCAGCGTCTTTCAGTGTATCAACATCCCGTACTGCGTTCACCAACCCGCCTGCGAAGCACGATGAGTATGGCAATTACCCCTTATGGAGATCCATGAGGGAGGCCTGTGTTCAGTAGTGGACGTTTTACGACACGATGATGAGATGACAGGAAGCGAAACGAACATAAAAACCTTACTCGGTCGTTAAAGCCATCATTTTTTTGTCTTATATTACATTTGAAGAAGTTCTAGATTTCGTCATATAAGGAACAGTAAAGGAATTAAACCAACTGAGCTTATGTCAACAGTATTACATACCATTTTTTTAGACGACTAAATGACAAGCAAGCCGATTACAGCAATGCAGACAATTACTGCTTGGCGGGTGAACTCTACAAAAAGTTCTACTTAACTAGAAGTCAAGTGAGACCAAGCAAATTAAATAAAATATTTCTTTATTTTCTTCACAAAGTAGGCGCATAAATGCAAGGATATGCGAGTTATGTTAAATTCAGAGCCTTGTAGGCGCACTGGAATGAAATTCTTTGTAAGCCTTGCTGCACTTGGTTAGACGCTCGGTCAACAGGCCTTAGAACTAACTATCGAAGCAAAAGATTTCAACGCGTCTTTATTGATTTGGATCACTCCATTCAGGATGAAGTGAGAGTTTTAACTCTGCTTAGATGCTTTTTGGGGTTCTGCACCAAATTATTAAAAAGTAATTACGGGAGCACCAGGCTAAAACATTTAGACCTTAGTATTATGTGCATTATGTGTAACCCTGTGTTGGATGTCCTATTTAAATAAATAAAAATAAAATAAAAGGAACTCTTATGGTGTGACTTTCCCTGTCTGTCTGTTTGTCTTTTTTTAAGTTAGGAACTAGAAGACAATAATGCTATTAAGTGGTAATCAAATTATTATGCATCGAGACGTATAGGTATAAGATATAGATCTTTTAAACTTATACAGGATGTACCCAATCGGTTTTCTGCAAAAAAAGCTTGACGGAAACATCATGTATATTATAAGTTACACATTGAACTTGAGTGACCGTGATATGTGAAGGTTGACACGGAAACGAAACAAGATTGATGCAGTTTATAACTAGGTTATTCCGTTTGTATGACTATTGTTTTAGAAGTTTCAGCGCTATGGTTCCTAAAACTTGATCACTGCGACAGTTGTTATTCAAATCCCGCCCATGAAGTTCTAAACTTGGAGGAATGCATGTAGGTAAATAAATGACATGATTGCACAGATCAGAACATATTTTTTAGTTTTAACTATTTTTTTAAATATGTTATTTGTTTTCTCTGGTTTGGTTTTGTGTGTACTTCAAATTTAATTTACTTAAGGTTTGCAGGCAAGCGCGCTATTGCGTAGACTTTCAAATGTTTTAAAATACTTTAAATGTTCTCAACCATGTAAATATTATTGTTCTTATTGAGAAATAAAGTTTCTTTAAACTAAACCTTTTTTATTAGGTGTAGAAATCATGTTATGACTTCTCCCGCTCTGGGCGGAGCAGGAGGACGTGTCAGACTTTTACTGACTAAAACCACACCTGTGTCCTTCAGTTGCCCCTTGCGTTATAGGACTACGGGTTTCCTTTTCAGAAATTCCCCGCGGTCCTAGCTTGCGGGCACCGGGCCTAACCAAAACCAAACCTTGTAACGGTATAAATGACCTGAGGCATCGTCGGTCATACGGGTGGAATTTCACGAATGGTGATGTGGGATGCCGATAAGTAATCGTTGCCAACATAGCACCGTCGTACTTTCAACATCACCCCAGCCCTAATCATGTCACTTTGCATCTTTCGCAGCGGTGTTTTAAGAACTATAGGGGTCTTTAGTCGTTTCGCACCACATGCGATTCGAACCGCGGTGCGAAAAACGCAAGTAGGTACTGTTTCTGAATGGGGCCATTCGCACCGCAGTAGTTCCTCGGTGCGAATCGCCCAAGATTCTTTTGAAATGGGTCGTTTCGAACCACGGGAAGAAACGACTCGATGCTCATTTTGTAAGTCCAATTTAGGCACGCATCAAACATTTAAGGATATAGTAAGGATATAGTAGTGGAGTGGCCACTGCAGTCCTATGGCTGAGACGAGACGAGATGAGTGGAGTGTCCAATTGAGACTAGGCTGAGATAGATAGAAAATACTTTATTGCACACTTTAAAACTAAACATAATAAACCGTCGTAATTTCAACATCACCCCAGCCCTAATCGTGTCACTTGGCATCTTTCGCAGCGGTGTTTTAAGAACTATAGTGGAGTGGCCACTGCAGTCCTATGGCTGAGACGAGACGAGATGAGTGGAGTGTCCAATTGAGACCAGGCTGAGATACCTGCTCTCAATTTAACAAATATGACAAATGTTTGTAATTTTTAACACATATTTGTTCCGGGCCTTTGATAAACGCTCATAATCGATAAATCTTACTAAAACTGTCAAAATCTCCATTGAACTTAGCATTCTCGTCATCTCACTATAGATAAATGCCTATTGCAAACCGATCGTGATGTATCGACTGGTAAAGAGTGATATGACATGTTCGGAGTACCTAGACACGAAAGAGTATGTAACACTTCTTAAGAAGTGCGATCAGACAAAGTATCACGCAAAAGCACTATTGACGAGAACTGGCCCCCTCAGTATTTTTCTAGGTGTGATAAGTTTGAACAAAAATATGAATTTCAGTATTTTATAATTCGCCGTGGGCGTACGCCGGCAGTAATGCCGCTCCTTTCTCGGAAATTCCGGAAGATGGGTCAGCAGCGTCCTTCCGTGTATCATCTACATCCCGTGCTGCGCTCGCCAACTCGCCTGCTAAGCGAGAGGCCCCCTTATGATGTTGGAGATCCATGAGGAACGCAGTGACGTGGACAGCAGACCTTTGGCTAAGACGGCGATTGTATTAATTACCTGATACTAGGTGGTACCTTGTTCATATTGTGTAAAATGTTCATTTAATTGTATTCATCATCATATCAGCCTTAGGACGTCCACTGCTTGACAAAGGCATCATTGATCCCCAAGTACCTACTGCGGTAGGAAGCCGTCTGCATCCACCGCCGACCAGCGGTTCTTACCAAGTCTGCCCATCTTGTAGATAAGACGTCCTACGCTGCGCTTCCCGGTCCGTGGCCTCCACTCGAGATCTTTTCGGCCCCATCGGTAATCTGTTCTGCGTGCTATACAATGTTTAGGTCGGTCTATATTTATTATCCATTTTCAGAAACATAACTAGGCGACTTCTAGAACTAATCAGTAGCAGCAGGACAAGTACATGGCCTGCCCGTTGCCAACGTGCTAATCCGTTTAGCTATGTCGGTGACCCGAGTTTTTCTACGTATATTCTCTTTCCGATTCGATTTCGTAGAAAAACCCCGAGCATAATAGCCCTCTCCATAGCTCGTTGAGCGACTCTGAGCTTATTCATAAGGCCAATAGTGAAGGACCACGACTCGGTTACATATGTCATCACTGGTAACACACTGATTGTAGACTTTCGGCACTGACGTAAGTTTAATTTTATTAGCATTTATTTATTATACTTTCAGCACGTATTCAGCTAGTCATTATGTTTGTTTGGTTCTCATATTAGTTATAGTAAGTACCTCTTAATGCGTTTCTTAAGAAAAGTGATTTCCACCTATAGATCTATTAAAGTCGTGAGGCGGTAGCTATAAGTTTTATGTCGTTAAAGAGATAATGGCGATAGATAGACCGTAGTGAAAGTCTAGCACTGGTTTATAGCAAAGATACTCATTTTCACCTTAAACAAACGCTATAGTAATTGCTACAATAAAAACTATTTATTTATGTTGCCGTGGGGTGGTAGCAGTAGAATGTTGCCTCTCCTCTCTTGACCGTGGATGCAGAAATAATCTGCTAAGGGATACCTCCGGAAGTTGGGCAGCAGCGTCTTTCCGTGTATCAGCATGTATTAGCAGCCGTGTATGCTGCGCTCGTTTATGATCTTCGAGAGTGAGGGAGGCCTATGTCCAGCTGTGGACTAAACAGCAGTCCTACAGCTGAGATGACTCCGACCTCTTTTGCGTATCAGCTATTAGACATTGACAAATGCCTGCAGCACTCAGCAGAATATCAAAAATTTGTCTTAAGGGAGCGAAGCGAACTTAGTTCTTAGTGGCAATAGGCGTTTCGGCTGTATGTATGCATGCCCGCCATTTTTGTCCGAGGATAACTCTTGAACGGATAATCGGATTTTGATGAAATTTAAAACTTAAGGAGATTACATCTTTATTACAAAAGGAATTTTGATTTAGGGGGTAGTTTTTTAGATATAGGGGTTAATAGTTTTTTTTTGTCCGAAGATAATTCTCTAACGGATAATCGGATTTTGATAAAATTTAAAAATTAATTTTATTTTTTTATTTTATTTATATATGGACACCCAACAAAAGAATCACAATAAAATATAAACTTATAACTAATTTAACTTATGTCAATGTGTTCCTCCACTTAAATGCAGGTATACAAATTTTGCAACATTATAGGTACATTGCAAGATCATTTTACGAGAATGTTATGACAAATAATAAGTTAATAAAAAATAACAAGTCTTTAAAATTCAAAATTACGAGTACTTATACAAGAAATGTCTCTAAAGTGTACTTAAGGAGATGACATTTTATATAAAAAGTGGTGTAGTTTTGAGATATGGGGATTTCGATGTTGTTGAACATATGCTCGAATTTTCATGAAATATAAATACAGGACGATTTTACCAACAACGGTTAGTAGCCGATTGAATCGCAAGGATGTTGCAGGTTCTATTGTCTCCACAAATCAAGTTCAAATGCAATGGGACTTCATTGAAAGAAGTTGCTCGCACGTTCTAAGTTCGTGGTAAACAACTAGTTATCTAGTAGAGTCAAGGTATTTTTCTAATGATAAGTATTTTGAGGGTTCCGAACCTCAACAGGAAAAACAGGAACCAAAAATATTTCATCATTTCAACCGTAAAACGTTTACTACTGAACACAGGCCTCCCTCATCTCCATGAGAGGTAGTTGCCATACTCATCACGCTTTAGCAGACGGGTTGGCGAACGCAGTACGGGATGTTGATACACGGAATGACGCTGCTGTCCACCTTCTGGAGTATCCCTTAGCAGGCTCTTGTTGGATGGATGTGTATTGTTTATTTATTCTCTCTTTATCACCTAGTACCTAAACACAAGCTCTGTTTACTTTGGGGCTAGATTAGATGCAATATGAAATCATTCAGCCATAAAACGTCCACTGATGAACACAGGCCTCCCTCATGGATCTCCATGAGAGGTAGTTGCCATTCTCACCACGCCTGGCAGGCGGGTTGGTGAGCGCAGTATGGGATGTTGATACACGGATAGACGCTGCTGCCCATCTTCCGGAGGTGTCCCTTAGCAGGCTCTTACTGCATCCACGGGTAGGAGAGGAGGGGTAACATTCTACTGCCGGCACCCCACGGCAATATGAAATGCCCAGCATGATTTATTTGTAGATAGATAACATCTACGGATTTATAAACGATTGAAATGTCACTTATCTTTGTTAAACGTTTGAACGTTAGGCGATTAATGTTCAAGGCTGCAAATCAACTTTAGGTCTAAGTATGGAAGCTGGAAGTGTCGAGACGGCATTCCTATAACTGGACACAGGGTGTTGCCACTATAAGAAAGTAGTTGTTGTTGAATGGTGGTACATGAGTAAGACCGGTTATGTACGCACGCTTACCTACCGCTGTATTTTCAAGGGATATTATTAATACATAACGTAACCGAGTATTTGATGCCGAGTAATTTCTGCCGTGGGGTGCCGGCAGTAGAATGTTACCCCTCCTCTCATACCCGTGGATGCAGTAAGAGCCTGCTAAGGGATACCTCCGGAAGATGGGCAGCAGCGTCTTTCCGTGTATCAACATCCCGTACTGCGCTCGCCAACCCGCCTGCCAAGCGTGGTGAGTATGACAACTACCCCTCATGGAGATCCATGAGGGAGGCCTGTGTTCATCAGTGGACGTTTTATGGCTGAAATGATGATGAACCGAGTATTTATAACATTTGAAAAAATGTTTTATAACATGCAATAGTATACTAGTTATTCAATGGAAAGCTTAATTAACGTGAGTAGAGAACTTCATTAAATGTTACCCCAACCATTTCACCTAGTCTCGGAGGTAACCTTATTTTTCTTGTAATGTACCTCAGTTTTGCAATTTCCACATTATGCCCTTTCATTTAATACCACACTTATGAAAGTTTTAATATAACTTGCTTCTAAATAACTTTCAGTTTTGCATTCTACAAACCGTTTCCTTTCATTTGATACCATAGTTGGGCTTGATTATTTATTCCCTCTTTTACCTCCTTATCTTGTAATCGCCATACCCGATTTTGATAACGTTTAAAAACCACACCCAGAAAACCTGCTTTTAAATTAAAAAAAAACTACATTCAAATCGGTTATTATACCTCTATAAAGTTCGATTCCCTCCGGGAAAACATGTTTGCTGTTCCGTAGTTATTTCTCTTAGATTTGAATATTTTTATTCCTTCAAAAAAAAGGGATAGTTTCTCAAGTCGATTATTACGACGAGATCGGCGAGGAATTAGATAATGTAAAAGTGTTTACTGAAGTCCCTCATGGAATATTTATATGCCCTAAATTTAAATTTGCGATTGGGTTTTTCGTTTCTCTTTATAATGCTTGTTTTCACGCCCAGATCTGATGATGGGATCCATAATAAATTAAGAAGATAACTCAAAGAAAATTGAGGGAAATAACTCAAATGTAATACAGGCGTACATTACGGTTTTTGGTGTTTTCAGCAACAAGTTAAGAAAGGTTCTATTGAAGGTTTCCATTCTTGAAAATAAAAGATTTTTTCTATGTTATAAGTGTAATTAGGTATTCTATCAATGACCATATTAACATAATAAGGGTAAAATGGTGTTGTGGGAAATTTCCAGCATTACTAATAATAATTTATTTTAATAATAATCGAGATGGTTGGATGTATTTGGGGGAGACCTTTGCCCAGCAGTGGGACGGCATAGGTTAGCAAAAATAACAAAATAACAATAATAGAGTGATAGTTCGCCATTCTGGGCAATAGGCGTCAAGTTCATTCCGCCACCTGCGCTTGGGCCGGCCGCGTGGTCTCTAATTTTGTGGGTCCCACTCTATGGCTATCTTAGCCCATATCTGACATGCGGCACACGTGCCCGTCGAGACGAATGGGGAAAGGGAAGGGAGGCATTTGCCCACCAGTGGGATCCGATGGGCTATTTAGATTTGATTATAATAATAACAACTGATTTATTTAGTTTGAAATATCTAAGTCAGCGAAATTAAACAACATTTTGTTTTATAATTTGAGAACTTCTTGTCATCAGACAAGCAGATGAACAATTACTTCACTACAGTTAATTACAACAAGGCATAACTCACATACCTTCATAGATAAGTTTAATTGAAGATGGCGCGATTATAACGGTTAGTTGGGTACAGAAACTGCTATTCGATTGCTTAATGCAATTATTTCATTAAATAGCTGACCTACTTTTTGTTGGTAGTTAGAATATTTTGCAAAAATACATACAAAATATTACGAGAGCTTAGGGTCGCTCAAAGAGCTATGGGGAGGGCTATGCTCGGGGTTTTTCTACGGGATCGAATCAGACATGAGGAGATACGTAGAAGAACTCGGGTCACCGACATAGCCAGACGGAATAGCACGTTGAAGTGGCAATGGGCAGGCCATATAGCGCCCAGAACAGGTGGCCGAGGGCCACAAAGTTCTCGAATGGAGGCCACGGAGCGGTAAAAGCAGCATAGGACGTCCACCTACAAGATGGGCAGACGACTTGGTAAGATCCGCAGGTCGGTGTTGGATGCAGGCCGCTTCCAACCGCTATACCTGGAGATCAATGAGGGAGGCCTTTGTCCAGCAGTGGACGTCCTACGGCTGATATGATGATTATGATGATGACTGTGAGTAATTAGGTTGCTTTTAACAAACACCCTTTACTTATTCGCTGTCATGTAACTTTTTAATATTATGCTGTTCTATTGCATATCGTCATAAAGTTAGTGCCGTGGGGTGCCGGCAGTAGAATGTTACCCCTCCTCTCATACTTGTGGATGCAGTAAGAGCTTGCTAAGGGATACCTCCGGAAGATGGGCAGCAGCGTCTTTCCGTGTATCAACATCAAGTACTGCGCTCGCCAACCCGCCTGCCAAGCGTGGTGAGTATGGCAAATACCCCTTATCTCCATGAGGGAGGCCTGTTCAGTAGTGGACGTTTTACGGCTGGAATGATGATAGTCATAAATACTTACAAATAACCCTGAACTGTATCTATCCTATGCACAAAGTTATCTAAAATATGAATGACGTAGTTATGCAAAAACATGTCGGTATGTGTTGTTAATGCAGTTGATCCATTAAATGGGGTTTAGTCACGACAATGGCGATTAGATTATTTAGAACAAGTACGTATTCCAATACAAGACATTCATTTCATTTTATAGATCGTTGTGAAAGAATTACACTGATACTTTAATTTTAATTGAGACATAATACACCTTAACAATACAATTCATCATCATTTCAACCGTAAAACGTCCACTACTGAACACAGGCCTCCCTCATGAGGGGTAGTTGCCATACTCATCACGCTTGGCAGACGGGTTGGCGAGTGCAGTACGGGATGTTGATACACGGAAAGACGCTGCTTATATAACATAAGAAGATTGGCATCTTCTTATGTTATTCTTAATTTTTCCTAGCATCAACATAATGCTTTTATGGGAGTTCGTTCCACAACTTAAACGTCCGAGGCAAAAAAGAGCGCGCGAAACGAGCGGTAGTAGAGAACCAACTGCTGTTGTTTTCTGTTCTGTAATAAATATATGTCAAAATGATCGTGCATGACAAATCAATAGCTTTTTGTACTGTGCCATAGAAAAGGTCTTGTTATTGAGTGGTTACATGTTGTTTCGTAACTTTGACGAAAATATAACACCGCTCTATCTGTTGGGTTCAGTAGGAAATACTATACTTTTTTTCTTTTCAGCTGAAAACGGACGGCTCATTGTATATGCCTAGGATATAACTCTTTGCAAACCAGATGATGATGACCGGCTAAGTTACCAGGAACCCACAGTTTTAACAAAGATCGTGGGTTTTCATCAGGGTGAGTAATGGTTGCGTCGCGCCCTTTCAGCGTTTCATTTCGCATGCTTACTAATTCCATCGCCGTCAAAGCATGAACCGTAAAAGAGGAAGACACCTTTGCGAGCAGAACAAACGAATGAAACTATTGTTTTTGCTATGCGCATGCGTAGAAATCCTGCGTGCTCATAGTTGTGTGCGGAAGAGCAGAACAAGACGTTACATCGTCAGCCGTTAGGAATCGATAACGTCGATGAAACGATAACGTCATCCACACAACTAAGTAGCGAAGTACCTACGTAAGGAAAAAACCACGCAACGTTATCCTTGTCAAAATGGATGTGTCTAATTTTGGTGGAGGATACCCAGTGATGTCCCACGTTGGGGTGTATTGTGCTTTGTTGTCCCCCTAAAGCTGGTTTAAATCTGGTCTTCAGGCTACTCCGTTAAATAAAGGACAAGGACAGATATTTAAACAATTCTTATCTATTCAAACCCAAAAATAATTTTCCAAATCGGTTCAAAAACGACACAGTTTTAAGACGACAATGATTTTAAAAATACAGGCGACTTGAGAAACTCCTTCGTTTTTTGAAGTCTGTTAAAAAAAATAATGACTGTTATTTTATGGTAAGACATCTATTCGTTCTCTGTACTAAAACTAAGTAGACAGATTGGACTTAACCGCCATTGAGCTGTACTAAGCCAGAATCCATTTTGATTTTTTTTAATGAAAATAGCTAATGTTAGTACTGTACTGATCCCATAATACATTCAACTAAACTCAATATATTCGCCTTAGTGACCTTTGCTAGATTTGAAGATGTTTGTTGACAAGAATGTTTGAACATTAACAAACACAAATATAGACAAATAACAAAACCAATTACCGGCGCGGAGAGGAAGAATAACTCAGAAAGTGGCGGGTAATATGGTCCCCAACTCAGCTTTGTGTAGCATCTGGCAAAGCTCAAAGTCTCTGTCACCGGCCGGCATAATCCAATCTATTACGACAATGTTGTTCGCAAAACCATCAATTTGCTTTCTTTTCCATTAAAAGCCACTTGACCGCAACAGAAGCGATCATTGTCTATATACCGCGACGAGTGAACCGTAAAGTGTTATAAAACAATTATTACTTTTTGTTAAAAAAGTGATTTGTTGATCTTAGATTGATCATTGCAAATAAATAAATAGGGCTAAGATATTCTAACGGACATCAAAAGAAAGAGGTTCTCAAATCGTCTGCATTTTTTTAAATCTTTGTTACCTTTGTTACCTCCATGAACCGATTTGGAAAAATATATTTGAATTCGAATAGATACACTTTCAAGTAGATCCCACTTTCGTATTTAAACTCGATTCTGATGATGGGATTCATAAATTAGTGTATACTGGAGTCCCTTAAGCATAGTTTAAGCCCTAAATTTAAAGTTAGGCTCGGGTTTTTTGTTTTACTAATAGTTGTAATAGTGTATACTGGAGTCCCTTAGGCATAGTTTAAGCCCTAAATTTAAAGTTAGGCTCGGGTTTTTTGTTTTACATATTAATGTTTACTGGTTTGTAGATCCAGATTTGATGATAATGATATTATATAAAACGAGGGTAGGAATAATGCGGTTTCGGTTTTTTCAGCAAAGTCTAGGATTTATGGTTGAAGTCGGTTTTTTGTTAAAAAAAGAATTATTCTTTTACCATCACCATCATGACCTCGGTTCAAGTTCCTGCTTCTATAGTGAAGTCTTAAAATGTTCATTAACTGAATATGCTATGTAAATTTTAATATTAAGATTTAGACTGAATTTTGGATGGACTTTAAAATGTAAATTATAACACAGTTTTAGTACTAGTAACGTACATGTCAGAATCCAAATGACCTTATGAATAATTTTGGTGTTAAAATTTGTAAACTGACCACAAAAAAATCTCTTATTACATTTTATCTCTGCTACTAAAGCGTGATAGATAACACATACTTTCACGAGAATCAGGAAGCAAAATGAAAATTATCTATTCGTTTCATCTGAGCGAGCGTTGCGTATCGGAAGAAACGTGCAGTTTCTAACGTTATCTTTGTAATAGTGATTATATGTATGTATTTATACTGGGATTAGATAAATGACAGGAATTACTGTGCTGGGCTTTTTTTGAATAAGAGTAACAATATCTACCTTCTTCCTTTTATTAAAGATTTTCACTCTTGCCGGTCCAACTGACACTACTCTCTACTGAACTCTTTTCATTTACTTCTCTTTTTTATCCACGGGATCAGCAGCATTCGCCTCCAGCATCACATTTCAAAGGCCTCAATGCGCTTACGATAATTTATTTTCAAAATCCTATTATCGTTAACTACTAGCCTTTAATCTCTTCAATAAATTTTGATCATTCCAAGTTTAGAAACCATACCCAATCAGGAACAAACATAATTTACTCCTCAAGTTTCAACCTTTCGACGCAACATGACCTATCCAAAGTTTTCGTAACTCTCTTCACCCAAAAACCTATACAGTAAAAGAAAGATGCTCACATTTAGCGCGTTCTCCAACCCATTAGTGTCGCTACAGCCGCCGACCGTTGACACTTGTCACAATGCGCGAGTTTCATCGCAATTAGTCAAGCCTGCTGCGTTTTATAATGCCCAAATTTTGTAGGCCTGAGCGCTTATGTACACAGCTAGTTGTGTTAGCTGTATATGTGATGTAGTAGGTTAGTAGTTGGCTTAAGTGCTATGCCCGACTATCACTAATAATCAATCAGTAATAGGTATTTGTAATTGTGTACCATGAGTGTTTTCCTTTATGTTTCTTTTCTTTTTAATTGTCTAATGCTAAGTCTATTATTTAAGTTTTTTTGAGTCGTATCGTTTTTGAGTTATTTACAAGAATGTTGAAAAAAATAGCGTTCTCCCTTATCTCCGAAGCGGAGATAAACCTCTGAAACTCTTATTGCTATTAGAAGTGTATGTAAAGATCACAGGAAATTTATTACACACTCTCTACTTAGCATACTTTTTTAGAAATCATAGAAAGTGTAAAAAACCTGCATAAGTTCCGCTATCAGACAAGAGATGGCGCTGTCAAGGTTCTCCAACAAATATAAACCCGCCTTTGTCATATATTATATTGTATGATGGCACGGAACCATCGGTGCGCGAGTCCGATTCGCTCTTGCCCGGTTTTTTTTGTTTTTGTCTTTGTTTTACTAACTATTTTTACACTCGGCAATATGGCGACGGTGGAATTATGATTTGGAAAATATGTCCAACCACTGTAGATTCAGCCTAAAGAGATTTCAACACAAGTACCAAAAAGCCACACTTTCGCACTTAATTAAATTAGTACTATCATTAAATATAGCAGCTTTACATTAGATACTGGTGTTCAAGTTTCTCAGCATGAATACCAAGACTCGGATCTACAAAAACGTCACTAGACCGATCTTGATGTTCGGGTGCGAGGCTTGGACACTAACCCAAAGAGAGGAGAACATACTTTGTGGGATGTGGTAGAGAGAGACCAACAAGAACTGTAAAACAATGCAAAAGAGCGTCTTCTCCTGTCGGAGGTCAAGACCCGCTCCGGCTGATTACGTATTTCGCGACAGGTTTGCAACAAGCGTAAATCTCGCAATTATCGCTGTCAAACGTCACAATCGTGAATTATCTTTGGGACGAATATACACAACAATACCTATTAACTAAATCAAAATTGACGTTTGATCACGATGATCACGAGATTTGCGCCTGATGCATACCTGTCGCTAGTTACGTAATCACCCTGCGGGTTGCAGCTTGCGGAGTAAGTAACTAAAACTAAATATCGTATCCCATGTTTTGCGCATAATTGTCGCCGCATAAGAACTGGTTTGAATTTCTTTACCAACGACTATTATGTTGGAATTGCAAAAACGTTTGTGTAAACAAACTTTTAAACTGGATTGACTGGGTGGCGTATGGTTATTTTGGTTTTATACATATAATAATAAACTATTTTAAAACAAACATTATTCATTCGTTTTAATACTAGATAGAATGAATAGGTCAAAATAAGGATAAATAAGGTGAATTTATTTGTTACAAAAACATAAAAGATAACTCTTTGGGAACTATATAGTAATACACGGTTTTTATGTTTCTCATCATCATCATTCCAGCCGTAAAAAGTCCACTACTGAACAGGCCTCCCTCATGAAATCTCCATGAGGGGTAGTTGCCATACTCACCACGCTTGGCAGGCGGGTTGGCGAGCGCAGTAAGGGATGTTGATACACGGAAAGACGCTGCTGCCCATCTTCCGGAGGCATCCCTTAGCAGGCTCTTACTACATCCACGGGCATGAGAGGAGGGGTAACATTCTACTGCCGGCACCCCACGGCGAGTTTATGTTTCTGAATAGAATAAATTAATCAGTGCAGTATGCAAAAATAATGTTACTGGGAGGCTACAGTTTTTCAATGTTGAAAAATGTATGTGCTCCATATACTTATTTTAAGGTAACATGTGTTTTAAACGGGGTGAAGGAAAACACCTGAAGGATCCCGCGGCGCAGTCAGCTTCAGAAGTGTTGTCATGTTATTTTCTCTGATTACAGCCGAATGAGCTGAGAATTTGCCGTGGGGTGCCGTCATTAGAATGTTACCCCTCCTCTCCTACCCGTGGATGCAGTAAGAGCCTGCTAAGGGACACCTCCGGAAGATGGGCAGCAGCGTCTTTCCGTATATCAACATCCCATACTGCGCTCACCAACCCGCCTGCCAAGCGTGGTGAGTATGGCAACCATGAGGGGCATGGAGTTCCATGAGGGAGGCCTTAGTTCAGTAGTGGACGTTTTACGGCTGAAATGATGATGATGATGATGATGATGAGCTGAGATCCATCTAACAATGTCCCAGGTATTGCAGCGTCCCGTACAGCAGTGTTGCTGACGTTGTATAAATAATCTAAACGTTGTGAAAGCCCTCACAGTTTAAGCATAGCACTTATACTGTAAGGTTTAAAATCTAAAATTATACGTAGAGTAGAGCCTGGTCTTAGGTTTAGATATAAAATCTAAAACTATACGTAGAGCCTGGTCTTCAATGAGGATCAAGTCCCACGTGCCATCCGATGTACGAAAGGCAGATTGATTGTACCTAAGAACTCATGGATGTCTTGATAATGTATGTATGTTTTCTTTTTCAAGAACAAAGGATTTGGATGCCGTTGTAATAAGCCAGTAGACCGATTCGGACTGATGCAGACAATCTAGCGCACACCCCACGTGTGCAAACTGTGCGAACCATTTGTTTCTATAATACAGTCATTATTACAGTTTTATCACCGAACCACGCGGTGTGAACAGTCATTGTTCGCGATAATGCGACAATGCCCCGCTTGTCATGTGGCGCAGGATCAGCCGCGTGACTTTCGGGTCATCTCCACTTTAGGACTTTCTCTACCTTTCAAAACAATACTCGCTCCACCCTAAGCTTTGGTAACGGCACTAAAACGGCGCCGGCGGGCTGATTACGTATCTCGCGACGTGTTTGCAACTGGCGTAAATCTCGAGATCATCGCTGTCAGATGTCAATTCCTTGCAGATAACTAGTACAACTAGGTGCCGTGGGGTACCGGCAGTAGAATGATACCCCTCCTCTCATGCCCATGGATGCAGTAAGAGACATATGTAGCAATTTCACGAAACAGTTTAAATAAAATTTCTTGATATTTCTTTCCCTAACATTCGCAATAAAAAAATCTACCTTTTGTACTTCGTCACGAACATTTCCACGAAACAGGTTGAGACCAACTAACTCTACAAAATGTCACAAAATCACTGTAATATTGTTGGTTTTCTCAAATGTTCTTTAATTATCATTACAATTGCCCTGAGGGACAATCAGGGCATGTCGTGCTATGATTCGTAATTTAGACGTAAAATTTGACGACGAAAATGCCGTCGTGACTCAGTTACATTGAATTATTTAGGCTATGATTGTTCGCGATCGAGCAACGTGATTTTAGCTTTAGTCAGAGCTTTGGCACTGTTTTGCTTATGTTTTTTCTCATCATGCCTTTTATTGCGTTTTTATGGACCAAACTTATTGAGTTTCTAGTTCAAATTTACTTTGTCTAACCGCATGGGTTTATCTGAAAAGCGGCAAAGGGCGGGTGGGTTTTTTGCATATTTCTGTTTAATGAATAATATTTTTTCTTAAAAGAGAAACTAATAAAGTAGGTACCAACATAATTTAAAAGTAATATTATACAGCAAGAACGCAACAAATACAAAAAAAAAATAACATACAAATGTCAAATTAACGAACATATAAATGATAAATTGTAAATAGGTAAGAAATGGAGCGGAGCGGGACAGAGTTAGAGATAGTTCTATGCATTTTTCAATGATGTATTGTTAAAAGTCTCAATCCTTGATAAGATGATGCGAGACCGTAAAGGCATACGACTTAATAACATTTACAAAATTACATGAAAGATTTACGTAAATTGCTAACGAACTCAACGCTTACTATTTTAATTCTAATCTGGCATTACAATGATGGCCGTTATAAGTTATAACTGGAAAGGATCTTGAAAATTTTTTTGGTATTTTTTTTCTATTTTGTGAAAGTTACTTCCTGTATAATTATAATCCATATCTCCATGCATCGGCTTTTCGTCTCACCCATTCTAACTCTAATATTATAAATGCAAATGTGAGTTCATTTGTTTGTTTGTTACGCTTTCACGCCTAGACCACTGATTTTTTAATTGTATTTCAGTGCAGTTAGTACAGTCAAAGTATTTGATCGTAGTATCCACTGGAGTCATGAAGTTTATGTTTAATAATTATTATGTACTAGCAGCGCCGTGCGTTTCGCGTGTAGGGTGGGTACCTCATCATCATCATCATTTCAGCCGTAGGACGTCCACTGCTGGACATAGGCCTCCCTCATGGATTTCCAGTTGTTGCGGTTGGAAGCGATCTGCATCCACCGTCGACCTGCGGTCTTCACCAGGTCATCATCCCATCTTGTTGGTGGACGTCCTACGCTGCGCTTGCCGGTCCGTGGCCTCCACTCGAGAACTTTTCGGCCCCATCGGCCATCTGTTCTGCGAGCTACATGGCCTGCCCATTGCCACTTCAACGTGCTAATCCGTTTGGCTATGTCGGTGACCCGAGTTCTTCTACGTATCTCCTCATTTCTGATTCGATCGCGTAAAGAAACCCCGAGCATAGCCCTCTCCATAGCTCGTTGAGCGACTCTGAGCTTATTCATGAGGCCAATCGTGAATGACCACGTTTCGGTTCCATATGTCATCACTGGTAACACACATTGATCGTAGACTTTCGTCTTAAGGCACTGAGGAATTTTGGACGAAAAAACGTTGCGTAGTTTCCCAAACGCTGGGTGGGTACCTACAGCTAATAATTTGATTAATGTTGATGGTAATTCAAGAGTAACAGGTTGACATGGTGCAGACAGTATGCCGTGGGTTGCCGGCAGTAGAATGTTGCCCCTCCTTTCTTGCCCGTGGATGCAGTAAGAATCTGCCAAGGGATACCTCCGGAAGATTGGCAGAAGCATCTTTCCGTGTATCAACATGCTGCACTGCGGTCGCCAACCCACCTGCCAAGCGTGTTGAGTGTGGCAACCACTCATGATCAGTTCCTGAGGATCCATGAGGGAGGCCTATGTTCAGCAGTGGAAGTCCTACGGCTGAGATGATTAGAGATAATGATTAAGGTACGGACTTGTTATGCGAAACGAGTGACGATGTATTTCGACGGATATGTTAGCAAAGAAAATATACATAGATGGATTGTGTGAAAGACGAGTGAAAATGTTGTAAAAGGCGATTTGACGTCTGACAGAAAATGGAGGAAGATGACATATTTTGCCGACCCCTCGTAATGTGGTATTAGTTCAGAGAACTGATTATGATGAATGATTATGATTAGCCGTGGGATGCCGGCAGTAGAATGTTACCCCTCCTTTCACGCCCGTGGATGCAGTAAGAGCCTGCTAAGGGACACCTCCGGAAGATGGGCAGCAGCGTCTTTCCGCGTATCAACATCCCGTACTGCGCTCGCCAACCCGCCTGCCAAGCGTGGTGAGTATGGCAACTACCCCTCATGGAGATCCATGAGGGAGGCCTGTGTTCAGTAGTGGACGTTTTACGGCTGAAATGATGATGACGATTATGATGATGATGATGATCGTAACTAATCATTTGTGAGTTAATTACCGTGAATACTAAATTACTAGCCCCCAAGACTAGGCTTTTATTAACAGGTTTTGCAGTAAAACCTAGGTGCTAGAAGTATTAGTATGTATTTACAAGTACAGCGAGCGAAGTAACTGTGGGTCCTTCAACTCTGCCTTATTATTGGAGTTATGTCAGAACTGTGTTTGAATGGGCTTAAAGCTGTATTACACTACACGGTATTCAGGGCCCGGTAGTTAGGGCGATTAGGGAGCAAGGCTTGCCGCGGTCGCGCTTGTTAGGGTCCCTTACGCTCTAACTCTTATTACACCACTCTTAGTTAGGGTAAGGGTCCCTGAATACTGTAATGTAATACAGGCTTTAGATCTTCGGGTTGTTGCATAAAACATATTGAAACAGTGCGAGTCTACATTCTTGTATTATAAGCAATATATCGACCCCAATGATGGGTTCAGAATTTATGCATGAAACTAAAATTAGAAATCAGTAGTAGTTTACACTTATTATTTCTTAGAGTAGGTAAGTTTTGCAAACATGGAGTTTTTTTAAAAAAGAAACTGTTACAACACTTCGATTTTCGACCTTGATGTTTCTTTCAGTTTCTCTGTTATATCCATAGAATAACCACAGATAATCATTTTGATTTCAATGATGAAATCCTTGACTTGGAAAAAAAATATCTGAAGCGAACAAATCCAATTATGTGTTTTATTTAATTTTAATGTGTCTTGTTCTAAGTGTAAACGTGTCTCACCTCACACGAGACCAGTATTATGTTAATTTACTTTGTGAATATAATGTGAAGATATCGTAGGAGTGTCCTAATAAATAAATAAGTAACAAAGATAATATATAAGTAAAAAAACTTTTTAACAAACAAGCTTTTATTTAAACGTACTAAAAATAATAAAATAAACATTTTCCATTAAAGTTTAATGTCAACTTAAAACGTTTTTACACAATTAATGTGATTAAAAACTCCTGGTCCAAATATATTATAAAATAATTAAATAAAAAAAAATTGCGTCTTAGCCGGCTATTTAGACCAAATGAGCCACAGAGACCGTCAAAACGTATTATTACGAGCATATACAGATTAGTTCAAAAGAGATGAAGGTATGTTTATAATTAGGAATCATGTTCATAATTAGGAATATCATCATCATCATCCCCCGCCCGACATCACCCACTGCTAGGTATATGTCTCTCTTAGTTTTTACTATCCGCCACGCTCCTTTGCTAGTCAAATCCATCGTTTGCCAACGATTTTATCTATGTCGTCTGCCAATCTTGTCGATTTATTTCCATCTTTAATATTACTTTTATATTATATGTATATAATGCAGAAACCGCAGTAGAATGATACCCCTCCTCTCATGCCCATTGATGCAGTAAGAGCCTGCTAAGGGATACCTCCGGTAGTTGGGCAGCAGCGTCTATCCGTGTATCAACATCCCATACTGCGCTCACCAACCCGCCTGCCAAGCGTGGTGAGAATGGCAACTACCCCTCATGGAGATCCATGAGGGAGGCCTGTGTTCATCAGTGGACGTTTTATGGCTGAAATGATGAATGCCGAAACTCATAATAACTAAGTGCTTATCTATTTAGCATTAGTTATTTAGGACAGCATTGAACCATCAACCTTTTGCATCATGATAAGTAAAGGTATTGCATAGCATTGCGTTTTAAACTTGGCAATGAAACTTAAAAGGGATTGGTTTAGTTATTTGAATGCCTGACCGACTGAAGATGATTTTATTGCATTGAAGGTTTTATTTTTGACGACCTCTGTGGCGCAGCGGGCGAAAGTCCGCCTGCGACGCAAGAGGTTGCGGGTTCGATTCCCGCCTCGGGAAAAAATTGTGCGATCTACAGATATTTGTTCAGGGTGTTCTGCGTATTTTTCTATATGTAATAAAAATATCTATCTATGCAGTATATGGTATTATGTATATTAGTCATCTAGTACCCATAACACAAGCTTCATTAGCTAGGGGCTAGATGATGCTGTGTGAATTGTCCAGCATTAAAAAAATCTATTCTTTTACGTCTTTTCCATCATGTTTAACAGAAAAGTTTTTTTATAGGTTCATGCTGGGTGATGAGTTGGAATTTGGTTGAGATGGTATGCTTGTAGGGTCATCAACTCTGTTCTGTTCAAAGATCTTTATTTCTCATTTATAACAACAGTTCCTTACAGCTGTTAAGGTCGTTATAAAGTGTCTTTGTCAGGGTAACAGTGTTTTGTATGTGTCGATATTTTTGGCTCCATGGCCTTACAATGAGACAGAGAAACAGATCACGCGCCCAATAGACATTTTATCAAATGACATCGTTTAATATTTGGGAACCGATGGATACGAATCGCAAGGGTCGTAAAAAATTTCGCTTTAAAGAGTAGGCCTATAACCAGCTGTGGGTCCAAACGGGCCGAAATGATGATGGTAGTTTCGTTTATTAGAGATAATTAGGAAGTTCAGGGTCAATGACCGAATGAACGTAATTTTTTTCATAAAAATAATGACCCAAATAATGCTTATCTGTAAAGGTTATCATACAATTATCCGTGGGTACAATTTTTAGACGGATTGCGTACCTAATCTGAGGTAAATGACTTTTTGGATGGAAACAAAAACCACGATGTTTTAATTACCTACATCGGTAGAATAATTGAAACTCTTTTTGAATATGCACTAAAAGCAGCGAAGTTAAACAGAATCTTATTTTCATCGCCATCTTCTAACAACGAATAGTCCCCATAGCGTTTTGAAAACCTTTGCTGATAAAGGTCTATTGTCCAATATGATCATCAACATCATTGCAGCCGTAGGACTGATTTCCACATCCACGGCTGGACATAATCAAAGTCAAAGTCAATGTGTTTATGAGCGAAACGCTACTTAGAATAGTCAGTTTACAAAATAAGAACAAAACACATTTAAATGGAATAACGCACATAATTGAATTCGTTCGCTTCGGAAAACTTTTTTTCCAACTGAGGGAAAAAGCGAACAAGAAACCTCACTCATGGCTTCCCTCACGGATCCGAAATTATGAGGGTTGTTCCCACACTCGCCACGCATGGCAGGCGGGTTGGTGAGGATTAAATCAAAGCATTAGGTCAAAGTAACCATAATCTCCGATTGCCGTGGAGGCAGTAGAATGTTACCCCTTTCTCTTCTCTCTTGCCTCATTTACCTAAGTTCTTTTATCTTCTTAGGTCCAAATAGAAGGGTATTACAAGTTATATATTTAAACCAGCTTCTGCCCGCCGCTTGGCATGCGTTGTACCCGAATAAAAAGTAGCCTATGTGTTAATCCTCGTCAACATCAATACCTACGTGTGTAATGTTTCAGCTCAATCCGTAGCCTAGTTTTTGCGTGAAGAGGTAACAAATCTCCATCCATGCAAACTTTCAGTTCTTTAATATTAGTGGGCTAGGGAGAGATATTTTCCAACGATTCAGCAGTTTTCTCAGCTATTCACAAACAAATACAAAACCACAAAGCGAAGTTTTATAGCCCCTTCAGCCCTGCGAAGCCAAAAAGCTGCAAATGATTGTAAGCTTTAGTGTTTGGCTTCAAGGTTGTTTTTTATACTTCATACGACACATCTTCCGTGTAGCATTGTAAATTTACAACCGTGAGAGATTTGATAGCCTTTCGAGTTGAAGCGGTTTACGGCTGCGATTAGCGTTTTTGTCGGCCGCGCTGATACGTTTGGTTTCCCCGCTCGCAGTATGGCAGTAGAATGTTGCCTCTCCACCCTTGCATGTGGTGCAGTAAGAATCTGCCAAGGAATACCTCTGGAAGATAGGCAAGATAGTCTTTCCTTGTATCAACGTCCCGTACTGCGCTCGCCAACCCGCCTGCCAAGCGTGGCGAGTATGCCAACAACCTCATAATCTTGGAGATGACGGAGGCCATGCTAAAAAATACTGCAAGAATTTACAGCGTTTTTGGCGTAGGTGCGTAGGTATGGTTTTAATTTTCGTATCGTACTAGGTACGTTTGACAATGAATGAATGAAAAACAGAGTCTTGTTCAATCACAGTAGTCAATATGATTATTATTTGATAAGACTTCTCGCCTCCAAGCTATATCATAAAAAAGAAGAAGAAGAAGAAACCTGTCTTAACTTTTTTTCTCATAAAAGTTGTTCTGTTACCAAATGTCTAGCGTACCCACTGAATTGAATCTCTAATAAAGTTACATAACTCAATGACCATAGATCCTTTTCCGTAGTTCAAGGGCAGGTAATAGCCGTATCACGACAAATTCTTATTGTATTAACCTGCCTTGAACTGGGTAGCCCACTCTGGGTCATGATTTGAATTCGTAATCGCCTACGTTGGTCGTTTTAGCTGATTTATAGACGCTAACTTCTGTCGCTACCGGCAAAATGAAATAGACCCAGGATAATCTAGATGGAACGTCTATTAGATCTGCCCAATTCCTCTTCCAGAGCCTACGCGTTCTTAGTCACATATATTGTTGCTAGGACGACAGATATTATGTTAGTAAATTGGTATAAAAAATCGAATGAGCATTAGAAAAGTAATAATTCATAATATATTATTATATGGATAAGGATACTAAATTTATACATGTATAAATATATATTTCCGCGAGATGCCGGCAGTAGAATGTTGTCTCTCCTCTCTTGCCTGTGGATGCAGTAAGAATCTGTTGAGGGTTATCTTCGGAAGATGGGCAGGCAGCGTCTTTCCGTGCCAACATCCAGTACTTCGCATGGCCAAGCGTGGTGAATATGGCAACAACCCCTTATGATAAGTATTTGTCGATATTTACATGAGGGAGGCCTATGTCCAGCAGTGTACTTCCCACAGCTGAGATGATGTTGATAATATATTGTTTATTTATTGATAATTTAAGAAAAAGTTCGAAAATGAGATTATTCCTTTAATAAAATATAAAATAAAAATCATCATCACCATTTCAGCCATAAAACGTCCACTACTGAACATAGGCCTCCGTCGTGGATCTCCATGAGGGGTCTTTGCCATGCTCAGCACGCATGTTGGCGCACTGCGGGATAATGATACACGGAAAGACGCTGCTGCCTATCTTCCAGAGGTATCTGTTAGCAGGATCTGACTGCATCCACGGGCATGAGAGAAGGGGTAACATTCTACTGCCGGCATCCAACGGCTAATTGTTGCAACCTTTTCGTGAAAATAATAAATTAATAACTTACATGATCTCCAAAAACCTCCTCGCTTTTCACGTCCAAAAGCGCAGACAGTAGCGCAACCAACACCACATTCCTCCAATAAAGCACCATTTTTACAAAAAATACAATAATTAACAGAATTACTACGCATTTTTAATAGTAACAAGTTATTTCTAATTACTCTCTAACAACTAGAACCATTTTCGGATTCCCGCGCGTTTTTTTTTAATTGGCTGTGGCATCACATGCTTCCAAAAAGGTTTATTTCCGATGCCGGTGATTTCCCGCCGGATTTAAAAAAAGAACACTAGCGGCTATTCGCACGGTATGCGACCTGCGACTGCGCGGTTTGTGCACGCTAGTGATACAGATGTTAGATGCGAATAGAGCGAAAATCGGCGGTAGATTATCGATAATAATAAACTTAAAGCATTGTATAAGTTAGGTTTTCTAAATGAGAATACAAATTGCAAGGAATTTTTCATGAAAGCTAATTTTACGAGTCATTAATAAGCAACAATTAGTAATCATATTCCTTATATAAAAATAAATATTTTTTTTAAACTAGGGTACAGATTCAGGCACCTTACAATACACATTACAATACAAATTTTATTACTTATACTAGCTTCTGCCCGCCGCTTCGCATGCGTTGTAACCGAATAAAAAGTAGCCTTTGTGTTAATCCTGGTCAACATCAATACATGTGCAAAGTTTCAGCTAGTTTTGCGTGAAGAGGTAACAAACCTCCATCCAAACAAATTTTCGGCTTTATAATATTAGTGGGTTATATGATTCTTTGCAAAGGGTACCATGGCTAAATTCTGCACCTTGCACTTGGGCGCGATAGAGCCTTTAAAGTAAACATACAGTGAATATTTTACACCTTAAAAGAACATAAAACAAACAGAACTCAAAAATTACAAAAATTATTGGTACGATAGACTGTCTTAACAAAAAAATCGATCTCTGTCAGTTCAGTTGAATAATGCAACTTTGTCCTTGCAAGGTTCAAGTTAAACCGCATGTTACTTTATGTTCACCATTTTCATTTGTTTCCATTTGTTTGCTTGTTTTTTAATTGCAGCAACATCCATTTTGTTTGCTGGTTCATTTAAAAATTATATGCCTATTAATGATTTAGCTCTAGGGTAAAACTCTGTTTGGGATTTGTTAAATTTTTTCCAAATTCACGATTAAAATCAAGAAGTTATAATAAGTAATTAAAAGCAATGAGTTAATTAACTCATTGCTTTTAACTATTTGTTTAATGAAACCATCGATATCGATGAAATAAAAGCACAGTCGAGTCACAGCACTAGTTAATGCAATTCGAACTTGTAAAAACTATTTTCTAAACTATGTCAGTATCTAATATGATTTGGCGCGAGGTTTTACTTTCGTTTGTTATTTAATTGTATTTTGTTATTATTCAGTGGATTTATGGTGATTTAGATTTGCAATCAATTTGTTTATCTAGCATATAAAATTAAAAACTAGAATGAATAAGATTGCAGATTAATCTAATTCGTTAAATCAGTAGTGATAGATAGATAGATAAACTCTTTATTCTGTAAACCATACAGAAATAATACAAAAATTACTTGAATTAATTTAAACTACAAAAACATTCGAAATACACAAAGGGCAGTCTTATCGCTTAGAGCGAGTTCTTCCAGACAACCTTTCGATGGAGAAGACTTGAGTGAAATAATGAGGGGTTTTATACGTTAAGTTGGTTTTCATACGTATATATTTATAAATATAATACACTAAAATAAATACATATACCTATACGTTAAAATAAATACTTATGTACATAGTTAAATTAACCTACATCAATATTTACAAATATCTAGTGATTACACTTAGCTTATTTGTTTAGGCCTAAAAGAGACTGACGTGCATTGACAAAAAAGATACTTAACAGAACCCCTCTGTCTCTCTCTCCTTGGAAATTATTATTCCCATCTGTGGTGGAGTCTGCCTTTCTGGTCTATTCTCTCCATTTCGCTTTATCCAACGCTAGATCTTCTTTAATAACGTCTGTCCACTTCTTTATCGGCCTTCCTCTACGTCTGGGCCCAGGCAAGTTCAGAGTTATCATTTCTGGGGTATAATATATCGGATATTATGTTCTGGTGGTCTTCTCTTCACGTGTCCATACCAACGGAGTCTGCTTTTATTTAACAGCTATATTACGTACTGCGCTCGCCATCCCGCCTGCCACACGTGGCTAGTATGGCAACAACCCCCTCATTACCAGTGTTTGGATAAACATATATTAGGGGCGGCCTATGTCCACCAGTGGACGTCCTACGGCTGAGATGATGATGAGAGATGGATCGACTATGTTGTTACTGATTGTGTCTTATTACATCTCAATGACAATCTCGGGACAAATGTCTGTACGGTCTGCAGATATTTGTTCAGGGTGTTCTGGGTGTTTTTCTATATATAATAAAAATATCTATCTATGTAGTATAATATATTAAGTATATCAGTCATCTAGTACCCATAACACAAGCTCTGCTTAGCTTGGGGCTAGATGATGCTGTGTGATTTGTCCAGCATTATTTATTTATTTTTATTTTACCTTTCCCCTCACAAGGGTAACCTAAAACCAACCTACTCGCAGTCAGACAAGAAGGTATCCTAAAATTAAAAAAGAAACCTCTCTGCAGCCAGTCAAGCAGACACCCTGACATTTTACAAGCTCTTTGCAGCCAGGCAACCAGTGTCGAGATACCATTGTTTGCTAATCTGAAACACGGAATGGAGCGAAATAGTGAAAATGTGTAGCAAGGGTTCCGCTTCGTTTGGTACCTCTCTCGTTTTGCATCTGGCTACGGAATGCGTAGAGTCGCTTTAAAACTTTATTTTTTATTTGACACGTTGAGTTTTTTTTGTTCAAGATGCGTAGTAGTTTTTTGATATTATTAAATATCAACACGGGAATTTATCTCGGATGCTTTTACATAACAAACATAAGTCTGTTTTTTTCTCACAGCTACAAGTTTGCAAACTGGGCACAGTAGATCTATAGGTCATTAAGATACTGGTGGTTGGTTGTTTGATTCCCGCCATGGGACAAATTTTCTTAAAATTGCGCTATCTACAAATTGCAGGATAAAGCGGTTGTCTGTGTAGCATAATGGTTTTTTGGCCTTTTATTTTTAATTATAAAATTACCAATTGTATGCAGTTAAAATCTGTCCACTTAAACTGGACGCAAACTGGACTTAAAGATAACTATATAAAAATCCCATTTATAATATTTCGAACTAAGTGAACCGCGGATAGAAAAGAAAAGTGTAAAAAAGGAAGGCATTTGCTCTGCAGTGGGACTGTATAGGCTCATAAAAAGTAAATAAAGATACTCTGCTCATGCATGAAATGAAAAACCTTATCAACATTTTTGATACTGGTAGGGTATGAACCCATATCGGTCAAATCGATCCTTGACTGGATTCTTAAGCCCGAAGAGCTAAAACAAAAAAAAAAAGGTTTTTAATTTCCTTGAATATTCTATACCTAACTGTGGTGAACAATCCCCTCATGATCTTGGAGATGTATGAGGGAGACCTATGTCTAGCAGTGGACGTGGACAGCAGTACGGCAGAAATGATGATGACGTTGAAGTGTGGAACACTATTAAAATTTCCAATTGATATCTTTCATCGGAAAAACAAAAATTTTAGCAACAAAACGTCTCCACCCTCTCTAGCTGCATATACAGATCGAGTTCGATATGTCACACCGTACGTGCCTTTCTCCCAGCTCTGTCCATTGTGTGGGGGAAAGTAGGGAAATTAATTAGATCGATTTTATACTTGCGAGATCCTACGCGGGTTCTGCGTATGAGAAGACATGACATGATTATAGTTATCATCATCATTTCAGCCGTAAAACGTCTACTGATGAACACAGGCCTCCCTTTTTAATAATATTGCATTTCATTTGAGATATTACATTCGTAATGACCTGTTCTTTTCTCTGACTAATAGCCGACTAAGCTGAGGCTATTAATAATACCAGGCGTCGAACGAGTGGCTCCATCGAGGGGAACTCTTCCCGGAGACGGAAGGGTTCATGATTGCCATACAGGATCAAATAATAGAGACTCGTAACTACCAAAAGCACATCATAAAACTACCCACTTTAGCTACTGACTTATGTAGGCGCTGCAACCAGGCTTCAGAAACTATCCAGCATATTACCGGGGCTTGTAAATCTATTGTACAAACAGATTATAAGTACAGGCATGACCAGGTCGCCAATATTATACACCAACGCATGGCGACCAAATATAATCTGATAGAAACACCTGCAAGACCAACACCTTATTACAAATACACCCCCGATACCGTGCTGGAAAGTTCTACACATAAACTCTATTTCGATAGAGCCATCCTCACAGACAAAACTATTCACTACAATAGACCAGATTTGACACTTATAGACAAAGTTAATAAAACAGCACTACTCATAGACATAGCCATCCCCAACACACACAATTTGCAAAAAACCATAGCTGAAAAATTTACGAAGTACATAGACCTAAAAAATGAAATTACCAGAATGTGGAGTTTAGATAAAGTGACAATCATCCCGATTGTACTTTCTACAACGGGAGTAATACCTAAACAACTATTCCAGTCACTCGCCCAACTAGACCTGCCTAAACACACATTCGCTCTGTTACAGAAAGCAGTTATCCTCAACACGTGTAGGATTGTTAGAAAGGTTTTGCAAACTGATGTTTCCATTGACGCACCACAGTCTTCTAACCATGGTACATCTAGAAACACAACTAATGCGCACTTGGCTTAGGCCCGTGCGTTTTAGATAAATTCCGGCCCTATCAGTGCCGAGCTGATGAAAATCTAAATCCATAATAATAATAATAATAAAAATGTTTATTTACAGTAATAAAGGTTTACAGTATGGTAATGGTAAATACATTTGCACAAATATTTGCCTAGTATAAACCTTCTATGGTCAAAGAAAAATGTCTCCTCGCTCTAACTAAGTAAAAATTACTTGTAATGAGACACGAGGGCTCCTTTCTCCGGCTACAAATAAGTTCACTAGTCAAAAAAAAGTAAAAAAAAAATAAGAAATAAAATAATGTTAATAAGAATGATAAGAATGATAATAAAAAGCTGAAAAACACCAACCACACACCATCCGCAATGTAGCCCGAAACTAAGATTGCACCTCCAACAAGTGCTCCACCTGTGCGTAATTAGTCAGAGGCCTATATATTATACCTGCCATCCGATAGGTATAGGTGCCTAAGCCTAATCCATCTCAAAATTTCCCAGGCACTGCAGCGTCCTGACCAGCATAAATACCAGTTGCTGAGGCTGTATAAATCATCTAAAGTAGATGTAAAGACCTTTTTATAGACAGAGACACAGTCCTTCGACTAGTTCAGAGGGAAACGGACGCTCGGCGGCACACAAAACCGTGCTGTGCTCATCAGCTTAGTACAGTGTTCGGTAGTCTGTAAGAAATCGCAGTAAGCGATAAGACCACCGTTTGTAAAATGTGTTTTTTTTACAATAAAGATTTTTTTATTATTATTATTATAAAGATGGATCACTAATAATCATGTCGTTGCAGTGGGGCTGTAGAATGTCCTTTCTTACCTATTGATGCAGTAAGAGCCTGCAAAGGGAAACCTCCGGAAGATGGGCCGCAGCGTCTTTCCGTGTATCAACATCCCGTACTGCGCTCGCCAACCCGCCTGCCAAGTGTGGTAAGTATGGCAACTACCTCTGGAGATCCATAGGGGAGGGCTTAGTTCAGTAGTGGATAGTGGACGTTTTACGGTTGAAATGATGGTGATGATTTACCCTAATCAATAGTTGTGCTACTGACCCAGACGTCAAGAACAAAAGCAGCGTGCCAAATTTAATGAATTGCGGTAATCCGCGATAATGGAACAAAGAGGTAACGGTGTACACGGGTCAGGGTAATAACAAAAAGTCTTTAACTTGCTTTATTCGTTTTCGGTGTGACTTTAGAACATGGGAATTTGGATCTTTGTATTTAATTGATTAGATGATGCCCTGACAGCTGATAATGTGATTGTATTATATTCTCAAAATGGAGAATTAACCTTATTGCACTCGATAACATTATATTTACTAAAATTGTCTATGATTGTACTGTTTATTTTCCCAAATAAAACAAAATTAAAATAAAATAAAAAACATCATATCAAAATGGTTTACTCGAGCTGCTATTATAGGAGCTAACTTTTTTAAAATGTTTTAAAAACTTTTTAAAAACAGTCTTTTATTTCAAAATAATAAGATCTAAAAAGTAAAAAATCCCATTCATCAGACCCTGGTTACCATCTAGCACCAAATACAAGACGGATCAAACGAGTCCAAATTCGATGATATTGTGTCGTTTAACTATCGAGTTCCTACGGCCATCTTCCGGTTCCATAATCAGATCAGCTCCATGTCATAATAACTTTGCATTGTCATCCGATTTACATATGCATGCACAATTTCAGCTCAATCGGTAACCGGGAAGTGGATCAAATCTTAATTGCAAGATTTGATTACAGTCAGACGTCGGGACAGGTGAAACTAAATAAAAGCTTGTGATAGATTAATGTTGTTCGATAGTGTCAATTCTGTTGGCACATTTCCTAACTAAAGCTAAAATTTTAAAGTGAAAATGCGTAAAAGGTTTACTATTTACTAAAAATACATATTATTTATTTTATAGCGTTCCTTTTTGAGAGGGGCCAATGCAACTTACTTTTCATACAACCGCTCGTACGTGGGTGTGGCGTCGTAATAGATCTTTATATGAAACGTTTGATCTAATAGGTATCTTGTGCACTATATCTAGGTTTCTAGCCAAACAAAAAATCAAAATTTGCAATAGTGCACAAGATACCTATTAGATCAAAAGTTTCATAGAAAGATCTATTACGTCGCCACAGCTACGTACGAGCGGTGTATGAAAAGTAAGTTGCATTGGCCCCTCTTAAGGTTCCGAAGTACTACAAGGAACCGATATGGTTCGCTTTGTTTGCCTCTGTCTGTTGTTGCGGTTGCGGCTTCGCGAACAGACTATTAGTCCTAGAAAGTTGTAATTTAGCATGGACATACATATAAAACAATTAAGCTGAGATTACGCTATAAAAATGCTAAAAACAATATTATCTTGGGGTGGAGGTACCATGCACGTAAAGTGGGGATGTACTTTTTTTCTTGATATTCCCGTCGTGTACAAGGTATTTGGGTGTGAATAGGTATTTGGGGTTGCCGCGACAGTTTTTAGGGGGCGAGCCCCCTTATATACATAGCGCTGTCTGTCTGTCTGTGTATGAGATGATTAGGTACAATCGAACGCGTTAAACGATTTTTTGTTAGCACCGTCTTAATTAGAGAAGGGTACTGATAGATTTTGGTCACAGGGACCGGAGTTATTGTGACCTCAAAAGGTCACCAAAAAAATAAAAGTCTTCAAATGGCCGAAAATGTCTAAAAACACAAAAATGCCATTTTTGACCTTTTTTTCTGGTACCCCCGTACCAATGCTGGTTCGATTAAGGGTTCTGCGAAAGATCGCAGGTTTGCGAAATATTGTAAACTTTTTTTTAACGCCCTTATATTTAAAAAAAACATGGTTGTGGTTTTAACCATGAACTTTCTAGGAAAACTAAAACGGCTAGGCTAGCTTTTGTAGTTTCAGAGAAGTTGTCATTCAAGTGATGCTGTTTACCAAACATACCGGAATACTTATAACCGAAAACTCAATGAATGATTACCTCTTATTATGCTTTGGTAAACGTTTTGGTAACATACAGCAAATTTTAACAACAGATCTATAGGCAACTGCGGAACAGTTCGTTTCAGCCGTAAAACGTCCACTACTGAACACAGGCCTCGCTCATGGATCTACATGAGGGGTAGTTGCCATACTCACCACGCTTGGCAGGCGGGTTGGCGAGCGCAGTACGGGATGTTGGTACACGGAAAGACGCTGCTGCCCATCTTCCGGTTGTATCCCTTAGCAGGCTCTTACTGCATCCATGGGTATGAGAGGAGGGGTAACATTCTACTGCCGGCACCCCACGGCGCGGAACAGTGCTTTGCCTAATTTGTTCATTAATTTCTCGACGTTTCGAACACCTTTCAGCGTCACTCAACAACAACGTCGTCAGTGCACGACGGGTCGCGGAGGTGGCGGGTCGCGAGCCGAGTTCACCCTGACGAAGGCCCTCGATAAGGGTCGAAACAGTTGGTGCCTCCACCAACAATAACAAGTACGTGAACATTCCCGCTATTTAATATGAAAGCATTCCTCATTGATCACTAAGTACTGATCATGAGGGGTTGTCGCCATACCACGCTTGGCAGGCGGGTTGGCAAACGCAGTACAGGATGTTAATACACGGAAAGACGCTGCGGAAGTATCCTTTGGCAGACATTTACTGCATCCACGGCAAGATGGCAGGGGCAACATTCTACTGTCCACACGGCATATTTATAGGCGATCTAAAACCGAACCCGCGCGCGGCTCAGTCATCATCATCATCATTTCAGCCGTAGGACGTCCACTGCTGGACATAGGCCTCTCTCATGTATTTCCAGTTATTGCGGTTGGAAGTGATCTGCATCCACCGTCGACCTACGGTCTTCACCAGGTCATCGGCTCATCTTGTTGGTGGACGTCCTACGCTGCGCTTGCCGGTCCGTGGCCTCCACTCGAGGACTTTTCGGCCCCATCGGCCATCTGTTCTGCGAGCTACATGGCCTGCCCATTGCCACTTCAACGTGCTAATCCGTTTGGCTATGTCGGTGACCCGAGTTCTTCTACGTATCTCCTCATTTCTGATTTGATCGCGTAACCCCGAGCATATACCTCTCAGTCAGCTTCAGCCGTAATGAGTTCTTTCCCCTGAATATATGTAGCTGACAAAGATAAGAGGATTTTATAGGAGCTGGGCAAGCCTAATCTATCTAACAAAGTCTCAGTTACTGCAGCGTCACTAGGAGGAGTCTCTAAGGTTCATAAAGTCTTAAATGCCTACTAATATTTAAAAGCGAATGTGTATGTATGTTCCGCTTTCACGTCAAAACGGTTGAATCGATTTTGATGAAGCTTAGCACAGCAATAGATTAGACCTTGGAGACGGACAAAGGCTACTCTTCGTTGCGAAAATTCAACATAAAGGAGTTAAAACAGAGGATTAAAGTTTGTTTGTATCTTCTTAATAAACTTTGTTCTTAATAAATAACGCGGATGAAACCGCGCGGGTAAGTCCGTCATCTATTAGACTGCCTTCGTGGCTCGGTTGGCCTAGTGGCCAAATGATAAGCAGGAGGTAGCGCGTTCGATTCCCTCCATGGGACAAATGTTTCTTTATTCTTTATTGTACACTTAGAAAATATATACAAAATAAACTTAACTAAATGGCATGTACAAAGGCGAGCTTAACCCTAAGAAGAGTTTTCTTCCAGCAAACCTTTGAGGATAGGGAAAGCTGATAAGTGTAGTTAGTACGTGTACACAAAACTACATACATAAAAACAACTATACTGAATAAATATTTATAAATAAATATATATATAAACAGAGATATAATATATATATATATATATATATATATATGTATGTATACTATATATAAATACATACATACAAATGTTTGCAGTTGTTTTGCAGATATTTGTCCCGGGTCTGGGTATTTTTCTATCCCTAACCCTACTATATACATTATATAAAAGTGAAAGTAAATATGATTTCCATAGCTTGCTTAGTTTGGGACTAGATGGTGCTGCGGGTAGTGTCTAGCATTATTTATTTATATATTATCTATTATACTTGCTTTTGCCCGTGACTTCGTCCGCGTGGAATTCATAAAACGCAAAATCCTCTTTTCGCGCAGAGCCACATGGATTCGAAAATATAAATCATTTATTCCCTATCCCGTGGGAATTACGAAAAATCCCTTCTTAGTGCACCTCTAAGATACTCAAGATATTATGTGTGCCAATATCAAGTCTTTAGGTCGAGTGGTTTAGGCTGTGCGTTGATATATCAGTCAGTCAGTCAGGCAGTTAGTGAGTCTGTCAGGACTTTGAATAGTATATATGTAGATGCTGTCATCTATATACTATTCAAAGTCCTGACAAAGTGTGTATAAATAACCCTGTGGTTATTTATACACACTTTATTGCTGACCTAAAATTTGATTTCATTTAAACAGATTAAAATTAATGAAAGCTTTTCACTCAGCTGCTCTAAATGCACTTAGTACCGTAGAATCGAAACTGCTCGTAAAATACTTTCTACCTCTGTTATTACGAGTACTTTCGCTGGAAATGTTAACTTTCAGTTTTGATCCCCGGAATACTGATGTTTTGCGCACGCGTGATGCGAATATTGTTATAACTTAGTTTTTACTCTTGCTTGAACATATGCATGTGCCTTATTCCCTGTTGACATAAGATTTAATGTCTTTTGTCTTCTAATTACGCAGGTAAAATCATCAGGAATCCATAAGGAAATCATTGTCCTTGCCAGTTTTCAAAACTCGAGTAAGGAATTTCTACCTCTCCGAGAATGTATTATAGTTTTATATATTTATGTATATTATTTATTTATTAGGCATGTTTATTTATTTATTGTATATATGTATTTTTTTTTAGTTTATGTATTTAGATAAGACCGCCCATTGTATGTTATATTTGTCTGTGTTTCTCTTTGTGAAATTTATGTTATATGGTGAATGTACAATAAAGAGTTTATCTATCTATCTATCTATGTACAGTACACACCCCTGCCTCTCTTGCTTCCATATTTCTCTCCATCCAAAGGTTGTCTGGAAGAAATCGCTTCTAAGCGATAAGACCGCACATCGTACCAATCTTGTTTGTAAGTTTTTTTTTCTGTATTATTTTGTTAAGGTGTGCAATAAAGTGATTTGTATTGTAAAAATGATTTGCGCCGCTATCCGTCCCGATGGGTTGACGATGTTCGGAAGACCGTGGGTTGCACCTGGCTAAGAATAGCTTACGACAGACGCGAATGGCAAAAAGGGAGGCCTATGCCCAGCAGTGGGTTGATAAAGGTTGTGAATGATGATGATTATGATCCGTATTTCTATGGGGCGGGAAACACTACATTGCCGAAAAACAGTCTTCTGACTAGCACGGAAAGTAATGACAACTGGTTTATCTCGTCATAATCTATGTTTGTATACACACCAAACCGTAAAAAAAATATTTATTTCACTGATTTTGGACCAATTTTGAACGAAACGAAAAAGTGGACGTTTTACGACTGAAATGATGATGATGATAAACGGGACGTGGTTGAAGATTTCAACAGAAGATTCAAAATCGAAGAGTTGTATGTAAAATAGTTTTTGGATATTTAATCATTTCAGCCATAAGATGTCCACTACTGAACACAGGCCTCATGGATCTCCATGAGGGGTAGTTGCCATACTCACCACCACGCTTGACAGGCGGGTTGGCGAGCGCAGTATGGGATATTGATAAACGGAAAGACGCTGCTACCCATCTTCCGGAGGTAGCTCTTGGCAGATTTTTACTGCATTCACGGTCAAGAGGGGAGGGACAACATTCTACTGCGGGCAGTTACGGCAATTTAACTACATACATACATAGATGCATATTTTATATTATTATAAAGAAAAACATCCAGAACACCCTGAACAGATATCTGCAGTGTAGACATTTGTGCCGAGGCGGGAATCAAACCCGCAGTCTCTTGCGTCGCAGGCGGACCTTCGCCCGCTGCGCCACAGAGCTGGTTATAGATAATGAAATTTGGTTGGCAATTATATTATATGTATGTCACTAATCTGCAATATCTTTCACTCATCCGTAAAACGTCCACTACTGAACACAAGCCTCCCTCATGGATCTCCATGAGGGGTACTTGCCATACTCACCACACTTGGCAGGCGGGTTGGCGAGATACACGTAAAGAGCTGTTGCCCATCTTCAAGAGGTATCCCTTAGCAGGCTCTTACTGCATCCACGGGCATGAGAGGGAAGGTAACATTCTACTGCCGGCAGCACTGCAATACCCTATTCGTTACAGTTTGTAAAATAGTAGATCTGTCACCTATAAAATACTAAGTAAAATAAAACTAGATCCCTCTAGGCTAGGCTCTGCTTATATACAACAACACACGAGCCGAGCGAGCACTACTCTTAAATAAAAGACACTGCTCTAAAATAAAGAATAAGTCTTAAAAGCATCCTGAGGTAGTTTGTATTTAATATTTTTTTGTTCACAATATTGTTACAGCTTCTATTAATGTAACCGTTTCCTGGATTGAGGCCGAAGACAGTGCGAAAAATTGCTTCTGTAACAAAACCATAGTCTATGATCACTTCACACTTCAATGACAATATCATGTGATTTGTTGTTGACAGTAAAGAAAATACATTTGTTGCTGCCTTATATGTATATAACTTAACACAGGCGGAATTGTGTAAAACCAAACACAAAAAGCCATTAAAATAAAAAGACAAAAAAATACGACATTGCCTCTTAGACGAGATGAATCAGGACAAGCTATATATTAAAAAATACGGACCTTCCCCTCTGCCAATCCTGTACGCAAAAAATCTAACGGGTTTATAAAAACTACTTCAGTAATCAATTTGCCAGTTACAGAATCGCTTACGCCGAGACAGGTGCTCCAGAGAAAAATTCTATCGATTTTTATTAGATTTATCTCGTCTAAGCATATTTAATGTACCGAGTATATTTCGTATTGTTTAAATGCCATTATTATACAGGTTGTTTTATAATCTGTATACAATCCTAAAAAGGGGGTACAGCCCATGAAACCAAAATAAATCGGGATATCGTATTTTCAGTTTTCTTCAATATTATTTCATTATTTTTAGTAGGACATAGGCCTCCCTCATCCATGTCCATTGATCATGAATGGTACGGGATGGTGTTACACGGAAAAACGCTGCAACTTATCTTCTGAAAATATCCCGTGGAAGATTCTTACTGCATCCAGGGGTCAGAGAGGAGAGGCAACATTCTACTGCCGGCACCCACCGGCTATTTACTAGTAATACAAACTTACGCCAAGAATTTCTGCAGGTCCCGCTTGCTGCATGCTGACCAGGTCTTGGCGGGAGTGCTGCGGGTGTACCTTCCAGCCATGATGTGCTGGTCTCCACGGCATTGGTTGTGCGGTGCTCCATCATGGGAAATACCCAGGCTGAAACGGGAGAAGAATATTTTTTCATTAGTCATCATCATTTCAGCAGCAAATCGTCCATTACTGAACACAGGCCATACTCACCACGCTTGGCAGGCTGATTGGCGAGCGCAGTACGGCATGTTAATACACGGAAAGACGCTGCTGCCGATCTTTCAGATCCTCCCTTAGCAGGCTCATACTGCATCCACGGGCATGAGAGGAGGGATTTTAATAAATTGTTTTTAATACTGGTATTTCGTGGGAGAGTCCGACTCGCAGGATTTTAACAAGTTGTTTTGTTTCGAATTTTTCTAGGTTTACACAAAACACGCCATTTGAGTTAATTCCTTACTTATGTATATGACAGAGCAAAATGTTCCACTTGCATTATATTTTTTTGCAGGCGTTTGCAATTGGTTAAAACGCATACCCATCTCATTTTATTTTTCGTACAGGGGCCAATTCTCGAGAAGATGATAAAATATCAGCCATATGACTGCTGCCCACGTCTGTGGACATAGTCCTCCCTCACGGATTTCCTAGCTCATGAGTGGGTTGTTGCTATACTCGCCACGCTTGGCAGGCGGGTTGGCGAGCGCAGTAAAGGATGTTGATACACGTGAGGACATTACTGTCTATCTTCAGGAGGTATCCCTCTGGCAGAATCTTACTGCATCCACCGGCAAGAGAGGAGGGGACAACATTCTAATGCCGGCACCCTACGGCAATAGATTCATTTTTTTTTATAAATAACTTAGCCGTGGTTTTTCTTATTACATAAGAACCTGTTGTTATGTTAACATTGTTACATATTTAATATTTTAACGCTTTTTCACTACCTAAATTTTATTTTGTTTTAAGTATTTTATTATCTATTGTTTTAATGATAATCTCATTATAATTTAGTTATCGTAAATAATAGCGATATATTTAGTTACTTTTAATATAAATTTAAAGATTGTTGTGTTCGCCTATAGTTGGCATATATGTATAATAAGAACTGATCCTTGTCGTTTTATTGTTGAATGTGTTTATTTATACCGTGTCGGCGTTCCTTTTTATAAATAAATAAATACCTCCTGAAGATAGAACCCTCTGGCAGAATCTTACTGCATCCACCGGCAAGAGAGGAGGGGACAACATTCTAATGCCGGCACACTACGGCAGTAGATTTTTTTTAATATAAATTACTTTACCGTGCGGTGCCGCCCGTAGAATTTTGCCCCTCCTCTCTTGTCCGTGGGTGCACTGGATGGATGGACGCGAATAACAATCCTACAGCTGTGGTGATGATGAGAAATAATTTATCGTAAATTATCGTAAGGTGTCACTTTTATTGTTCGTTCGTTTCAGCCGTAAAACGTCCACTACTGAACACAGGCCTCGCTCATGGATCTCCATGAGGGGTAGTTGCCATACTCACCACGCTTCGCAGGCGGGTTGGCGAGCGCAGTACGGGATGTTGGTGCACGGAAGACGCTGCTGCCCATCTTCCGGAGGTATCCCCTAGCAGGCTCTTACTGCATCGATGGGTATGAGAGGAGGGGTAACATTCTACTGCCGGCACCCCACGGCAACTTTTATTGTTAATGATGATAAATTCCATCTCAGCCGTAGAACTGCTTTCCACGTCCATTGCTTGACATGGGTCTCCCTCATGAATCTCCAAGACCATGACCCTTGGCAGGTGGGTTGGCGCGCGCTGTCATTATCGTCATTTCAGCCGTAATACGTCCACTACTGAACACAGGCCTCCCTCATGAATCTCTATGAGGAGTAGTTGCCATAGTCACCACGCTTGGCAGGCGGGTTGGCTAGCGCAGTATGGCGGGATGTTGATACCCTGAAGACGCTGCTGCCCATCTTCCGGAAGTATCCCTTGTTGGTTATATATAAATGATAAAAAAAGTTCCTACTGCAACATGCAGTAGGACCTTTTTTTATACTATAAGTGACGAGACAAGCCGAAGGACCACCTGTAACAATTGCAATGCCGCGGTGATCACGTTCACTAAGCACGTGACCAACGCTGCACTGCATTCCGCCCATCTGAGACAGAGTTGTAAGGTCTCCCGTACTTGCAATGTGACCAAAATACCTGTGACCAATTTCGTGTGCAAGTTTCAGGTGAATGTTGTCACCTTTCCCCTCCAGAATAGAGCAGCTGTGATTGAAGCTGCAAATCCCATTCATGTAGCTTCGGCCTGAAAATAAGCCAGTTCACCTTTTAACCGAGGGAAGTTCTCAATTCGACTGTGTGTGTATTATTTTTTTATCTTATCTTCCAACTCGTAAATCAAACAAGTTGCTTGGAAATCGGAGTCGTTTAGTATTCACAAGGGATTAGAATTTAATTGCAAATACAATAAATTGGGCCAGGTGCGTGTCGGGCCACGCGCTATGTAGGGCTCTGTAGTTAACCGTAGACCTGTTGTTGGAAGTTGGTGTATTTAATTTTACACTTTTTGATTTTAGAGGGGGCACTCGAAAAACAATGAACAACGATACTCAACGCGATGGGGAAACAAAGAAAAAAAAGTTACGTTACGCGTATGGGAGGTATTCCAAAATCATTATTTTTAAATATTTTTCGTAGTCATCATCATCATTTCAGCCATATAACATCCACTACTGAATATAGGCCTCTCTCATGGATTTCCATGAGGGCATTTGCCATACTCACCACGCTTGGCAGGCGAATCGGCGAGCGCAGTACGGGATGTTGATACAAAGAAAGACGCTGCTGCCCATCTTCCGTTGGTATCCCATAGCAGGCTCTTACTGCATCCGCGGGCAAGAGAGAGGAGGGTTAACATTCTACTGCCGGCACCCCACGGCTACGACGGTTTTTCGTAGTGATATCTATTATATATATTAGTTTCTGTAATCTGTGGTGATATCTCGGCGTAGTTATTATATTTTATACATAATAAAATAAAATAACTGTTTTCTAGGACTAATAATCGCAAAGCCGGTGACGGACGGACAGACATACAGACAGACAAAGCTAAACTATAAAGGTTTCTTTACTACGAAACCCTAATTAAACAGATCCATTTCCTTATGTAAATCGGTTAAAAAAAGTAAATAATCAATTAAACTAACTCGTCTCAGCCGTAGCCGTTCAAGCTGGACATAGGCCTCCCTCATGGATCTCTAAAGTCATAAGGGGGTTGTTGCCATACTCACCACGCTTGGCAGGCGGGTCAGCGAGCGCAGTATGGGATGTTGATACACAGAAAGATCCTGCGGCTTATGCGGGACGGTAAATTAAATGAACTAACCTGTGCTAAGTCTGACTTCTTCATTATTCCTGCCATACATAAATAAATCCAGCCCCGTAACCAGGACAGAGTAGTACCATCTCTTCTCTTTCTTCTCACTCTGCCAGCGACAGTAACTCTTCAAATAACTGGAGGCATTCTCGTTCATTACAAAAAGTTTGGTTGCATTCTTCAGAAACTTCACATCTATGAGTTCGAAATTCAATTTCTGGTTCAAGCTTGGTCGACGGTACACCGTCTGTACATTATGAAGAATTGTTCTGAAAAGATGTTTCACTTTTGCTCTCATTTTCGACTTGTATTCCTTGGATAGTTTGAGAGCTAAGGCTTTATCTAGGTGGACCATTACTGGGATGTTGATGACGTCATGTTTTGTGTGGTATTGAAATGTCGGAGAATTGGCTTTTGGTATACCGTTAATGCGTTTTCTTAGATGGTTCTGAAAATAAACGAAATGCATCGTGATAAGTAAAAGTCACTTTACTAAAGGTTGTTTAATTTCACTTCCATTAGAGGTTTTAAGCTTTTTTTATTTTATTTATTTATTTTATCTCGCGTGTAGGACTCTTTAGGACCACTGCTGGACAAAGGCCTCCTTCATGGATCTCTAAGACCATGTTGGGTTTTTTGCCATACTCGCCACGCTTGCCAGGTGGGTTGACTAGCGCAGTATGGGATGTTGATACACCATGAAAGTCTTACAGTTAAAGCGGGAACTAATGTGAAAAGTCTACATAGAATGTATTGAATGAAAATTCTGTATCTCTATGATATCCGCGTCGCGTCGGCCTTCAGTGGTGGCGCGGACTCTATATGAATATAATGGCCGTATTTGCGGATGTCAATGATCCAAAAAAAAAAAATTTTTGTTTATTTAATCACAGAGAGCCATGGAGCCATGGAGCGCGCCATACTCGACATTAAACTTATCGACCGAGTTCCAAATTTCGATATACGGCGTAGGACGAAAGTCCAAGATGTCGGAACCAGAATCATGGAACTCACAAATGGAGTTGGGCGGGACACATTGCAAGACGAGGTGACGACAGGTGGAGCAAAGCCACAACTGAATGGTAGCCGATGATGGGACAGAGAAGTGTCAGTCGACCGGTGGCGAGATGGGTCCACGACATATTTAGTTCACGTCGTGGGGCGTCAGTAGATGCACTAGCACACAGGACCGTGGTGAATGGCACGAACTATAAGGGAGGTCTATACCCAACATGGGTGTAGTAGGTTGGTTTCAAAACGACTGGATTTACAAAATGACCTTTATGTGAGGCTGCAGATGGTGATGATGATAATGATTTATTTATTACAAGGATGCCCAGCAAAATAATCACTTAACATATTTTCTTACTTAAACATTAAAATTTTAGAACTATGTACTCTTCCAATTACAGGGTGACACAGCATGATTTAAAAGGGTTATTAATTGGATATTAAATCCGTTCGTATTACTTGGCTAAACTAAACTTATGCTTATACTAAAACAAGCATTGGTACGAGGGTACCAGAAAAGGGGCAAAGACCTCAAAAGGTCACCAAAGGTCAAAAATGGCATTTTTGGGTCTTGAACTTTTGGTCGGCCATTTGAAGACTTATTTTTTTTGGTAACATTTTGAAGTCACAATAACTCCAGTCCCTGTGACCCTATGGTCACCAAAATCAATCAGTATCCTTCTCTCATTAAGACGGCGCTAACAAAAATAGTTTCATGTAAATCGGTCAACGCGTTCGGTTGTAATCGTCTCATGCACGGACAGACAGACAGATAGCGCTATGCACATTAGAGGGCTTCACTCCCTAAAAAGATACAATTAGGTACATCATTTACAATTAAAGTATGTACTTATTGGGACAGTAAAGGGACAATTTATTACTGAAACTGTTTTATTTCCCAAATTATAAGTGTGGCCAATCTCTGGGACGAAACATGTTAAGAAAAAAACTAAAAAACACGCTGAATTATCGTATTGTCATCGGTCCTTGTATGGTTTGCGAAGTTTCAATTTAAATCTGATGTCATAAAGTTGTTGAAACAACGTTCGAGGATGTTGTTACTTATGAGTAAAGGCACAGGTGAAGTTTATAAAAGCATGGTATAAATAGGACCTATGCGTCAGCAAAATTAGACGAAGAATGTTTGTAAAAAACTGTCAATACTTAACCTAAAGATAACTTTCTTTCTGTTGGTTTTTAGGGGGCGAAGCCACCTAATATGCTTAGCGCTGTCTGTCTGTGTGTGCATAACACGATTACAACCGAACGCGTTGACCGATTTGCATGAAACCTTTTTTGTTAGCACTGTCTTAATTATAGAAGGGTACTGATTGATTTTGGTGACCCTACGTTCGCAGGGACCGGAGTTATTGTGACCTCATGGTATTTGAAATTTCGAAATTTAAGTTTAATTTTTTTACGGAAACCGTCGCCCCATTTTCTGTTACCCCCGTACCAATACTTGTTAAGTATATATATTTCTTAGATATTTGTGACCACACCTTTTAATATAAATTACTATTTATTCGGTCTAAAAACCAAGCATTAGGAAGCAATAAAATTTTAAGTGTGACTGTTTACAAACATTTTACATCGAATTTGGCTGAGGTATAATTTGTATTATACCTATGCGCATAATTATAGTATTAAAGTCAACGTTTCAAAGGAGGGAGGCTTATGTCCAGCAGTGGACGCCTTACGGGTGTGATGATGAAGTCAATGTTTACGTATGGGAATTAACTTTATTTATATATTTTTTTTGTTCAAAATTGCGGAATGGGCTTACAGATAAATGCAAGGGGCCCAGACACTATACCTCTAGTAATATAAATATACAATAGAAAAAAAAAATACATAGCAAACCTAAACGAAAACTTAATTATCAATAAATATTCATTGATATCAAAAATTGTTAACAAATGCAAGAACAAACATTCTCTAACAGATTAGTAAATAACAACATGCAGATACACAAATGTCTAATAAGATTTAAAAAAAAAAACAATGTCAAGTCATAATAATAGTCATTTAAAGTTTAGCAAACGGTATAACTCGATATTGTCGGACAATACGTGGACCTTGTTTGCAGAGACAAACTCGTTTCAACAGATTTCTTGTTCGCATCTTCCCCTCACTTGGATAAAAAGTTTTTCGAAGCGAACGAATTTAATTATGTGCTTTATTCAAATGTGTTTTGTTTTTATTTTGTAAACTGATTATTCTAAGTAGCGTTATTGCTCTATTCAATAAACACTTATTGACTTTGACTGATTTGTAAGGTAGATGGCTTTAGGTGTAGGCGCGGCCACTCCAGCATGAGTGGGGATTCCTTATGGACGCACAAACAGAGCAGGATGACGTCGTGGGCCTACTGCTCCTTTATTGTGCTCGCCATGTGACGCCGAGGGACCACAAGTCCCATCTGCTGCAGTACCGCTGGATTTTCCACCTTTCCACGCAAAATCATAAGATAATGCGTCAGCGTGAGTAGGTGTCGCCTAGACAGGAGACTGTTCATGCCCACCATACCAGATGCTAACAAAAATGCATAAAGTACGGGTAATACCCATATAGACGTTTATAAGCATACCGTGAAAACTTCATTTGGACTCGCTCAACCATTAGCCTATAATTATCCTCGTGAGGATCCCAGACTATAGAGCCGAACTCAAGGCGGCTACGAACATTATGCATTGGAAAGCCCAACCAGTATCTTCTGTACGGTCCCTGCTTGGTACAGTGTAGCCAGGTGGGAAAAGCTCAGTATCGTATTCGGAACTCGTAAGGAATGTTTCGGTAAGGGCTACAATAACTGATGTATATGAGCCTAAGACGTTATTTAAGAACGTAGTAGTTTTGGATCTTAATCCTCGGACATTCTGGTAAAAATTAGAAACTTAAATGCCTTTTTTATTTTAACTGTGCAGTTCCGTTTGTATATTTGTAAATGAGACATAAATAAATATTATTTTCTTTCTTTCTTTCTTCCTTCCGGTTTTGTAATATATCCAAATGATAAATTTTTCATCACCTATATATTATATATTTATTAACTATCCATACTAATATTATAAATGCGAAAGTAACTCTGTCTGTCTGTCTGTCTGTTACTCTTTCACGCCTAAACGGCTGAACGGATTTTGATGAAATTTGGTATGGTGATAGATGATAACCTAGAAATGGTCATAGGCTATAAATAATCACGCCATCGTTCTTAGGGGGTAGGCAGTAGGCAGATAACTAAATTGAGTTAGTGATTTTTAGTCGTTTTTGTTGGGACTTTTGCTCTTTCACGTATAAAAGGCTGAACAGATCTTGATGAAATTTAGTAAGGTAATAGATGGTTACCTAAAAACGATGATCACGTCATAGTACTCAGGGGGTAGGAAGTAGGCAGAAAACTGAATTGAGTTAGTGATTTTTTTATGGTTTTTGGTGGGAGTTTTGCTCTATCATGCCTAAACGGCTGAACGGATTTTTATAAGACTTGGTTAATATAAAGATAGGATCCTAGGCACGGACACAGGCTACTTCTTACGGCGGGAAAATACCTCATTCCCGCGGAAATCTAGCGTGATCGTGTCAAGAAGCGAATGACGCCATAGCTACTGAAATGATTTTGATGTTTTTTTTTTAAATGAGTGTTACTGAGACTTAAAGTTAGTATTTGATCACTTTTCTAACTTAGAGGGTCGGTAGGCGCCATAATTTAGGGAATTTATTATAAAATTTTGATGCATCTGTCTTTATTTAACAGTTTTACTTGGATCGAAACTTAGCGACATACCATCACACTACTTAACTTATAGGGTAGGAAGGTACCAAAATTCAGACTACTTTTTACTTCGGGAAAATATCTCATTCCCACAGGAACCTATACACAGCTACCTATCTACAACATTAAAACTCTGTCTAGAATCACATTACGCCATAGCTATTGATCTGATTTGTATACGATTTTTTATTCAACTGACTGTTAAATAAAATCTAATTACCTACACCACAGAATTAATATAGTACTACATAACTAGCTACGCTTTAAACTTGAGGAGGTAATTAGATAGACATTTATACGAACTTTATGCTCAGTAATCAATCATAGTGATAAGTTAATACTCATTTTAGACAAAGAAACGGATAGGTAATCAGTTCATCACCGAAATTATAACACCTACACTTAGTTTGTTTACTATTCAACGAGGGAAAATAATTCAATATAACGCAAACCTTCAAATCATACGTCGTCGTAGTGAATACAAGACGCTGCGCCGAGCGAAGAGGCGGTGCGGCGCGAGGGGAGGGCCGTGCCCAACTGTGCCTGCCTGCCTGCCTACCCAAGCGGGCAGACGCACGAGGGCAGACGTCGTCGTCGCACGTATGCGAATATTGAAATATTGCGTTACGAAACTCTATTCGTTGCGTATTTTTGGTTAGCTAAAAACGTTCTTTTTAAATTCCGAGTTGAAATAGCACAGATTACAAGAGCAAAATCCCAATGTCACGTACAGTGATTTAATTTACAATGAGGGTCTGACAAAAATTGAAGACCAGGTTAAAACAATTTCTAGAAAGGATTTATCAGATTATGGAATGATCAGACCACAGAGAACCGAGGAAATCAGTAGCGATTTAATACCGGAACTAGATTACGATACTGCTTCCTTACAACAACAATTGACAGAGTCTGTTCCACGTTTGATCCCAGAACAAAGGTTAGTATTTGACAATGTTTTCAAAAAAATCGAAGATGGCGAAGGTGGTTTGTTATTTTTGGATGCTCCCGGAGGCACGGGAAAAACCTTTCTTTTAAACTTGCTTTTAGCGCAAATCCGAAAAGATAAAGGAATTGCTGTAGCAGTTGCCTCTTCCGGAATAGCCGCCACTCTGCTCAATGGTGGTCGAACGGCACATTCGGTGCTTAAACTGCCATTAAACTTAGCCCATGAACAAATGCCAGTCTGTAATATAAGTAAAAACAGCGAGCGTGGACGTATGTTGCAGCAATGTAAATTATTAGTTTGGGATGAGTGTACTATGTCCCATAAAAGAGCAATTGAAGCTCTAGATCGGACTTTGAAAGACATCAAGAGTAATCCAAATATCATGGGGGGGATGGTGGTACTTTTAGCGGGCGATTTTAGACAGACTTTGCCGGTTATCACTAAAGGCACCCCTGCAGATGAAATAAATGCGTGTTTAAAAGCGTCAACGTTATGGGTGCACGTAAAAACGTTTAGTCTGTCTACAAATATGAGAGTGCAACTACACAATGATGTACAATCTGGACAATATGCTGCTGCTCTTCTTAAAATTGGAGAAGATCGTATGGCAAAGGATGGTAATGGCATGATTACATTGGATCGTGAATTCTGCAATGTTGTGCATAATCCAGATGATCTAAATAACTTCGTCTATAGCGAACTGCTAACTAATATGAGGAATAGAGACTGGTTATGTGAAAGAGCAATTTTAGCGCCGACGAATGAAATGGTGGGACAGATAAACGAGCAAATTATGTCACGCGTGATATTGTTGAGTTTCTCTCTGTGGACACTGTAATGGATACTGAACAAGTAACATCATACCCTGTAGAATTTCTTAATTCTTTAGAACTGTCGGGAGTACCTTCACACAAACTGAGGCTGAAAATAGGCGTTCCTGTCCTTTTAATGCGGAATTTAGATACACCAAGACTGTGTAATGGCACACGGTTGCAAGTGACACACCTCGGTCGCAATATTGTAAAAGCAATCATTATAACTGGAATGGCAAAAGGAGAGAACGTTTTAATCCCCCGTATACCCATAATTCCGACAGATTTGCCATTCCAGTTTAAGAGATTACAGTTTCCGCTAAAATCGCATTCGCTATGACGATAAATAAAGCTCAGGGGCAAACATTAAAAGTAGCCGGCATTAATTTAGAAAAGAGTTGTTTTTCTCACGGACAATTATACGTGGCTTGCTCACGTGTTTCAAGTCCACAGAATCTCCATGTGTTGGCCAGAGAGGGAAAAACAAAGAACATAGTTTACAAAAATGTACTACAGTAATAAGGCCTCTTATTTTTAGCTTCCTACATTATTATACTACTTACATTAAGTTAGTACTTCCTACGCAGACGATGTTACGGATGTCACACTGTCTAACATCGGGGGTTGGCAGGTAGGTAGTTAGTAGTATTTTAAACCGATTTACATTATTTACTTTTTATATTTACTAAGGAAACATTCGGAGCTATCCATTATGTAGCTTAGGTTGCTTTTGAACAAATTTTGATGTGAAGTTGAGGACTGGAACACGATAGTGGGACATTGTTGCAGGGGGACTTATAGCCGGGAGAAAACAAAAAAACTTATGCGGACGAAGTCGCGGGTAAAAGCTAGTATATATATATATATTAGTCCACTGCTGGACATAGGCGTCCTGAAAACTATCTTCGACTAACGAGTCACGAGTTCTTCAAACTTTATAACAATGATCCTAAAATAAAGTAGATTTTTCATACTGAACACTAAATATATGTTTTTCCTCACCAGTTATGTGGTTTACACACTATTATTCCCTTTCGTAGAATGCACGATAACATTCCACGAACTGAAACTGTGCGTTTCGGGAATTCACATAATTATACTTATCACTAGTGGTTATTTTTAAAAGTATCCAATTACTATTGTGTGCAACACCAGGAAAAAACAGCGCACGATGATGATTCGCCGCCAGTTAGGACGCACACTTATGAGGCCGAACTGTCAAACCCAGATTTTCATCAAAATTTCAGCCCTAAAACGTCCACACGTAAGATCCACTACATGGGCATGAGAGGAGCGGTAGCATTCTACTCCCAGCACGCCACAGGAACAAGATTTGCATATTATGTCATACATAACTCATAAGCTACGTAAGTGCAGAAAAATCTGTTGCTTGGTTTTTGTAAAAGTAAAAGTATAGTTTATTAGTATGGCGCAACACACAACATACCTAAATCTGGCTAAGAATAGCGAACGACAGGGCTGGTGGTGATGATAATGATGAACAATATGTACAATTACAACGTATAAAAATGTTGAACAATATTCTTATTATGATTGCAAGCGGGCGGAAAGGGGGTCTCAAAAATTTTAAGTGCAGTTGAACTAGGTTATGTGGGGTATCTTAAGAAAGAGCTTTATTTGCACATTAATAAACTGCTTTTAGTTTTCCTTTAGATCGTATGGTTTTCGACTTATCTACAAAAATATTGAAAAGAATACTCTTATCTCTGAAGTTTGTTTGATTTGAATATTATGTCATACATAACTCATAAGCTACGTAAGTGCAGAAAAATCTGTTGCTTGCTTTTTGAAGAACAAGCTATGGTTAATAGCGCTGCTAGAGGCTCTTCATGAAGAAGAAGCTCCAGATGACCCGATTGTAAGTGCCGTGGGGTGCGGGCAGTAGTAGCGTTTTTCTATGTATCCCCTAGTTTATTATATTATCTGTGGTATCCCTTACAGCGCTCGCCAACCCGCCTGCCAAGAGTGCCGAGTTAATCAACAATCCCATATGTGATGATGATAACCTACGCATCATCATCTCAGCCGTCATAATGCTCTGTAACATGAACACCTCTTTGAAAAGAAATGTATTTTTATTTATTTATTAGTTTTATGATATGGTGAAATCCCAAGAAACTACTGTTCACAATTAGGCAGAAGAACTGTACGAAGCATCATTTATTTTAAAACATTTTATATTTATCTCTAACCAATTCATCATTCCAGCCGTAAAAAGTCCATTACTGAACAGGCCCTCATGAGGGGCAGTTGCCATACTTACCACGCTTGGCAGGCGGGTTGGCGAGCGCAGTACGAAATGTTGATACACGGAAAGACGCTGCTGCCCATCTTCCGGAGGTATCCCTTAGCAGGCTCTTACTGCAATCTAGCCAATTACTAAAGTCAAATCTACTTGATTTTATTTGTATCTTACACAAATTTTTTCAGCATTAGAGTAATTTTGATCATAAATTTATTTTAAAAATATTAGATATTATACTATAGTTAGACAAAAAAGACACTGTGGCACCTAGTTCCAAACTAAAGAAAGCTTGTAATCCTTACTACGGTATTTTGGAAGCCGAAGGACTCAAATAAAATTTCACAAAATGCAGTTTAAAATTAAAATATTGTTTAAATTGCATAAATTGAAATTAAGCATAAAACATTCTTTAAAACTGAATATAGTATTATATATGATATATTTTAAATTGTTTTTTTTTAATATATAAGAGAGTTACGTAAACTTTTCATTTATTATTGCTGTTGAATTTAATTTTTTATTTTTTTTTGTAATTCATGTAAATTATTTTAAAAGGTTAAGTAGGTATATTTAAACTGTGTTACTTACGTGTAATCCACTTTGTACACTCATCACTAAAACTGACACCACCACTACAAACTTCATTTCTAGGTACTCTCTAGTACACTATCGCAAAGCCTAAAACAAACTAAGCTCTAACCATTGCAAAAATGCAGAATAACCAGCAGTTACTCATCTCGGTCATATAACGGTCGGTACATATGATGATACAAGTGCTTTTGCTATATACTATAATTAAATTGGGATAGTAGGTAAGTAGGTACATGACGAAAAATGAATCACCTAACACAAATCAAAGGAAAATGATGAATTTATTCACATAGCATTTTTTGTTTCGCATTACGTTTTCCATTGAAGAAAAAGTAGTCTGCAGATAGAACACGTTTTGTTAAATTCAAAAGTATAATTTATTAGTATGGCGCAACACACTTATTTCTGGCTAAGAATAGCGAACGACAGAGAGAGGCAAATGGTAATAGAGTAAAGAGACCTATTCCTAACAGTGGGTTGAAAAGGGCTGGTGGTGATGATAATGATGAACAATACAATTTCAACGTATAAAAATGTTGAAAAATATTCTTATTATGATAGCAAGCGGGCGGAAAGGGGGTCTCAAAAATTTTAAGTGCAGTTGAACTAGGTTATGTGGGGTATCCTAAGAAAGGGCTTTATTTGCACATTAATAAACTGCTTTTAGTTATATTTTAAATCGTATGGTTTTCGACTTATCTACAAAAATGTTGAAAATAATCTCTGAAGTTTGCGGAGATAAACCCCTGAAACTTTTAAAGCTAATCTAAGTGCATGTAAATATTACAGGAAAATTATAACGAACACTCTTATTTGCATAGTTTTTTAGAAATCATCGAAAGTCTAAAAAATCTACATAAGTTCCGTTATCAGACAAGAGATCGCGCTGTCAAGGTTCTTCAATAAAATATAAACCGCCCTTATCCTATATTATATTGTATGATGGAACCACGGAACCCTCGGTGCGCGAGTACGACTCGCTCTTGGCCGGTTTTATTTTAATAGGCAACGCTGTGCAAAAACAATAATATGATGAAAAAAATGAAGCACTTCTGTTCGCAATTGTTAAATATGGACACTAATGAACAATAACATACTTCAATTATAATATTAAAAAAAACCGGACAAGCGCGAGTTGAACTCGCCCACCTAGGGTTCCGTAGGTATGCAGGTATAGTGCTTTCCTACACAGGAACATAATAAAATATTATTAAAAGTTTCTAAAATGCACGAAAAGATTCGGTCACCCATCCAATTTATGACCGCGCGTAGCATAACCTCGATGATTTATTTCGTCCTTTTTTTTATGGACGATTTTTTAATGATTTCGTTGATAATGTACAGTTTTCGGATTTTTCTCTGTATCTAAATTTAGGTAAATAAAGGGCTATGGGTAAAAGTGGCGTTGTTTTTGAAGATCCGCGACCAGTTAAAAAACTATTGCCATTCATTAGTACTCTCAAAAATGAGCAACTTTCATTACTACAGGCCCTACCTAAAACATATCGGAAGCGAGATATCGAATTGCAAAAAATCATAAAAAGATCGTCTAGATAAACAATCTACTACAGTTTTTTTTATCGAAACTACAGTTTTTAAGTAAACAAAAATGCATTTCATCTTCATCTCTGTCTTCCGGACCCCTTTGGGGGTCTCCAGGTGGGGCCTCGAGGTTAGACCTCCTTACCCCGGCTTCAACTCCAGGGGCTACTTACCCCTGGGTCAATCGATAATTGCCTTTCAGGCTGGTTGCAATTTTGTTTTTTTTATTAATCTTCTCCCTGTGTGAGGAGGTCCCGTGGCTGTTGGAGCCACTGACCTTTGTGGTCCGGGAGTCTGGCATGCAGAGGGGCGAGGCCGTCGACGCGCCGTATGGATCACGAAGTCCTCGATGGTTCGGATCTGCACGTCGTCGTGGACGATGACGTCATTCCTGACGTAGCGGCCCGCGCCCGTGCAGATCCACAGCGTGATGTTTTGCTGAGCCTGGATGCGCTTCCGGTTGGTGATGGAGGTCAGCGCGTACCACGCTGGTGCAGCGTAGGTCAGTCGTGACCGGATGTACGTCTTGTACATCCGCAACTTGGTCCTGAGCGGGAGATGGGAGTCTAAGACATGTCGGAGGAGCCCCCGGGCAGCGCGTGCTTGGCTAAGCGTGCGGTCTACCTGGGGCTGCATACTCAACAACCGGTCTATCTCCACTCCAAGGTACCTAGCGTGCGGAACCCATGTGACATCCTGGCCACGAAGCTGCAGAGGGGGAAGAGTTTTAAGATAAGGAGTGCCGCCGTTTTTCCCACATTAACGGCGATGCGCCACTTGTCTAGCCACAAAGGCAGAAGGCTGAGGAGCTGCTGCATCCTCTTGGCTGCGAAAGCGGGGCTGGTAGACGACGCGAAGTACGCACTGTCGTCCGCGAATAGTCCGAGTGTGACGTCCTTCCCCTTGCCCGTCTGTGTAGAGGGCGTACAACGCGGGCGAGAGGCAGCTGCCCTGCGGTACACCCGCTTCGATGAGGCGAGTGGAAGACGTGGCTTCCTCAACCGCGACTGAGAACCGTCTGTTGGCGAGGAATGAAGCCACAAGGAGGAGTTTGAACACGAGGCCCGGGTGTCACACACGATCGAAGGCTTTCTCAATGTCGAGGAAGACCCCCACCGTGGAGCGCCGGGCGTTGTGTTCCTCCGCCAGATGATGGAGCAGAGTACCTAGAGTAGTATTAGAAATAAAGTATATAAATTGGATCCATGTTTTTTATTCCTAACTTACACATTAGGTACATAGTATTTTATTATTTTTGAAAATAAAATGCATTTTATCACTTACTTAGACGATATTATTCTTGACTTCAAAGTCGAATATTTTGGCTCCGATATAAGTTACGGTGTATTTTGTTTTTTATAACAAATATACAGGTGTAGTTCTTAAATTCAACACATATTGCATCGGTGGTCGCAAAAAAAAAACAACGCCATGACTCCATACAAACTTACCCAATGCCCTTTCATTTCTACAATTTATAAGTACCTTGCAAAATTTCAAAGTTCTAGGTCTACGGGAAGTACCCTATGAAGTTTTACTCCTTTGAGAATGTCGAAACGTGTTTTTTGCGGCATAAACGACCGTATATGTTTTTCAGGTTAGCTTAGAATATTAATTTGTTCACAGCTTAAAGAGGCTTGAGTATATGGTTTAATTTTAACTCGATACCTTTACACGTTCTCGAGATAAAGGGTCTTGACAGACCGACAGACATACGGACAACAAAGTGATCCTTTAAGGGTACTGTTTTTTTTCCTTTTGAGGTACGGAATCCTAAAAAAAAATGAGTTCTTGATTGACTGACTCATCGAAGTATAACAGAACGTAAGCCCTAAAAAGCTCCCGATTTCAACCGAGTATACCACAAATACAACTAACTAGGTTACTAATAACTTTCAAAACTATTGAATTGTGCAGGTATAATTGAGTATGTGCTTGAACAGTTTTCGTCTCACCCATGCGCGAATGAAACCGCATGAGTCGGCTAGTTTATGATAAAATCGTTAAAGTCCAAGTTCACACAAAAGACAGACACTGAAATGTATACTATTATAGGTGTTCTTAAGATGCATTACATCATGGTCTGACATTGTACTAAACTGGCGAATTATTGCTATAATATTGCCTGCCTTCGGTTTCACTTCCTAAAGTCAGTAAATTCATCGTACTGCTCAATTACATATGCACCGAAACATGTAGTAGGTAGCAGCTTATAAATCAATAATTTGTTGCCTAGACCAACTTGTATAAGAAATCATTTTTCAAGTACTTATTAATAATCGAAAAACGAAAGAATAGTACCAATTCAAGTAATCATATTTGTTACTAGCAACTAGTCAAAGTCAAAAAGTGTATTCAAAAGAGCAAAGAGCTACATAAAATAGTCAATTTATAAAAAAAAAGAACAAGACACTTATAAATTAATTGTAGCAAATAACTGAATCCATTCTCTTCAGAAAACTTTTTATTCCATGTGAAGAAAAGCAGCGAAGAAAAAAACCCTCTTTTCAAAAACACTCTCACTTCTACTCATTGTTACAATTTGTTCCTCATATTGTGCTTAATTTTGTGCCCGCAAGGATATTGAATAGTTTGGATATTGCATCACTACAACACCAATTGGTAAACAGATGTCAAAGATGACAGGAGTAAGATCTAAGGACTGGAAAAGACGGATCCTAACAACGCATCTAAACCACCAGACTTTCAGCTATGCTCTAAGTATACCTAACTAATGCTATGATCTAATTTTTTTAACTGCTTAGAATAATACACAATACCATCTGTGTTCTCAGTGCCTACAATGTATTGATAGGTCTTAATCATCCACCATGTGGCTAAGTCTCCCACGAATGTCTGTGTTTTTTAGGGTTCTGTACTTCAAAAAAACGGAACCCTTATAGGATCACTTTGTTGTCCGTCTGTCGGTCTATCAAGACCCTTCTCTATATAAGAACGTATAAAGGTATCGAGATGAAATTAAAACCATATACACAAATCTACAGCCTCTATAAGCTGTGAAAAAAAACAATATTGTTAACCTGAAAAAAAATACCACCGCAAAAAACGCATGTTTCGACATTCTCAAAGGAATCAAAATTCATAGGGTAGTATATCATCTTTTACTGTAGATACAGAGAAAAATCCAAAAATATACAAAACAATACACAAGAAAAATATACATTTGCAATGGAATCATAAAGAAATCCAACCCTATGCGCAGTCAAGAATTGGATGGGTGACCGAATCTTTTTGTACATTTAAAAAACTTTTATGTTCTATGTAACTATGTTCGTACATACCTATGGAACCCTCGGTATGTGAGTCCAGCTCGCACTTATCCAGTTTTATTTAAACTATTAGAAACTGCATAGAATACATATAAAAGATTACCTAAACTGTAACATTATTTATTAAGAATAAAAATATATTTTGTCAAAAGATTAAACCATTGCTTAGGAGTATAAATCATGTATCCATTTTACTTTTTTCAAAGTTAGTGTCAAAACGCAATGCAATATTTCCAACACAGGACTCCAACAGGGGAGATAAACCTGGTAGAAAACCATGGATTACGCACATACATATATTCAAGCAATTTACTACTTATATTAATTTGTATTTTCCTATTGCAATTTTTTTACACTTCAATACTTTTTCATGGATTTGGTAAATGGTGAAAAATTATAAAAACTTACTGGAGACAGGCCATTCCATACACATTTTCACTGAAAGCTGTGTCAGATAATATCTAGTTAGTATCAAGTTTTCACTGAAAAATCTCAGGGTTTAAATCAGAAAACTGTGATAAAAAGATTTCACAAACTCCTTAAACCTAGAAAATCAAAAGCTAATAATTCAACGAACAACCATCACTACAGCAAACATTGTTCATGAACACAATAAAATACTTTGTGTTGGAAGCAAATTGCTTGGAACTGACTTCAAATCAATGTAATCATGCTTATGATTCGTGGAATATCCATGACATAACAAGTCTGGTGATACAATGAGACTATATAGCTTTTGATGACTTTAGCAGCAAGCACTACAGTGTGAACTTGTAGAACTTAAATTACTTAATACAAGTTGCCTATGTTAAACCCAATTTTATCATAGACAAAAAAATAAATCGTTAGATACGCCCCTACCGTACCTAATGAGATCGGACCGTTTTGTTTCCACACGGAATATGTGATCTCACTCATTTGGAATCAGTGTACCTCTAAACAAAGTGTTAGCCGCACGTAGTGTGTGTTTTCACAAAAGTTCATGCGACATGATTGCACAATAAATGGTAACAATAACAGTTTGGTATATTCGCAAGCCTCATCCATCTAACAATGCCCCAGGCATTGCAGCGTCCCGTACAGCATGATTACCAGTTGCTGACGCTGTTTAAATCATCTATAATAAAGCATTTAAATTATTTATTTAGATAAAAATAACTTAATCTAAAAACATTCAAAACCATATTTTACAAATAAAAGAACTTCAACTAAACATTGTACTTTAGCAGCCGTGCTAGGTTGCACCTGTGTTACAGCTGCTAAATTCTTCCATCACAATACTTAAAACTATAAACGTACACTCACGTACGAGAAGGAAACATTAATAACAAATATTATGAACAATTTGTGTCTTATTCTTCTTATTGTTTGGCTTCTGTGCAATTTGTGTCTAATAATAATAATAGATGCAAAGGTCTTACTTTTTATTCGCAGAACCGGTGTGCGTGCGTCGGAATTATTGTTAACACACATAATAAAGACAATGCCACGGTTTTTGGATTCAAGGCACGTCTAACGATTTAAATCTTTGATCATATAGCATCAGAAACAAAATGTATTGAACCCAAATCCTGTCGTTTCTTCTGTTCCTTCCTCAGACGTATTGTAACGAAAGACGCTCCCACAAGCCTCGGCTTCGTCAGCTTTGGATGTCATCTTAGCTGTACGTCAACTGCTGGATCTCCCTCATGGATCTCCAAGTACCGATCAAGAGGGGTTGCCATACTAACCACGCTGTGCAGGCGGGATGTTGAATTGATACATGGAAAGACGCTGCTGCCCATCAAACGAAGGTATTTCTTGGCAGATTCGTATCGCATACACGGGCATGAGAGGAGGGGCGACATTCTACTGCCAGCACTCCACAACAAAGAGAATTTCCTAAGAATTTTCAGTGATTACCTTCCTCTCAATAATAGCTAACTAATCTACGAGAACGGTTTAAATGCTGGGCAAGCCGAATAACATCTAACAACGTCTTAGGCACTGCAGCGTTCCGTACAGCATGAATACTAGTTGCTGACGCTGTATAAAGTATCTATAATACTACCACATGTATGACTAAAAAACCGACAGATGTTTATTTTTAGAACCAATGTTGCAAAAATCCAGATGCTCTTTTATAAACAGGTCTATTTTAACATTTCTAGGAACTTTCTGTTCAATGCTAAACTAATTTGTTTATGATACTGTTTTAACTATTTAGTCACTATGGACTCAGTATCTAAAACATTACCTAGTTATATAAATATAAACCCAGGTGGGTGTTATTTATTTAGATGACCACCACTGCATGTAAATAATAATTCATTAATAATAACAAAAAAACCGATTTCAATGACAAATCTAAAATGTTGCTCAATATATCCAACCATATTGTATGCTTATTGATTACAATACTTTATAGAGCAAAGATTTGTATGTTGTATGTTTGTAACGAATAAACTCAAACCAGTGTTTGAGTACGATACTGGACCGATTTTCAAAATTCTTTCACCATTAGAAAGCTACATTATTCCTGAGTATAGCATACGTATACTTTATTCCCGTATTCCCACGGGATCGGGAACAACGCTGGTGAAACTGCGGAGTGTGGCTAGTTAATTGTATTTGAATATTTATCATAGATCCCATCAGGATTTTAAAGCAAACTAACATTAAAAAAGAAAAACCCAACCGCTAGTTTAAATTATGAGAATAATTTTATTACGACGGAGTTCTGAGGTAACTGAGATTGAAAAAATAACAGACAAGACTTCTGAGCTTTAAAAAAAGCGAGGGACTTTTTTGAAGCCTATTAATAATGACTTCATATGAATTGCCGTGATATGCCGTGGGGTGCCGGCAGTATGGCGTGGGGTGCCGGCAGTAGAATGTTACCCCTCCTCTCCTACCCGTGGATGCAGTAAGAGCCTGCTAAGGGACACCTTCAAAAGATGGGCAGCAGCGTCCATCCGTGTATCAACATCCCATACCGCGCTCACCAACCCGCCTGCCAAGCGTGGTGAGAATGGCAACTACCCCTCATGGAGATCCATGAGGGAGGCCTGTGTTCAGCTGAAATGATGATGATGATGATGAATTGCCGGGGGGTGCCGGCACTAGAATGTTACCCCTCCTCTCATGCCTGTGGATGCAGTAAGAGCCTTCTAAGGGGTACCACTGGAAGATGGGCAACAGCGTCTTTCCGTGTATCAACAACCCTTCGATTCTTACTACACCCACGGGCAAGACAGCAGGGGCATCATTCTACTGCCGGCACCCAACGGCAATTGTACGAAATATTCAATACTTGTAATAAAAAATAATATCTATTAAAATCTTTTATTTACAAAAATACATTCCTTAATAACAATTATATAACGACTAATATGAACACAAACTGGCCACTGTCCAATTAAATCATTACCCCCTTACTTATAAAATCTGATTTAACTAATCAGCACAATATTAACGGATTCTATGACAATATTGTAAGAAAATGCGTCAAAAAACAACCTATTAACTGTTGATTAATTAATCAGCGTTTATAAGTAAGGCGGTAAATCATTTGCATAGCTCTTTAGCGGTCGACTGTAGTAGTACAGTCAGTAAGGTAGGGTTGTTAATACCCTGCATCTGCGTCGTAACTGCTTTTTTGACTGTCATATTGGCCTGTAAAGAAAACAAATTAAGGTATTAGTAGAGCATTACAGCTTCGAAGACGTATTGACCGAGTGGTATGTACCAGCGATCCGAAGTTCATGGGTTCGATACCGGCTGTAAAAAAGATGGCTAATCAATAAACAGTTTTATAGGTTTATTAAATTTTTGCTTGACTCCATATTTGTATGATAATGTTATTAATTATTTATTTTCCAATTTACCTTTAGCTTATTCTTCTAATTGTAATTAAATTATTATATTATTTCTTTTATTAATTTTATTTTATCAATAAATATATTTGTGGTGTAAATTTTTCTTACTATTGTTATCTAATTGTTAATAATTATTTGAATGTATTTATTTGTTAATATTATTACTTAGGCTCACATTATAATTATTTTAATTTTATTGACTTGTAACCTTTAAGTTATCAATAAATTAACTTGAACTTGAACTTAAAAACCCGCGGCTTAGTCTGCTTTAGATTGACCTGTTCTTTCCTATAACTAATAGCCAGTTAAGCTGGATGGAGCAGGAATAGGTGCTGGGCAAGCCTAATTTATCAAACAACGTTCCAGGCACTGCAGCGTACATCATGAATACAAGTTGCTGACGATATATTATAAATAATCTATAATAAATGTTAAAGGTCTTATCAAGCCAATACACGATAGGAGATATTAAAATGCTTACAAGTTGTACAAATAAAAACAATGTTAGCAAAAATAAACGAAGACTTAATTATCAATATCTAACTGAGAGAGCCTTACACAGTGTTATATTTTAACTGTGCCTATACTCAGCGGTCAAGTGGGTAAAGTCAGGCACACACAGCCTAACTTCTCCCGCTGGAATTAGGCCTCCAGTAGTTTGTGCCATGAGCCTCGACCCTGTGCTAGGCCGATCTATAAATTGCCTCGAATTGACGTCGACCATTTTTTTAATATTTTTAAGCAATACTAAGCCGCGTTTTCCATTTTCTCCGAATCTATACAACGTTTTAATAATTAAACTACCAATGTTTTTTCTTGTACGACGTAGGTGTGCAAAGCCGCGGGCTGAAACAAGTAAGCTTTACAGCACCGGGTTTGGTAAGCAACAGATAATGTTGCTCCATGAACTAGTATCGATCTAACTTTAAAGTGTGCTCGTTCAAACATCCCAGGCGCTACTCAACGCATAGATTTTGTGTATTATTTTAAGCGTTAATAAGCCGCTATTGTCTTCAGAAAAGGTTTTTTTTTCTGATGATAACGCTTAAGATTAACAATTATTTTTTATTGGTAAAAACTGTATAACAAGATTATGTAACAAATAGAGTACTTCAGAAGGAAAACATCGTGACGAACGAAACCAGCGGTATAGTCAGCTTTAGACTTATTGACCTGTTCTTCCTCTGACTAATAGCCGACTAAGCTGGGAGGATGGTATAGGTGCTGGGTAAGCCTAATAATCTATCTAACATTTTCCTAGGCACTGCAGCGTTCTGACTAGCATACATACTAGTTGTTGACGATGCATAAATTATATACTTCATATCCGAAAAAAACGCTACTTTAGTTTCTCATTTCTCATCAGTTATCGTTGTTCAGATTCCTAAAGTTGTGTACTATTCAGCATGGGTAGTATCAGTGAGCTGCAAACTCTTCAGGATCTCAGCTAGGATATGTGGAGGAGTTGGTATGTGACCTCGGTTCTACTCATCGTTGGTAGTACTCAGCTGGGATGGGTGGAGGAGTTGGTATGTGAGCTCCGTTCGCTCTGTAGCCGTTTAATCCTATCAACGTGTTTCTACTCACCGCTGGTAGTATCAGTGAGTTGCAAACTCTTCAGAACCTCAGCTGGGATGGGTGGAGGAGTTAGTATGTAAGCTCTGTCACTCACTTAATCACTTAAAAATACAAATAGTTCCGGATACGACGGCATTACTACAAAAATTATAAAGGCAGTAAGTGATTCCATTAGTCCTCATATTAGCTTATTAATTAACCTGAGTATTTTGACAGGAACCTTCCCAGAAGACCTTAAAACAACCATAGTCAAGCCAGTTTTCAAAAAGGAGAATAGGGAACTGATGGAGTACTACCGACCGATTGCTCTCATACCTATATTCTCCAAGATATTTGAGAAATATTATTACACAGAAATTAATTCATATTTAGAAAAAAATCACATCCTATGTAACGAGCAAAAAGGATTTAGACAAAAAAAAACAATAAATATGGCTATATATGACTTTTACTACAACGTAATTTATAATATGGATAAAAGAGTTCCTATTTGTGCTATATTCTGTGATATGACACAAGCATTCGACTATGTTGACCATAATATTTTATTAAAAAAACTTGAATCTTATGGAATTAGAGGTAATGTTTTAAATCTAGTCGGTTCATATCTAAGAAACCGTAAGCAAGTCACGGAAATAACAAGATTTAATCCTAGAACAAAACAGGAGGTTATCTACAAATCTACGAATAGGGACATAAAGTACGGTGTTCCTCAAGGAAGTGTACTGGGACCACTATTATTTATTGTTTATATAAATGATCTGCCAAAGGCATCGACTCAACCTATGACATTATTTGCTGATGACAGTACAGTAACAATAACATGCAATGACATTAAATCCTACGAAACTGACATCAATAGTTCAATTAAATCTATAATTACATGGCTTGACAATAATAACTTAAAAATCAATTTAAAAAAGACAAAAATTATGCATTTTAATCAAAGATCCCAAACTCCATCTGACATAAATCTAATATATAATAATAATTTAATAAATCAAGTTGACGCTACGCGATTTTTAGGACTTACAATTGATAAACGGCTGAACTGGAAAGCACATACTGAGGAGCTTAGTAAGCGAATCAGTAGCATAGTATATGCTCTACATAGACTGTCATCTACGGTAAATACAAGCGCATTATTGATAGCATATCACGGTATGGCAGAGTCGCTAATGAGATACGGCATAATATTTTGGGGCAATTCTACCAATAAAAACTTTGTCTTCAAAATGCAGAAGCGATGCCTGCGAGCTATGTTTAGGATTAAAATGACTGATAGTTGTAGACCGCTATTTATAAAGCACAAACTTCTGACACTTCCGTCCCTTTATATATTGGAGATAGCTATGTATGTTAAGAACAACCCCCATCTTTTTGCAAAATTGTCTGACGCTGTAAGCCGAAACAGACGAGATAATGGTAAGCTACGATTGCATCCCTCTAAAACCTCACTCATGCACAAAAGTCTCGTGTGTATGGCACCTATAATATTTAACAAAATACCTGAAGAATACAGGCAATTAAGCATTAATTTATTTAAGCAAAAATTAACTAAGTTATTACATGAAAAATGCTATTATAATGTTGACGAATTTCTAAAGGATAAATTTTAATTTTAATTATTTTTAATATATTTTTTTTTAATATATGTACCTATTGTCAAAATAATAATTTAAGTTGTAGTTGTAGTATTTTCTTTGAATTTTCTGTAACATCGGCATGCCTACCTATCTTAAAAACTTTGCATACCGATTTCGGTAAAGCATGTTGTGACCCTATAAAAAATTAAACAACTCGCATGAAAATGTAAACACATGTTTTTTGCAAATAAATGTCTTTATCTTTATCTTTATCTTTATCTGTCGTAGCCATTTAATATTATCGACGTGTTTCTACTCACCGCTGGTAGTATCAGTGTGCTGAAAACACTTTAGGACCTCAGCTGGGATGGGTGGAGGAGTGGGTAGGTGAGCTCCCTCCGTTCTGCAGCCGTTTAGTCCTATCGACGTATTTCTACTCACCGCGGGTAGCATCAGTGAGCTGCAAACTCTTGAGAATCTCAGCCGGGATGGGCGGAGGAGTTGGTAGGTGTGCTCCCTCCGCTCTGTAGCCATTCTCATCAGCTGTGTACGTGACTGTGTAGGTCTGGCCGTCGTCACCAATGTAGGAATACGATCCTTTCACTTTTAGCGAACCTTCTTCGGGTTTTTCTCCTGGGATTATTTGACCTATAATAGACAGAAGAACTTGTTTGATTCAAATAAAAATAAATGCAAGACAACTACTTACGATAGAGAACCTGATGGTCAATGACAGGTATGTTGGACAGACTTCTTTCTAACTGACAATAAGTTACTTGAGTAGGTTCGCCGCAAAACACCTAGTTCAAGAAATATTTACAGCTATTTTTGTCACTTGCTGCATTTGCGAGAATTATCATCATTATAACAGCCGTAGGACGTCCGCTATTGGACATTGGCCCTCCAAGTACTGATCAGAAGAGGTTGTTGTTAGCAACAATCCCCTCATGATCAGTACTATACTCACCACGGTTGGCAGTTAACCGCCTGCCGGCCTGGCACGTTTAAACAAGAAAAGACGATGTTGCCCATGTCCTGGAAGTATCTCTCGGCAGATTCTTACTGCATCCACGAGCAAATGAGGAGAGGCAACCTTTTACTACCGCCGTGGGGTGCCAGTAGGCACCCAATTACCACACGCACAGATAACAAAATATAGTACATCCACAAAAAAATATGATAAATAAACAAAAACAGGTACTTCGAATAAAAACAAAGAAGTAACAATAATATAAAACACATTGCGGACAGGAAGAAGCAGATGTGGCGCGGGCAAATGGGTCCTCAACTGAGCACCTGGCCAGGCTCAGATGCTACGCTGGTTTTCAGTTGGGGCCCCGGCTGACGGCGCAAAGAAGAGAAGGAGACAAGAGAGGGACAGAGTGAATAGATGGACGGTAAAAAAACAGTATACAGATTATAAGCAAAACATTAAAAAAAACATAGAATTTCTAAAAAACTGCAAAGATTCTTAAAATAAATCGGTACAAAGTACGGTAAAGTAATCTAGACAATTATTTTTGTTTTACACTTTTACATGCGAAAATGTCTCACATCAAAACATGAAGAACACTCACATAGCAATAACGCGCGATAGGTGTGCAGATTGGTAAATTATAACCATCTATTTAAATTTATATATTTTAGTTTTAAACTGTTTAACGGGCCTTTACCGCGTAATTTCCTTATTTTATTATTTCTCAATGTTTTAGGTACCATGCAGCTCTCGTCATGGGTAGACTGATGATTACATCAGTCTATCCATGAATAATAACTTACATAGGACTGCTTTATTACTTAGGACATAAATAATAACTTAAATTCGCTTATATGTCCCGTTATACAGATCACTCTCACTAGATTCGAATTTATCGCTGTTCTAAAATTAGGGTTTACTGAGAGCGAAAACAGTAATCCCGTTAAACAGTTTAAAATAATGACGATCGTGAAAATTTAAAAAGTACTAGACCAAAAACGTTTCTTGAGCAATGCGTGCTGTGCGTTTACAAGGACACAATATAAGCAAACCATTAAACGAACGAACATCACTTTGAGCTAAAGAATAACCAAACTGTGAATTACTTTTAACCTTTGTCGTAATCGAGAGCTTCAGGCATAGTTCCAATTAAGTTCAAAATGCTAAGTTGTACCTAATTGACACTTGGAGTTAGATGCGGTATGGCAATTACTATCTACGTTCTAAAGGTTACGGTCCATATGATTACTTAGCGGTTGATTTAACTTCAAAGTTAGTTCGTTTTGTATGCTGTGTGAAATGTCCAGCAATGTTCTCGTTTCTCGGTTTTCTGCTCTCTGTCTAAAGGATGGGCTAAAATTTTAGCGTATTCTTTTAGCTAGCTTACCTTTTGTATTTAGAAAGTTTTTTTGTTTGTTCTGAGGAGATTGTTGTTTTTTTATTTAGTGGCATTTTCAAATATTTGAAAACAAGTTAAATAATCGTAAAAACTATGTCTTTAACTATAAATGGGCTATAATCATTGTATCGATCTCCGAGAAAAATTGGTTTAGTCAAAATTTTGTAACTACACAAAAAAGTAGCTACCCTCAAGGAGCCAAAATTTTGTCCTACCTTGTAATGTTGACTTAGCAGCTTCAATATTGCGTGTACTCCACATGAAATTTTCGATTTAAATTGTCTATTCCTAAGGTTCTAAGGCGCGCTAAGAGCAGCCTCAAAAGTCATAATCCCTCTTGATGCCCGTCTTCCTGATACCCCTCAGGTCGGTCCCGTGATTTACACGCAACGCGCACTTATGCTTATGTAAATAGTGCCATGTAATTTTAAACATTCAATATTTTGCGCTCTACCTCTCTAATTAATATCATCCTTAATAACATCATTTTAAGTCTATGTAACTATAAAAAGTACACAGTTAACACGTCCTTAACGGTGAAGGAAAACATCGAGCGGAAACCCGCGGCTCAGTTAGCTTCAGTCGTATTGACGTGTTCTTTCCTGTGGCTAATAGCTGACTACGCTGAGCTGCTGGTATATGTGCTGGGCAAGCCTAATCCATCCAACAATGTCTCAGGCACTGCAGCTACCATACAGCAACTCCATACAGTGTGAATACCATTTGATGACGTTGTATAAATCATCGCTGTATAATCTTTTCTAAGTCTATGTATACCTTCTTGCTCCACCTTGGTCCCGTCGCTGGTCTCGTAAGCGTATCTGTAGCCTTGCTCGTTGGCTTCGCTGTCATATTTGAGGATCTCAGCGGTGGCGGACGCAGATGCTGATCCAGAAGGTCCTGATCCAGAGGCTAACTCGTAGTTCTGGGATTGTGCTGGAAAGATAGAAGATCGTGTGACGCTGGTAGAAAATATTGTGTCATTTTTAGTCTTGTTATCTCAGCCGTAGGACGCCCACTACTGGGCATAGGCCTCTCTCATGAATTTCCACGTGAGATCATGAGGTAGTTGTTGTCATGATCACCACGCTTGGGAGGTTGGCGAGCGCAGTACGGGAAGTTGATGTCCCGGAAGGCGCTGTTGCCCATTTTCCGCAGGTATCTCTGGGAATATTTTTATTGCATTCACGGGCAAGATGGACAACATTCTACTGCATATTGAATACTAGTTCCCAATTTACAAAGTGACTATTCACATATCTTCAAATTTTAATGAAAATCTTTAATCATCAAATGCATGGACAGAAAGCTGGGTATCCCTTAAAACTCAAGTATCTTACCTTATCTTCAGAAAAATCTTGAGTTAGATCAAAAATAAAAGATTGTAATGGTATAATGGACATATCACAGTGCTTATCAGATTTATTTTGGAACAACGTAGTCACTGGACTATAGGAATTGTTGCAAACCACGCCCTTTTCTGTTGGAAATTGTCTTCCTGTCCACCCAAGTGTTCTGCCTATCTGCTCTTAAGCCTCTCAATCCAGATAAGTACCTACATCTTTGACCTTTGTTCCCGTTGTATCTAGATGTAAGGTATCCTGTATGAGATAGATTGCCTAGCATCGACTACGATGTCTTCTGACTTTTAAAGCATTATCATACTAATTTCTTCATCTTATTTTGTGGCTTTTGTGTTTGGTTTTACACAATTTCTGCCAGTGTCAAGTATCATAATCTTTAGAAAAGTCAAATAAGAGGTTACTGATAACAAAAAAAAGCAAAGTGGTGGAACATTTTTCCTGTCACACACGCCATTAACAAAAGAAGAAGATAAAAAAATGAAGAATACATTTAGAAATAACTTTAATACTAACTTAACGGAGCTTGGAGACCAGCATTCACTCCACCAGCAGACCTCGCGCTGTCCGGAGGCAGGTAGACATTCTCCAGGCGGTCAGCCGTCGCCACAGCCGCCGCAGCCAAGATAAGGAACTGAATAAAATGTTCAAATAATTTAGCTTTCTGAAATTTCATTATGGAATTCTTAGATTTAAGGGTTTTGCGAACATAAATAAAAAAAATATTTGTCCAAAAAAATCTTGTGCGTGTCAGGCCACGCTCTGTGTAAGGTTCCGTAGTAAATTAACCGTAGACCTAATGTTAGAAGTCTGTGCATGCTTTTTTACGTCTACCAAAACTTATTAACAGGTATTAATTGAGTTTTTGGTTTAATGTATTTCGGTAGTTATGTTTGGTAAACCGTATCACATAATTGAGCGACAATTACTCCGAAACTAAAACAGCTATCTTTACCGTTATAATTTTCCTAGAAAGTTCCCGGGGGAGTTATCCCCTGGTTCCGTATTCACCTATGGCTCAGTTAGGACCGAATCCATCTTGTCTTATAGTAGCCCGCATTAAGACAGTCAAAGACTCAATTTTTTAATGAGGAAGGGCTGTGATTAGGTATACAGGTTGTTACAAAACTACCCGTAAAGCCGTAAGGAGGTTAAATAGGGCCTTATAACGAGTAGATTCACAATATTTAGGAACCGTAGTAACGCTGTTGGTATAACATACCCCAAAAAATAATAAAATGTTATTATTTTCACTGATGTACACACCCTATTTCAAAATTAAAGAGTAAACTACGTAGAAGGTACTTAAATTTCTACCTAATTCGCGGAACGACAAAAAATTTAAAAGACCTAACCTAACGAAACAACCTACACGAACACTTACTTTTTCATAATAAACGTCAAATTTACAGAAACTGCTCAAAGTGTACTTCGCCTTGCTCGATACACAACCTAGCTCGTCGGGATATGGCTTGTGTGGCATTTCGCACCACCGTCGGTGTTATTGACGCGAAAACCGATCTAACACGCTGTTCCATCTCAGCAACCGTTGGGCAATCGAAAAAAAGAAGTCCAAGGATGTGAGGTCCGGAGAACGAGCAGGCCATAGCACCGGTCCCCCGCGGCCAATCCGATCCGATAATATCGATTAGAAGATTTGACATTGGTAACATATTTTTTTTTCCAACTTGACATTTTTTGAAGCCAGTACTTGAGTCCTTGTATTGAGGTAGCAAACATTAATGAATGAGAAATAGAAAAACTATTAAAGTAGACAAATTTTAGGTAAAATAGGTACGTAGGCCTTTCTGTTAAATAATCTGGTTCCCTGACATGACAGCTTACTAGGGTTGACAATATTTTTGGCTTAGATAATTAATTATATTTTTACGGGTTATTTTGTAACATGTTGTATGCTAGTTGTTTCACGAACTTAGAATGAGCGAGCGACTTCTTTCAATAAGGTCCCATTGCAATTGAACTTGATTTGTGGCGGGAATAGAACCTGCAACCGCCTGCGTTTCAATCGGCTACTAACTATGTGTTGGTAAATAAATCTCCCTCAGTTTAAATGTCATGAAATCCCCAACAACAATCTACTTATATTAATATTACTAATATTAATATTAACTAATTTTATCCTCGGACAAAAAAAAAACAATAAACCCATATCTCAAAAACTGTCTCATAAATCAAAAATCACCCACGACAATTGGATTTGTATTAACGTACTGTCCTTAAGTTACAAATTTAATCAAAATTTGATCATCTGTTCAAGAGTTATCCGGACCAAAAAAAACCATTCAACTTCCATAAGTCAAAAAGTATCACAAAAATCGAAACTCCCCACGACAATCGATTTGTATTATCTTATCTCCTAATAATTTAACATCAAAATCCGATCACCCGTTTAAGAGTTATCCTTGGATAAAAATTGCGGGCATACATGTATACAAGCATTCAGCCGAAACGCCTAGTTGCCACTAAGAATTTCGTTCACTTTGCTCACTCGTTCGATAAACTATACCTTGGTCACAACTTCAATTAAGTTTCCCTTCTTGGCTCAAATTAAGATAAATGTATCGTAGGCAATAAGTAGTCAATTGCTGTATTTGACGTGTCATTGCAAAATTGTAATAATATTCTGGAATTTGTGGGTTGATGTCATCCTTTGATCTAAAATTTACTCGTTATAATTTATATTCATAATCTTAATGCTGTAGAATCATTAATTCACATGTAACGACAAATTAAAAGCAATTATCGGTTGAAAACGACGTAATGAAGTTAGGTTATTGAATTTATTAACGACATTCGTGCCGCAGTTGTTCTAAAGCCGGATGAGACGAAGGATAGCGGGTTCGATCCCCGTTGGGTGCAAATGTTTAGTGGTTTTTTTTTCAAATCACCATCAATAGCACCATTTTGCCAGTAAGTGAAGCTTGGGTTATGGGTATCTTCAGTAAAATAGGACTAAAGACCTGCCTATCAGATGGCATACTCCAGGAATAAATACAATTTTTTAAATTGATTGTGCAAGTGAAACGTAAATTTGATTTAGGATATCCTTTGTGGCTATCTGTCGCAGAGTTTTAAACATCCTTAATTTTCTGGTCCTGTTCATGATAAAATCTTTGTACCTCTATAATAAAATACTTTGTATGGTGAACATTATCAATACAGGTACAGTTACAAACGGAGTTAGAAAGATTAAAACATTTATGAATTTTTATTTGAAAATCATCTGATCGTACATGGAAAAGTAAATGTAGTTAGTTTTAAAGGCGTTTAGTGTCAGGATATTTTTTTTTAAATTATAGCTGTGTCATCCGCGTACGAGAAAATATGACCCCGAGTTAGAATCATATTACTTATGTTATTTATATAAATAAGGTATAATTTTGGCCCAAGTATACTGCCTTGGGGCACACCATACGTTATGCGTTCCTCTACGCTGATAAAATCTCCAATTTTAACTTTTTGTCTTCGTTCGGACAAATAACTTTCAAACAAAGAGGCAGGCCACGAATACCAACTTATTCAAGCTTAAACAGGAGTATGTAAATGGATACTGTATCGAAGGCCTTTTTGAGGTCAAGCAAAAAGCAAGACACTACCTCCATTATCCAGCTTATCTGTAAGAATAGAGGTAAGAGCTGTGATGGCATCTTCCGTTGACAAGCCCTGTCGAAAGCCAAACTGCGAAGACGAGTGTATATTGTATTTATTTAGGTAGCTAATTAATCGAGTGTTTTTGTTAATTTTTTAATAATTTTTTAAATAGATGAGAGAAACGATATTGTTCTGTAATTTGACACCACAGTCTCATCACCATTTTTGTGCACAGGTGTTACTAAAGCTTCTTTGAGGGCAGACGGGAAATTGTTCAAAGCACAAGTTTGCTAAATGAGCTATAATAGGGACAACTAGCTTATTGGCAGCTTTTAGGAAATTATTTAGAATTTTATCTAATCCAGGGGCACTGTCTGATTTAAGTCTCATAAGGACATTGTGTACTTCTTCAGGGTCTGTTTTAATAAGTACAAAAGGTGTATAGTTGTATATTTACTTTAAAATTAATAATTAAATAAAAACAAATTAAGGGGACTCCCATACAACATACGTGATTTTTTGTCGTTTTTAGGGTTCCGAATCAAAATCGTTATAAGGAACACTTTGTCTGCCTGTCTGTCATATATGGAGCTACTGATGCTTGAAATGGTATAAGATAACACTTTTTCACTCATATGGAATATATAAAAATGTTGAAAAATATTCTTAATATGATTACAAGGGGGGCGGAAAGGGGGTATCTAAGTTTTTTTATAAATCATCGAAAGTGTGAAAGATAACATAAGTTCCGCTATCAGACAAGCGATGGCGCTGTCAATGTTCTCCATCAAATATAAACCGCCTTTATCATTATATTATATTGTATGATGGCACGGAACCCTCGGTGCGCGAGTTCAACTCGCTCTTGGCCGGTTTTATTTTCTCGATGATACGGTATCCTTCGTGTGTGAGTCCGACTCACACTTGACCGATTTTTATGTATGACATGTATAATGCTAATATCCCGTAAATATTGCAATAATGTATTTTTGTAGTATAGCGCATGCGAAACTGCGGAACGAAGCTAGTACAAACGTAACGATACCAAGTTTTCGAAAAAGTAGGATCTGACCCACATTTTTGGAATTCCAACACAATAATAGGTAATATTACAGAAATTACGGTAGAGTCTGAACATAGCTTTCCTTATTGTGGCTTGCGGTTGTTTTTGTTTCACAGCGAACGTTAAATAACACCTCTTTTAATGAATATAATACGGCTTTTACCACGTACCTAACTTATTATCATCTTGCCGACGTTTCGTAGACCATTAAGAGGCCCTTTTCATGAGCACCGCTCGCGGGTTCTCGTCGCTCGGCGAAAAGTCAGCAAAATATAAGCTATGTGCGTGGTAAAATCCGTAATAGATTCATTAAATGATGTTAAGCCTTAATAATTTCAATTCAGTAAAATAAATCTTCTAATTTAAGGAAACTAAATAAATAGAACTTTTAAAACTTTCAGATTGCCTTTTCAGATTGATAAAAAGCTACTATTACTTTAACCGTTAATTTTTCGATTATTATTTTTAACTAGCCGCAGTCCGTATTTCTCGTTCCTGTTGGAATACGAGGATAAAATATAGCCTACGTTAATCAAGGATAATGTAGCATTGTAAGCGAGAAATAATTTTTAAAATCGGTCTAGTAGTTTCAATGCCTATTCAATACATAAAAATAAAAAAACAAATATTTCCTCTTTATAATATACTAGCCGCACCCCGCGATTTCACTTGCGTAGTTCCCGTTCCCGTGGGAATTTAGAAAAATCCCTCCTTAGTGCACCTCTAGGATACTCAAGGTATATGTGTGCCAAATTTCAGTCAAAATTCTAGATCCAGTGGTTTAGGCTGTGCGTTGTCGGTCAGTCACTCAGTCAGTAACGGAAGAGTTTTTATATAAGTAAATATATTGATAAGGTGTAGACATAGATTAGCATTTTATCATGGTTTATTATTACACTGGAAAACTTTTTATTACGTACGTATCTTTGTGAATTTTATTTCGTGAAAGAATATGGCATGCATGTTTTCGTTATATTTGTTTTTTGTTATATTTATTAGAAGAAAAATATTAAAACGACGCATTGGCGTCAGGAACTTTTCACAGCAGATTAAAAAACATTCGGCTTTAGTATTTTATGTTTTGAATTTTCTATGTATCATTTTTTTCATACTGGTAGTAATTATCTATTATAATTGTAATAAAAATAAATAAATAAATCAATCAACCATTTCAGCCGTAAAACGTACACTACTGAACACAGGCTTTCCTCAGGGATCTCCATGAGGGGTAGTTGCCAACGTCCACTACTGAACATAGGCCTCCCTCATGGATCTCTGAGTGGCAATACTCACCACGCTTGGCAGGCGGGATACGGGATATTGTTCGGGATATTGATACACGGAAAGACGCTGCTGCCCATCTTGTGGAGGTATTCCTTAGCAGGCTCTTACTGCCTCTACGGGCATGAGAGGAGGGGCAACATTCTACTGCCGGCACCCCATGATAATGTGTTATTAATGCGTCGCCGCCTTAAAAACCCTATTAAATTTCAGGAAATTCTAAATTCTTTGATATGTATCGAGTTTGTATGAATGACTTAAATATGAAGTGGCATAAATTTAAGACAAATTATGAAAAATTTAAAAAACGGGTTGAGTATGAGTAAGGTTTTTGTTACTTATTTTCTTGTTTCCGTTTTTCGTTTACTTTAAGGATTACCAATTTCTAGGGTCCGTACCCAAAGGGTAAAACCGGACCCCATTACTAAGACTCCGCTGTCCTTCTCTCTATCTGTCTGTCTGTCACCAGCTAGACAGTTGAAATTTCCACAAATAATGTTACATGTTGTATTGCTGTTGCCGCTACTAAAACAGAATAAAATAAATATTTCAGAGGGGATCCCATACAACAAACGTGATTTTGATTTAATATTTGTGCGGAACCCTTCATGCACGAGTTCGACTCGCAATTAGCCGAATTTTGTTAAACTTGAATATCGTTAGAGAACTTTGACTTCAGACAACAGTCATGCAAATTATTTATTTTAATCCTTTTAGCGTATTGCAATGACTGAACCGTATTGATTTCAATCCCACACACAATCACTTATACTACACTTTATCACTATATCCACAGAGTACATTATTAAATGAACACAAATACTAACGAATTTCATAGCTGATGCCTTCACAAAGGTCTGTTCTAGAATGTGATAGTTCTGTGCATCTTCGCACATTTATACCGATGCGTGCTCAGTTCAATAATTTGACTGATTTAGTTTACTTTACATTCGAATATTGTCCCTTCACGTATTGCTTATTGCAATATCATAAGATTCAGTTTTGCATATCGCGTTTCGAAAATCCTGAGGTATTCGTAGAATTGGCGTGTTTATAGGGAACATCAATTACATAATAAGATAATTGGAATACATTATGACTATTTATGACCTTTCATATTATGTGTAGGGTGGGGTGCCGGCAGTAGAATGTTACCTCACCTCTCATACCCGTGGATGCAGTAAGAGCCTGCTAAGGGATACCTCCGGAAGATGGGCAGCAGCGTCTTTCCGTGTATCAACATCTCATACTGCGCTCGCCAACCCGCCTGCCAAGCGTGGTGAGTATGGCAACTACCCCTCATGGATATCCACGAGGGAGGCCTGTGTTCAGTAGTGGACGTTTTACGGCTGAAATGATGATGATGATGATATTATGTGTTATGTGATCATTCTTGATAAGGAATCAATGAGAATAAGTAATTTTATTATAAATGCCTTTTGAGCGGATCATATACGAACATCTGCTCAGATGTACGCATATGATTTTTTTTCAGCTACATCTAGTTTGGATGATTTATAACGTAACGCAAGGCTGAGGTTGCCGGTAGTAGAATGTAGCCCCACCTATCTTGCCCGTGGATGAAGTAAGAATCTGCCGAGGGTTACCTCCGGAAGATGGGCAGCAGCGTATTTCCGTTTATCAACATCCAGTACTGCGCTCGCCAACCCAGGCCTAGACCCTGCCAAGCGTAGCGAGTATGGCAACAACCCTGAGATCATGAAGGGTTGTTGCCATACTGACATACATATGAGGGATGCCTATGTCTAGGCAAGAGAAGAGGGGCAACATTCTACTGCTGCACGCCACGGCTATCGGCTACCCTCTATATGATCGACTACTTAACAAGTAAAGCTTAAGTAAAAGACCCTGAATAGAGCTGTTTGGCGCTAAATCAAGAAGTCTTTAAAATGGGTAGATACATATGCTGACCATGATGAAGATCCTGAAGAACAAGAAACAACGCCTGAAGCTGACCAAGTAAAAAAAAAAAGTAAGGCCTTTGCATCTATTATAGATGATTTATACAGCGTCAGCAACTGGTAATCATGCTGTACGGGACGCTGCAGTGCCTGGGACATTGTAAGATGGATTAGGCTTGCCCAGAACCTATACCATCAAAAAGCCGTGTTGACCGAGTGGTATGTACCGCCGACTTTCGATCCGAAGGTCGTGGGTTCGATACCAGCCGTGCACCAATGGATTATTCTTTCTTGAAAAATTTATGTGCACTCTTAACACGAGCTTTAACGGTGAAAGAAACATCGTGAGGAAACCCGCGGCTTAGTTAGCTTCAGACGTATTGACCTGTTCTTTCCTCTGAATAATAGCTGACTAAGCTGAGAGGATGACCAAGTAAAGCACGTGATCAACGTGCACATACATTTTTATTTTCATAACGAACCCACGACCATCGGATAGAAAGACGGGATCGTACATAGCAACTACTACCAGGCCAACTAGGTCAACCCGTCTTATGGATAAGCTTCCTTTTATACTTAATACTTTTTTTTTTCTAAGGTGTTTTAATCGTCGATAAGCTAAATAGTGTAGACTAGGTCTTAAAAGCCTTAAATTTTGAAATCATTTTCAAGACGGACCTCAAAAGGATTAACTGACTTCTTCAAAAATATGAGCGCCTGGTAGTTTACGTTACATTCACCTGTTAGGACTCCGAGAGTTCCACGTTTTTGTTAGTAATCCACAAGTTATAGACACCTGTTTGTGGACACTTGTTTGAGTTCGTGACTTCAGTAGTAATAGTTTCTGTAATCTGTGGTAATAATTAGTTTCTGTAATCTGTGGTACTAGTGTGTTACTATTACATCTGTCAGATTTGTAACTCATGGTACCCCATTTTAAGCAAATTTAGCCCAAACTACAGTCGCTGTAGTATAGTTTACTGCGTATTTTAGTACCAAACTATCCGCTGGAGGCGCTGTACAAGTTTTCATACATTTTTTAACTACAGTCGCTAGCGAGTATATATTGTGAAACCTCATAGTGGACTTACTGGTCTATTCAGCTAAATTCAACATATTTGGAGCCGGTAAGGATAATAAAATGCACCACTATACCAACACGGCTGAAATAAATAAGATTCCATTTATACTCAATACTTTTTTGTTACTATGGTGTTTTAATAGTCGATAAGCTAAATAGTGTAGACTAGGTCTTAAAAGCCATAAATTTAAAGTCATGTTTATGCATAACGGACCTCAAAAGGTACAAAAATTCAGCATCTAACCATATTTGCGATGTCTAGATATATTACTAAATATACCTACATTATACATTAATGATTTCATAAACGCAACTTAAGTACTAACACAGACCTGACTGGTCTGTGGTACTAAGTACTAGCCCGTGGGGTGGCGGCGGTAGAATGTTATTCCTCCTCTCATGCCCGTGAATGCAGTAAGAGCCTGCTCAGGGATACCTCCGGAGGATGGGCAGCAGCGTCTTTCCGTGTATCAATATCCCGTACTATGCTTACCAACCCGCCTGCCAAGCCTGGTGACTATGGCATCATCATCATTTCAGCCGTAAAACGTTAACTATTGAACACAGGCCTCCCTCATGAACCTCCATGGATAGCCATACTCATCAAGCTTGGTGAGCGCAGTGCGGGATGTTGATACACGGAAAGACGCTGCGGCCCATCTTCCAGAGGTATTCCTTAGCAGGCTCTTACTGCATCCACGGGAATGAGAGGAGGGATAGCATTCTACTGCCAGCACGCTCGCTACGGCAATGTAGTTTTGTTATAAAGGTATATTTGTCAGAGAGTAAACTCCTCACCGAATAAAGTATGTGTTAATTTGCTACAGTTTTATTTTTAGGAAGTAAATACCTTTCGACTAATCGTGCAAAAAAATCGCAGCAATAGCGGATAAAATCAAGATAACGTTTTTTAAGTTAACAAGGTAGTGGAGGACTTGACAAAATTTAAGTTTTTATTCCGTCATCTAAATAATCCAAAAACTATTCGCATGCTTTTTCCAAAAATATATTTTATTAATTTCAAAACTTCCACACTCGAAGAGGTTTTCCAAAACCTAGCTACTAACTGGAGAGATAAAGGAATCATGGTCGGCTCGAAGAGGTTATCGAACCTCCGGTTTGCTGACGACATAGTGTTGTTTTCTTCGTCGGCTTTAGAACTACAGTTAATGCTCGAACAACTGAGCACAGCAAGCCTTGAAGTGGGACTCAGAATGAATATGGCAAAAACAAAAGTGATGACCAATAGCACGCAGGGGAAAATAAAAGTCGGGGGTGTAGAGATTGAACATGTCCATGAATACATATATCTGGGCCAAATAGTTTCCTTCCAGGCGAGGCAAGATCAAGAGATAACACGACGTATTGAAAACGCCTGGAGGAGCTATTGGTCCATGAAGGAAATCATGAAAGGACCTCTTCCGCTATCCTTAAAAAGGAAGCTAATGGACATGTGCATTCTCCCCATCCTCACATACGGTGCCCAGACTTGGTCACTTACAAAATGCCAAAAGTCTCGTCTCGGGGTATGCCAGCGAGCTATGGAGCGCAGTATCCTGGGTGTCAAACTCTCAGACCGCGTTAGAAACACGATACTGCGCTCAAAAACGCAAATAGCTGACGTAGCGTATAAAGCAGGCCAGCTCAAGTGGGACTGGGCTGGACACGTGAGTCGAATCCCCCTAGAACTCTGGGCAAAAACAACGACTGATTGGGCTCCCTAACAACGACGACCACGTGGAAGGCCTAGGCGGCGATGGAGGGACGAGATAGACTCCTACAGCGAAAATTGGCACCAGAAAGCACATGATAGGGACCAGTGGAGAGAGGGAAGGGAGGCCTTTGCCCTGCAGTGGGAAGAATCAGGCTCATAAATAAAATAAATAAAATAATAAATAATTTCAAAAGGCAGACAAACTAAAATATAATTTTTATTTTCATATCTTGTCACGTAGCCTAGTAACCGTACATCGAGCTATCTCTACCTGTTGAGTCAGCATTTACAAAAATGATTGATACTCCTCGTTCATTGTACTTTTATCGGGCTTAGTGACCTCTTCAAAAATATGAGCGCCTGGTAGTTTACGTAACATTCACCTGTTAGAGCTCCGAGAGCACTTGCACGTTTTCGTTGGTAATCTACAAGTTGTGGACACTTGTTTGAGTTCGTGGCGTTGATACTTCTGCATGCTTGTGAGTTCCTGGTATATTCAGCTAAATTCAACCTGTTTGGAGCCGGTAAGGCTAATAAATTCACGTTTTCGTTGGTAATCGACAAGTTGTGGTGGACACTTGTTTGAGTTTAAGACTTACAAATTACTATTTCAATACTCTGAGTTCCTGGTATATTTTGCTACATCCACCTGTTAGGAGTCAGTCAGAACTGCGCGTGGTTGGTTATCCTCACGTTGTAGACACTTGTTTGAGTTAGAGCCGTACAAATCACTTCTACATGCTTGTAAGCATAACCATAATAAGATAATAATGGAGCTAAATGTATCAGTATCATCTAGCTCCTGTTTTTCGTGTCTATGTTTTGTAATTGCAAACTATGTAAATAAATTAATGAATTTCTCCATTTAACTTGTTTAGAGTCTGTTAGGGAATCAGTGAATGTTTTGGTTGGCAATCCACAAGTTGTAAACACTTGTTTGAATTCGTGACGTCGATACATCTGCAGGTTCATGAGTTCCTGGTCTAATCAGCTAAATTCAACCTGTTTGGAACCGGTAAGGATAAAATAAAATGCACGTTTTCGTTGGTAATCCACAAGTTGTGGTAGACACTTGTCTTATTTGTATTTGAAACCTACGCATGACTTCTGTTTGGTTATGAGTTTCTGGTATATTTTGCTACATCCACCTGTTCGGAGTCAGTTAGAAATCCACCAAAACTTGCGAAATTTCGTTGGTTATTTAGAAGTTGTGGGTACGTCTTGTTTGGTATAGAACCGTACAAATCACTACTAGATGCTTATCGCTTATGAGCTACTGGTACATCTAGCTCCAATAACCCTGTTTGGAGCCTTTTAGAGAATCAATGCACGTTTTTGCTGGTGAGCCACAAGTTGTGGACACTTGTTTGAGTTTGAGCTGCACAGATTACTTCACGACATGACCATGCACTCCTGGTTTTTGGAGCTACACATTCTACCTGTTATCAGAATCAGCAACAGTGAATCAGCTGAGTGAGGGCGGGTTTCTCTTGTCTGTCGAAAAGCGTCATCAAACTGGTAATTAAATCTTCTAAATGTCCAGCTCAATGTTCAATGTTGAGCTCCTGGTGTTATTAAGCTACAAACCTGTTATGACAGCTTTTAAATTTCATTGCATAATCATACATTTTTATTTTTGGTCTTGCTACAATTATAAAACACATAGGTTTTCTTCACATTTCCATAGCGTGCCATGGGAGACGCCTTAATCTAGCAGTGGACTGACACGGGCTGATAATGATTACTTTACAAAACTTTTTTATGTATAGGCACCTATTATCCTATAACAGAAAAGCTGTTTACTCCGTGGCTCAATTGGTCTAATAGCCGGATATAATGAGGTTACGGGTTTGATCCCCGCCGGGGAATAAATGTCGCTTTTCTGTATGAATTTCTTTCGAATCTGGGTCTGTGTTCATAAGTATGTGTTGACACATAATATTATTTATTAATAATTCCTTAATTTAAAATATAAACCGACTATCAATGGAAAAATCCTTGACTTGTTGCTTAAAACACCCAGACCGCTATATCTACAATACACCTATTATATTTGAGTATTGTCCTCAATTTATCATGGATCTTATCATCAGAACTAGATGTAGAAACAAGCAAATATTATTAAGTGAAAGCACCAAATAATAAATTACTCAACCGCAGGGTAAAATTTAGGGTTTACAACTATGCCTGGAGGACTCTAGCCTCTACTGTTACAATTTTTTGATTCCTCATGGATCCCATTATCAGAATCGAGTTTTAAGTGGGACAACCTCTGAAATGATCTACTTTATAAAAACAGAATCGTCAATATCCATTCATAATTGGCGGAGTAATAAAAAAAAAGAACATACCATAAGACTGTAGTCGAATTTAGAACCTTGTTGAAAAAAGTGTTAAAAAAGTATATAAATATAATATATACCTCTATTCTATCAATCATCTCACACAAGCTCTGCTTACTTCGAGCTAGATGGTGCTGTGTGAAATGTTCAGCAAAATATAATTTTAATAGGCTAGAATATTATATTTTCTTTGTACATCATATTGATTAACAAAATCTATTGGAAACGTATTTTTATTTTTTAACGTAAAATTTACAACATGCTGCGTAAAGTCACGCACTGGTACGCACCGACGGACGTACCTCGGTACAGAATTATGACGTCACGAGCCCCAACTCCTAAACTTCAACTAGCTTTATCTATGTATCGTTTTATACATTTGAAAAAGAAAAAAATACATGTTTATTATTTTTTTATTATCTTACTTGCGGACTAAATGGAAACAATTTTTTATACCCTGTCATCACGCCTATTATTTAGGAACCTTTTGTTATAATAAGAATAATTTCGTGTAGAAAATACTGTCAATTTATTAATAGAACAATACTCAAATTGTCTGTTTCCTGGTTTATTTGTTTCAGCCGTAAAACGTCCACTACTGCAGGGCTAGCATGGCCGGAGATATTTTATCCACGGGGAGAGGACAAAATACTATTCCCCTCTGTCAATTCTGTCCAACCTCCGAACATGGCGACATGGGTGGATAAACTATTCACGGTGAATAAACCAGGGGAAACGCTTGTCTACGTCTAATGTCAAAAAGTGATATAATTCTCTTTCCCCCTATTGCCGTGCTTTGGCAGGTGAATAAAATAATTTTATCCCTTGTCAGTGGAAATAACCGGTGGACAAAAGTTTTATCCCCAGCCCATGCTAGCCCTGCTGAACACAGGCCTCGCTCATGGATCTCCATGAGGGGTAGGCCATACTCACCACGCTTGGCAGGCGGGTTAGCGAGCGCAGTACGGGATGTTGGTACACGGAAAGACGCTGCTGCCCATCCCATGAGGTATCCCTTAGCAGGCTCTTACTGCATCCATGGGTATGAGAGGAGAGGTAACGTTCTACTGCCTCACGGCTGATCCTGGTTTATTTGTAAGATTGTTATTTGACTGAGTAAAAATAGTTATTCCAGGTGTAATATTTGAATGTTTTGCTTCAGTTAAGTTTTCTTTGATGTAAAATCATTATATAAATTTAGCTTTACTTAACTTGCTAAATGAAGTCGAGAATTCAAATTTAAAATCCTAGTGTGTAAAAAATAAATTAAATGTAGGTCAAATGCTTTTATTTAAATTAGTAATAATAATCACAAATTGTATTCGTAATTTTTAATGACGTTTATTAGACAATAGTTTTAAATAAAACAACGATTTAGAGCCACGCGAGAATGTCGATAGCAGCGCCAACGGACAAAAAAGGTATTACGCGGGAAAAAAGGATGGTCGGGCTCCGACAGAAGGCAAGACCTCAATTGCCGTCGAACTAGCAAACGAAGCGTGTGTGGTGCCGGCAGTAGAATGTTACCCCTCCTCTCAGGCCCGTGGATGCAGTAAGAGCCTGCTAAGGGATACCTCCGAAAGATGGGCAGCAGTGTCTTTCCGCGTATCAACATCCCGTACTGCGCTCGCCAACCCGCTTGCCAAGCGTGGTGACTATGGCAACTACCCCTCATGAAGATCATGAGGGAGGCATGTGTTCATTAGTGGACGTTTTACGGCTGAAATGATTAGCAAACGAAGAATAAAAAAATAATAGCTGAGGACTTAACCTCAGCTTCTTTCCCTCACTTGGAAAAAAGTTATCTGAAGCGAACGAATTCAATTATGTGCTTTATTCAATTAAATTGTGTCTTGTTCTACTTTTGTAAATTGACTATTCTATGTAGATTTTTGCTCTACTGAATAAACAGTATTGACTTTGACTTTTACTTTGAGATTCTAAATGCATCCACACAAGACAGGAGAGGCAACATTCTACAGTCTCCATCCGACGGAAAATATAAATCAAAATATTATTCGAAAGGCCAGTTTATACATTAGTACCATTCATCCAGAGTTCGTTAATAAAACCTACAATTAAGGCTCTCTGGCTTAATTTCAATTAGTATGCGCAATTGCATACCAATTTGTGTGTACATTAATATGTTCAATTTGATCGCAGACATTTTAATTGTATTTTTATAGATAGGTAGGACAAGTCACGCTTTATGTTTGATTAGGCACCCAAGGTAACACCTATATCATATAAAACAAGTTTATTAAATTAAAAGTTTTACGGAATTCCCGACACTTTACCTTATCTCTGAGGTTATCTTATTTTTAGGGTTCCGAACCAAAATGGTAAAAAAAAGGAACCCTTATAGAATCACTCTGTCTGTCTGTCTGTCTGTCTGTCACAGATGGATATCTCGAGAACTACTAATACTATCGACTTGAAATTTGAAATGGTAAAAGACAACACTTTTTTACTAATATAGCATATATGAAAATGTTAAAAAATATTCTTATTTTGATTGCAGGGGGGCGGATAGGGGGGCTCAAAATTTTTAAGTAAAGTTACTAGGCCGTGTGGCGTATCATATGAAAGGTATTTATTTGCACATTAATAAACAGTTTTTATTTATTCTTTAAGCCAAATCGTTTTTGAGTTATTTACAAAAATGTTGAAAAAACGACCGTTCCCCCCCCCCTTATCTCCGAAGATTGCAGAGATAAACCCGTGATATTTTTAAAGCTTCTAGAAGTGTATGTAAACTTTATAGGAAAATTATAGCGAACTCTCTAAATTGCACAGTTTTTTAGACAAGAGGGGTGGTTTTCAAAAATTTTGTGAAGTTAATAGGTGATGTGGGGTATCATATGAAAGGTATTCATTTGCACAATAATAAACAGTTTTTAGTTTTCCTTTAAGCCGTACTGTTTTTGAGTTATTTATAAAAATGTCGAAAAGACGACCGTTCCCCCCCCCTTATCTCCGAAGTTTGCAGAGATAAACCCGTGATACTTTTATGGCTAATAGAAGTATATGTAAACTTTATAGGAAAATTATAGCGAACTCTCTAATTTGCATAGATTTTTAGACAATGGGGGTGGAAGGGGCGTTTTCAAAATTTTTGGAAAGTTACTAAGTGATGTGGGGTATCATATAAAAGGTATTCTTTTGCACATTAATAAACTGTTTTTAGTTTTTCTTTAAGTCTTATAGTTTTTGAGTTATTTACAAAAATGTTGAAAAAAATAGCGTTCCCCCCCCCTTATCACCTCTGAAACTTTTATTGCTATTAGAAGTGTATGTAAAGATTAGAGGAAATTTATTACAATCTCTCTACATAGCATACTTTTTTAGAAATCATCGAAAGTGTAAAAAATCTACATAAGTTCCGCTATCAGACAAGAGATGGCGCTGTCAAGGTTCTCCAACAAATATAAAACCGCCTTTATCATAATATATTATATTGTATGATGGCACGGAACCCTCGGTGCGCGAGTCCGACTCGCTCTTGCCCGGTTTTATTTTGTAATGTCTCTCTCAGTTTTGCAGTCTACACATCATGCCTTTCATTTGATACCACACTTGGGTAGGTACATATATTTGAAAACATTCAATTGTTCACTTTCAACACACATATCTCATGAATTGCTCGACCGATTTTATATTTAATTTTCAGTTTTGCATAAGACACATCATTTCCTTTCATTTGATACCAAACTCCAGTAAATTTGAAAACATCCGACTATTCATCCCCTCTTTCACCTCCCCATATCTTGTAAACTTCTTAACCGATTTAGATAAAACATCAAGACCCGTAACAATATGCCATAAGTCATTATACTATGGAAATAGCTAAAGTAAACCAGGCTGGATTCTAGTCTACTATTCTAGTCTGTGAGGTAACGAACTTTTTTGACTGCAGAACTAAGGCTTTTTGATAGCTTATCTATGTGGAGCTTATCATTGCTTATTTTTGTGTGAGCTTATCACTGCTTATCTATGTGGAGCTTATCATTGCTTATTTTTGTGTGAGCTTATCACTGCTTATCTATGTGGAGCTTATCATTGCTTATCTTTGTGTGAGCTTATCAGCGCACCCCCAGGTGCGCTGGAGCTGAACATTATAAACACTGTATTTGTGCTGCAGAAAAGGGCTGTTTGTGTAATCTACAATATGGGTCCCAGATCGTCTACGGTCCCAGTGAACCCCTACGTGTAACATTTTAACATATAAATATAATGACAGTTAGTTCCCTGTCACTACATTTACAAAATTCTGCAGTATACCTACCCTTCATCATCATCATCATCACCATCATTTCAGCCATAAAACTTTCACTATTGAACTAAGGCCTCCCTCATAGATCTCCATGAGGGGTAGTTGCCATACTCACCACGCTTGGCAGGCGGGTTGGTGAGCGCAGTACGGAATGTTGATATACGGAAAGACTCTGCTGCCCATCTTCCGGAGGTGTCCCTTAGCAGGCTCTTACTGCATCCACGGGTATGAGAGGAGGGGTAACATTCTACTGCCGGTACCCCACGGCAATACCATTACCTGTCCTTAAATATAAAAATGTCCTAAGACAAGCTACTTTTACAATGTAAATGTATACTTTAATACTGTCCAACAATCCAGACGTAGTCAAATAAGCCTATCTCATCCACGGGAAAGAGCAACATCCTATTGCTGAGACCCCGCAGAACTAATGTTATATCGCATAACTAAAACTTTATCTCACATCATTCAAGCCATCATTACAACAATTATTTCCAAGTTACCATACTTTGCGTTGTGTAAGTCACTGATAAATCGTATGTTTTGTAATATACTGGTGTATGAGAACCTCGTCCCAAATTGCGTCCCTAATGTACGAAATGCAACGTTTTTGGTATGTATGGATTGCAATCTAGTTTACTTAGAGCTTAGTTTGTTTTGAGCTTTTGTAGTTTTCTCAAGGTTACTCTAGATCTTGTGATATCGTCATCAGTAGGTCTACCATGAGTTTTCACAATCTATGATGAAATACATAGAATCTATACTCGCTAGCGACTGTAGTTAAACAAATGTATGAAAACATGTACAGTGCCTCTAGCAGATAGTTTGGTACTAAAATACGCAGTAGAAAATATTACAGCGACTGTAGTTTGGGCTTCATTTGCTTACAAATCTGACAGGTGTCATAGTTATATATGTATATAGTTACGTACCATTACTACTGTAGTAACGGCAGGCGATCTAACAGTGACAACTCATGGTAGACACACTGAGATCTATCGCAGCTTTGCCTAGTTTAGAACTGGATGGTATTGTGGGAAATTTCCAGCTCTATTCATCATCATCATTTCAGCCGTAGGCTGTCCACGTTCACTGCTGGATATAGGCCTCGCCAAGCTTGGCAGGCGGTTTGGCGAGCGCAGTACGGAAAGACGCTGCTGCCCATCTTGAGGAGATACAACGTTCTACTGCCGGCACTCCACGGCTAAGCCAGCTGCCAGCTCTTATGATTACTGTTTTTTCTGAAGTTTTTTATTCGTTTGCGTGGAGATGATTTTCATGATTTTCTTGAAAAGTCTAAACTTGTCGGAATAAGCTTTGTCGTAAGTACTACGTGAGTAATTCCCGTATTTTGCAAAATTAAATACATTTACATAAATACACTTAATACACTTCAAAATGCCGTGGGGTTCCGGCAGTAGAATGGTACCCCTCCTCTCATGCTTGTGGATGCAGTAAGAGCCTGCTAAGGGATAACTCCGGAAGATGGGCAGCAGTGTCTTTCCGTGTATCAACATCCCATACTGCGCTCGCCAACCCGCCTGCCAAGCGTAGTGAGTATGGCAACTACCCCTCATTGAGATCCATGAGAGAGGCCTGTGTTCAGTAGTGGACATTCTACGGCTGAAATGACGATGATGAAATACATAGAAGCACTTTAAAATGGTCCATTCGTTTCAAATCCAAGTATCTTCCATTAAACCAGACAGCCTTTGAACGTTCGAAGGTGAAATAGCTGAAAAGGAATGTAACCTCTACCTTTACCTACATTTACATCGAGCCTTCTACTAATAACGAGGCTCTGATCCTATTTAAATATGCATTTCACGCCTCTGTCTTCGGATAGCTTACAAAATGAGGGCTAGAAATAGATTTTTGGCACTTCTGTTTTGGTAAGATTCTAAACTCATTTTTGTGGGGGTAACCAAATCTGCACCGACGTCCCGCATTGAGGTGTATTGTGCATTATCCCCCATGATGCTAGCCCGACCCTAGCCAGCCCAACTCCTTAAAGTACAGGAGAGGGACTCTGGGGCAGTATTCCATAAGCATTCCCGAAGGATAATGTAGAATAATGCAGATGTTGTAGAAGAAGAAGGGCATGACCCTATGAGCTCCTGTAGTCCCGTTTTTGATCTAGCATCATTTGTGGCAGTACTGTGCTATGGCACGGGTTCCACTGTCTCCTCGTCCTCAAGACTACCCGCGACATAGTCCACTCTGTGGCCCCTGTATTTAGTAGATGGTGGTTGAGATCACAGTGTCCCGTGATGATACTCACCATCATCCGTAGGTCTTGTCTTATCATCTTAAGCAGAGTATTGGTTATCTTTTTGTTTCTCTCTGGGAGCATTAGTTTTCTAAGTTTTTTAGATAAGTATCTACTACTTGTAACGTTGGTAATAAATTATTACTTACTACTATATGACGAGCTCTGTGGCGCAGCGGGCGAAGGTCCGCCTGCGACGCAAGGGGTTGCGGGTTCGATTCCCGCCTCGGGACAAATGTCTGTACGATCTGCAGATATTTGTTCCGGGTGTTCTGGGTGTTTTTCTATATATAATAAAAATATCTATCTATGTAGTATAATGTATTAAGTATATCAGTCATCTAGCACCCATAACACAAGCTCTGCTTAGCTTGGGGCTAGATGATGCTGTATGATTTGTCCAGCAATATTTATATTTATTTATTTATATTTATATATATATTAGGAACTTGTTCAATTAAATTTCCCTCTCGTCGAAATGCACGTAAAAGCTTAGTTAGAGCGAGGGGACCATTGTATAGGGTGGCAGATTTAGATCGGTCAGTACGAGAAAGTCTGATATAATAAGACATACGAAGATCTCTTTTTAAGAACCATGTCATCGATTTTAGTAACAAGAAAAACTTCATATATTAAAAAAAACTTCATACATTAAAAAAACTTGTAATCAGCTCGGGATTCGAACCCGGATGTGCTTAAAAACAAAACTAACACTATTTCTATTTAGGTATCGATTGTGTAGGTCTTATACAGTAAATGTTACTATGAAACATGATGTCTAAAATTATTGCTTTGATAAGGATCAAAGCAATCATTATTTCTATTAGCTAAAAAAGTAAGGGGTAACCCTAAAAATTAACTGATCCGATTTCCATGTACTTGATTACCTTTGTAACGATAATTTTATTTTTGAACTTCATTGTATCAAAAGTATGTTTATCATTCGGGAATTCCTAACTAATGTATTGTGGTAAGTGAACTACACTCATCGTAACTTACGTGAGTTTGTTGAAAGCCTTAACAAATATGTTGAGCATTCACATCTGCCACTAAGCCAATTTTTAAAACTCTTTTAATTATGTAATGCTAAATTATTAGTGAGTTTTATAGGCTATATTCATTTGCCGTGGGGTGCCGGCAGTAGAAAGTTACCCCTCCTCTCCTACCCGTGGATGCAGTAAGAGCCTGCTAAGGGACACCTCCGGAAGATGGGCAGCAGCGTCTTTCCGTATATCAACATCCCGTACTGCGCTCACCAACCCGCCTGCCAAGCGTGGTGAGTATGGCAACTACCCCTCATGGAGTTCCATGAGGGAGGCTTTAGTTCAGTAGTGGACGTTTTACGGCTGAAATGATGATGATGATGATAGGCTATATTTTTCCCCCGCATTACCACGGAGACGGAAACTATGCGGGTGAAACCGAGGGGTGCTGCTCGTAAACCGTAAATATTATAACGTAACGTCACGTGCTTAGATTAAAGCACGTTACCTCTTACACCGACTTCATCTAAGCTACCTTCTTTCACATCACTCATGCAGGTGTCAGTTTGATTTAAATAATACAATTTTATTCTGACCTCGGTACGTCTTCAAAGCACGTGATTATTCAATTACTTACACGCATCAAGAACGTCTTGCAAAAACATTTACAAGTTACATCATCATCAGACTTGAAGAGTTGGAGTGCTTTTGCTGAGCGCAACTTGGAGATGCATCATTTCAGCCGTAAAACGTCCACTACTGAACTAAGGCCTCCCTCATGGATCTCCATGAGGGGTAGTTGCCATACTCACCACGCTTGGCAGGCGGGTTGGTGAGCGCAGTACGGCATGTTGATATACGGAAAGACGCTGCTGCCCATCTTCCGGAGGTGTCCCTTAGCAGGCTCTTACTGCATCCACGGGTAGGAGAGGAGGGGTAACATTCTACTGCCGGCACCCCACGGCTGGCCTATGTATATGTATATCCGATGGACGTCCGATGGTTAAGATGATAAACTCTATCGACACTAATAAATCAAAACATTTTTAGACTAATGATAAATTGAAATTATCGTGGCTTGATTTCCCACTAATATTATAAAGCCGAAAGTTTGTTTGGATGGAGGTTTGTTACCTCTTCACGCAAAAACTAGGCTACGGATTGAGCTGAAACTTTGCACATATGTTGATGTTGACTAGGATTAACACAAAAGCTACTTTTTGTTCGGGTACAACGCATGCGAAGCAGCGGGCAGAAGCTAGTAATTTATTAAATATAATACGGCTTTTACCACGTACATACCTAAACGGTGTACGAAACGTCAGTAAGATGATATTAAGTTAGATACGTGGTGAAAGCCGTATTATATTTTATTTAATAATAAGCCGCACGCAGGAGTTTCACCCGCGTAGTTCCCGTTCCCGTGGGAATATGGAGATAAATTATAACCTATGTTACTCAGGGATAATGTAGCATTTTCATAAGGAAATAATTCTGATCTAGTAGTTTTTGAGTTTATTCGTTACAAACATACAAAATTCAAAATACAACATACAAATCTTTCCTCTTTATAATATTTAGAGATGAGAGATGACCCAAAATTTATTGAGGCTGATAAAACAAACTCTATTGCGGCTGGTTTCGTTATCACATACAAATTACGTAAATTAATTTAATTTAAGTTAAATTCATACGTTGAACGCGTTCGAACTTTTGCACACATTACGACATTTAACAAAAATATTATACTAAATTCCTAACTTACCAGTGGCATTAATAACCTACGTATTATTTATCACCTTGAATTGAAAAGTACTTCGGGAATAAATTTTAATGAAATAAGGTAATAAATTTAGCTGTGTCACTATTGGCAGTTATTATAAATGTCTGAGCAAACCCTCTTAGTTATCGAATCAATAACCTACTTTTCAAGAATCAGGCTGCACGTCTGTCGGTTAAAAAACAACTTGTTTCATCCATTGACAGCCTCTAATTAGGAGTTATATGAAGATGGCACAGCGCAAGTTAGAGGAGATCCATCCATTGTAACTTTTTGCGGTCACAACACATTTTTAACACTTCATGTGTTCTTGACCTTCTTCACCTTCCTCATAAAACATTATATCCGTTGCTAAAGTCTGCATCATTCCGTTGCGTGGATAGAAGGAGTTAGCGGCCAACAGACAGACGCGGATAGCGACTTTGTTTTAGAATATGTAAAGATATTTAACTTCCCGCAACCACGATAGGTGCAATACTGTTGAAATGTCAGGGATTATAAAGGTCAAAAGCGCAATAAATACTCGGTCAAATATTTGTTACAGGATATTGGTTTTGTCTGCAAAAAAATTGCGGTACGAAATGGTACGATATGACAATACAACAAGCATTGGTACGGGGGTACCAGAAAAGGGGGTGAAGGTTTCCGAAAAATGCCATTTTTGACCTTTGGTGATCTTTTGATGTCACAATAACTCCGGTCCCTGTGACCAAAATCAATCAGTACCCTTCTCTCATTAAGTGCAAAATGTTTACAGTGCTAACTAAAAAAGTTTTATGTAAATTGTTTTACGCGTTCGGTTGTAATCGTGTCATGCACAGACAGACAGTCAGACAGCACTATGCATAATAGGGGGCTTCGCCCCCTAATAATTCTCAGTACATAATAATCATCATTTATCTTTTCAGCCATACTGCACTACTGAACACAGGCCTCCCTCATGGAACTCCATGAGGGGTAGTTGCCATACTCACATCGCTTGGCAGGCGGGTTGGCGAGCGCAGTTTGGAATGTTGATACACGGAAAGACGCTGCTGCCCACTGGCGGAAGATTCCGCCGGTATCCCTTAGCAGGCTCTTACTGCATCCACGGGCATGAGAGGAAGGGCAACATTCTATTGCCGGCACCCACGGCCAATATACCCACCCTATGGCCCACGGTTCATAATTATAATTATTTCGTTATGACCATTTTCTTTAATAAAATCTTGAAAGATCATTATCGGTGGGCCACCGATTATGATTTTTTTTATATATTATATTTTTTATATCAAACATTGTAAAGTTTTAAAAATAAATAAAGACAAAAACACAACGTTAACTGTTAAACCATGCTCTAAAAGACACTCAGTAAAAGCGTCAGCTTAGTCTTTGGAAAGAATAGGTCAATTGGATTTAAGCTGACTTAAATGCAATTTTCAAGATGAAAACATCGCGATTACTATTTTTAAAAGTCCAAGTCAATAAGTGCAAACGCGCTACATAGAACAGTCAATTTACAAAAGAAGAACAAGACACATTTAAAAAGCACATAATTTAATTCGCTTCAGATAACTTTACCAAGTTTTTTGAATACGCTTCAGAAAACTTTTTTTTACATTTAAATGGAAAGCAATATCTCCGCTTATAGCTTGCACCAGCCTCTGTGTCAAGGTTCAAGTCCAGCCGTAGGTACTCGTAATTGAATGCTTCCAATCAGGCTACTAAACGTTTTGTAACAGTTTACTGGTCGTGAGCTAGTTCTCTTTACGTAATACTACTATCACTAGACTTACTGTAAACTTATTAAACTCTTGAATTATTCTTTTTCTACTACTTGGTATTTTAGTTGATTTAAGTTTTAATGTTTGTTTTAATACCATGTGGGGTGTGTAAGAATGTTGCCCTTCCTCTCTTGCCCGTGGATGCAGTAAGAATCTGCCAAGGAAACCTCTAGAAGATGGGCAGTAGCGTCTTGCCGTGTATCAATATCTCGTACTGCGCTCGCCAAGCCTGCTAAGTGTGACGTGACAAGTGCAACATTCTTAGCATCAGATAGGCCTTCGTCTCAGCCCTAATGTTTTCACTAGGCATCTGTCTTAGCGATGTTTTACAGGCCATAAATATTCCAAACCTCAATCAAAGAAGCTTGCCTGTTTTTGCTGTCAAGCAGCCTTTGAATAAATAAACAAACAAGCAGGTTGTGTGTCATTCCAACATTGTTACATCTATGAAGAGTTAATCAACGCTTTAGAAGGCGCTATGTTGATGGTGTTTCAGAAATGAGGAGATACGTAGAAGAACTCGGGTGACCGACATAGCCAAACAGATGGGTACATTGAATTGGCAATGGGCAGGCCATATAGCACGCAGAACAGATGGCGGATGGGTCCGCAAAGTTCTCGAATGGAGACTGGCAAGCGCAGCGTAGGACGTCCACCTACAAGAAAGGCAGACGACTTGGTGAAAACCGCTGGTTATCGGCGGTGGATGCAGACGGCTTCCAACCGCAGTACTTGTAGATTAATTAGGAAGGCCTTTGTCCAGCAGTGGATGTCCTAAGGCTGATATGATCTATGCCGGGGAAGTGTTGCAAAGTTTTTGCTAGAACATCAGATATTTTTCTTGGGTGTGGGTATTTTTAACCCCTGACAAAAAATTTGTGTTATAAGTTTGACCGCTATGTACATATGTGTGTCTGTTTGTGTGTCTGTCTATGGCACTGTAGCTCCTAAACGAGTAGACCGATTTGCATGCAGTTTTTTTATTTACAAGCAGGTTTTCCGGCGGTGGTTCTTAAACATGTTTAATCAAAATCAGCTTAAAAATACATGGATGTAAATACACTGGTACTCAAAACACAAGCTATGATTTCTTTGGCGGCAGATGGTGCTATAGGAAATGTCCAGAATTATTTATTAACTTTGTATCATTAAAGTAATATAGGGAAAATGATGGATGGAGTAGTTTGAGGGAAATCAAGTCAGTAAGTGTAAATACGCTACATAGAACAGTCAATTATCAAAAGAAGAACAAGACACATTTAAATTGAATAAAGTAATTGAATTTGTTCGCTTCAGATAACTTTTTTCCAAGTGTGGGGAAGAAGCGAACTGGAAACCTCACTCCCTCACTTGAATAGAAGTGATTTATCATTTTCTTACAACATTATAAGGTTCCTTCCAGTTCTCGGTGTTTATGTAATGTTTAAATACCGAGAACTTGAAGGAACCTTATAATGTTACCGTGGGGTGCCGGCAGTAGAATGTCACCCCTCCTCTCCTGCCCGTGGATGCAGTAAGAATCTGCTAAGGGATACCTCCGGAAGATGGGCAGCAGCGTCATTCCGTGTAAGAACATCCCGAACTGCGCTCACCAACCCGCCTGCCAAGCGTGGTGAGTATGGCAACATTACAACCCCCCATGCATTTGGATCTCTAAGTCAATGAGGGAGGCCTATGTCCAGCAGTGGATATCTTACGGCTGTAATGATGTAATGTTTGGATATGCGATATAAAGTATCTACATTGATATACCAATTGCTCTCAATCACCACTTCGTATACTAACATAATGTATTACGTAATCCAATTAACAACAGTTTGTGTATATTGACCGCCCACCTGTGAAATGTATGGGAACCTTTGACACTACTAATATTATTATGAAGAATGTTTGTAAAGATGTATTTAGTGTTTCATAAATAATCAGTTCTTGTTTGGGATCAGATCGTTTATTTCTTTGTGTAAGTTTCGTAACAAAAGTTTTTTTTTTCCATGGAAGGGTCGTTAACCCAGCGCACAACCCCCATTAAGCTAGAGGACCACATCCTTTGTTGGTCAGTGCTTCCATCGGACTTATCTGGTAGTATAGCTAGGCTGTACTACCGAATGTTATTGCATTTTATTAAAAGAGGACTATTGAATACTTTCCTTGGCCTACATATATCGTCTTACTGCTGGGCAGAGTTTTCCCTCAAATCCTTTTAGATTAAGATATTATTAAGATAGACAAATAAATATGTATGGTATTGCTTTTATTTTGCAAGGTTTATTGCGTTAGGTAAACAAAGACAAACTTTGAACTTCAGATGTAAGGTAATGCGACAGGTTTAACTACTGATTAAGATTATGCTCTTGTATACCAGATCGTTACCAATAGCAGTAAAACAAACATGCTATCTTCAAAGTTGCGAAGTCACAGACGTGTCGATAGATCACGAATGCAAAAGAGCACGCGTAAGATAAACCAGAGATGGATTGAGGGTTAGGCTGGAGGGGAAGACAAGTAAGTCTTCTACTTTCATATTTTGACTGCTATAGTAATAATAACAATTAGAAAACGGGGAATCAAAAGTACAATTGTTTTTCGAATTCCCATTCCAAAAAGTTAATGTTTAATGTTAAATTGCTGTTGTAATAACATTATCCATTCAATTTAATGTTTTTATTGTTAGTTGAAATATTAAGCAATAAAATAAATACTCAGTTAAACTATAACAAAATGTATATACGTGGCATTAAATTTTTTTGTTATATTCTACCTATTTATTTTTGTTAACAAACGTTTTAAAATAAATAGTTATTTAAAATATAACAAAATTGTTTTTTTATTTAATCTATGTTGTCCCACTGCTGGGCAAAGGTCTCCCCTAAAGTTAAAATAAATAGTTATTTAAAATATAACAAAATTGATATACTAACCTAACTGTTTATTGTTGTTAACGGTCAAATCTTAAATAAATTGTGCAATAGTCTTACTTTAGACTGGTGTTAACTAAGCCTTCAAACTAGGCCTCCAAACAAATCCTAACTCCATACCTGTCGATACAAAAGCACCCAATGTCATTGGTTTGATGCCCTAAATAGCAGTTAGGTCGCTTTCTATTAAATGTTACCTAACTCCGTTATTGTCGCACATTTTTAAAAACTTTATCCTTGTACATATACAGATAATATAAGTATTTTGTTGCCAATTTCATTTCAGTTATTCGTCTCGAAGTTTGAACGAGCGAGATTTACTTTTTTCGAAGAAATACCATGGCATTTTTACGTAGCTTTTCTAGATTGCTGAAATTTTCCAAACACACCTTTCACACTTTCATTGGACTTTTTGAAATTATATTTTATTGATAGCTAATCGGAATAGTTTCTGTACAATGATATGCACTAATGTTGTATGTACAAAAACATTTCATACACGGAAAGTGGTGGAAAGGCAAATCAAGACGAAGTTCTCTTTTGGAAAAAAACTCGTGTTGGTTGCAACACATAACACAACAACAATCAATTTGTATTTATGTAACCTCGTTATGTTTTAAATTTCATCAAAATCGGATCATCCTTTTAAGAGTTATCCACGGAAGAAAATTGAAATGTAAAAGAGAATTAAAAGTGAAAAAAAAAACATATATTTATGTCACAAAGAAATACAAAAAGAACAAATAAACAGTTAAAACAATACGAACTCCTTCAGATTCGTTTTGAAAACAGGCCGTTTTGAGAATGGGTCATTTTGAGAATGGGCCATTTTGACAACAGGTACATTTTGAGCATGCGGGATATTTCGCGTACGGGACATTACACTCCGGTTCGTAAAAAACCAATAGACATAAATCGGTGGCCAACTTAGCGTACGCTGTGTCAGACACAGCACTGGTTTTCAGTGGCACACATGATTTTTTGGTCGAAAGGTACACCCAATACAGTACAATATTTACGTTCAATTTATAGTCACTAAACACTACATAGCAAAACGATCCGCTTAAAATGCTTGATAGGTTACTCAGTAAAAACAATTTTAAAATAATTTTGGGTAAGTTTTATAAGTTATTAGAATTGTGGACACAAACATTCAGCTGAAACGCCTAGTTCCTCAGAACTTCGTTTACTTCGCTCATTCGTTCACATAATAATTATTGCTTAAATGGTTACCTATAACTAATCGAGTGGGTAGGTACTAAAAAAAGGCGTAATTGCACATTATATAAAACTGATATCCTTGACTGCCTTTTCTAAATACATCATTATGTGACTGCTAGACAGTCATATCATGGTTCATGAGTCATGCCAGCCTGGTGACAAACAGACCGACATACAGACAGACAGACAGACGGACAGCGGAGTCTTAGTGATAGGGTTCCGTTTATACCACTTGGGTACGGAACCCTAAAAACGAGTGGTGAGATTACGACTAAAAGTGGAAAAGGAACATAATAGTTGTTTGGTACCGATGCCATCCAGAGTGGATAAAGGCTGACAGATGAAGATGATGATGATGATAATATGCGGCATGCTCTGTAACGAAATCAGTCTCCTGTTATAAAGGTCAGTAGTTTGAATCCGGATGCAGGTGTCAGTATAAATTTCAACCCATTCACGACTTTACATACCTATCTACTGAATTCCGTGAGACCCACAAAAGCTATAGAAAGATCAGAGTAAACACAAGGTGGATGTTCTAGGTTATTTGTATTTATACAATAGCTTATTATAAGATAAGCTAAGAGGAGGCCTAAGCTGAGAGGATGGTATAGGTGCTGGGCAAGCCTAATCCATCTAACAATGTCCCAGGTACTGCAGCGTCCCGTACAGCATGATTACCAGTTGCTGACGCTGTATAAATTATCTATAATAGATGCAAAGGCCTTACTTATTATAAGATATATTATATCTTTAAACATTTTTTTTTGCATTTACACTTAATGCGCTCTCTGTTAAACAGAAAGTTCCTGTTACAAATTAAATATGTCCTTAAATATTTTTTTAAGTCATCTTATGTTTTTAAATTGTAATATGGATTTTAAATATCTAAATCATCATTTCAGCCGTAGGACGTCCACTGCTGAACATAGGCCTCCCTCATGTACCTTCAGGTATTGCGGCTGGAAGCGGCCTTCCACTATCCACCGACCTGCAGATATTACCAGGTCGTCCGCCCATCTAGTTGGTGGACGTCCTACGCTGCGCTTGCTGGTCCGTGGCCTCCATTCGAGAACCTTTCGCCTCCATCCGCCATCTGTTCTTCGAACTACATTGCCTGCTCATTGCCACTTCAACGTGCTAATCCGTTTGGCAGGCGGGCTAGCGAGCGCAGTTTGGGATGTTGATACACGGAAAGACGCTGCTGCCCATCTTCCGGAGGCATCCCTTAGCAGGCTCTTACTGCATCCACAGGCATGAGATGAGGGGTACCATTCTACTGCCCGGCATTCCACGACGGTCATCTTAAAAAATAACATCTAATATAAAACCAGACCCAGACAAATCTGTAGGTTCATGTAAAAATGCGTACCGTGACTGGAATCGAACGCGCGATTACCTGCGTCTCAGTCATTTACAGCACCACCGAGGTCATATTTTGTCTACCATCTATCGGATTTTAAACATACTAAAAAGCAAACTGAGATGATCAATCTTTCACTGTTAACCTCACGGCCTGTTGCGCTTGCGATGCTAATGTGTTGATGAATTAGTTCGTAAGCACTCCAGTAGATGTCGCATCAACCTCTTTGCTCCTGTATAATTTTAGTTGGGACTTTTAAATTTTAATTCAATTCGTTTATTAATATAAAAAATAAAGGAAATATACGATATTTTTGTTCCATAGTATATTTTGTCTTTGGACTTTATTATCAGCTGTCCATCTTCAAAAGTAACTTTTTCCTTTTTTATATGCCAAAGATCTTTGTTACTGCTTAGTAAACAATAGGCTTCCTAAAACTCATAGTCATTAAAATATTTTGGTGTATTTATTACTCGTCTACTTTTATTGTTACTGGAACTTGCTAGATGTTTTTCATCTTCAGCATTATATCTTTCAATCATATTTCTCTCTTCTTCCCTCGTTTCACTGTCTTCTTTAATATTATGCAGGTAAGTTCACGTTAAAAAATATATTTTTAAAATAAAACATTAATTTTATAATACTATTACTTACGTTTCTAATTACCCCGTGAAATTTCCCATAAATGGGGTCAGATGGGAATTTTATTTCCCAGCCGCCTCACCGCGGCATCGGTGCCGGTGGTCTGAATGAGGCATTGATATCTATATTATTTATGGATTTTAACAAAAAAATTGCCAAAATTGTTTATTGTATGTATAATCATAGATTACAGAAACTAACAAGACTTATGGCAAAGTAGCTTACAATTATTTTTATTAATAGCCTGTACTGCCCACTCAGGGCAAAGGCCTCTCTTCCTCTCTTCCACCTTTCTCTGTCTTAAGCATAGCTGTGGTCCAGTCTTCCAAGTGTGCGTCGAGTTCCTCTCTCCATCGACGTCTCGGTCTGCCGCGAGATCGCTTCCTGTCTTGTGGGATTCATTCGGTAGTGGATTTAGCTCATGACTCATCCGGCCTAAGGCAGGCGTGGCCCACCCAATCCCACTTCAACTGACCCGATTTTTGACCGACGTCTGCGATCTGTGTTTTGGAGTGCAGTTTACTATTTTTTATCCGGTCTGACAATTTGATTCTTAGGATACTGCGCTCCATCGCTCGCTGACAAACCCCAAGTAGGTTACGAATGGTTTGTCAATTTTAAAGTGCTAAACCTACCTGATGCTAAGCAATACTGCCGTGAGGTGAGGTGAATTCACGAAGCACGTGACCAATGCTGCATTGCATTGTCCCTGTCACCCTGAGACATAGAGTTGTAAGGTCTCATGTGCCCGTAATTGGTATGGTGGTGGAACTTTCCCAAATGCACTCTTCACAAAAAGTTCATAATTTCCTAGATAGGTACATTGTTCTTATTAATATCGTATAAACATGCTTTCGTAGTACATTATGATGATGTAAAAAACCACCGTTGGTTCATCATCATCATCATTCCAGCCGTAAAACTTCCACTACTGAACACAGGCGTCCCTCATGGATCACCCTGAGAGGTAGTTGCCATACTCACCAAGCTTGGCAGGCGGGTTGGCGAGCGCAGTTTGCGATATTGATATACGGAAAGACGCTGCTGCCCATTTTTCGGACTTCCGAATCCCTTAGCAGGCTCCTACTGCATCTACGGGCATGAGAGGAGGGGCAACATTCTACTGCCGGCACCCCTCGGCAATTGGTTGCAACTGGCACGTTGGTTCATATTCATATTCAAAAGCTCTTAAAATACTTTAAAAGAAAAAGGTACAGCAAAAAGTAATATTTTGGCCGATTGGTAAGCCTAAAGACGTATTGACGTGTTCTTTCCTCTGACTAATAGCCCACTAAGCTTGAAAGAAGTTGGTCTCAAACGATTTTCCAATTTAACCATGGTCAAAATAGTGGGGATATGTTAGGAGAAACTAGCAAAGTATTTTATAAACGACTAAATTCCGAGAGAAGCCGAAGGCCACATCATATGGGCCTTCCGGCTTGTATGGCTTCGGCAAGCTTTATCCATGCCTATCCGGTTTAGCATGATCAGCAGTGAAGCTGTATAAATCATCTTTGTAAAGGCCTTACTTTTTTATATTGCTCCAAAAAAATTATTAATGTGAATCTCAACACCAGTGACATCGATTGATTATACATTCTAAGTCCAAGGTGATTCACAAAAATGCTACATATTAATAACAAAGGCATACCTAGAAATGCGTAGGCGCAAGGCGAAGCCGCACCTTGCGTAGTGACCTTTCACACAGTGCCAGGGGTGCTCAACATTTTGGAGGTATTGAGTGAAATCTTGCTTGTCTAGAAAATTATTGATGTGTGTAAGTCATCTACAAGTGCAATAATAAGAAATGAAATCTGAATGGAAGGCAATGTTGTGGGATAGTGCTGGACAAGCCTAAAATATTGTAAAACCGTTTTTCGTCAATAATATAGATAGATAAGGTACAAGCTTTGAAATTTGACAATCCTGTAATTCGATATCTTGCCTTATTATTTTTAACACAGATTCTTGAGTGATCAACATCATTCAAGCTTAGCCAAATGTGTTTGTAATCGGAAATAAAAGTCGCTCCACAATGAATGAATGAATCACTTTATTGTACACCAAGAGTTACAAGAAGAGTTATTAAAAATAAACATAGGTACAATGAGCGGCGTTATCGCTAACAGCTATCTCTTGGATGGACAGGATAGTTTTCAATTTATTTATGACGGCGGCGTACTAAAACAGTGAAAACTAAACAAATAAGGTAATATTGAATATATAGTTAATAATACTCACTCACTCCACATCTCACGCAAAAAGAAAATGGTAAAAAATATAGAGGTGACATGAAAAAAAAGCCTTAATAATAAACAGGCAGTAAATAGGCAACGTATTTGTCGGGTACGATGCGTAAACCCGTAAATCGTAACCTTATCTCTTATGTAAGAGTAGATAACGTGATAAATATACCCGGTATCTGTAACGCCATGGGGTGCCGGCAGTAGAATGTTACCCCTCCTCTCTCGCCTGTGAATGCAGCGAGAATCTTTTTTTTTTTTAAGCTGGACAAATCACACAACTTTATCTAGCCCCAAGCTAAGAAGAGCTTGTGTTATGGGTACTAGATGACTGATATACTTAATACTTTATACTATGAATGAATGAAAATGAAATGAAATGAAATGAAAAATGAAAATTTTATTTGCAACATTTACAAACTTAAACAGTAAAATCTTAATCTAAGAGACAACTAATAAGTATCACAAAATGGTCCTGGTTCAGCATAATGTTAGTTGTATGCACAACTAACGCTGATCTTCCACCAGGGCCGATGGTGGCATCACGGACGTAACCTCTGGGTTAACATAAATTATAACTATACCTCTAGAGCGAATTAATTAAGTTATAGACTATAGAGCGCAAGCGACCAAAGACAGATAACAAAGAAGCAACAATACAAATATATATTAAAGAGTAGGTAAGTAGAAAAAAAAATAGCAGTAAATATACATTGTATACTATAAGGTAGGCTCCGTTTAGCAAATGCAACTTAATCAAATAAAACTAAATCACTTCAACCATCCACTAATTTCCGAGTACTTATATAATGCTAGTGTCATGTCTAAGACTTTCCTGTTCCAACTGTTTTTGAATAAGGTACTTTTTCAGTTTGCGTCTAAAGGTGTACGAGCTTTGCAGGTACTACATAGATAGATATTTTATTATATTTAGAAAAACACCCAGAAATCTGTGAAGGGATACCACCAGAAGCAGCGTCTTTCCTGTGTCAACATCCCGTAGGTACTGCACTCGCCAACCTGCCTTCCAAGCGTGGTAAGTATGGCAACAACCTTTCATGATCAGTACTTGGCCATGAGGGAAACCTTTGTCCAGCAGTGGGATTGCTACGGCTGTGATAAAGATCTTTTAATAAAGTACGTCAAAATTAAAAAGCCTGCAAATTACTGAGTGAAATGGTTGCCGACCTCTGCCTTAGGTTCAGCTCACACGAAATCTGGGTCGTCGGGTCTAGATTCGGTTATGTAAGAAGTATGTTAAGTACTTACTAATCATTCTACCTACTTCGAAACAAAGAGATCTTATACTTCGAAATATCTGAGTAAAGTGAAGATTTTATACATTAGCAATATCTTGCTTAACCAGCCTCCGTTGTGAAAGGAAATAAGCGATAGGTATGCCGTTTTTAAAGGTATCGCTAACATTATAATCATGTTGAATCTTATACGAACCCATAAAATCTCTCAATATTATAAAGAGGAAATATTTGTATTTTGTATGTTTGTAACGAATGAACTCAAAAACTACTGAACGGATTTTTGTAATTCTTTCAGAATTAGAATGCAACAATATCCCTGAGTTACATGGTCTATATTTTATCCCCGTATTCCCGAGGGAACGGAAACTACGCGCGTGAAACCGCGGAGTGCGGCCAGTCTTATATTATTTAGTCGAAGTAGAACAACTGAAGGATGAATAAAACCGGCTCCACATCTTCGAGCAATTTACAACTCAAGACGGACTTTAATTACAATTCACAACCATACTATGAACCATGTGTTCAATATCTGTAGGTATTTAAATTAGTGTTATAGCATGTTATTCTTGAGCCGGAATCAGTTCATCATTTCAGCCGTAAAACGTCCACTACTGAACACAGGCCTCCCTCATGAATCTCCATAAGGGGCAGTTGCCATACTCACCAAGCTTGGCCGGCGGGTTGGCGCAGTATGGGATGTTGATACACGGAATGACGCTACTGTCCATCTTCCGGAGGTAGCTCTTAGCAAGCTCTTCCTGCATCCACGGGCAAGAGAGGGGCAACATTCTACTGCTGGCACTCCACGGCAACGAGACAAGCCCAAGGCCCACATGATGTTAGGCGGTAGCTTCTACCTATGTTGACTAAATTTAAGAGGATGGTATAGGTGCTGGGCAAACCTTATCCATCTAACAATATTTTAGGCACTGCAGCGTCCCGTACAGCATGATTAAGGCGGTACACACACTGCCACGCATCACGCAGCATGTTGCGTGAATGCGTCTTCTAACGTTTGTAAGTATCTCCGTTTGTATAGAAAGCACGCACAGTCCAACACACAGAAAATGCATCTACGCGCGTTTATGCAGATCACGCGCTTAAGCGCGGTGAAACATGTATCCACGCGCGTAAGTGCGGGGTGAGACGCAAAGTATGGCACACCGAGTCCCGCAGTCTAGCGAACAGCTTTGCATGAAATGAGTCACAGCCGCCGTGAATCCACACAACGCCATACGCGCGTGAGTGCGTGAAAAACCCGCACGATGATGTAGATCTGCACTCCCGCGCGTAGGTGCGTCGACACGCAACATGCAGCGTGGTGCGCGTGGCAGTGTGATAAAACAAAAAAAAAATAGTTTATTTCTTCAACTTAATCTAATACATTTCAGTGGAATGGGACCCTCTTTTAAGTTATATGATACCTGTGCTAGAGGGTCTCGCTCTGCAGCGCGGCTATCTTTAAGATAAATTAAGTATAATAATTAACAAGCTAAATTGTTTAAATTAAAAAAAAAACTAGCAACATAATACTAAGTAAAAAGAAACAATTTAAATTATATTTATAACCGCCTAACCGTTGCTGACGCTTTACAAATCATCTATAACAGATGCAAAGGCCTTACTTTACTTAATGTTGCAATATCAAAATAAAATTGGCCCTTTACATCTATTAAGTAGATGATTGCCGTGAGGTGCCGGCAGTAGAATGTAAACCCTCCTCTCATGTCCGTAGATGCAGTAAGAGCCTGCTAAGGTATACCTCCGGAAGATGGGCAGCAGCATCTTTGCGTGTATCAACATCCCGTACTGCGCTCGCCAACGTACGAGCATGGTAATGCCCGCCATGGTCTTAGAGATCCATGATGAGGGAGGTTTATGTCTAGCAGTCGGCCGCTGGAACGAAAGTGACACGTGTTTCGTTCCAGCGGCCGACCAGTCAACACCTCTGCGTCTCACCTGATGATGCCTCGCGGAGAGGCGAAACACGTGTCGTTGTATAGGTTTAGGTATGCATGCTGCACTGACAAACTAGTTCTCCCTGCATGTGCATAATTAGCGGGCGGGAGGGCGGTGCTCCTGCATCTCAGCATAAGCGGAATTACAACTAAATTTTTTTTATTGCATTTTATTGTCATGGATTTCCGCACAGTAACGCCTGATTCCATTAATTATATTAAACCTAAAACGTATAAATAAATGATTGATTGATTGCATCTGTAACATTGACCAATTTTTCAAGCTATCAGAGCCAAATTCGTCTGTAATAACAAGTTTCCAGAGTGTCTACCATGAGTTTTCACTGTTAGATCGCTTGCCGTTACTACAATTATCCATGGGCGACGGTAACCACTTCCCATCAGGTGGCTCGTCCGTCTGCTCGTCTCCCTGCTTATAATAGAAAAAACAGTAGTAATAGTACGTTACTATGACATCTGTCAGATTTGTAACTCATGGTACCAAATTCTGAGCAAATGAAGACCAGACTACACAGTAGCTGTGGTATAAAATAGTTTACTGCGTATTTAAGTACGAAACTATCCGCTAGAGGCGCTGTACAAGTTTCCATACATATTTTTAACTACAGTCGCTAGCGTGTATAGATTGTGAAAACTCATGGTAGACCTACTTATATGGCACCAGAGTACATTCCAGAACATAAATTGTGTAATACGTTTTTATGAGCTACATGTCATCGACGTCCGTATTACGATCAAAATATTCAAAGCACGCCATAAATCAGTCAAAGTAAGTAGGTACTGAAGGGAAGCCGACAAGGATGTGGCATTTAGAAAACGGTTTTACTTACCTACCTGGCTATTTCATTCCCTGATCTAGTTATAATAGCGGCTGACGATGGTGACGAGCGGAGCGAGTTGTATAGATTCATCATCATGTTAGCCGTAGGACTTTAACCTGCTGGTAGGGCTCTCTCATGGATCTCCAAGTAGTAATCATGAGGGGGTTATTGCCAACCCAACACTTGACAGGCGGGATGGTGAGTGCAATACAGGATGTTTATACCAAAAAACCCATCTTCTGGAGGTATCCTCTGGTACCCACGGCAAAACTTAGTTCTGGTGGATTTCATGAGGAATCGAGGGAAATCTTAAGCATTACTCTAAGCATACATTATAGCGGTGTTTTTCATCAACATTTTGGATTTTAATATAACGACATTAAATTGTTTTTTTATTGTTGCAAAATTAAAGAGATAACGGTTGAAAGAATCAGCGTCCCGAGTATGTGTTGATAGGTGGAATTTGATAATGATGCTTTGACGAACTTTGTGGTGGAATTTTCTTGATTTATAAGTAAGGGCATTGCATCTATTATAGGTGATTTATACAGCGTCAGCAACTGGTAATCATGCTAATATGTATTGTACCAAGCATTGATACGGGGGTACCAGAAAAGAGGCAAAGGCCTTAAAAGGTCACAAAAGGTGAAAAATGGTATTTTTGGCTTTTTGGACGTTTTCGGCCATTTGAAGACTTTTATTTTTTTGGTGACCTTTTGAGGTCACAATAACTCCGGTCCCTGTGATCCTAGGGTCACCAAAATCAATCAGTACCCTTCTATTATTAAGACGGTGCTAACAAAAAACGTTTCATGTAAATCGGTCAACGCGTTCGGTAGTAATCGTCTCATGCACACAGACAGACAGACATATATCTATTATATTATTATTAATATATTTAATATATTACTATATATTTTAATACATTTAATATATTATTATAATACATAGATATATTTATTTTCTCATAAAGGTTACAAGCAACAGTGAACAGATGTACATTGATACTGTAAGAAACTTAATCTCAACCAGTATTGTGAGAGACTGGTGCTAGTTATAGGCTCATAGCCCAGGTTAGTACTCACCAGACCCCCTCCTACGGATACAAAACAAATATTTTTTACATACTGGTAAAGGAGGTAAAGGCAGATTGAAACAATTTATGGTTTAATAAAGTGGTCAAAATAACTGTGTACTTACTTAAAATCTTTTCGATTAGTTGACACGCTTTTCCTTCATTTCTGTCATTGCTGAAGTAATGCGTTAAAACAAGAGAACAGTTACCTATAAAATAAAGTAATAAAAATTAAAAAAGAAGAACGTGTTTGAAACAAATGAGCCATTACAATTTGACGGTTTTTTTTTTTAGATTTTTATACTGAAGTCCAATGTTTACGTTGTGCCATATAAAATCAAACAATACTCTGATGGTACTTGTTACAATTTAAGAGATAAATCAATTAAAATAACCCTAACATGGTACTTCTTATTGCATTGTAGGAAGGTTGAGAATTCTTTGATTTCACAACTATGGATGTAAAGTTCAAGGCAAATTCCAAATGAAGATGAAATCCTTTAGACGGTGTTTGAATAATTTAGATCATTATTTGTATTGTTATCGATTTAGGGTGTGTATTTTCGGAGCCTCTACTTTTATAATGGAAGTCATCATTGCCTTTTTACGTAGATTTTTATAAGGTTAGAGCTTTGTACAACTTGATTGCACGTTCACATAGAAGGTCCGCTTTTCATGGTTGTATTTAAAAGATTTATTTGTATGTTTGTACTATTCTAACTTTTTACTATAATAGGTACAATGCCGCTCAAACAACTAGTAAGCGACGAGCTCGAAGTAACGTACTAGTGCCGTAAAAAAGGGGTGTGTCTGTCCGTCTGTCTGTCTATGGCACCGTAACTTTGAAACAAGTCAGCCGATATTAATGTTTTTTTTTAAAGCAAGTTTATTAGCCGTTGTTCTTAGGTATATGTATATTAGAAAATATGAAAATCTGTCAAAACGCAGCTTGTGATTGGTCATTGTAACAGTCTAATAGGATGATGATGATGATGATCTAAGTTTGTGGTGTTACATAGTTACGAGTGGCATGTGGTGGGTTTTACGCTGCAATATCAATAATTATCCAGTGACTAATTGAATGTTCAACGCTAAAGCCAAGTATGAGAATTGGTTAAGTTCCACTCTGTCTAGCATCAGGTAAAGACTTAAGAATAGACTTACGAAATTAGTTATCCAAATGCAAATCAGTGGATCATCCATCACTCTCAGTAGATCCAGTCAACAGATCTAGTCTGGATCTGGTGAGAGTTTTTACCTGTTTGTACTATAAGTAGATTCAGTTTCTAAATTTACCGATTGTAATAAGAAGAAAAATGTATTATTTATTTCGGCCTCCACATCTTCATTTGAAACACTACAGCTGCATTCCTTTCTTTACGCTCCGCCTACTGGACATGCTTATTTTAAGATATTATAATAAATCATTAAGATATCTTAAGGTTGGGTTCTAAAGGTTCTAATAGAACTTGCAATTATCAAAATTATGATTGTGCCACAAGTGACAGTCCACCAATGTCAAAATATTTTTTCATGCAAATTAATGTCCTAAACATAGTCCGCGGGGAATTATAATTACTAAATTAAATACATAATATTTCTTTCATTTTTTTATTCTTTTACTATCTATGACTGTTAGAAAAAAATATTGTATTATTTTATGTTTTTCTTTTCTTTTATAACTAACAGATTTCAGTTTTAATTTTCACAGTTAAGCCCGTGCATAATTTTGAAACTGGTGTTGTTATCTTCGTATAAACTATCTGTAACGTGAACCAGCAACGTGAAGTTGGCAGTAGTATTCCTACTTCAAAAAGGAATAAGTTGCCATTAATTAAAAAAAAAAATAGTACGCGTGATGGCAGGAGGATAAAAAATGTGATTGAATTATTGAGCACTAGCTTATGCCCGTAGCTTCGCATTGCGTTACACCTGGATGAAATGTAGCCTATGTGTTAATCCTGGTCAACATGTGTACGTGTGCAAAATTTTAGCTCAATCCGTAGGCTAGTTTTTGCGTGAAAGAGCAACAAACATGCATACATTCATACTACTCACAAACTTTCGCGTTAATAATATTAGAAGGAGTACTAAGTAGCGTTAAAAATATATTCAGCTCATGTAAGAATACGAATTTGAAGTTGAAGTACCAATGGGCAGGCCATATAGCTCGCAGAACAGATGGCCGATGGGGCCCAAAAGTTCTCGAGTGGAGGCCACGGACCGGTAAGCGCAGCGTAGGATGTCCACCAACAAGATGGTATGATGACCTGGTGAAGACCGCAGGTCGACGTTGGATGCAGATCGCTTCCAACCGCAATAACTGGAAATCCATGAGGAGGCCTATGTCCAGCAGTGGAGGTCCTACGGCTGAAATGATGAAGGATTACAATAATGGTGGAGTGTGTAGCGTCCAGCATTATTTACATATTTATAATGGTTTGGAAGGTTCCTACGCGATTCTGATCGCCTTATAAATAAAATATTAATGCTGGACACTATCAACACATTGTCTTTTTTAAACTTTAGCGATCACAATAACACATTATTAACATACTTAAACCGGGTATTTATTATAGGGTTATTTTAAGACTAGCAAGTCTTCCCGGGACCATGCTTGGTGCAATCCAAGCAAAACGTCGGGAAATAATAAAGGTAATTTACGCGATAAATACCCGGTTATATGTACATATGTCAACTACCAACACACTCCACTGTGGGGATCTTTCCCATATTTTATTATTTATTTAAGTAAGTATATTCTTATTTTCAGTCTATCTTATATATACACTACTTACATATATCTATCTTGCTTTTACATGCTATATAATACACTTATTTATTACTCTAAACATTAACACCGCACATAATATTATTTATAATATGAACGAACGGCATGTCAGAATGATGATGAGTATGAGGCGCGTGACGTCACACGCGCTCGGCTTGTCCACCGGAGCCGAGCGCGCCCGAAGTACACCCGCGCGCGCGCATGCCCCGTATCGGCCCAGCCGCGCTAGCCGTCGGGAATCTTCGGGTGGCGGCCAACGGCCCGCTATGCACGCGCCAGTCGGATGAAGCCTGAGCTAACGATCGCTAACGTATTACCTTACTTTTCCCGCCTATTTCGCGAACCTACGCAATTACTGTTTGTCGTGTGTTTATGTGCTATCTTCTATCTATCCTATTGACTGTGCCTTCTAACTTTCTCCTTCTATCTCTGTACTGTGAACTGTGTTGTGTGTGTACCTCTGTACGAACGATTGTATTATACGTGTGGAGCTTGATACAAGCGTGTTTATATTTATTGCGCTTGTACCCCGGGACGCAGCACCCCATCACCTACACCACCATTATTGTAATTCTTACATGCTGCACACACTACACACTGGATTATCTAATCCCAAGCTAAACAAAGCTTGTACTATGGAAACTAGATGATTTATAGGATACCTAAATACATTTTATTTGTAAATACTTTTACTGAAACATACACACCTATGCTTATTTCGATTAATTAATTCTTGATCATATCAGTGGTCGCATCGCTTCAATAATTTACTGATTGTAATCCAATAATTTCGTCTCAGTGAATTTGTAAGCTGTCTAGACTTGCGATTTATACGCTCATATAAATTTATTTTGTAATAATTTACATGATGGAGTTCCTTTCAAATTAAATCATTTTAGGCAAGATAATTGATTTTCGTTGGCTGGAAAGTTAAGGCCAAAAAGTGTTGAAATAAATATGGTTGTTACCGCTTTTACACACTTTCAACGGAATATTATGATACCCTTCACGATAGGTTTGGTATTTTTTTTTATGAACTTCTTACAGTTTGGCTCCATAAGTCCTCCATTTTGTTTTTTTAATACATTATGGACACATGGGTTTTTAAAACGAATCTAACGATACCTACTTTAATTGTCGACATCCATCCAGCCGTTTGGAAGATACGTGGGAATAAAGAAACTTACAAAGAAACAAACACAACATACGCGCAAAAAACAATACCCTTCTCTGGCAGTCGGGCTATAAATGTCATCGATCTTCATGAGGAGTAGCTGCCATACTCTCCACGCTCGGCAGGCGGGTTGGCGAGCGCAGTACAGGATGTTGATACACGGAAAGACGCTGCTGTCCAAGATGGGCAGCAGCGTATTTCCCTTAGCAGGCTCTTATTGCATTCACGGGCATGAGAGGAGGGGCAACATTCTAGTGCCGGCGCCCCACGGCAAGACTGACTGATCCTGAGGCGGGAATTTTATCCACAACCTCTTGTCTTGCGTCGCCCGCTGCACTACACAGAGGTCGTCAACTTTAACTCGGGACAAAGACGAGCTGTGAGAATTTTAGATATCCCAATGTATCAGGCGGCATTGAAACTCTTAGTCTTGGAGAGACTTATCCTATCTTTGTATCTACCGCTTGTAGAATGGGTAGTGCTCTTGAGGAATTATTTTGAAATGGTGCCTATAACTTCCTTCTACAATCGCACTGCTCACCATCAGCATTCCATCCTCATACCCTGGAGTCAATGTGGTCTCGCATGGTACGGTTCAGAATAATTTTCTCCCGCTAACGTGGGGTTGTGGAATGAGCTGCCTGATGTGGTTTTCCAACGTCTACAGTACTTCATGTACTTCTAATAGGGCGTTTTAGGGTTGGCAGTGTGAGTGTGACTCCTCTGGTGTCGCAAGCGTCCATAGGCTACGGTAACAGCTTCCATCAGGTGGGCCGTATGCTTGTCCGCTACCTAACTAGTATAAAAAAAACCTCGCATATGACTCGCATGACCTTTTCATGCGATAAGATTGGTCTGAATCGGTGAGCGATAAGTCTTACAAATATTTGTAGATTCGATTAAGTCATGCAATTGATTATTAAATAGAGCCCCTGTACCACCATATACAGCCGATACTTATAAACGGTATTTAATTTAAAGCAACATTTTATCTGCGTGTTCTTGCGTGCCGGCAGTAGAATGTTACCCCTCCTCTCATACCCGTGGATGCAGTAAGAGCTGCTAAGGGATACCTCCGGAAGATGGGCAGCAAAGTCTTTCCGTGTATCAACATCCCGTACTGCGCTCGCCAACCTGCCTGCCAAGCGTGGTGAGTATGGCAACTACCCCTCATGGAGATCCATGAGGGAGGCCTGTTCAGTAGTGGACTTTTTGCGGCTGGAGTGATGAACACTTATCGAAGATTTTTGATTAAAATGATGTCAAACAGTTTGGTGATGCTTACAAAACATCAGTTTTTACATGTAAGGTTTATATTCTGGACACGGTCGACATCGTATTCTGTAATAATGATAATACCTTCACAAAAGTAACCCAAAACTCATTTTAATTATACGCTCTTATCTAGTTATATAATTTTAATTGAATTTGTTTAATTCATTATAAATAGATGCTCAAGAAAGCGTGGTGTTCCAAAATGCTTATTCATAGTTTTGCGTCTAACGTTAGATAAAATAAATAATTCTAGGCTAGTTATTACAGGGTTTGGGGCTTGAATGAAAGTTCGCTGTCAACCAAAACCAGACAAGTGCGAGCTGGACTCGCCGCTGGGTTCCGTAGGTACATATGTACGAACATAATAATTATTATAAATTAGCTAATTTGATTTAGTTAAAGTTTTAAAAATGCATAAAATGATTCGATCACCCATACAATTTATGACCGCACGTAGGGTTGCTTAACCTCGATGATTGATTTTGTACATTTTTATGACGATTTTTTATGATTCCATTGCAAATGTACCTATAGTTTTCGATTTTCCTCTGTATCTACAGTATAAGACGACATGCCTTGCCAAATTTCATAGTTCTAGGTCTACGGGAAGCACTCTATGAATTTTGATTCCTTTGAGAATGTCGAAACATGAGTTCTTTGCGGCATAAACGGCCGTATCATTTTTTAGGGGAACTTAGAATATTGATTGTTTCACAGCATAAAGAGGCTATAGATTTGAGTATATGGTTTTATTTCAACTCCATACCTTTACACGTTCTCAAGAAGGTCTTGACAGACCGAAAGACGAACAGACAGACAACAAAGTGATCCGATAAGGGTTCCGTTTTTTTCCTTTTGAGGTACGGAATCCTAAAAACACGGGAAATCAAATAAAGTAACACAATATAAAATTACACAGAATTAATAAAATAATTATTAAAACCTCTTCTCTTCTCTGTAGGTGATGCAGCCGGTTCGCGGATTTCGCCGAAAAAGCGGGAAGAGAGCTTGATTTGCCTTTGTCGGGTTCATGTTGAAGTCATGTTGAAATTGAATCTATATAATTTTACATATGTATGCAATAACGATTTGTGACATGAAACTTGAGCCAGCCGTGCCACCAGCGGGCCGTTAGGAAGCGTTCTGACACACGAGTTTAAAGGCTCGAGCAGACCGGACGCGTATGCGTAGACGTGCACGTACCACTGAGTTGTAATGTATGGAACTGTATGACGACGCGCACGTCTACGTTACGTAAGCGGTGTGTCCTGTCTCATACAGTTTCATAAATTACAACTCAGTGGTACGTGCACGTCTACGCTTACGTCTACGCATACGCATCCGGTCTGCTCGAGCCTTTAATATAAATGTAAATTGCCGTGGCGGCGTGCTGGCAATCGAATGTTGCCCCTTCTCTCTAGACCGCAGATGCAATAAGAATCTGCCAAAGCCTCCGAAAGATAGGCAGGAGCGTCTTTCCGTGTATCAACAACCCGTACTGCATCCGTCAACCCGCCTGCCAAGCGTGGCGAGTATGGCAACAACCCCAGCAGTCCTTCTGCTGAGATGCTGCCCACTGCCCGTGCAGTTTTTTTTTATATTATTAAATGATCTTCCAAAATATGCCACGGGAACATGCGTTGTTTCAGCCGTAAAACGTCCACTACTGAACACAGGCCTCCCTCATGGATGTCCATAAGGGGCAGTTGCCATACTCACCACGCTTGGCAGGCGGGTTGGCGCCTGCCAAGCGCCTGGGATGTTGATACACGGAATGACGCTGCTGCCCATTTTCCGGAGGTAGCTCTTAGCAGGCTCTTACTGCATCCACGGGCAAGAGAGGAGGGGCAACATTCTACTGCCGGCACCCCAGGGCGACTTCTAGCTTTAGCACATCCTTATATGAATGACAAGGCGAACTTGTTGCAATAAATCATCATTTATTTCATATTCTCAATAAAGTGATGTTTAATGATATAATCAGTGCCTATACCGGACTCTTTTGAGGCAGTAGGCTAGTACTCGTAATTACTAGAAACAATTATTAAATTAACAGGCTTAGATCTTAGCACAAAAAATCAATTGAAGGTTTCGCGGATCAAAGTAAACCAGAATGTATAAATTACATTTTGAATACCAATCAATACTATTAACTGGATGTTAAAATTATTATAATGGCATGCATAATAAATAATTTTTATTTGCTACTAGTCGCACTCGGCGGTTTCACCCGCGTATTTCCCGTTCCCGTGGGAATACGGGCATAAAATATAGCCTATGTTACTCAAGGATAATGTAGCATGTGTAATGAAAATCGGTCCAGTAGTTTTTGGGTTTATACGTTACAAACATACAAAATACAGAAACCAACATACAAATCTTTCCTCCTTAAAATATTTAAAGGTTAATGCAAAAAATTTGGATTCTACCGCCTGTTCAGACATTTCTTTGAAAAATCTGCCATCTGTCTTTCCGTGTATTAAAATCTCGAACCGCGCTCGCCAACCCCTCTGCCGAGTGCCCCCTCATGACCCATGCAGATTCATAAAGCTATATCCAGCAGTGACTGAGATTATGATGATGAAAACAAATGACCTTTACGGGATACCTGGCAGATGTAAAACATTTTCACCACAGTCACCATAGTTGCCACAGTCGTCACCGACGCCACAGTCGCAACAGTAGCCCCAGTGCTATACCTAGTCACCACAGTCGCTACAGTCGCCACAGTAGCCCCAGTCACCACAGTCTACACGATGGGCACGATTGACCAAGGACAGTTACTAGGCCAGTAGCCCTAGTACTAACTCCCAAGCGTCACGCGTCACCTCTCGCCCGATCGGTTTTACCCCCCTCCCCCCGGAAAAGATGTTTTAAATTAAAAAAATCACATAGATTAATGTTTAACTATTGTTTTTGAAGTTTCGCCATCGTGAATCGAATTCTTGAACTCGATTCCGGCTTCTGTTTTCCCCGAAAACTACAACCTGGGTATCTTCAAGTCAAGGTGAATAGGTATCTTCTAGACCTTTGTGATCCATCATCGGCCACATCATCGCTTACCATCAGGTGAGATTGTGGTCAAATAAAGGTCTATCTGCCATAAAAAAAAAGATCGTTTCCAATGATAGTGGAAGGGAATATGGAAAGGAAACTGACTACCCTCTTCTAACTCATAATTTTTAATACTCGTAACAAAACAACATTGTTCTAGGAAACTCTATGCGAACAATTTTTGTGTTGTAAGGTACCTAATCATTTATTTTAAGTATGTAGCTGTGTGTTTAAAGTAGCTTATTGTTTATGTTAGTTCTGCACGAATTACGCTGTAATAATTTAAGCTTATCTTGTATTTCTCTTTTAAGGGAATGTATATTCTTTTGAGAAATAAATTTCTTAAACCGTAAACATTTAGTTTCAACCATGGGACGTGGGATTCGGGCAGGGATATAATATAAGTGGAGTTCCATTCAAAAGAGGTAAAAAAGAAAAAAAAACTCATTTAACTATACATTATTTACTATAAATTCCTTTGATACATCGATGAGGATACCTCCGGAAGATGGGAAGCAGCGTCTTTCCATGTGTCAACATCAGCTTCACTTACTAACCCGTCAAGCGCGGTGACTATGGCAACAACCCCTCATAAACATGGAGATCCATTAGGGAGGCCTAATGTCCAGCTGTGGTCGTGGACAGAGCACTCCTACGGAGATGTTATGGTAACATAAGTACAAGAGCATCATGACCATGTAGAAGTTATAAGACAGTTAAAATTATCTAAAGGTGCGTGTCTATTAAATTCATTTAAACTACAGGCACATTCGTAATATGTAGGCTTAACCTATTAGTAATCTAGGTATTATGCAAATACAAAAGGAGTAGGTGTGCCATTGGCGTGCCTATGCACTTACATCTTCCCGTACAGACAGACAGACAAATAGCATCATCGCGGGTTGATTGATGGGCTGATTATAGTTCCCATTGTATAGATTTATAAGGTGCTTTTGAGTTGCTACTACGTTCTTCGATGTTGCTTATGACGTATTTTCTAACAAGCAGATGATATTTATAGGGAAAAAAATGGTTTATACAAATATCTTTATTGTAGCAACAAGGTGTTAACAAAATCGTTGCAAGCCCTGAATCCCAAACTAGCGTTAGCTGTATGTTGGGAGTCAGTTCCTTCCCAATTCTATGTAAAACAACTGTTTCAAAAAACAAACACAAACTATTATATAACAAATATTTTACAATATTTCGTTTGTCAGCGCGCGTGTATTGTGAGTGTCTGTATGTGAGGGTTTATGTGTGTGTTAGCGCGCATGTGTGGTTGTGTATGTGTAATAATAAATATAGTATTAAATATGTATTACTTTAATATATTAAATAAGTTTTCTACGTCATCGTAACTCAGATCTTTAAGCCAAAGATTAATTTTAGCCTTGTTATTAATTTCTATTTATTTTATTTTTCGTCATTTATATTAGTTATTTATTTTATTATTTTTTAGTATTAATTTATCGTCATCGTCATCATATCAGCCGTAGGAAGTCCAATGCTGGACAAAGACCTCCCTCATTGATCTCTAAGTACTGCGGTTGGAAGCCGTCTTCATTCACCGCCGACCAGCGGATCTCACCAAGTCGTCCGCGCATCTTGTAGGTGGACGTTCTACACAGCGCTTGCCGGTTCGTGGCCTCCATTCGGAACTTTTGGGCCCCATCGGCCATCTGTTCTGCGTGCTATATGGCCTGCCCATTGCCATTTCAACGTGCTAATCCGTCTGGCTATGTCGGTGACCCGAGTTCTTCTGCGTATCTCATCTTATTTAAAATCAGTTTAATATTCAGTCATGGAAACCTATTAACAAAATCTGTTTAGGCAACTTATATTCCTCTGCATTGTGGCCTTCAGACCACTGGGTCAGAGGTCACTGGGGTTTTAACCCCAGTGACCTCTTTTCTTTTTTAAAATCTCACTAATATTATAAAGCCGAAAAATTGTTTGTATGGAGGTTTGTTACTTCTTCACGCAAAAACTAGCGTACGTATCGAGCTGAAATTTTGCAAGAATATAGATGTTGAGTAGGATTAGCACATAGGCTACTTTTTATATATACAACGCATGCGAAGCGGCGGGCACAAGCTAGTTAAGAATAAAAAAAACAAACGCTTTTTACGTCATCAACGGTCTATATTAGCCCACTGTTGGACTGCACCACTGTGAACGTTCGCAAATCATCACACCATCTAGCTGGTGGACGTCCTACACTACGCTAGCCATGTCACGGTCTCCACTCAAGACCTCGGTTATTGGTTCGCCTATTGGTCTGGCTAGCCCACTGTCACTTCAGCTAATACATAGCACGACTGTATTCAGAAGAAATAAAATGCTAATGCGTCTCATTGTCAAGCTAAGCCGCCGGTTTCCTTACAATGTTTTTTTTTAATTCTTTATGGTTAAGTCCATCCTAAGATTGCCTGGAAGAAATCACTAATAGTGATAAGGCCGCCCATTGCACTTTTACTTTTAATTTTGTAATTTTCTGTCTTTGTTATATTATGTCATGTGTTAGTACGAGTATTAAGTACAAAATAAAGAGTTATCTATCTATCTATCTAATGTTTTCCGTCACCGTTAAAACACGTGTTAATCTGCACATAGTTTTTTCAAAAAAGAAAAATCGTTTGGTGCACGCCCGGTATCGAATCATGTCGGTTCATAATAATTGAAATGGAAAATTGGAATAACTGAGCCACGAATGCCGTCTATTATATTCCTGTCTTGAGAGAAGTTCAACTAATTCGTGCTTATGAAAACTCAGTCTTCCGTAAAACTATTTCGAAGGAAAGTACTATAAGCGGTTGGAAGATGTGTACATCATCATCATCATTTCAGCCATAAAACGTCCATTGATAAACACAGGCCTCCCTCATGGATCTCCATGAGGGGTAGTTACCATTCTCACCACGCTTGGCAGGCGGGTTGGTGAGCGCAGTATGGGATGTTGATACACGGATAGACGCTGCTGCAAATCTTCCCGAGGTGTCCCTTAGCAGGCTCTTACTGCATCCACGGGTAGGAGAGAAGGGGTAACATTCTACTGCCGGCACCCCACGGCAATGATGGGATGTGTACATGTAAGTAGGTAATTACATAGTCTATCTATCTACAGTTTTGTGTTCGTGGAGCGTGAAGAAGAAAGTGCTTTTTGACGAGAGTTCACGGCAAGCGTAACGCTATTTACATTTTATATTTCTATTACGCGTGGGCCGTGAAGTGCCGGCAGTAGAATTTTGCCTCTCCTCTCTTGCCCGTAGATGCAGTAAGAGCCTTCCAAGGGATACCCCCGGAAAATAGGCAGCAGCGTCTTTCTTGTATCAACGCCCTGTACAGCGCTCGCCAACCCACCTGCCAAGCGTGGTGAGTATGGCAACTACCCCTCATGGATATCCATGAGGGAGGCCTGTGTTCAGTAGTGGACGTTTTACCTGTGGTTTTACGGCTGAAATGACGATGATGATATTATTATTGTACATTATGTGATGTCCTTTAGTGGAAGAAAACTGTATTAAAACGTACTGTAGTACGAACTGTAGTAATCGATAACTTATAAAGTGCATATTTCTGTGATTCTTCCATTTTAATGTATGACCGTAAAATTAATTTGCTCAATATAACTTTGGTCTTAGATATTATACAAGAACAGACAATTAAAATTAAGTGACTACAAAATAGGTCGCCACTCAGTATTTCAACAAGCATTGGTACCAGTATCGGGGGTACCAGAAAAGGGGGCGAAGGCCTCAAAAGGTCACCAAAGGTCAAAAATGTAATTTTTGGGTTGTTGGACGTTTTCTGCCATTTGAAGGCCTTTAATTTTTGTGGTGACCTTTTGAGGTCTCAATTACTCCGGTCCCTGTGACCCTAGGGTCACCAAAATCAGTCCCCTTCTCTCAATAAAACGGTGCTAACAAAAAAGGTTTCATGTAAATCGGTCAACGCATTCGGTTGTAATCGTCAAATACACAGACGGACAGACAGACGGACGGACAGGCAGACAGACAGACAGCGCTATGTATAGTTATAAGGGCACAATTATTGCACTGGTTTTCAGTGGTCATATTATAATCCTCATTATCATGTACAGCAAAGATTTAAATAGATAGATATGCCCTGACATCAAATACTGTGCTTTCTTTATACGTGTGTTAACAATAATGCCGACGCACGCACTGGTATTGCCTGTAAACCAAACTGTTATTTCACTTTTAAAATTTCTTGAAAATTCTTAATGTGTCGGAATAATCTTACACGTTACGTTACAATAGTAGTAGTAGTAGTAACGCCTTTTGCATCTATTATAGATGATTTATACAACGTCAGCAACTGGTAATCATGCTGTGCGGGACGCTGCAGTGCCTGGGACATTGTTAGATGGATTAGGCTTGCCCAGCACCTATACCATCCTCTCAGCTTAGTCAGCTATTATTCAGAGGAAAGCACAGGTCAAGACGTCTGAAGCTAACTAGCCACGGGTTTCCTCACGATGTTTTTTTCACCGTTAAAGCACGTTACAATACTACGTGAGTACTTTCCGTTTTTACAAACTGTTATTGTTACCATCTATTGTGCAATCATATAGCTAGAAAATTCGATCAAAAATAACACACACCACGTCCGGCTAACACTGTGTTTAGAGGTAACGCATACTAATTCCAATAAGCGTGCTCACTCATTTCGTGTGGAAACAAAACGGTGAAGTCTCATTACGGTAAGGGTGTATCATTATCATCATTGTAATGATGATGATGGTGATGATACACGGCTGTCGCCGTAGGATTGCTGTCCACGTCCACTGCGACGTAGGAAACACATCATCTCCAAGATCATGATTGTTGTGCTATACTCGCCACGCTTGGCAGGCGGGTTGGCGGGCGCAGTATGGGATGTTGATACATGGAAGGACGCTGCTGCCCATCTTCCGAAGCAAAGCAGACCTTTAGCAGATTCTTACTGCATTCACGAGCAAAGAGAGGAAGAGGAGAATGCCGGGGCATTAGAATGTTGCCTAACATTCTAATGCCAGCACCTCACGTAAGGGCGTATGTAACCATTTAAATCTTTGATGTAGGTATAGGATGTAACAAACATATGAATCAGCCACCTTGACATGGACGTGGGTGTAACAATGGTTTAGGAGCTCTTGGAATCTGTAGATGAATACCTTCTGCTGTAATTATGAATTTAATAAACCAGGAACTTGTAGCATTATAGCTAGATTTATCGTGTTGTGTTTTGAGATAAAATTGGCTCGGCATTGCAATTAAATTGCCGTGGCGTGCCGGCATTAGAATGTTACTCCTCCACTCTTGCCCCACCCCCCATATGGGTAATGTGCTAACCCGTCCGCAATAAACTTGTCCGCAGCGGACGAGATGGCACGTTTAAAAAATATATTATTTTCTTTCGTCAACTCGTCCGCTCAGTTTTATTGTACCTTAAACTAGGGTGATTTGTACAGTTCGGTTTAAAGGCAGTTAACATTTGTACAGTTAGCAACAGAAGTGTTTTAAAGATTTGAGAAATATTAAATATTTGCTTGTTTCTTTTAAAAATATATTTACTCGTATACAATACATACATACAATATACAAAATACTTATAGTAATATGATATTAATGAAGTAAAATATTAATTAAGGAAACTAAATTAAATATGATAAATGGTAACTGTAAGCCGGTAAATATTTTTTTTATTCAAAAGATTCTTCATTAGTTATGGTAAAAATCAGTCGCATTATACAGAAAGAAATGGGTAAAACTTAAAAAAGGCATTATAAACAGATACCTACATTAAATCAACAGGTACTTAACAATCTTAATCATGATTATAGTAAGAAAATTATTTCCTAGTGAAATCAATTCTTTCATTACTATTTGATGAATTAAGAAAATCATCAATAAGCATCGACATAAATTAAGATTTTCTGATGTACCTTGATAAGTTGTTGTTGTAACACTCCATTAAAATAATCATCATATTTAAAAACAAGTCATAGGTATTAAAATTTGATTTTTTTTACGAAAGATATATGCCGAGAATATATATATACCGACATCTATGGAAATTTCTCTTTTACAAAATAAATAATTATTGTATTCAAATATTCGCCCAACAATAGTTTATTGATAATTTTTTTGTATAACATTTTTATTGTTACTGTATAAACTATGTATACGAACAAGGAATCTATTGAATACATAATTATCTCCATATTATTTATGTATAGAACGAAAACTCACCTAGATTATGTTCGTTTTGATGTGAGTCAAGTCTTAGGTATCAGTGCGCCATTTTTTTTTCACATTACAACATTCACGCAATATTTGTAAAACACCCTACTGATCAGAATTAAAAAGTAAATTGCTCAAGAAATTGTTTTTGCATTCCCTAGAAACAAATACAGAGTATATATCGCATTGATGCCTTTAATAGACAATACTTAAAAACTAGTTATTCAGTTATAAGCAAGTTTTTAATATGGTTATGTAATAAACTTACCCTAAATCCCTTGTCATTGCTCACGTATTATAATACTGTATATATATATGACAAAGTTTTAGTGTTAAATACTGCTTAAAACAATATACACCAGCTTTGCCTGGCTAAAACTAAACACGGCAATATTCTAATTTTGCAAATAACTATCTATACTTTATGATCTAGATGTTATTCGATGTAAATTGCCAATTACAAAAGTTTTGCCGTTAAAAATCTTTACTAATATTATTAAGAAGAAATATTGGTATTTTGTATGTTTGAAACAAATAGACTAATTTATAATTTTGCCCTAGTAAAATTTAGACGGTAATAATTTTGTCAAAAGAATTAGCAAAATCGTGGCCAAAATGTAAAACTCATTATGTCATAAATTAACACAATGACTTACGTGGACATTAAAACAATGAAAAGTAAAAAAATAAACAATATATTTCATAGCTTCTATTTATTACTACCACTTTAGAAAAACTAATCATCAAATATATTCATACATCACATTTCTTGGTAACATTTTTTTTCGTAATTTATAGCAAAAAACTTGTTATCAAAGTTGACCGAACGAGTTGACGAACGGAAATGTTTTTTTTTGTGCCAACTCGTCCGGTGCGGACAAGATTAGAGCGGACGGATTGGCACACTACCCGCCCATAAATGAGAATAAATAATAATATTAATCATACACGGAGTGACGCTGCTGCCCATCTTCCGGAAGCATCTTTTAGCAGGCTCTTCAACATCCCGAACTGCGCTCGCCAACTCGCCTGCCAAGCGTGGTGAGTATGGTAACTACCCCTCATGGAGATCCATGATGGAGGTCTGTGTTCAGTAGTGGATGTTATTCGCGCTTACAAGAAAAAAAAATGAACGAAGCTATTCTCGTAAACCAACTTCACGACGCCGACGCGACGGACCAATCAGCGGCGGCTTCCATCACGTGATATCGCAAATCGCTAATGCGATTGGTTAAAATATTGTTCTCACACCCCCCTATCCTAGGATCTTATAAATTCTTTTTTAGACGCCATTATTGAATACACGGGTCAACAGCATTTCACAATTTTTTTTATTTAAAATCAGCAAGACCAGGATATCCAGATCCAGTAAGCTAGGCCGCTATCAATAAACGAACCTAAGCATCAGCACGGTAAATATGTTCCTTCGACAGCAAATTACAAGAATCCAGCATCCTATGAAGAACGACGACACGTGGCTGCCATTACTGGACAAAGGAACTCGACACGTAATACGCAACCTGTTGGCCGAAGACTTGGGAGCCAAGCGCATGATGGGATTGAAGTCTTAGCATCATCGATCATCAAAAGCAATCCGGTGGGGCCAACCATCCTTTCATCATCCTTCCACACTTCTATGTTCTTTCTATGACACCCGTGCTAAACTCATTTCAGTGTTTTCGCGAAGCTGTGTCAAATCCAGTGCTAAGGTTGGTCAAGACTGGGGCTTGTGACGCTGCTATCACTGCCAACGAGTCTTCCATTCAAGCATTAAAACCGTGAGTACACCTGTGTCTTACTGATCACCAAAATGGCTACCGAAAATGCCATGTCACGCGACAAGTCTCCTCTTTCTTTAAATATTGAAAGTACTGCTTTAGATAAATCCAAATCTCGCGATAGATCTTCTAATGTAAATTACGAAAACCTATGTTTCGTGAGTTAGTTAGAAAGCGTGGCACTGTAAAAGGCCGGTTAACCGAATTATGTTCAATCATTATCAGAAAATATTGATCATGTCTCATCATCTCGAAATCGTTTAGACTTAAAGCTACGCATTACTGGAGCATCTGGATTATATTCTGAATATCATGACATTCAGTCCAGAACAGAGGAAAGTGTATACGATAGCGAGATATCTGACCAGCTGAGTCAGAGAACATTTTATTTGAATTTTTGAATTTATTTGAAGACCAATACTATAGCACTTTGTCTTTAGCGGAATCTTTTCTTCTTCTTCTACAACATCTGCATATCCTTCGGGAATGCTCAGGGAATGCTGCCAGCGGCTCAGAGTCCTTCTCCGGTACTTTAAGGAGTTGGGCTGGCTTGGGTCGGGCTAGCATCACGGGGGACAATGCACAATACACCCCTATGCGGGACGTCAGTGCAGATCTAGTTACCCCCACTAGAATAAGAATAAGAATAAGAAGAAGCGGAATCTTTACTTTCGGATGATGAGGTCACTAACAGTTCCAAAACCTGCGACATGTCACAATCAAAAAATTGCCCACAATAACAATGCCTGCCTGTTGTTATGAACCCTGGCTCGAGTTTTGAGTCACATATTTGTCGCTAATACATAACTCTAAACATATAAGTAACATTCAAAAATTCCACTACCTAAAATCATCATTAAAAGGTAACGCGTTACTAGTTATAGAATCAATGGAATTCTCTTCAGATAACTATTCCGTTATGTGGGAATTGTTACTGAATTACAATAGCCGACTCTTAGTTCATATTCATAACCATGTTAAGGCGTTATTTACTATGGACGCACTATACAAGGAGGCGTCCAGTCACATTAGAACGCTAATTGATGTAATTTTGAAAAACTAACGCGCTTTAAAAATCCTAGGTGAACCTACGGACGCCTGGGATACGCTCATTATTTATATGATTGTGTCACAGTTAGATAAAATAACCGAACGCGAGTGGAAGACCTATAAATGTACATTTTTGTCAAATCATTCGAACACAAAGCGCCATATTAAATTGAGCGATTTGATTGGGTTTCTACAAAACAGGGCCGATATGCTAGAAACGCTACAGCTTTCGCATTCCAAGTGACAGAACGTACAAACAGACACTAAAAAACAAGTTTCATATTCGAAGAAAACATTGCACTGTAATGTCTCTTCTAATCAGCCGAACGATCGCCAGTCTCGCTTTTACACACCGTGTCCAAAGTGTAGGGGATCGCATTCGCTTTATTCGTGTCAAAGTTTTATTGAAAGTAATTTAGAATCAAAGTTAAAGATAATAAACGACAACAACCTTTGTGTGCATTGTTTGCGGTCGGGACACACACCTGATGTGTGTAGATTCGGGCCTTGCAACAAAGGTAACGAAAAACATAATTCACTCATATATAACGATAGCTGTGGAGGTTATAGAAAGATATAACGATAATACTAACACAGTTGCATTTCATTCGAGTATTTCACATAGCTCCGACGAGCGTGAGGGCGCGGCTTGTACTGAGCGCACTTCCCTTCCCGAGGACTCGTCAATCCAAGTAAACAAGGCACATAAGGCATATAAAAGCGCGCAGTGTCCATTCTATAGGTACGCATGCGGTTCTGCTGTCAACAGTAGTCGAGGTAGCCGGCGCTAACGGTGTTATCTCCGGGCGCGCGCGCTTCTTGATAGTGGACGCCAGCGGTGCTTTATTTCAAAATCGTTTTGTGACAAGCTTAACGCATCATTATTTAAGTCTAGTCATGAAATATGAGGCGTAGGTAATTCGATTCAGAAACTTGTAACATCGATATTAAATTGCAAGTGGATAATACATTTGTAACACGCATTAATCGTTACGTATTATCCCAAATATTGTCTAAAATACCGGCCTTATGTCAATTAAGCGCGCAGTTTTGCATTCCAGACATCATAAGAATGGCAGATCCGCAGTTTTAAGATTCTAAAAATGTAGACATTCTAATAGGCGCAGACGTGTTCTGGGATCTTCTAGGAGAGGATGCATTATTTCTGGACCAATTTTCGTTCAATTTAATAAACAAGTTTCAACGTAAATTTGAATAAACTTTTAAGTGTGATCAGTGTTTAACTCAAGCATTCCACTTACCTACTACTGTAGTAAGCCGTGGGGTGCCGGCAGTAGAATGTTACCCCTCCTCTCATGCCCGTGGATGCAGTAAGAGCCTGCTAAGGGATACCTCCGGAAGATGGGCAGCAGCGTCTTTCCGTGTATCAACATCCCGTACTGCGCTCGCCAACCTGCCTGCCAAGCGTGGTAAGTATGGCAACTACCCCTCATGGATCTCCATGAGGGGTCGTTGCCATACTTACCACAGCCTGTTCAGTAGTGAACTTTTTACGGCTGGAATGATGATGATGATGACTACTGTAGTTAGGTTTGCCGGTTTTGTTTGTCGGCTTGTTAAAGTTCGTATTTCCAGCGGAGTTTGTATTTCCAGCGTGTTTCTGGGAATTTTTTGTGTCTTTTTGTAGGTTTTTCACTGTTTCTAATGCCATGAATTGGTTTTCTAGAAACGTAAAAATTTTATTTAGGTTATGTAAATCTCTGTTGTTCTGAATTTTTTAAGAATATTCGTTGAATGTGACAGCATCAAATTTTAGTGACATGTAGTGCACAATCATTGGGCCCCAGCTTTTCACATCGACACTCATATTAGTTAAGTACAAGTTAGTAAATAAACCGCCGTGGGGTGCCGGCAGTAGAATGCTACCCCTCCTCTCATACCCGTGGATGCAGTAAGAGCCTGCTAAGGGATACCTCCGGAAAATGGGCAGCAGCGTCTTTCCGTGTACCTATCAACATACCATACTGCGCTCGCCAACCCGCCTGCCAAGCGTGGTGAGTATGGCAACTACCCCTCATGGTCCATGGTCAAGATCCATGAGGGAGGCCGGTGTTCAGTAGGGTACGGTTTACGGCTGAAATGATAGTAAATAAAAATAAGAAATAAAATAGTAAGCCCATTTAGGCTTTCCTAATGACTTCATGTATTACTTAATGTTGTCAGCAGTAGGATTTTGAATGACTGGAAGCCGTTATTCTTCTCGTTTTTCTTCTTAATATCATTTTTTATTTCTATGATGGTTGTTTGATTCTTCATAAGATCCAATAAGTATGTATTTTTTATTTTTCTTAATGTCTTGAATATCTTCTCTGTATTTTTCTGCAAAGCTCTAATCTAGGACTCCAAACAGGCTGTTAGCAACATATCCCACTCCATCGATCAGACCGTGTTTTTTTCGGTGAGATAAGTGTTTATGCGGTGACAGTAGTAGGCCGTTAAAGTAGTTAAGTTGTTCCATTTCGGATAATCAATTTTGTGTAGTGCTCAGACAAAATTTTTTATCCAATTCTTCGCAGAGGTTTGCTATGTTGTTTATGTAGTTTTCTATGTCTTGGTTTGATTGCCAGTATGTTGCTAGGTTATAGAATGTCAGTAAAATCCATTCGTCGTGGAACTGTTGAACTTTTCCAATGGTGTCGTAGTAAATTGGTCGATTGTATGCAAGGCTGGTGTTCTCAGCGTTTAAAATTGTACTTTCTGCGTAAGTTGGAGTGCAGTATGACCCGGTAATCAATGCTAACAATGTTAGAAAGTAAATCAACATAGCCATATAGCTATTTCTTCCATTACAACTGCGTTTTTGAGGTACGTTTATGTTCCCATTTTGCTGATCGTTGTTTTCTTCATGTGTTAACAGTTTAGTCAGTTTAGTAATCAGCCTCTTCATTACTCCAATCTGAGTCTTTATAGTGGCAACTCTTACTATGCCATCTTATACAGCATGAACTTGGGTTACTTTTCCCATGGCCCATTTTCCTTAACGTATGTGTGTAGCGGTAAAATGTAAGTGATGGCAAGCCAACGGATACAAATTCAAGTTAGAGCTATGGAATGTTCGAGGCACTATGTGGAGTTATGGATTCCAGGGTCACAAAGAAGCTGTATTAGACGTAACATTTTCACCATCTGGAAAACACATGGCCTCTGCTTCTCGAGACAAAACTGTCATGCTCTGGTTGCCCAATGTGACTGCCAGCACAGGCTTGTGTAAAACGCACTTACAGGCCGTACAATCTGTTCAGTTCAACCATGATGGATCAAAAATAATAACAGCACCAGATGACAAAAATGTCAAGCTATGGTCTACTAATAAGCTTAAATTCATATCATCATTTATTGGCCACACAAACTGGGTTCAGTGTGCTTGCATGACGGTTGATGGATCACTGATTGCGTCCTGTTCTGATGACAAGACCACAAATCTCTAGAACCCAGAGAGCAGTGAATGCATTTACACATTTAAGGACCAGAAAGGCAACAGTCTTTGCTTGGCCTGGCTTCCTTCTTGTTGCTACATTGCAGAAGTACTTTGCATGGAATCGTTAAGCTTTATGATGTAAGGACACAAAAATTTGTACAATATTATAGCATTCACAATGATGCAATAATACAAATGGCCTTTTATCCTAGTGGAAACTACATCCTTACTGGCAGCAAGGATGGCATAATGAAGATACTGGACTTATTAGAAGGACATACAATATTCACTCTAGATTGTCATAATGGAGCTTGAATACTGTAAATTTTTCGCCGAATGGAAATCTCTTTGCTTCTGCTTGAGAAGACAAACTGGTTTTTATATGGAAAACCAACTTTAGAGATCTATCAAGTGACATGAAGGAAATTGTGTCTCAAAATCGAACACCAACACAGCGGGAGGCAGATCACACTTCGGGAATGAAATAGGTCAATAAAAAATTATCCTATTTTCGCTTAATTGCATGTTTCCGTTCACATTAGCATTGATTTCTGGATTTATTAAAAAATACATAAGTGAACAATGATATTAGTACGAAAAAAAAAAAAAATCCGGCGAGAGCTCATTTTTCATAATTCGAATTCACATCTCAGTATCCTTGATGCTCCTTTGAAATTCGTACCGCAGTCTGAGTACATATGTATGTCTTGGTGTACCTCTTCTGGCAAAAATTCCCTTGAATGCTTCGATGAACATTTCAGTGCTCAGATCTAAAACGAGTTCAATGTGCACCGTGATCGTTGTGCACATAAAAATAGCCTTTACATGTCTTCACCCCTCTGCCTTTATTCAGTTTTAGGTCTATACAACCTGTAAAATCCACTCCTGTGTGAGTTAAAGGTCGCAAAGGGGTGGCTCTTTGCGTTGGCAGATCAGCCATATTATACTGATAGCTGTCTGTGGGCTTAAAGGTGTTTGGTTGCTACCTACAATCCAGTAATGCTGACGTAAATAAGCAAGCGTCAGCCTTGCGCCGCCATGCAAAGTAGCTGCGTGGGTCTCTTCAATAACTAGTTGAGCGAATCTTCCGTTTCGTAGTAGGATCATAGGATTTTTCATTCCAGCTGGTAATTTAATTTTGTTAAGCCGGCCTCCGACTAGTAGAACTCTATTTTCTAGCTTGTTTATGGTACTCTTGTTTGTTGGCGTTTGATTTTCTGAAAGTAGTTTGTATTCCATTTCAAAGTAATTTCTTTGCATACATTTCACAATCAGTTCATTTGTTGTAAGTAGTGTCAAGTATGTAGTTATCGCCTTGTAGGCACGCGCTGCATCACATTTCTTCGCTGACAATAAGTAGCTAGCTTTTGTAATAAATCGCATCATCCAAGCGTATCGTGATACGCCGAACATGTACTAATGAACTGTACTTGTTTAATAATTCAGCAATAAGGTTATCGCTTGTTTTAGTTATAGCTAGGGCTGTCTCTTCGTTTTGTTCTATGTTAGTCGTAAATAATTCAGCAATAAGGTTATCGCTTGTTTTAGTTATAGCTAGGGCTGTCTCTTCGTTTTGTTCTATGTTAGTCGTAAACAATTCAGCAATAATGTTATCGCTTGTTTTAGTTATAGCTAGGGCTGTCTCTTCGTTTTGTTCTATGTTAGTCGTAAATAAACAGTTCTTAGTTTTAGATTCAGGATTTCCAGTGAAAGTTTCCAGCACCTCTGGTCCATTCCACCATAAATCGAAATCTAGTAGTTTTTTCGGGCTCACGTCTCATGTAGCACAATCAGCAGGATAACTTTTTGACTGAATGTTATAATCATTTTAATAATAATCATTATCATAGTATTTATTTGACACATTTTTTTATATTACAAATGTAGATTCCTTAGGATCTTGAACTAGCCTAGGCTGTGTTTCGAGTTCCAAGGCCTCTTCTTATAACAATAATCGCCTGTTGTATTATAATGTCAAACAACTATCTAGGTCTAGGTCTATCTACTATATATAATTTACAAAATTATAAAAAAAACGTAACGTTAATGGTAAAAACAAAGCAAGTTTAAAATAATCAAATATCCTCAGAAAATATGAATTATCTAAATTAATATCAATAAACTAGTAGTCGCCCGCGGTTTCACCCACATCTTTGGTTACTGCTCCGCTCCCGTAGGTCGTAGCGTGATGTTATATAGCCTTTAGCCTTAGCCTTCCTCGATAAATTGGCTATCTAACACTGAATTATTTCAGTGTTAGATAGCCAATTTATCGAGGATTATCGAGGATTTTTCATATCGGACCAGTAGTTCCTGAGATTAGCGCGTTCAAGCAAACAAACTCTTCAGCTTTATATATTAGTATATAGATTATGTATAACAGGCGAGTTACACAAAGTGTGATATAATTACATAAGCATGCCGGCAGTAGAATGATACCCCTCCTCGCATGCCCGTGGATGCAGTAAGAGCCTGCTAAGGGATACCTCCGGAAGATGGGCAGCAGCGTCTTTCCGCGTATCAACATTCCGCACTGCGCTCGCCAACCCGCCTGCCAGGCGTGGTGAGTATGGCAACTACCCCTCGTGGAGATCCATGAGGGAGGCCTGTGTTCAATAGTGGATGTTCTACTGATGGAATGATGAGGATCATCTTTTATTGACCTATTTAATTCCCGAAGTGTGATTTTCCCGCTGTGTTGGTGTTCGATTTTGAGACACATTTTCCTTCATGTCACTTGATAGATCACTAAAGTTGGTTTTCCATATAAAAACCAGTTTGTCTTCTCAAGCTGAAGCAAAGAGACTTCCATTCTGCGAAAAATTTACAGTATTCAAGCTCCATTATGACCATCTAGAGTGAATATTGTATGTCCTTCTAATAAGTCCAGTATCTTCATTATGCCATCCTTGCTGCCAGTAAGGATGTAGTTTCCACAAGGATGAAAGGCCAGTTGTGTTATTGCATCATTGTGAATGCTATAATATTGTACTAATTTGTGTGTCCTTACATCATAAAGCTTAACGATTCCATGCAAAGTACCTCTGCAATGTAGCAACTAGAAGAAAGCCAGGCCAAGCAAAGACTGTGACTTTCTGGTACTTAAATGTGTGAATGCATTCACTGCTCTCTGGGTTCCAGAGCTTTGTGGTCTTGTCATCAGAACAGAAGGCAATCAGTGATCCATCAACCGACATGCGAACACACCGAACCCAGTTTGTGTGGCCAATAAATGATGATATGAATTTAAGCTTATTAGTAGACCATAGCTTGACTTTTTTGTCATCTGATGCTGTTATTATTTTTGATCCATCATGGTTGAACTGAACAGATCGTACAGCCTGTAAGTGCGCTTTAAATAAGCCTGTGCTGGCAGTCACAGTGGGCAACCAAAGCCTGACAGTTTTGTATCGAGAAGCAGAGGCCATGTGTTTTCCAGATGGTGAAAATGTTACGTCTAATACAGCTTCTTTGTGACCCTGGAATCCATAACTCCACATAGTGCCTCGAACATCCCATAGCTCTAACTTGTATTTGTATCCGTTGGCTTGCCATCACTTACATTTTACCGCTACACACATACGTTAAGGAAAATGGGCCATGGGAAAAGTAACCTAAGTTCATCCCGGAGAAGATGGCTTGGTAAGAGTTGCCACTATAAAACTCAAACTGAAGTAATGAAGAGGCCAATTACTAAACTGACTAAACTGTTAACACATGAAGAAAACAACGATCAGCAAAATGGGAACGTAAACGTAGCACAAAAACGCAGTTGTAATGGAAGAAATAGCTATATGGCTATGTTGATTTACTTTCTTACATTGTTAACATTGATTACCAGATCATACTGTGCTCGAACTTACGCAGAAAGTACAATTTCAAACGCTGAAAACACTAACCTTGGATACAATCGACCAATTTATTACGACACCATTGGAAAAGTTCAACAGATCCACGATGAATGGATTTTACTGACATTCTACAACCTAACAACGTACTGGCAATCAAATCAAGACTTAGAAAACTACATAAACAACATAGCAAACCTCTGCGAAGAATTGGACAAGAGATTTTGTGCGAGCACTACACAAAATTTATTATCTGAAATGGAACAACTTAACTACTTCAACTGCTTGCTACTGTCACCGCATAAACACGTATCTCAACGAAAACGCGGTCTGATCGATGGAGTGGGGTATGCTGCTAACAGCCTATTTGGACTCCTAGATCAGCGCTTTGCAGAAAAATACACAGAAGATATTCAAGTTATTAAGAAAAATTAAAAATACTTATTGGATCTTCTGAAGAATCAAACGACTATCATAGAAATAGAAAATGATATTATGAAGAAAAACGAGAAGAATTTGGTAGATCAATTTGAACTCGTAAATAAGTACATGAACGACACCGGGATGAAGCTATCTAAACTTCAGTCCAAGATCAGAACTGTCATGGCCACTATTTTTTACTTTACATAAGTCTCGCTTACGGCGCACTTACTGCTGATGAACTTAAAAAATGTTCAAGAAATCCTATACAATGCTCTTGTACGAGTAGATGTAAACAAAGGTCACATAAATACGCATCTACTAACTCCAGTAAACTTGATAAAACAGCGTACCCAACAGTATATAGCAGTGAAATTTCGGGAAAACTGCCGAAAACTCTAAATTTCCCAGTGGAGAACATTGATGAAAATGTAAAGGATATTTACAAACTACTCTATGTAAAAGCTTGTATCTACTATATACTATGGATTGCGAAGAGGCGAGGTTGGTTCAATAGAAAAAAAAACACCTTTGTTCCAACAACGAATAATACGAGAGAATGTGAGACGTACGAGCTATAATCACGAGACTCAAAAGCCAATTTACGCATTTGCGGAAAAAATACTTAAACCCCTTGGTCGACATCAATGGTGGAGCGTCCGCGCAAGGACGAGGCGCGTCTGGCGCCCGCGTCAGCAGCGCGCGATCGTCGTGTCTCCCACGCCGCAACACCGCAACGATGTTTAATTTAATTTTCGATTGGTTACTTAATGTTATTATAAAATACTATGCTGTGTAATTTATTTTAAGAGCTTTCATACTTTTGCTTTTTTACTTTTACATAGATTAGGTACTTGTTTTGAATTTACTTTGAACAAACGATTTCTTCTCTTGTTTTTATCTCATTTCGGGGTTGGCAATAGGTAGCCAACCTGTTTATCCTCGCAGATAGCGGACGGTAGTTGCATTAACACCTGCGCATTAATAACAATCAATCGTAAAATTTTCATTTTCTTAGTTTTGTTTTTGTTTTATTTGAACGGATTTGTTTCTGTTTCCGTTTGAAAAGTTTTCTTACTAGTAAATATCTACCTCTATACTAATATTATAAAGTTGAAGAGTTTGTTTGTTTGTTTGTTTGCTTATCTCAGGAACTACTGGTCCGATTTGAAAAATTATTTCAGTGTTAGCACAGATAATATAATACACTAATAGGTAGTAGTAGGTGTTAGATAGCCGATTTATCGAGGAAGGCTATATATCACTTATCACGCTAAGACTTATAGGAGCAGAGTACCAATGAAGAATGTTTCAAAATCGGGTTTTTTTTTTCTTTTTGAGAGTTTGTGCTTCGTGCGCTGCGTAAACGGTTAAAGTTTCGAAAAAATCATGCATGACAGAATGAGCCGTTTTCAGTAACAAAACAAAAAGAGTTTTCTACTAAACCTAACAGATGGAGCTGGCAAGCGGAGTAAGCAAGTTTGTGATTAATCCTGTCATTGTCAAATTGTGCCTACCAGTAAAAGAAAATTAACGCCATCTATATGGTTCGAGGTAACTATTTTACTTTTTAATGAAAACGCCTCATTGTTTCCCCTCAAAAGATCTTAAAAAAAGTCAGCGACAGCAAACATCTATATCTTAAGGTTGGCTCAATATAACCTTTTTATGCAAACCACATTTGTTCTATAATAATTAATAATTCATTATGTATTTGCGAAGGTGTTTTTATAAACATGATTTAAATCCTTATCCGAATAAACGCGTTATTCATTACAACTATTTTATTTTTAAAACAAAATTGCATTTTACATCATTTGATTTCAGAGAATATCTTAGGGGATATTGCAGTTTTAAAATAACATCGCAGCAAAATAATGATCTTTACATCCGAGTGGCCTACCCCCAAATTCACTTAAATTAATAATTGGCACTCCAATTGTTGCTTAGAAACCTTAAATCACCAAATTTATGCAACGGAACCAAACTCCAAGTAAACTTTCTTCGCAATAACGTGATTGGTGCTACAGTTTTGACTGGTTTGAATGTGAGATACCTCACATCCCCTATGATACCAACGGATTTGCCTTTTAACTTATAAATAATTCAATTTCCGGTGAAAGTATCTATCGTTTGCGGTAACAGTTAATAAGGCCCAGGGGATTTAAGCGCGCTTTACGACCACATTGTTTTTCGCACGGGCAACTACATATGTATATGTTGCCATATCGAGATCTGGTTCTGGTTAAAATCAATATCTGCTTCTGCCGGAAGAAAACAAAACTAAAAATATAATGTACGCAGAAGTAGGGACTAAAAATAACATAGTTTTGAGTTTTAAGAATAACCTACAATCTACATGATATAAGATTATAAGACCCAGTACTAAAAGTACGTAAAAGCACCTTACGTTGTAAAGTTTCACTCTTACCGATAAAAGCGTGATGTAGGTACCTAAAATAACGCTTAAGGTAAGGTATTATTTAAAAACAAGCATTGGTACGGGGGTTCCAGAAAGGGGGGCGAAGTAGGTTCCCGAAAAATGCCATTTTTGACCTTTGGTGACCTTTTGAGGTCATAATAACTCCGGTCCCTGTGACCCTAGGGTCACCAAAATCAATCAGTGTCCTTCTCTCATTAAGACAGTGCTAACAAAAAAAAATCATAAAAATCAGTCAACGCGTTCGGTTGTACCTAATCCTGTCATGCACAGACGTTACAATACTACGTTAGTAATTCCCGTTTTTACAAAATGAATACATTTATTTGTTTGTGTGTTTCGTGACGCGCGCAGTAAGTACATTTGGAACTGGTCAGTGATCTTACTTCGGAAGCTTACCTACTTATAAAAGCTTAATAGATTCATTTAAAGATTTTCAAGACGCGGTAAACCACTGGAAATATTTTCTGATAATGGTTGTAAGGTTTTTTTTTTTTTGCAAAGATGAAAAAAGATTGGATTTTTCTATATTTTTTTTACAAAGATGTCCTTTAGACATTATTAAATACGCAGCAAGTCAGCAAATTAAATTTTAGTTAATTAGTTTTTTATTCGCCTCATTTTGGTGGTCTGTGGGAGGCAGTTGTAGCCATGTAAACAACATTTACGCCGGGTTTTTGGAAACGCGCACCTAACCTTCGAGGAGTTTAGTACGGTTTTGTCACAGGTAGAAACTGTCTTAAATTCCCGACCACTATCTCCTCTTTCTCCAGACTCCAGGGACCTTTCTCCTCTGACACCTTTTGGTTGGTCGACCACTGACTGCTCCTGCAAGCGATGACGTCACCGATACCCCAGTACACCAATTGCTTTAAAAGGGTCAAGCAGATACGTCAGAATTTTTGAACACCATACGTGCACTAGCAGCGGAGCAGCCAACTCCCGCAACCACCACGACTACGACGACCCCGCAACCCACACCGGACCTACCGCACCTCGCAACCACCATCACACCGAAGATTCTCCAGCACGACCAGGCCCACCTGGAGGTGTTGGATGCAGCACTACAGATCCTGCACGACGTCCTTATAGCGATCAGTCAGGGGACGAGCCCGATCCCGATGATCCTCAGCGACGAAGGAACGCTCGTGCATCTGCAGCTGCGCTAAGGGGGACCTGAAAAGGCCCTCCGGCCTCACCACGCTCGAGTAAACGCGGGCCTCAACAACAGGCTCAGTAGAACCGACCCGAGGACCCCTTGATTTTAATTAAGGGCGCACATTAAACCGTAGAAAGGGGCTCACGCTCGGAACTGCTTCCCCACGAAGATAACCCGCCGGGTTTTCCGCTAAAATAGCACATGGAAAGTGTGCTAGCTACCTTTCCAGGCAAGGAACCATTCTTGCCTGCAATACCAATTGCCAGGGTAGCATACAGACAGCGTCGGAGTGAGTCGACGGGGTTATGCGAAGATCTGCCCTCTCATTTCGGACGAGGAGTTTACACCATTACACTGAAAGCTGCTGCTTCCACGGCCGGGGGCATGTTCGCGCTTAGAAGAAAAAATGGAACGGAACTATTCACGTAATCCAACTTCACGACGCCGACGCGACGGAACAATCAGCGGCGGCTTCCATCGCGTGATATCGCAAATCGCTAATGCGATTGGTTAAAATATTGTTCCCACACCCTCCTATCCTAGGATCTTATAAATTAGTTTTTTAGACGCCATTATTGAATACACGAGTCAACAGCACATCACATTTTTTATTTAAAATCAGTAAGACCAGGAAATCCAGTCCCAAGCTAGGCTATCAATAAACGCTTAGGTAGCATCAGCACGGTACAGACGTTTTTCCGCTGAAATGATGATGATGATGAAACTATCCTCGACTTATTACTATCCGCTATTTTCACTATTTTCTGTCTTTGTTATATTATGTCATGTGTTAGTATTAAGTACAATAAAGAGTTATCTATCTATCTATCCACACTCAGCAGACTCACCCGCGTTGTTCCCTTTCCTGTGGGAATACAAAGATAAAATATAGCCTAGGTAAGTTACTTTCGGATAGCTTTCTAATCGTGAAGGGATTTTGAAAATCGGTCTAGTAGTTGTTAAGTTTATTCGTTACAAACATACACCATACAAATCTTTCCTCTTTATAATACTGAGAGATGAGAGATTAATTTTACATTACACTGTGTTGTTTAAATTGGCAAAGAAAGACATGTTGTGCCGACCTAACATCACACACTCACACGCTAGAAATATTAAATTGTATCGTTTGACATTTGCTTCAAGGATTGTTGAACGATATTTTGGATGGCTCGTCAGAAGCCAAGTTAGCTAATCGGCTTCTCCGCTGAAATCCCACTAATATTAAAAAGCCGAAAGTTTGTTTGTATATGTATGGATGTTTGTTACCTCTTCACGCAAAAACTACCCTTCGGATTAAGCTGAAACGTTGCATGCTTATTTATGTTGACAAGGATTAACACATAGGCTACTTTTTCTTCGGGTACAACGCGTGTGAAGCGGAGGGCAGAAGCTAGTTAATTATATATGTATGAAATGACGATATAAATACTAATAGCTTCTGTAATCGGAAATCGTCTGTATGAACCGATGTGTCACATTCAACTATAAGATATCAACTCCTTGGATTTTTAAAAAATATTTACCATACCCAGAGTATTTCCTGATATTTATTTTCTGTTTATTACTTATACATTACCACTTCGGTTATCATTATTTATTTTATAGTTTAATTTCCTTTTTTATTTTTATTGGTAATAGTCTTGTTTTATTTTATTATTGCATGTATAGTTTATCTATTTTTATAATATTTATTAAATTTATGCATATTGTGTAAGTGTTTTGCATAATATCCTTTATATTTGGGCAATACCGCTTTGAGTTTTTTTACTGGTTCTGTGTAAGGTTGGCTTGAAGAAACCGCTTTCAGCGATAAGGTCGCCTACTGTACAATACAGTATTCATTAATTAATTCATTTCCTGTTTTAATCATCTCATTCATAGGACGACCACTCCTAGACATAAGCTTCCGTCATGGATTTACAAGTAGTGATGATGAGAGGATAGTTGTCATACACCTGGGGTTGGCGAGCGCAGTACCTACGGATGTTGATATGATATACGGAACGACGCTGCTGCCCTTCTTCCGGTTTCCGGTAACCCTTGTCAGATTCTTACTGCATCCACGGGCAGGAGAGGAGAAGCAACATTTTACTGCCGGCACCCCATGTCAGTAAAGGTAATGACCACTATCAATTGTACATAGGTGATTTAAAATTAACATAATATAAATTTTACTCTATGATTGTTAAATTCTATGAACTTGAACAATAAATAAATAATTGGTAAAAACCGACATAATTTACCAAGAACTATTTATAGGTTGCCGTGGGGCGCCGGCAGTAGAATGTTACCCCTCAAGCCCGTGGATGCAGTAAGAGCCTGCTAAGGGATACTATTACTACTATAGTAACGGCAGGCGATCTAACAGTGACAACTCATGGTAGACACACTGGCTGTGTTTGTTGTTTGTTGTGCATGCTGTTTTTGTGTACCAAATAAATGTTTTTCAATTAAATTAAATTCAACCCCACAAGTTAAAAAAATAATATGTGCTTAGATAAATGCTTCCTGAGAGATTTCTATGGATGATAATCGTGATTTGTACAGTACAGTGTAGTTCTTCATCATTTTCTTGACAAGTCTGGACACTAAGCTTCATGATTATGTATTTGAGTTCCTAGTACTTATTAATCATCATCATCATCATCGCAGCCGTAAAACGTCCACTACTGAACACCCTCATGGATCTCCATTAGGGGTAGTTGCCATACTCACCACGCTTGGCAGGCGGGTTGGTGAGCGCAGTATGGGATGTTGATACACGGATAGACGCTGCTGCCCATCTTCCGGAGGTTTCCCGTAGCAGGCTCTTACTACATCCACGGGTAGGAGAGGAGGGGTAACATTCTACTGCCGGCACCCCACGGCTTTGAAGCTATAATTTGGGTTAAACAATCTGAAACGGATTTAAATTTAACTAGTCTTTTGCTGGTGCATGACTTTAACCACTTGTTTATATAGTAGTAAGGCCGTTTGCATCTATTATAGATAATTTATACAGCGTCAGCAACTGGTAATCATGCTGTACGGGACGCTGCAGTGCCTGGGACATTGTTAGATGGATTAGGTTTGCCCAGCACCTATACCATCCTCTCAGCTTAGTCAGCTATTATTCAGAGGAAAGAACAGGTCAATACGTCTGAAGCTAACTAAGCCGCGGGTTTTTTCACGATGTTTCCTTCACCGTTAAAGCACGTGTTAAGTTTGCACATACATTTTTAAAGAAAGAATAATCCATTGGTGCACGGCCGTATCGAACCCACGAAAATGAAAGTCGGGGGTACATACCACTCGGCCAACACGGCTGTATACGATGTAAAGTTTTAGGATACGACGTGGAATTGTAAAGTAAGTTAAGAAAATTGTATTTTTAAACTTACACGCTTGTAATGCAAATACTTAACCGGATATTCTAGTAATGAAGATACACATAATCTCTTGAAAGATTGGGAATTCAAACATACTAATGTTTGTAACTTTAAAATTAACAATTGTAAATTCTCTCAGTTAAGTATATAATTTAAAATTCGTTATATTCAGTGCTTTGTCATTTTTTCCCATAATCTTATAGACATAGACATACTCATTATAACGATAACTATTTCATACTGTTTAACCAAACCTTATACAAATCATAAAATATAACAGGCGTATAGAAAAGCATTTTAAGGTACAACGCGTAAAAAAATACCCATTTAGGTATTTTAGTATCGAGCAAAATAAAAACTTTAAAAAAAAATAAGTTTATTGTATGGGAGTCCCCCTTAAATATTTATTTTCTTCTGTTTTTAGTATTTTTTGTTAAAGCTTTTTGTTTTGTTATAACAGAAATAATTGTAAAAATGTCAACTATCTAGCTATCACGTTCATGAGATATAACCTGGTGATGGACAGACAGACAGACAGCGGAGTCTCAGTAATAAAAATTCTCAACAACTTAGAACCGACGATTTAGTCTCAAAGTTCTTAAGAGTATGAATGAATAATGTAGATATTAATGCAAATCGCTTGACATTTTCCAGCTTTAAAATAAGCAAAGCTGAAACGGAAACTAATGTCTAAATACCTTTTAAAATCTTTTTCTTTGTCCTTGTCCTGTACTAGACTACATTTTACATAGTCAAAACAAATGACAGCTTTCGTCATTTCAGCCGTAAAAGTACTGAACACAGGCCTCCCTTATGGATCTCCATAACGGGTATTAGCCATGCTCACCACGCTTGACAGGCGGGTTGGCGAGCGCAATACAGGATGTTGATACAGGGAATGACGCTGCCGCCCATCTTCCGGAGGTATCCCTTAGCAGGCTCTAACTGCATCCACGGGCAAGAGAGGGGCAACATTTTACTGCCGGCACCTCAAGGCAGCCTTATCAAACAGTTAAAATACAACCTATACCTACTATGCTTGTAAAATACGTTCTTTACGTATTTTACAAGCATATTAGGTCTATATTCTATAAGTTTTCGGTAAGGTCAGATAATGAAGGGATAACACTCAACGTCTAAAAAAGCATTGCTTATTATTACACTTTGGGTACAAGTTATGCTTCTGCGCGGGACATTTTATAATGACTTTATTACTCGCTAGTTACAAATTTATTTACGTAGTAAATCTCCTAGGCCTTGAATAAAAGCATTGAATCAAAATGCCAGAACAGAGAAATTAATCGTTCTGACATTTCGATACTTTTCAAAACAATTGCCGGTAATAAACATTATCCGCCAAAAAATTGATTCCCAACGATTGTAAAATGTACCCAAGTTCACCGTCTACGTTCGCGTCGTCTTCGGTTTAACCCTGACATTGGTAATAGAAGCACCTATAAAAGCCTAGTGGATCAGTTTTGGAAACATTACACGATCGATATTCAGACCGACAACATGAAATTGGTAGGTCGTTTTCGTCTTTTTAAATACCATTCATTGTTTTCTTATCTAAACCGTGATTGAGTAACGTCGGCGGGAAATTGTGATTTGGAATCACGAGTTTATTGTGTGATGTCAATAGGCTTTTTGTGGATTTGAGGACGATTTGTAAACAGTTTTATAATCACCAGTTTTGTAATGTGGCAGTTCTTCAACTACCTCGTAATAGTTTTTAACTTTGCATTAAAATTAAGTTTAACACATTATTTTGTACCTTTTGTAGTTTCAAAAATCCTACGTCAATTAGATCTTCTTAATTTGATTTATAACAGTGTGAATTATTTTGTGAGGTGTTGATAATCCTAATTCCTTTTTCTAGGCTTTAGTGTTTTATATTCTTACAATGTCTATGCGAATCATATTTATTCTCATTATTTACAGTTATAAAACTGATTTCCTTATTTGTTTTTATAAATTGAACAAGTAGTTTTAATATAATGTTATGACTGAAAAAAGCACCTGAAGTTACAGTTCAAAATTTCTTCAGGTTTTTTCATGTTTTTTCTTTCTTACATGTCCCACTGTTGGTCTGATGATTCCTTATCTTCGTCCACTTTTTACGGCCTATTATTTTTTCTATGGACGCAATACATGCACATTATCTCGTGATTTCCATATCTTATTTTTTTGTAATAAATATAAACCTTACAAGTCACAGAAAAAATTTACAATGGTTTCTAAAATTGATTCCCCAATTGCACAATTGTATGTTACCTTAAAAAGTTGCACATGTTAATTTCATATAACTCTTGCAGATAATTGTAGCCGCCATCCTCGGAGCTTGCTCAGCAGCCCCCCAGTACAACCCGTACCGGTACAACCCTTACAATGTGAACCCTACTCCCTACAACCCGAGCTACAACCAGTACAACAGCAGGGCCCGAGCTGGTCTTGATAGATCCGCAGCCGTGCTTAGATCCGACTCTGTTGTGAACGAGGGCGGTTACCAGTTTGCTTATGACACTGAAAATGGTAAGTTTCTACTGCTCACATGCTTTTTATTCCGAAAACTAGTATTCAAAGCTGTATTACAAACAGCAGCACGGGTTTTTTAAATGGTCTTTTTTAAAACTGTCAATGTCAGTCACTGTCACATTAGTTCTTAAAGTGTAGATATGCCTCGAGTGGTTGTTGAGCTGTCGGTGTAGTGTCGTTATGGTGAATGGGTAGGGTTTAATGCTACAACCCGAGCAACAACCAGTACAACGTCAACAGCAGGGCTCAGGCGAGTCTTGAAAGATCTGCTGCCGTGCTTAGGTCTGATTTCGTCGTCAACGAGGGTACCAGTTCGCTTATGACACTGAAAATGGTGAGTTTTTAAAACCCATTATTGTTTTTGGAATCTACGAGTAGATACCTATTAACGTTAGAGTTCTGGTACCCAGTTAAAAAGATTAAGGGCCATTCTTAATTTTATTGACACTTTTAAGAGGTTTGACACCACTTGGCTCGTGACACTGAGAATGATGTGTTTTTTTGAAACTAAAATGCTTAATCTCCTGTATCCAAAGCTAGGTCTGGGTCAATTATTCTGGAATTGTTCCTAAATATCATATTGTAAGTCAACCTGTTTGAAAATTTTACTCGACTGCGCCAGAAAGAGGGTTTTTGAATCCATGAACTCTTTTAGAATCCAATAACGCTAAATTCTAGATTAAAAGTTAATACCTTAATAACGAAAATACCAAGTTATAAAATATGAATTTCATTAATCATTTATTTATAATGCTAAGTGGATTTTACGAAAATTAAAACAAAATCATTAAAAATAAGACTGTTATTTTGAAAGTAGCATTAAATTAACAATGCTGATTAATTGATCTAGATTTTAGCACGGACTACGCTATCCATATTATTGCACATTTATTACTATAAAAAAGGTGTAAATTGGACGTTATAAATAAGAAATCAGTGGGAATTATCCTCAATTTGTTAGTTATTCTCATGGCCAAATATGGGTACCGCTTTTGAATGAAAATTTAACCAAAAGAATCTGTTTCAGAAAGTGCCTTCGTTTGTTTTCCAACGCTTGTTTTCTAGGTTTAATTTTTAAGTAAAAGAGTTATTTTAAGATCTTGTTATTATATACTGGAAGTAAAAACCAGAACGAGTGAAAATATATTCTTATAATAATAATAATAACACTCCAGCGTCAACACGATTTCATCATCATCTTCTTCTCAGCCGTTGGACGTTAACTGTTGGACATAGACCTCCTACATGGATTTCCCAGTATTGATCAAGAGAGGATTGTTGCCATACTTACCACGCTTGGCAGGCGGGTTGGCGAGCGCAGATGTTAAGTACAGGATATTGATACACGAAACGACGCTGCTATCCATCTTCCACAAGTACCCCGTTTCAGATTCTTTCTGCATCCACAGGCAAGGGAGTTGGGGCAACATTTTACTTCCGGCACCTCACGGAGCACAATAATTGACAGAGAGCTTTCTAGCCTTAAGCTAATCAAAACTGGTAGTATACTTACATTAAAGATTTCTTCTTACACATTTGTTATTCCAGGCATCCACGTCGAAGAATCAGGCGTCGAAAACAACGGCATCCAAGCCCAAGGTGGCTACTCTTATACCGGCGACGATGGCCAGGTCTACAACGTAAGGTACACCGCTGGAGCCAACGGCTTCCAGGCGGTCGGTGCTCACATCCCCACTCCCCCACCAGTGCCGGAGGCAATCGCTAGGGCGCTCCAGGAGAACGCTAGGGATGAGGCCGCTGGAATCTTTGATGATGGTAAGTTGAAGTATTTGGAAACATTCCTTTCCATCTAACAGGACAACAATTGGAAACATTAATTCCGTTTTACATATATCAAGAGGCAATCGCTAGGGCCCAACAGGAGAACGCTAGGGATGAAGCCGCTGTAATAATTGATGATGGTTAGATGAAGTATTGGAAACCACTAATGGGTTTATCACATTAAATTTTAATGCTGAACAATTAACACAGCATCACCTAGTCCTAAGCTAAGCAAAGCATGAATTATGAGTACTAGATGACTGATATAATACTTAACATATCGACCTAAATAAAATATACTACATATGTAAGATTACATATGTAGTATATTTTTTATAATATATAGAAAAACATCCTGAACAAATCTCTGCAGATGGTATAGACATTTGTTCCGAGACGGGAATCGAACCCGATACCTCTAGCGCCGCAAGTGGACCTTCACCCGCTGCGCCACAGAGGTTGTAATTGAACCTAAAGAGATGATGAACCTTAAACGTGTGCTTACAAAATCATAATAGTTTTCCCGCTTCGACTAGCATCAAAATCCTGCAAGGCCGCCTTATGCCACCTTTAAATGCTCTTCAATATTTTTTTCATGAATAAAACATATTAACCAACAATCACGTCATATAAAGTTTAGTGCCATCGTCAAAAACAATTTATTATCCTTAATCACCAGCCATTGTATTCGTAGATTAACATAATTATCATAAAAACAATAAATATTATTCAGAAACGGTAAAGCTCCGGGCGATTTGTAGATCAAGATTTCACAACATCCGATCCGAGACCATATTTACGGCATAGTTTTAATAAAGTAGGTAATAGAAGCCATCACTGCCGGCTGAGTGATTGGCCTCAGAGTCGCTCAACGAGCTATTGCTATGCTCGGGGTTTCTCTACGCGATCTAATGTTCATGTGTGCATCGAAAACAATGTGCTCTAACTTAAATTTAGAATAAAAATAAATAAATATATATATACATATATACATACATATAATTATTATTGGTACAGGTGTTGGGCAAGCCTAAGAAATACAAAATTTAAACAATTAAAAATTATAAGTACTTTATTTCTAAATTATACTTACTTTTTATAATTCAATATGCGCCTAGAAAAATTGTTCGGCCATATGAAATGCCATTGCAAATGTTGACTTTGAGCTAAATATGCCGAAATCGCTATGTCCAACCTATGTACCTTCAACTTTTAAGGAGTTTCCTCGATTTCTCATGGATCCCATCATCAGTACTGAGTTTTGAAATGGGACCTAATTCAAAGTGTATTTATTCGATATTTTACAAAATCGGTTCATAAGCGAAGGACGGGTATAACACTGCCTCGTTAGCTCGCTCTGATAAATATTTATAATAATACTTATATTACTATAAGCACGGGAGGAAAAGTTTTGATATTTGCGCTAGGTATTTAATATTTTGTTAAGTTTTATATTTATGAATAAATGAAATTACTTTTTGCCATATGTTCGTAAACAGGTAGAATTCTGGCTTTTCGACGGCCCTGCCGCGGCTTGCTCGCTTTGCTCGCTCGGCTCGTGCGTTGTTGCAATACAACCAGAACCTAACCTATTTTTTTGGGTTACTTATTAGAAATAGTAAAAAAGTTAGAATTAGGTTCTGGAATCTCTTCAAGATTAACCCATTTGTTTCAGTGCAACACACAATGTAACCTAAATTCAAAATCATAATAATGTTTTTAGGCTTGTTGTTTGTCATACCTGAAAAAAAATGTAAGAAAAAACAAACAATTATTATATCTTTTTATCCACATGGGTGAGACCAGTAGGTCTACCATGAGTTTTCACAACCTACTCGCTAGCGACTGTAGTTAAAAAATTGTAAGTGTAAAGCGCCTCTAGATAAGAATCGTATCGGAAACCCTAAAGGAACAATGTTAAAACCTCCCATGATGAATTTCTCGCACTTGACTTATTATTATTACCATAAAAACGAACATTTTCATGGCATAATTTATATGATTTAAGTCCAGTGCCGTGGTGCCGGTAGTAAAATGTTACCCTTCCTCTCATACCCGTGGATGCTGTAAGAGCCTGCTAAGGGATACCTCCAGAAGTTGAGCAGTAACTTCTTTCCGTGTATCAACATCCCGTACTGCGCTCGCCGACCCGCCTGCCAAGCGTGGTGTGTATGGCAACTACCCCGTCATGGAGATCCACGGGGGAGGCCCGTGTTCAGTAGTGGACGTTTTACGGCTAAAACGATGATGATGCAAGCTCTCAAATTATTACAATAATACCATCACTGACAAAAACGTACCTATAATCAGCTAGCTATAAGCGAGCTGTTCGTTTCGTGTGGAAACAGAACGACGCGGTATCATTACGGTAAGAACGTATCTAACGATGTATCTCTTTGCCTATATTATAATAGACGATACCGCAAAACGCATCGTTGTGTGAAGATGCACTTAGTCTAATGCTTACGTGATATTACAAGCGCAGAAACGTAGTATTATCCCGCCCACCATACGATAAAACGTCAAATGAATTCAATTTGTAAAGCGCAAAGATTTAAAGATCCTCTCAAATAGGTTTTACCCACAATAACGCTGATTAGTCGAAGACGCTACCCAAATACGAACAGAAGGATACAACCCACGCAAAATGCAACCTTATAGATAATTAACTCCTATTATCTATTCTAAAGACAATGGCAGATTAGGTAAGCCTACACATACAGCCTATACATACAAATAAAACATGCAGGCTACATTTTATTAGTCAGTATATGTTTAAAAACATATCCGACATTATGTAATTCTTCCGCCGACTTATGTGTACAAAATGACAAAGAACTGCCAATACTTAACCTTAAAACCCAGTCCTCCCGCGACCATGATCAGGTGCAATCCGGTCGAAAATAATAAAAAAGGTATGGGATAAAATCCTGTATTTTAATAACTAATAATAAAAATCTTGTATTTTTTTATTGCTTGAAAAAAGTGTGAGCTAAATCCGATCACTTGCAGACAAGTGAATTCGATAGGTGGTTAAAAAGTTTTTTCTTAATTTGCAATCCCAATTCTCCTGACTAGGTTTCAATGTCTATTAAATTAGTCGAAAAAAATACTTATCTAAAACGTAATAAAATTTGGAAGTGGGGCTCGTGACGTCATAAATTACTCTAAACTGTCCGTGACGTCACGGGACATTTTGAATCATTTTGACTCAATTTATCCCCGTTATTTTTATATATTTATTTATTTATATTATTTATTTACTTACGTATAAAATTCACTTTTAAAACAACCAAGAGTTACCCTATTGATTGTAATGTTAACCAGTTTTTCTACTCACGATAATATTATACGTAGTTTCCAACGTGTTCAGTTCCTCCCAGGGGAACTTTCATCAGGGAATGGAGTGTTACGCGGCACCTTCTCCTTCCTTCTCACGCGCTTGCACTGAAAGTTCCCCTGGAGGAACTGAACACGTTGGAAATTTATTTTCGACGCATAATTAACGTGAGTAGAAAGCCCGTTTACTGTTAAACGTATACATTTAAATTATACATTTAAATGTATACATTTAATTACATACTTTTAGCCTGTAGTTATTTATTTGCCAATTAACTGCAAGGCAACGGCCATCCTTTATTTTTCCAGCCATCTTCTCCAGGACTTCCATTCTTCTACGTTGATTACGTAGAAGAATGAGAAGTCCTACGTTTCCACATTTTAAAAAAATATTTAGCTCGTAGGACTTCTTTCCAAAGTAGGCTTAAAATTTCAATCTAGTAAGCTAGCCTATGTATTTAAATCTTCTTATTTGTGTTCACAGGCAGCTACCACGATGATAAATACTCTTCCGGCGTAGTGGCCGCCCGCACCTACAACCCGCAGAGGTATAACGCCTTCAGGTCCGGACGCTACTACTGAAGAATATTTTAGAGATTCTAACCGTGCCATTGTTAATTAAGAATGCAATAAAGTGATATTTTTTAAATTTATTTATTTTATCATTTTGAACTTAGCATTTAATGTGCTATAGCACCACCTAGCCCCAAAATAAACAGAGCTTATGTTATATTTTATTCAAGAAAGACACAACAAAACTAGTCGCTAAAGAGCTTCTAGAAGTCCCGTAAAGATATAAGGGTCTCTACAGGGTGTAATATGCCGTACTAATATGTGTACTTAGCCGAAAGGGGAGGTTTCTGATCATGAAAACAAGTAGTTTTGAAAGGAAAAAATCGGAAATTCGTATTGTTTTTTAAATAATTTTATTACAAATTTCCTCTCTTCGGGAAATATAATAAAGGTAATTTAAGCGATAAATACCCGGTCATATGTGTGTTAATAATTTTACTCTCATCTTAGCCGCAGGACGTTTAATGCTAGAAAAAAGCTTCCCTCATGGCCTAATAATGATCATGAGGGAACTGCGCTCCGTACAGGCTCTTACTGCATCCACGGGCAGGAGAGGAGGGGTGACATTCTACTGCCGGCACCCCACGGCAAATCGCTCTCGCTAGTAGTTCATTATATTTTAATTGAAGTTCCGTAAATTCATTATTTTGGTAGTTTATTGTATTTAAGTTGTAGTCCATTCAATTCATGATTTTCAATGTCAAAATATTTTTGTTGCCCCGTGAGGATGTCGTAGTTGTCGTAAATATCGCGCTCCCTGATCAGTTCAAAATTTTCAGTCTGTAATAGTCGAATGTTCTTTTGAAGTTCACAGTTTTTGGTCTCCTTTTCAAATATTTTTTTCTTGAGAGAAGTAATTTGTTTGCATATATTTTCAAAATCTTTTGCACTGCTTTCCTGTTCTTCTAATAGTAAGCAATTTAATTTTTCTTTCTCTTAGAACTTTTTTTTTAAATTCTCTATCATTGTAATGAGATTTGTGAGGGAAATCTCTCACAATCTGCTAGTTTTCGTGTTTTAGATCTTTATTTTTTAAACAAATTTAAGAAATATCAATTTAATGAAAATCTATTTCAAAATGATCGATTTTCGGTTTCTAAACGAAATGCGTCAGTTTCTATTATGGCAATACTTTAAAATCTGACATGTAGAACGTTGTGTCACTGTCAATGTTCGTTATAGCCTGTTATAGCTATGGGTAACTCACTCAAAAAACCTGACCTGCGAATCAGCTCGCAGATCATGCTCTTGAACTGAACCAGATTCGCAAATCAACAGATCAAAACAGCTCACACTTTCATTGCCGCTCAAAGTTCAAAGTTGATCTACAAAACAGTTGCAACCTGTAGGCCGAGTATTGGGTCAAATTTGACCTTCGATTCGATTCGATTTTTGTTAGACCTCAAGAAAAACGACCCTTTGGAGTGGTATAATATTAAGGGCCCTCGATTTTAACTTTTTGAGCTATCGAAAAGCTGCAAAACGCCTAAAATTACCCTATCAGCACTAAAAGCCAATAAATCTAGATTATTTCTGTGCTAGTTTAATTTCCGTGTTAGTCACGAAAATAAATTAATTTTTTGGTGTGCACTAGCACACCAAAATATGAATTTATTTTTTAATCATTTTTATTTTTTAATCAGTCACGATTTTTTGTACGGGATTGTCAGTCTTCTTGATTTAGACTGGTCTGTTGTAAATAACTAACCAACCCACTGGCACAAGGCAACAGATGGCGCGTTTGGCAAGAGAACAGATCCTGGTCACGACCGTGGTGTCGCATTTCACGGCAAATTTCTAGACGAATATTACTATATCTATGCTGCTCTAACCTGACAAACAGCCTTAGAGTAAGACAAGGATAGGATATTTAACGACGAAAACCATAGAGTGAATCAATTTTCGAACGAAAGTTATAACTTTACTCGGGAATTGCCCTAGCGAGCTATTTCCAGTGTTATTTTTACAAGTCAAAATTAGCCATGTGTTCACATGTGTTCAATATAGCCATGGTTGATTTTGCGTCGACAGACTATTTTAAACATTTTCTAAAACTAGATGATAAATAATATTACCTATGACAAAAAGCAATGTACATGGTGTAAATGTTAGTTTAATCAATTATTTTCTAAAGTAAATTGCAATAGCAGTAAGTTGCCGCAAATAAGCAATTTTATATTTTTTATGGAAGGAATTGACATTTGACAGCAACGATTGCCTGTTGCAAAACCTATCGAGGGATTTGTAATCACCCTGCGGGTGTAGCGGGTCGGCTGACTCATTTGGTGTCGCCTGGAGTCCAGGTCATTCTGGAATTCCTGACAATGAAACAGCGGATAGCTGCGCCAAATCTGCCATTCAAATAGGATGTCTTGAATATTTTCACACTTTTTCCCACGACATATCCTTACAATTTTCTCCAGAAATCTTGGTTAGATATTTGGAACTCCTCCAAGCTGATCAAAGGCAAACACTATGGTGATATTCAACCTGAAATCCCCCCCAAACCTAGGTTTTTCAAATTCTGCAAGGCCAACAAACCCACCACTTACCTTATGTAGGCTCCGACTTGGTCACTGTTGTTCACCTGTTTGTGTAGCCAAACATAGGATCAGGGACCATTCCATGTGTGAATGTGGTTGAGAAGAGGGAAATGTGGACCACATATCCTTTAATTGCCCAAAAAATTATTTCTCATTGTATGATGATATTCTCCAGATATCCCCCGTCCTAGTTCTCTTAATAGTCTCCTATAACTTATCTTTTCCCCTCCCATACATTATTTATTATGTAAATATATATATGTCAATAGCATAAGTTGTAAATATTGTAAATTTATGTCTGTTTTGTGTACATATATGTAAATAGATTACTCTTATTAACTTGTGTTGTGACAGATAAAATTAACCCTACTAAATCATTGGTTAATCTAACTAATCAAAGGTTCTTATTTCTAAATTTATTCTCCATTTTATTATCTGAAACCACTAATTCGACTTTTCTAAAGATTATGATACTCGACACTGGCAGAATTGAGTAAAACCAAACACAAAAGCCACAAAAGAAGAAGAAGCAGAATACTCATTTGGTAAATCAGGTAGGTAGTGTAGCAAGTAATGGGTATACACAGTCTGTCGATAAGGTTGCCAGTTCGATCCCTCACCAATTTATCACGGTGTCAAAACTAATTACATCGATTTGCTTCTAATCCTAGTCGTAAATAGGCTTCGATGTCGTTAATCATGTATAGAAGTTGACATCTTTAAGGATGTTGGAATCTGGGACCTTTTAGGACGGCTTAGGTGTGGCATAAACTAGGTAGGCTTTTATAGATTGTGTGATAAACATACAATACAATACAAAATACTTTATTGCACACCTTAAAAAAATCAGAAAAAAAAATTGGTACATTGGGCGTACATTGCCGTGGAGTGCCGGCAGTATAATGTTGCCCCTCCTCTCTTGCCCGTGGATGCAGTAAGAGCCTGCTAAGAGCTACCTCCGGAAGATGGGCAGCAGCGTCATTCTGTGTATCAACATCCCATACTGCGCTCGCCAACCCGCCCGCCAAGCGTGGTGAGTATGGCAAATGCCCCTTATGGAGATCCATAGCCTGTGTTCAGTAGTGGACGTTTTACGGCTGAAATGATGAAATGATGACAATGGTCGGTCTTATCACTTAGAAGCGATTTCTTCCAGATATGTACTTGCGTTCAAATTTTATAAACTTCTAGCTGTCCCGCTGTCGGTAACCGAGTTGTTCTACGTATTTCCTAATATCTTATTCTGCCCTCTCCATTATTTTATTTGAGGAAGGTCTGAGGGTTAGTCCGGCAGTGTACCTCCTACGGCTGAGATGATGATTATGATGAAGTATATTTCTAGGAGTTATCCCTTGGCAGGTTTAACTGCATCCTTGTCTAGAAAAGAGGATTTCTTTTTGCATACAGCACCAGCTAGTCCTAAACTAAGCAAAGATATGGAAACCAGGTAATTGATAGACTTGTTTTTTTGCGGCTATTATGTCATTGCGGTCAAGCCCTTTTATTGATAGAATGCACATAGGTATACACACACACACACCAACATACACACTACATAAACACTATTATAAAATAAAACTTCTTGGCTTAAAAATGAACCACAAGTCTTAAATCAGTAATATAAAACTCTTCCGTTACTGACGGAGTGACTGATAGACAACACACAGCCTAAACCACTGAACCTAGAGACTTGAAATTTGGCACACATATACCTTGAGTATCCTAGAGGTGCACTAAGAAGGGATTTTTCGAAATTCCCACGGGAACGGGAACTACGCGGGTGAAACTGCGGGGTGCGGCTAGTATTAGTATATCATCTAAAAACAATACAAAAATACTGTGTAACATATCTAATTATGTAAGGGGAGCCCATAGAGGACATACCCAATAGAGAGGAAATGTCATTTAGTTTAAATAATAACTCCGCCAAAAATATTTCATTATTGTACGGGAAAGTATCACAGGTCGGCTGTTGGCGCTGTACTGTCAAAGGCGAGAGACAGTTGTCATTGCATTAGTGCAAAGCACTAATGTGTGTCGGAATTCTCATGACCGTATTTCCTCTCTATTGGATATGTGCTCGATGTGGTAGCCCCATGCAAGTTATTTTGACCTCATTATACTTTATGTCCTAGTATGGGGAACAAAACTACAAAGGGTCGTAATATTGCTGTTGTACCGTTTATACTGTCACCAATATTATAAAGCCGAAAGTTTGTTTGGGCTGATCGAGCTGAAATTTTGCAAGAGTATAGATGTTGACCAGGATTAACACATAGGCTACTTTTGTCTGGGTACAACACATGCGAAGCGGTGGGCACAAGCTAGTTTAGAAATATTTATCTTAGAATACTTTAATACATGACTTTACCGAAGATACCCGGTGGATGAGCAGTCGTTTCGTGGATGCAGTAAAAGTCTGCCCAGGGAGGTATCCCTCACTAGACTTTTACTGCATCCACGGGCAAGAGAGGGGAGGCAACATTCTACTGCCGGCACCTCGCTGCAGCTTAGTGATTCGAAGGGTGATTACGTATCTCGCGATAGGTTTGCAACAGGCGTATATCTCGTGATCAACACTGCAACAGGCGTAAATCTCGCTGTCAATGTTCAATTTTGTGGTATATTATATTATGTCGTATGATGATTTCATAATTCGAATAATCGCGAAAATTCTAGAGATTTTGTTTAAACACGGATAATTAGACAATTATGATTACGTAACCATCCGAAAACAGTAACTGCCTGTGACAGAACCGTGATGGACAGACAGTAGGTTATTAGGTTTTTTTATAACGAAGACACTGCCTGTGACAGAACCGAGATGGACAGACAGTAGGTTAATAGATTTAAATGTAATCACTATTGTCTAATTATCCGTGTTTTCGCAAAATCTATAGAATTTTCGCGATAATTTAAATTACCAAATCATCCTACGACATATACCTACAAGCAAAAATCGTTCGATAGCGAGATATACGCCTATTGCAAACCTGTCGCGAGATACGTAACCACCCTGCCGAGCGAATTGCAAACATAATGATTACCAAACATTATTATCTACCAATCATAATTATATCACTTGCTCTCAATAAAAGACAATTGGTATAATGTAAGCGATACATTCGATACTAGTTGCTGTCTGTGGCTTTGCTTTTTAGGGTTCCGTACACAAAGTGTAAAAACGACACCCTATTACTAAGACTCCGTTGTCTGTCTGTCTGTGTGTCTGTCTGTCTGTCTGTCACCAGGCTGTATCTCATGAACCGTGATAGCTAGACAGTTGAAATTGGACGGCTGAATTGATAAATAAATCAAATGTTTCAATGTTATACGTCTCTCTACGTACTTCTTGTCGTGTTCTACGTACTCTCAAAAGACATCTTGGAATATTTTCTATTGGCAACGACGTTTAGAAGAATATTCATATTAGTTTTTCTGAAAACCTAATGAAACATTTTGAAACAATTTTTTATAGAAATTAAATAAGCCGCGCCCGCGCGCACTCTTATAAGAAACCCGCCGCTGGAATAACATGGCCTTAAGTAGTATATATATATATATATATATATATTGTTATTGCTTAGTAAATAAATAATGCTGGGGACACTACACTACTTAAGGCCATGTTATTCCAGCGGCGGGTTCAGTTCTGAGATCAATGTTAGGATTTATTATTAAATCATTCTTCCATTAAAATCCTTTTCATCCAAAGGTTGTCTGGAAGAAGTCGCTTTAAGCGATAAGACCGCCCATTGTGCATTTCTGTTGTTTTTGTTTTATTTTTTGCATGATTTACACAATAAAGAGTTTATCTATCTTTATAGCTGTTATTTTGACGGACAAAACAAACAGACTATCCAATTTTATTTGTTTGATTTTATAGATTATATATTATATTATATATTTTATAACTGTTCGTAATAAGTGACAAAATAAACATATTTTTATCTTTTATCTTTATCTTTAGATTGGCTAATAGAATGCGAATGAGGTGTGAATCACAACAGTATTGACTGTTTATAATGAGATAATGTAAGGTTTGACTGTCTTTGCAGAGCTTAGAAGTGGCAGAGCGGACAGAATTTAAAATGATACTTAAACAATCTGTTGTTATAACAACAAATACTAAAAACAGAATAAAATAAATTAGCGGCATGAATAGCGGCAACAGAAATGCATCATCTGTGGAAATTTCAACTGTATCACGGTTTATGAGATACAGTCTGACGGACAGCGGAGTCTTAGGATCCCATTTTTAACCTTTGGGTACGGAACCTTCAAAACAAAACGAAAATGAACATAAAGTCACTTACCAGGGAACACCATAAAATCTATTCGATTGTCTTGACGATGAATAGACATGGCCCTGCCTGACACGCACGCACGCGCGACACCTGTCGATACTTGTTGATCTTTGTTCACCAGAATGAAATGAAATGAAAATGTGTTTATTGGTACACCACACCTTAAACATAATTAATAATCTAACTTATGAAGGTAACAGTTTTTCATAAAAGTGTGGTGTGCCAAAAGGTTCTGTCTCAGCAATAGTTGCACATAAGATAAAAGATGCAACGCTGGTATTCTGACAGAACCTTTTGAGTACCGCAACAGAACACATAAAAATAATACGAACAAACAGAAATGTCAATGCAGGCATCACTTGAAAAATAATTTTACGTAAGTAGCCCAAGGAGACCAGACAGGAAAACTGCCCTACCTGTTAAAGTCAGATACTATGGTGGGAGGCAACCATCGTATAGTAGCTAACAGGTGGTCGGTTAAGGACCGTTTTGGCTGACGTCGAGCATTTGTAAGTATTAGAAAAAAATGGATGATAATAAAAATATATATTTGGCCGTGGGGTACCGGCAGTAGAATGTTACCCCTCCTCTCATGCCCGTGGAAGCAGTAAGAGCCTGCTAAGGGATACCTCCGGAAGATGGGCAGCAGCGTCTTTCCGTGTATCAACATCCCGTACTGCACTCGCCAACCCGCCTGCCAAGCGTGGTGAGTATGGCAACTACCCCTCATGAAGATCCATGAGGGAGGCCTGTGTTCAGTAATAGACGTCTTACGGCTGAAATGTACATCAGTAGTAGTTCTCAAGATACCCATCTGTGACAAACAGGCAAACCATAAGGGTTCCTTTTAACCATTTTGGTCCGGAACCCTAATGAAATAAATGATAAATAATTTTTAATCGGGACTTGTAAAATAACGATGTTACAGAAGAACGATGACACTGCAAAAGTTTATAAAGGCTATGGAATTTCACAGAGCGAACTATGGAGATTGTAACGCTCAAACTTATCTTAACTACTTGTTGAGACGTGTTTTACTTCTATACAGCCATGAAATCCTAGTCCTTTACTTGGCAAACAACCTGTTATTCGGAGCGTTCTTTGACTATTTTTACCGGAATACGGTGAAACAAAATTCTATAAAAGGTAAGTATTGCCAATTACATACATAATAACCGCTCGTTTGGTTTTGGTCAGTTTACTTACCAAGATTTTTTAGCCGTCGTTTGGTTTTGGTAAGTAAACTGACCAGTGAGTCATCGGTGAGTCATCGTTCCACGAAAACAATTGTCATTTTTAAACTATGGTGTTTATCAACTTCTTCTTTGTTTTGTAGCCTTCTCAATGAAGTTGACAATGACAATAACAAATAAAATTTACGTAGCCCAAGAAAAAATAATTTTATTCGATTAAATTAAAATTAAAAAAAAAATTACGCAAAAAAAGTGCATAAAAAATGCACTTTATAATTACGATCAAAAAATATTTTGTTCTAAGACACCTAAATGTTATGTTATATATAGTGAGGTTATACCACATACTATGTATATACCGCAAAACATGTAGATATATGATAATACATTTTGAATTACAAACAAAAGTATTTTTTATATAAAATTAAATCAATAATTAATAGAAAATAATTTTTACGCTATATATCCCGAACACAGACTAAATTATGAATGATTGTACTGACAAGCTTCATTCAATCCCTTTCCATAGAGCGTAAATACCACGATACGCTCCATTGTAAAAACCGAGCCAGTATCCACTTAGCGCCGACGCGGAGCGCCCGCCGTTTTTCGCGCCAAAATGCAAACCAAATGAGGGTCGAAAAATTATTTTCGCGAAACCAATTTAGCGGATAAATTATTGATTGACCTTATTCAAAACTCCATCCACTGCTAGTCTTGTATGAAGCCCTAGTTTTCAAAGCCCTAGTACACCTGTTGGTAACAATAACCACTTGTTGTGGGATCTTGAGAAGTTATCATTATCATCCTTAGTGTTATGAGCGCCTGATACATCGTTTGCGTGGACAAATAATTAGTAAGTACTGGAAATTCCACACATCGGAACTTAAATTCAATTCAATTCAATTCGTTTATTTCAGACATCAATAAATATTATAATACAAGAGAAAAAATAAGTTAGAGTGTCCATATTCGAGTAATACAAATTAAAAATTAAAAGAAACCAGCTATATTTTAGCATTTGTTTGAGTTAGTTTAATAGCCACTAACTTTTAGCATTTATTCCGAGGAAATTAAACTAGTCCTGAAGATATTTATGAGGGAATATTTCGATTTCTCTAAGAGTTAGTAAAGTTAACACACCTCTGTATGCATATTGGGTCCCTAGTACTTTTCTTTCCATCCTACCTGTGGAGCCAGTACTTCTGAAAACGTTTGGTTGAGTTTGGGGTGTGGTAACATTAATTAATGTGCTAAGTAACAAAACAAGTGGTTTGCGTATTTCAAACACGTGTTTGAATTTAGAGGTATGTCAGACCACTACCACGAGGCTTTGAACTCCTGGTAAATCGAAATATATCCACCTGTTTCACTCTATCAGCATCTCCATGGAACCATGCAAGGTCAAATCAATCCAAGTGCTCGTTCTAGTTTCAGTTAATTTCGATATTACTTCTTTAAGTTTACAAGTGCCTGGTAACTCACGCTAGATTCACCTGTTTGACACTTAGTAAGTCTTTGCTTATCCGTGGGGTGCCGGCAGTTGAATGTTGCCCCTGGATGCCCGTGGTTGCAGTAAGACCCTGCTAAAGTATACCTTCGTAAAATGGGCAGCAGCGTCTTCCGTGTCTTTAACACCCTATACTGCGCTCGCCAACACGCCTGCCAAGCGAGGCGAGTATGGCAACAAAACCTCATGATTATACAACCAAGGACTAGGCTCCGAGTCCCCGGAAACCCCGTAAGTTCCGTTCACACAACATCTGCACTTTGAGGACAGACGATAAGATTGTTGAGCTGGAGGAGAAATGAGTAGGTTACACTGGGACATTTTGGGATCATAAGAAGTACTTCTATGTCTGGTTTATCATTATACCAGACATAGAAGTACTTCTTATGATGAAAACCTTCATAGCTTTTATGATATTTTCCACCTTTCGTTGCCAGCAACCCGTAAGACGAAAGGAAAATTACGAATAAAAGTTTTTCAGAAACACCATTATTTGCTGCACATACTGTCTGCGTTAACTTTATTTACCTGATCTGATTCACCTACGTGTATTAAATAATTTTAGTAAACTTTGCACCTTGCACTTGGGTGCATTTTCTTCTAAAGGCCGTTAGGCCTTGCACATCAGACGGTATTGATTGATCCATTATCAATAGTACGACATGCTCGCGTGTATGTATACGCCAGTACATTTTACTTCTTTATGCTTATGAACACTTGATACATCAAACGTTGACCTACCTGTGGCGTCGAGTAAACCACTTGTTTTAGGGAGGAGCTTAATGCACCACAAGTGGTCTATTGGGTCAGCCCTAGTATGTAAACCACTTGTTTGAATTCTATAAGCGTAACTTCTGAGTTTTTATGAACTCCTAGTACTTTTGATTCCAAACAACCTGTTTGGAACAAAAGCTTTATTAAAACATTCAACAACTACATACAACACCTTCGATCGAAATGATATTATTATGAATGATCTATGACTTTATTTTTAGCCGCCTCCAAGCGATAGAGGTGTTAATTTTTTTTTGTAATATTCTCTCAGATAATCGTCATTTACGAACAGACTATAAATTTATTTATTGAATTCAAAGGATACTTCCGATATAATTGATGGTCGACTTTTATATTATTAAAGACAATATCTTCTTTATTTTATCTCATAGAGTTTTCTCAATCATTAGCTAAATCATTTAATAAATTTACCTGAAAATACCAAAAGAAAAATTCTGCAACATAAAAAGGGGCTGAGCGTTTCAGACCAGAAAAGTAAGTGGTCGGACGTTATTGTTCCAGTACTTATCAACCTCCATGGCTCATTTAGATTTAGATATTTCAGTGAAACATTCACTAATCCTTTTACTTTTGCACTTTTGACCTTGGAACATTAATTGCCGCGTGGTCTAGGGAGGAGCTTAATACACCACAGGTTGTAGTAAGCTAGTTACAATTTCTACTTGTTTGAATTCTACGAGCGTCACCACTGAGTTTTCATGAGCTCCTAGTACCTTGCGATTCTATCAACCTGTTGTGTTGAGTGAACCCAATTTAAGAGGAATCTTTGTGCGACTTCAACCCCTTAGAAACTAAAACAAATAATGCACTAATTCAACCACTGACATTGGCATTTTATTATGTATTTAAGCCATTTAAGCTGTAATATAAATATACATTTATATTACAGCTTAAATGGGTGTCAAAAATAAAACTTTTTGATTTGGCTAATAATAAAACATTAAGAGCCTTACATCAAAAAATAAAACATGATGTATTGACCGGCCTTCTTTCAGTCAATTATAAATTAAATAAAAATAAATAATGCTGAACACTATAATGGACTAAGGTAGACATTAATAACATTAATTTTATATTAAAAATAAAGGTATGTTATTAAACTCGAAAAATACCCCGTATAACAAAACAAATTATTAAGATAAACTATTTGCACCAGGTTAGTAGTCGTAGGTATCCTCAAACACTGAGTTTATCACACAATCCAATTACGAGTTTAGTTAATATATAAAAAAAAGATGAAAATGGCATTTTATTTTTAAAACGGCTAGCTCTAAATGTTGCTTAGCTCTACCCAAAATCCACTCCACTTGTTCATCCACTCAGCGCATCTTATTAGCTAACGTTACCTAACAATGCTCTGCTTGCCTGTACCGTGCCTACTGTATCACGCGGATACTGTGAACTTGGGACTTTAATCAAGGTGTTATAAAAAACCTCTATCCGGACTTTCCATTTCATTTGGTGGCTGGTTTTGATATAGTTCAAGAATCAAGAATCAAAAAATACTTTATTCAGTGCGGCCGCATGGACCTTATTGACGCGTCACAAATTACATAATAAAACAACACAAATAAATAGAATAAAGCACATAATTGAATCTGTTCACTTCAGATGACACGCGAGTTAGGAAAAGAAGTGAACAGAAGAACCTAACTCGGTCGTTATAGTCATCATTTAACAATTTTATTTTGTCTTATGTTACGTTTGACGGAGTTGGAGCAGATTCCGTCCCAAGTGGTTTTGTCCTCTAGTTATTTATCCCGTTGCATTTGCTCACTGGTTAATATAGATAGGATATTTTTTAATTCTACTGTTGTATGTTATTGACTATACCATGTAGCTTTTTGCTACTTGGAACATTAAATAAACCCAGATTGACTTTTACTTTGATTGCAAAAGCACTTTAATTAGATGGCTAAATTACGGCATTTTAAAAAATAAACATCATCCGTTATCTTGGGCTGTGGCTAATTTGAAAGTAGTACTGCATTTTTATTGTCATCAAAACTAAGGCGTGTGCAGAATTTTAGATCAATCGGATGTCTAGAAGTGTGTCTAATATACCTTGCAAGATTTGACCCGAACCGAACAAGTTATAAAAAAGCTTGTTAAATATAAGAAGTGATTAATAATTATAATTTTCTCAAGAACAAAAAGCTCAATATCAAAATTACGCAAGTTCAAACACATCGCACCCGCCCCACATACTAAAAAATTGCCTCCGAAGGCATGCCTACAAAACGGTTCACTATAAAAACGAACGAAAGAAATTATCTGGACTCATTCACTCGACGACTGTCTTCACAGTAACAAAAATTAGCAATATGAAACTGGTACGTTGTGTGTAAAATTATAATTATAGTGAGTGTTTTGTCGTGATACGAAAGTGACGTAACTCTAAATTGGTTCAGTAGATCATTATAAACAGCTTACGCCTCCATTTAATTTACTATTTACTGTACTGTAACCATTTCTATCTGTTCTAGCTATTGTTCAAACACCTGACATTTTTATTACTTTTTTTACTGTTTAATTAACTTTGATAATTACACCATGCATTGTTTCACAAGTCACTTTTTCAGCACTTACTCTGTGATAGATAACTCACAAGAGGCTATAATCCGATAAAAATCAAGCTGTTAATTTTCGAGCATCAATTTTACGTGAATGTCAAAATTATAGTGCCTAATTATACCAATGTCGTGACAAAAGTCGTTAGATAAGAGCCCCATTTCCAGCAGTGGACTTGAACTAACAGGTTCATTTGAAAGATATAGCTAATTGTCAAGTTATAAAAAGTAAATGATAGTGATTTGTGTAAATTTAGTGCCTGTAATTTAACCGTTTTAACATTGGATTTATGGTCTATAAAAAGCAATAGGTACCTATGTGTATTATTTCCCTAGCGGGCTCTGTCTATCTAATAGGTTGAACCTTTTAAGATATAAGCCGCATATCCATTACGCGCTCCAACAGATCGAACATTGGCGCGCGTCGATATAATTATATACCGCTTTGGAACGCTTTCCAAATTGTTCGTTAAACCTTCAAAGTAGCTGGCATTTCCATTTGCTGTCGGTCTTTTATCACGTATCAAAGATTAGCGCTCCAGATGGACCGGATTTTGCATTATTCATGTGTTCGTTGCGTTCTGAACTAGATATAGACGGAAATTTTCAAACGATCAAACACTGGAACGGCCACCACGTGCGCCAAGTGCACTTGTTTATATACACTTCGAACATTTGGAACGCTTTTCGCGGAACGCACTCTGGGCTCGATCGTGGCACCCGCTCCAGGTGCGATACTAAACGATGTGCTGCTATACTAAAACTCAAAATTCGTTTATCACAGGGACCGCAAAGGCCACTTACATAAGTCAATTAACAAAATAAATCAACACAAATTAATTGAATGATACTACATCTATGATCCATTAGTTCCAGCTAACTCCTTTCGCCGCCGTCGTCGCCGCAGCCGCTGCTGGTCAGATCTACAGCCAACCAGCTGAAGCCTACGCTAACTCCGCGGAACTGTACCAATCAGCGCTCGAGTACCAGCAGCAAGGACTATACTCCGACCAATTACAAGCCTACACTGGAGCTGAACAATCGCATGCGTTGTCTGGACAACAGAATGGTCATGAGCTGGCTTATGCTGGGCATTCAAGGCCTGCTGGTGAAAAAAGTGCAAGGATATTGAGCCAAATTGCGGAGAATGATGGGCATAGCTACAAGTATGCTTATGAGACCGAAAATGGTAAGTGAATTTAATTTACGATAGTTTCTTGAAATAAAATTGATTGCATTCGTTTGACGAAACATAATTCTTTAATTTCACAAAAAAAACATCAAAATCCAATTATAATTGGCGGAGTAATCGCGTAACAAATATACAAAAAAAACATACAGTCGGATTGATAACTGCCTTCTTTTTGAAGTCGGTTAACAAGGGTATAGTCACTGCGAGCTTTTGGTTAAACAGCATTTATTAGCTTTTACGCAAAATATTTGGCGAAGCTCCCTAATATGCATAGCGCTGTCTGTCTGTCTGAAAGCTTATTTGTTAGCACCACTAATGACAGAAGGGTACTGATTGATTTTGGTGACCCTAGGGTCACAGGGACCGGAGTTATTGTGACCTCAAAAGGTCACCAAAAAAATAAAAGTCTTCAAATGGCTGAAAACGTCCAAAAACCCAAAAATGCCATTTTTGATCTTTGGTGACCTTTTGAGGCCTTCGCCCCCTTTTCTGGTACCCCCGTACCAATGCTTCTTAATAAATTACACACATCTTGCACCAGATTCAAAGTTTTTCATCAGTGTAACAGCTTGCTATGGCTAGCAAGCATAACGTTGATAGGTTACGATTGCTTTTAAATTTATCAAGGCGTTTGATATGGTTAACAAACAGTTTAATTCTTGTTGCCACTGAATCTCGAAACTGAATATTTATAATAATTACTCATGAGAACATAGACAGACTATCGGGATTTGTTAAAAAAAATACAGGATTAATTCGGGTTTTTAATGCTCACGTATCAGGAACGATAACCTCCGTAAGAGAAGTATAATGTTTAAGATCTTTATTAATATTTCTCTTAAAGATTACAAAGCACTTGCGAGAAACAACAGTAATATTAGTTTCAGTTTACAACGAGCATTAATAAATGTACACTTTCATTGGCAATCTAAGTAACTGATAAAATAAGTACTGAATAATAAGTATCCCTTGGCAGATTCTTACTGCGTCCACGGGCATGAGAAAAGGGCCAACATTCTTCTATCGGCACCGAACGGCAAATAATGATATCATATTGAAATATTATGACATTTTAAGACTTTGTAGCGTGCGGAATACAATACAAGTTTATAAGTTAAAATTTTTTAAGTAAACCCCGATGGTAGATACAGTTACTCTTTGCTAATTTCAACCCTCAGTTTTGCATTCTTACACATCATTTCCTTTCATTTGATACCAAACTCGTGTATATTTGGAAACATTCGATTATTCAACCCCTCTTTTGCCCCGCATATCCAGTAAACTCCTTTACCGATTTTGATAAAACGTATTTACGAACCACCGCTACAAAGCCTGCTTTTAAATAAAAAAAACTGCATGCAAATCAGTCCACTCGTTTAAGATCTACGGCGCCACATACAGACACACAGACACATACATACATAGCAGTCAAACTTACAACTCTCTTTCTTATCGGAGGTTAAAAAAACAGCTAACATTGAATCTCTTCCAGGCATAAAAGCTTAAGAAGTCTGTGTAATCAAGGGCCACGAATCCGGCACAAAAACTTACAGCACCCTTTTTTATCGGAGGTTAAATAAAACACAGCTAACATTGAATCTCTTCCAGGCATAAAAGCCCAAGAAGTCGGTGTTATCAAGGGCCACGAATCCGGCACAGAAACTTACAACATCCTTTCTTATCGGAGGTTAAAAAACAGCTAACATTGAATCTCTTCCAGGCATAAAAGCTCAAGAAGTCGGTGTTATCAAGGGCCACGAATCCGGCACAGAAGCGCATGGTGCCTACTCGTACACTGGCGATGACGGCCATGTCTACACCGTGACATACACAGCTGACGAGAACGGGTTCCACGCCCAGGGAGCTCACCTGCCGACCTCCCCGCCGATACCGGAGGCGATTGCCAAGAGTCTGGAGCAGAACGCTAAGGAAGAGGCCGCTGGCATCTATGACGATGGTAAGACATGCTTAAATCAAAGATGACCTATGTCTGTGGTGCAGCGGGCGTAGGTCCAACGACGCAAGAGGTTGCGGGCTCGATACCCGCCTCGGGACGAATTTCTGTACTATCTGCAGGTATTTGTTCTGGGTGTTTTTCTATATTTATTAGAAAAAATATCTATCTATGTAGTATAATGTATTAAGTTTAACAGTCATGTAGTCAAGCTCTGCTTAGCTTTAGGCCAGGTGATGCTGTGTAAATTGTTCATCATCATCATCATATCAGAGCGCAGTACGGGACGTTGATACACGAAAAGACGCTGCTGCCCATCTTCCGGAGGTATCCCTTAGCAGGCTTTTACTGCATCTACGGGCTTGAGAGAAGGGGTTACATTCTACTGCCGGTACCCCACGGCTAATTAATTATAATATTTGTTCATCGTTACATGTGCCATGACACCTAACATAGCATTGTCTCCTTCTATGTGTGTTAACAATATTGCCGATGCACTTACACCGGTTCTGCCAATAAACCAAATTGTTATTGTTATTATTTATCGTGCAATCGTGTTGCAAGAACTTACGTGAAAAAAAATTACACACACCACGTCCGGCTGACACTGATTCCAAATGAGTGAGCTCACTCATTTCGTGTGGAAACAAAACGGTGCGGTCTCAACTGATATGATCGAATTTCAACTCAGCCCGTCAAGAGTTTCGTAGCTTAGTTGGTAAAAGCACCTTTATAAAGAGTCAAGGATCGATTTGACAAATCTCTGATAAAACTATTATATCCATGAAATATTAATGCAATGATAAAAGATCTAAATAAAAATTATTTTTATTTTCAGGAAAATACGTAGAGCCCCATCAACATCATCAGCAGCAGGCTATTGAGCACGAACCAACTGTATTGGCTCAGCCTGCCCACCATCAGCTCGGCTACCAGCTATCCGGGCATCAAATCAGCCAAGCTGGTCATCAAGCAGGCCACCACGCATCCCAACTTGCTGACCAGCACGCTGCCCATCTTGCTTCCCAACATCCTGCCCAAAATGCGGCTCAAACTTACAGATATGAGACCGCAGCCATCCAACCTGAAGATGCGTACCAACCGGCTTATCACATGAATTTCGAAGGATACCATAAGCATTAAAATGGTTTTAAACTTGAAAATTATTAGAAACGATTCCACTAGACGTCAGAATTAAAAGTGTGTTCCAAACGTCAGTTTAATCGGTAACATTTTAATTAAGTGAATTTGTTTGAAACGGCAAGCTAAACAAAAACTTTTAATATGTGACATTATGAGCAAACGTTGGCCGTACCCTAAGCTGATGCGAACATAAGCTATGTTCGCAAGCTAATACGAACATAGCTTATGTTCGCAAGCTAATGCGAATATTAAGCTATGTTCGCAAGCTAATGCGAATATTAAGCTATGTTCGCAAGCTAATGCGAATATTAAGCTATATTCGCAAGCTAATTCGAATATTAAGCTATGTTCGCAAGCTAATGCGAACATAAGCTATGTATTGAAGTTCGGCCAACGTTTATTCGAAATGTCACATATTTTAACGGTTTTGTTCAGCTTGCCCTATTTTAAACAAAATCAGTTAATTAAAATGTTACCTGTTGACCGATTGAACTTACATTTGGTACTTAAAGTTAATTATCAGTATTATTGTTAACGCAAAATGGCTGCACCCAAAAAATGCCAATTATTTTTTTTTGCTTTGAACAGATCACAAATTATCAGTTTGCGTTAAATTGATCAAATCAACGTTGTTGACAAATTAAAGCTATTAGCTATTAGAATTTTAGTTATTAGCTCAAAAACACAAAAGAACACGCATATACATTTTTGACTACCCGAGCCAAGCGAGTCAGCGAGTGGAATCGCTTATTTAGACAAAAGCTTTGTTATTATATCCATAAAAAGCACATGGGTGTGAAAAAACATCCTTTAATCCAGGAATCGGCTGTCGACTACCAAGTGCTTATAAATCAATTATTAATCACAAAAATTAGCAGTCTTCGCCTGGATTTTATTTTAATTGTTGTTGAGTAAAGACTTCATGCTATCTTTAGCTAAAAATTTGTTGTTGTATAATTGTTAAGTTTGCCTTTCGGATGCTTTGTTGTAAGTAATGTATGTATAATGTTTATTAAATAAATTATTGTACTATTAAAAACTTGTCTGTTTGCCCCTCCCTAATTGTGGCTAAACTTTCAAACTAGAGAGCTGTAATTACTTAATGACACTAATATTAAATTTTACACCCCTGACACCTGATCTAATTAATTTAAACAGCAGATATTTTTTTTTTAAATTAAAGCTGATGATTTTCAAAATGGGTTTAGAAGTTTACAAGATATGGGGGGTGAAAGAGGGGATGATTAATTGAATGTTTCTAAATATAACCGAGTTTGGTATCAAATGAAAGGAAATGATGTGTAGAATGCAAAACTGAAAGTAATATAATGTAGAATCGATTAAGCCATTCATAGGATATGAGGGTTTGAAAGTAAGTGTGAACAATCGAATGTTTTCAAATATACCCAAGTGTGAAATCAAATGAAAGGGAATGATGTGTAGATTGAAAAATTGAGGGTTTAAAAAAAATAGGCAATCTCATAGTCTATGTCTATGTCCTCATGTCAAGCTCACAGACGATCTAGGGCCCTTAAGTCTCCGAAGAGATGTAGGTTCTCTGTGTGTACTATACCGTCTATATAATGGGGCATGTTCTGAAGAACTATTTAACTTGATACCAGCAGCACATTTCCATCACCGAACCACTGTCCACATAACCAAATTTCATCCGCATCACCTGGATAGCTGTGCTGGTTCTCCACCACCGCTCGTTTCACGCGCTCTTTTTCGCTCTCCCATCTACGGTATTCCACCGGAGCTTCGAAATGGGGTCATTCAAAAGGCGGGTATTTTCCTTCCTCAAAATCCGGCAGAGCATCAGCCTCGCCTCTGATGATGCAGATGTCCATGGGCGACGGTGACCACTTTCCATCAGGTGGCCCGTTTGCTCGTCTTCCAGCATTTTATTATAAACTAGCTTTCTTGGCGAACTTCATAACGCCTAAGAATTAACTTTATACTTCTAAAACTACTCTACTACTACTACTACTGCTACTCTACAACTACTATACTACTATTACTCCACAACTATTTTTCTCTACGACATTGTACTACGACTACTCTACTACTACTTAATAGGAGTAGTCCTAAAAAAGTAGTAGTCAAATGTTATAACGACTACTCCTACTAAGTAGTAGCAGAGTAGGTATTTTTTTTATTATATAATATTTTTGATACCACAAATCAATATTTTTTGTAAATTATTTAAATAAAATCAAATTATTCTATAATCAACTTTTAAAATTAAATTATTAAAAGGCAATCAATGTAAAATTAATAATAAATATAATAAAAAAAAATACTCTGCTACTACTTAGTAGGAGTAGTCGTCATAACATTTGACTTCTACTTTTTTAGGACTACTCCTATTAAGTAGTAGCAGAGTAGTCGTAGTACAATGTCGTAGAGAAAAATAGTTGTGGAGTAATAGTAGTATAGTAGTTGTAGAGTAGCAGTAGTAGTAGTAGTAGAGTAGTTTTAGAAGTATAAAGTTAATTCTTAGGCGTTATGAAGTTCGCCAAGAAAGCTTGTTTAAAATAAAAACTAGTAAAATCAAACCTCCATTCTGAAAAGTGTGCATAATGTAAATGATTTTGTACATACTTATAAGTTATATGTACAGAATTATTTTCGTTCACCTGTATGTGTTTTCGGGTTCTTTTTTCTGCAGCAATAGTTTACTATTCGTGTTAACTAAGTACAAAACGTGAAATAGTCAAAACATAACATTCAATATTTTTAGTTATGACTTTTTCACGGATGTGTTGTAAATTGATATAAGAAGTTGAATACCCTGATCCTGCCCATATCGCTAATCATCATCATCATTCCAGCCGTAAAAAGTCCACTACTGAACAGGCCTCCCTCATGGATCTCCATGAGCGGTAGTTGCCATACTCACCACGCTTGGTAGGCGGGTTGGCGAGCGCAGTTCGGGATGTTGATACACGGAAAGACGCTGCTGCCCATCTTCCGAAGGTATCCCTTAGCAGGCTCTTACTGCATCCACGGGCATGAGAGGAGGAGTAACTTTCTACTGCCGGTCCTACGGCAATAGTTTACTATTCGTGTAAACTAAGTACAAAACGTGAAAAAGTCAAAATATAACGTTCAATATTTTTAGTTTTGACTTTTTCACGTATGTGTTGTAATTGATGTAAGAAGTTGAATCCCCTGATGCCCATATCGCTTAATGCTTCGTCTTAAACTCACTTTCGATAGGTACATTGTTTTATCAAGTCCGCCCGGCTGACCTACTGACATTCCTACGACCTGCCCGGTGGCAATACGTTCTAACGATGCATCACAATCCCTAATACCTTATTATAATATCGTCGGTCAGATTCATTACCGGAACATTTCCGAAATCATGTGTTTTGAGATAAGTATGCTGTTTGGTAGGGAATTGAATATTCTTTCCAAAACACTAATGATACAACTCAAATTTTAGTTTTTCGTAAACTTTCGCGATCACAATTCATTATAATATAATAACATAAACACGGGAATTTATCGCGTAATACCTTTGATTATTCCCGACGTTTCGACTGTGTTTCAACAATCGTGGTCCCGAGTTGACTGAATCAAAGGTATTACGCGATAAATTCCCTTGTTTATGTTATTTTATTTATTTATTTATTTTATTTATTTAGGAAAACAAACAGTACAATTTTAACAAAAAATATAAAGGTAATTAAGACTAAAGACCATTATTATATTAGAACTCAAATTTTGGTTTTAATTGACAAAAAACTACTTATTCCGGTAAAGAAAAATAGATTTTAGTAATCTCTTTGTAACTTCAACCCTCAATTACTCAGATAAGTATAATTTTGAAATGTTCCATTACTGTTTCCGACCGACGATATATTAAACCAAGTATTTATTGCGTTAATAACCTATATTATTGGCCGACCTTTCGAGAGGATTGCACGCATCGTGGTCCCAGGAGTCTTCCTGGTAAATAACGCGATATATATCCGGTTAATATGTGTTAATAATTGGTGTGGTGATCGCGAAAGTTTAAAAAGTATTTTCTCACGACTATCCCTAATACATTTGAAGAACGTTATGAAAATACCTACTTTGATAAGCCGAGTTATGAGTAGAATTTTATAAGAAAAAATAACGAGGCTTCCGTCGATTGGGACCACTGTTCTATACGTTTATTTTGTCACACAATACAACATACAATAATAAAATTAGGACTGATTTCTTTGATTTTGCAAATAAACAACGATAAAATGATAAAATCTAAAATGATGCTGAAAATACCAAATGTATGCTTATTGCATTTGAGTATTTCCCTCGATATACATAATCATAATGTATCATGGATCCCATCAATAAAACTAGGTTTTAAAACAAGCAAATATTCTTTATTGAAACTTAAAACCGAACCGCAAGGTTAAAGGCCTGTAACCTTTAAACCTTCAGAGACTCTAGCAGACAGTATAACAATTATTTCATTTCAATAACCCTGATGATGATAATGATGATGATATGTGACATATTTCGTTTAACCCGTTATCGTTGTAATATTGAAGTGTCGATAACCATATGTGTTCTTCTTTATCAGTTTCACTTCACCAAAGCATACTTTCTGAATGCAAATGCTTGACCTAGAGCTAAATATGCCTATATGCTTACATACGATATTTGAGGAGTTCCCTTGATTCATCATGAATCTTATCATCAGACGTGAGTTTAAAAAAATAGGACTTCATTAAAAATTCGAAAATCTTTCAACTTAGTCTCAACTATCTTTCTTCTTTATATATTATAGGCGTAGGTTTTGTACCCGCGCCTTAGAACGTTACTTGCAGAATTGGAAACCAGTTATATGCAATTAAAAAACTTTTTTACTTTAAAATTGTATAATAAATCTTGACTTGACACCTTCACATTCGTAGCATTCGCATCAAATAAGCACAATAATTTATGCCTATGTGCATAAATACCTGCATCTTTCATCCTACGATATTGGCATTGTTCTCGAAGTTTATTCCGATTGGACCTCAGTTTATTCAATCATCGCAACTGTTTTTCACACACATAAATCTATTTTGTGTGCTAGGTTCTCTCAAATAATTTTCAGTAGTCTTACAAAATGTGCTTTTTTATTTTCGTTGAAATACATATTTTATTAGTTTTCGGAACTATATCGGGATTATAAGAAAAGTAAAATAAGACAAGTAAATTAATATGAAATATCAAAATATTACCGCGAGGTTCGAACCGGTTTGAAATTTGGTCAAATCGATACTTTATATATAATGAATAATACTAATAATAATAATAATACATCATCATACAACATCCCACATGGTGGCAATCTTGTGGGCTAAAACAAGATATTTGCCGAGCTTATCTTTCTCGGCTTTGACGAGATTGGCATCATTCCACATGATATGTCATGATGGTGATATCAACGAGTATTGTCTTCCGCTCCAACCGATCTATCAGAACGATATCAGGCTTTGGAATAATAATACTTAAATATAATCAATGCTCTCAGACATCTGCTTGGTATTCAGGAGTTATTGAATACCAGTTACTGACGCTGTATAAATCATCAAAAGTAGATGTAAAGGCCTTTTTTATGCGGGAGCGCTCAAATACAACGCGAAAAAAAGGTGGGGGAGGAGGAGGCGGAGGTGATGCGGTAAAGGCAGGAGTAAGACTTACTCCATCCCTCCTGTATTACTCAGTGGTAATCTTTTCACGCCGTGGTGGTGGTAATCGTTTGCCGTGGGGTGCCGGCAGTAGAATGTTACCCCTCCTCTCCTACCCGTGGATACAGTAAGAGCCAGCTAAGGGATACCTCCAGAAGATGGGCAGCAGCGTCTATCTGTGTATCAACATCCCATACTGCGCTCTCCAACCCGCCTGCCAAGCGTGGTGAAAATGGCAATTACCCCACATGGAGATCTATGAGGGAGGCCTGTGTTCATCAGTGGGCGTTTTATGGCTGAAATGATGATGATGTTGATGAATCTTTTCACGTGGGTTAAGGAGCTTAAGTACTTGGGCCACTGGGTCACCGAGGATACGTGTGATGATTTAGATTTGAGATGTCGTTGTCGGTCCGATGCAATGTGCTGCCTCCTCGAAGGTTTGCACGTTGTTTTGCCCCAATGACTTTTTTAAGGCATTTTGTCAAAACTTCTGCAGCGTGACGGGTATGTTTGCAGACGCACATATTGTGGACTTTCATGCGATCATAAGAAGCAGAACCGCGACCCTCGTGAGCCGCATCCGCAGCAGCGTCAACAGTATGCTGGCCGTCATGGCTGATTATTTAGATTTCAACTCTTAAGACTCCTCAAGCGACTGGGCGTCAAAGCATCAACCAGTCGCCCAGGTATTGATGCAGTAATAACCCAGAAATATACAAGTGGTCTGAATCAAAATGTTTTTATTATATATGTATATGATATTTTATATGTTTACATCTAATTTCCCCCTTACCCTTCAAATCGGAACACAGCAATGGAGACATTGCTAGCGGCAGAAAAAAGGTATGGTGGTTGTACTTCCCCGGATAAACTCTTTACAAAAGGTTCTACTACTACAGAAGAAGAATATTCTTTTCAGACTCATGTCCTAAGAGAAAAGTAAAGATTATGGAATTTTAGGTATTATGATATTACATCGGTCTCAAAGTAAGACGATTAAAGTATTTTAGATTGATTAAGAACATAACCAGTGTGGAAACGAGACATTAAAGATCAACTGATCCTAAGTTGGTATGCAAATAGGTATGTGTACTTACTGAGTTACAGCTATAATATAGAGGTAAATAAGTAACACAGTAATGTTGTAACTTATTATGCATTCCTCCTGTTAGTAGGTATCAATAGAAGAGATTGATTGTTAAAATTCGGGAAAGTATTGGAACGAAACTTCGTTTTAAGGCTATCATTTTTAAGGTTAAAAAAGTTCTCTGTCCACGGCTTTTATTTTCTCAATGGGTTTTCAAACTTTTCACCAATGCTTCAAAATAGCAGCCCAATTCGAGATTATAGTTATAAATTCTTTTTAGGTTCGACTTTCAAATTAGTACCAATATTTTCTAAAACTCTGGTTCGAACTCCGGGATTTGGAATCGAGGGAACTCAAATATTGTAGGCATATAATAAAGCGTTTTTGGTATTTACTGCAACTAGTCAAGTGTTTGCATTCAGAAAGTAGGTACGTTTTAAAAAACTGGCGATATCGAAAGATAGCTATAACGTTTATTGAGTCATTTATTGCTGCATCATCACCTTCATCAGGGTCATTAAAGTCAATTTATTTTTGAAAAATAAACAATTATATTTTTGTTGCTTGACCGACTAGAAACAGGAAAGGGTGGTGCGACGATAAACTTGATTTGTTGCTGAAAATACCCAAACCGCTAATTGTTCCGCTAAATGACTATTACAATTCGTTCCCTCACTTTATCAACGATCCCATGATCAGAACTGGATGTAAAAATTTAGACCTAATAAATATTTTTATTATTTATTAATAACCCTAGACACTAAGCACCTCTATTATTAAAGTTACTAAACTCAAAACTGAGAAAAGGCGTTTAATACGTAACAGGATTCGGAAAAATATTATAAGCGGCCAGTGCATCAAAAACGGATTATTTCTAGTTTTAATGCATGGTAATATTTTTCTGCATGGATCGAATTTTAGTGCAGGTTAGACATTCGATTCGATAGGCTGCAAATAATGGGTGCCAAGCGGAACATACCTATCCATCCATCAATACGCCTCTCCAAGGACACAGTTTATATTCGGATGTAATTTGATATTAAAGCTATTATGCTTGAATTCCTGCGTCGAATAGATTAGTCACACTTATGAACTTCAATGAAGATAAGTTTACGGTTTCTAAGAACCTGAACATAGAACAGGTGATTTTTTTAAATGCATAGCTTATTTAATAATAGTATTACATATTTTTGTTGTTGATTTATACAGCATCGGCAAATGGTGTTCTTAATTTACCTACGGGACGCTACAGTTACTGGCACTAATAATTAACATGGTTAAACAAAAACAGAACATATTTTCATGTAAATAGAAAAAAATAAACTATTAGATATCCCACGGCTCCATAAAAACACAAAAAACCGACTTCGATATCCCTGATGAAGATAAGTAAGTACAGTTAGAATAAGAATAAGAATAAGAATAATTTTTATTCAAAACTCAACTTAAAAAACAGTTTAGATGCGTAGGTAACAAAAATAAAATTAAAAGACTTAACATTTAGCTTATTCTAAATAATATAACTTTTTAGTTAGTCTACCTACCAATGAGTGAATGCAAGTGAGCATCATCGCAAAAATGTCGGTACCTAAACAGTTTAGGTGTCAATACTTTCCGTGCTAGTCAAAAGACTGTGTTACGGCAAAGTAGTGATTCCCGCCCCATATAAATACGGATCATAATAGCGGCGCAAAAATATTTTTTACCTGCGTAAGAAGACAAAAGCGTTTGAAAACAAAAGACACTAGCGATAAGGAATTGTGATCTTTTGTTTCGATAGTAAGTATACTGCAGGACAAACAAAATGGAGACATATTTCAAACTAACAGTATTTACACAAAAATAATGAATCAAGAAAAATAAATGAAGAAATGCCATCTTTAACATTTTGCTTATATTAATTAGTATTAAACAAATATTAAAATTATTTTATAATTACATATTATCGAGAAAAATAAAATAGATATTTATCTATATATTAGTGTAGTAGATATTTAATATGTATGTATACTTATACTACGTAATAAAATAGTGTAATATATTTATTTAGAGTAAATTAATCATATAATATGTATTTTCATCAAATAAAATGATACAATAAATATATATATATGTACCTCATTTATTTTAATAAATTTTTGGTTATGTTTCAGTAATAAATAAAATCAATTTATTTTATTTGAGCCTTAATATAAGTTGTTCTGTTTCGTTATAGTCTAGGTTACTAAAATATTCATCTAATGCTTTTTTACACATATATGTATCTGGATTTATTATACAATGGGATCTTCTTACTAACGCGGTTATAAATAAATGGTGCCAATACATAGGCAAAATCTTGTGCAAAGGCTGTATTACAAGACGGTACGTGATATATTTTATGTTTCCTCCTTTTAGATTTTTTCTCCTGAGTTGGATGTATGTGTTGTCTAGTGATAATCAATTTTAGATATAATTGCCTAACCGTTAATACAGAAAAATCCTTGTAAAGTTTTGAGGTAGAGTATCTAAAGGGTTTAAAATTAATAACTTTTATTACGCAGCGTTGTGACCGTTCTAGTTTAATCAAAGTGGTCTTTTTAGCGCCCCCCCAAGCTGAAATTCCATAGCTCATTATTGACTGGCACAACGATATATACACAGTTTTATTTGTTTTTTCATCTTTTAGATGTCTAAGTTTTTTAAAAATGGGAAGCATTTTACGTACCCGTAATTTTAAACTATCTATGTGGGGCTTCCAGCAAAGATTTCTGTCAATAATGATGCCGAGATATTATATTTCATTAGTTTTACAAATAACATGACAATTACACTCATCTATATCATTGCCAGTGCATGTGTGAGCTTTAAGGGCGTGATTTATCGGTTGATGACTATTGTATATAGACAGTTGAATATGCATTATAATATAAATTAAAAGTAAAAGAAAACTTTTTAACAAACAAGCTTTTATTTAACCGTACTCAGTAAAAATAATGAAATAAACATTTTCCATTAAAGTTTAATGTCTTTAATGTGTACTTAAAACGTCTTTATACAATTTATGTGATAAAAAAGCTTGTCGCGAGATTAACTTGTGTACCTACCTGTCATTCATTCATCATTTCAGCCATAAAATGTCTACTACTGAACACAGGCCTCCCTCATGGATCTCGATGAGAGGTAGTTGCCATACTCACCACGCTTGGCAGGCGGGTTGGCGAGCGCAGTACCGGATATTGATACACGGAAAGACGCTGCTGCCCATCTTCCGTAGGTATCCCTGAGCAGGCTTTTACTACATCCACGGGTATGAGAGGAGGGGTAACATTCTACTACTGGCACCCCAAGCATGGTGAATATGGCAACAACCCCTCATGGATATCCATGGATCCATGAGGGTAGCCTGTGTTCAGTAGTGGACATATTACGGCCGAAATGAAGAAAGTAGGTTCCTAACATGCGTTCTTAAAACAATTCTCTAGGCTTAAATTACTTAGAAGTCTGATTGTAGTTTTTTGTCGTAAATGAATCTATAAATCCTCGTATTTCATACAGCAATAAACATCGTAACTTCGGAACTTCACCTTGACCTGACCTTTCGTCTAGTTCATTCAGCACTTTGACCTATATTAGACAAGAATTTGACCTTTCCCGTATTGTTTGCGAGCCACATAATGGTATTATATTTGATGGCTATAATCCGCCCTGGGGTGCCAGCATTAAAATTTTGCCTCTGCTCTCTTGTCCGTGGACGCACTAAGAATTTGCCAAGTGATAAGTATCACTTGGCAGATTCTTAGCCGAAAGATGGGCAGCAGCGTCTTTAATCAACACCCCGCCTGCCAAGCGTGGTGTGTACAGCAACAACCCCTCATGAGAAGATCCATAAGGGAGGCATGTGTTCAGCAGTGGACGTCCTACGACTGAGATGATGATCATAATAACATATACATTATATTGACAAAACTTAAATAAAATTAAAATATGAACACAAAATCCGGTTTTCGAGATCAGCGCCACTGTTTTGGGTAATCACCTCAATACATCAGTAATGAATCTGCCGGCAGTAGAATGTTGCCCTAACACTTGCCTGTAGAGTGCAATAAGAATGTGCCAAGGGTTACCTCCGGAAGAAGGGTAGGAAAGACATTCCGTCCGTGTATCTACACCCCGTACTGCGCTAACCAATGCGCCTGTACTAGTACAGGCTCCCTCATAGGCAAGGCCATGAGTAGCCTAGTAACTAGTTACTAAAACGACTGCCCTAGTCCATCGTGCCCATCTTGTTGACTGTGGTGACTGGGGCGACTGTGGCGTCTGACTGAATGTGGTGACTAGGGCTACTATGGCGACTGTAGTGACTATGGTAAAAATGTTTAACATCTGCCAGGCATCTCGTGAGGGCTCAATTTTTTTATTTATTGCTTTACAGATTTTTCTGTGGTTTAATTTTTTGATAAAAAGTTTTGTTTATAAATTTTGTATTTACAATTAATTGCTATTTTTTTTATTATTTAATTTTTATTGTAATTTTTTATTATTCTATTAACCGTGAAAAATCAATTACCCCCGGTTTTCCTACCCAGGAAAGGGTTTAGGGTTGGATTTTTTTTAATTTATATAAGACCAACTTCAGGGTATAACCCTTTCCAATGAAATTTCTCAGAAAGAAATACAGAAAACCATTCATTATATAGAGGTATATATAGTTTGCAATTACAAAACATAGACTCGTCAACTAACATAAAAAAAAAAAAACAAATTTAATCTTATGTTAACAGGAAATAAGGCACATGAATGAATCTGTTCGCTTCACTGTTTTAAGCACTATGATAAGAAGCGATTAGAAAAACACAGTTCTTTTTAATAGTTAGTTTTCCGTTGTTTCGGAGTTGGAGAGGCAATAAAAAATAATTATCAAAATCGGACGTTTCTGTAAAAAGTTATGCGTCTGTATCATATCTAAAAATATGTATACTTTTATAACTTTTTATTTTTTGTTCACTGGGTACTTTAGCAATAAATGAAACGCATAAAACCTCATTTTGATGAATAAACTTGTGTTACCGAAGCCTTTTGGGAATATATAGATTCTCCTCCGTTTTCCTTCAGTTGAAAATGGAATCACTTCTAAAAAAATAAACGTTAAAATCCATTGACAATTGGCGAAGTAATCGCGTAAGATACATAAAAACAAAATACAGTCGAATTTAGAACCTCCTTTTTCGAGTCTGTTAGAAATGTAATTGAACTTACGTAACCTATTAACATAGATACAGTTTTATCATCGTAATTTCAGCCGTTAAACGAACTACTGAACTACTGAACACAGCCCTCATGGATCTCATCGATGATGATGATTTACAACCTCCGTGGTTCAGTTGGTATAATAGCCGGCTGACACGTTGCAGGTTTGATTCCCGCCGCAAATATGTGCTTTCTGCAGATATTAACCTCCAGTCTTTCTTTCTATCTTATGGGTCCGGAATTATGTGTTTTCTGCAGATATTTACCTCCAGTCTTTCTTTCTTTCTTATGGGTCCAGAATTTAGTGATCCACACGCTCCTCTAGTGATCCACGCGCTCCTCAAAGAGATGTCAACAATCCGTAAGGACCCAATAGGGCCGATGCCCGCAAGCTAGGACCGCGTGGAATTTCTGAAAAGGAAACCCGTAGTCCTAGAACGCAAGGGGCAACTGAAGGACACAGGTGTGGTTTTAGTCAGTAAAAGTCTGACACGCGCTCCCGCTCCGCCCAGAGCGGGAGAAGTCATTAGATGATTTCCACACCTAAAAAACAAAAAAAAATGGGTCCAGAATTATTTATTTTTTATTTATTAATATAACATAATATTTTGCCGTGGGGTGCAGCAGAATATTACCTCTCCTCTCTTGCCCGTGAATGCAGTAAGAATTGAAGGGACACCTCCGGATGATGGCCAGCAGCGTGTCAACATCCCATACTGCGCTCGCCAACCCGTCTGCCAATCGTGGTGATTATGGCAACAACTCCTCATGAAGTACTTAGTAATGAGGGATAATAATGAGGTATATGAGGGAGGCCTTTGTCCTGCAGTGAACATCCTACAGCTAGAAGATAATTGTTTATCGATGCGTCGTCTTAAAACATCGCAAAAAGTGGTGTTCCGTAGGCAGAAGGTTGTTGAAGTTCCATTAACTTAACTAACATCTACTTCATTTCAGCCGTAAAACATCCACTACTGAACACAAGCCTCCCTGATGGATCTCCATGAAGTGTAGTTGCCATACTCACTACGCTTGGCAGGCGGGTTGGCGAGCGCAGTAAGAGATATTGATACACAGAAAGACGCTGCTGCCCATCTTCCGGAGGTATCTCGTAGCAGGCTCTACAGCTACTACACACAGCTCTACAGCAGGGCTAACATTCTACTGCCGGCACCCCACAACATTTACTATCACCTTTCAAACCAGTGTTTCTACACAAGATGGATAAGCTTTTTTCAGTACGACAAGCCACATTAGACCCTCATTACATTACCCAACCATAACAAACTAGTAATGCAGAAGACCTAGCTTATATTATTACGCAAAAAATGTCGAACTATAAACCACAAAATTCATCTGTTGAACTTCAAAGTTGAGAAAAGCATTCATTATAATCCAGAATGAGTTTTGCAACGCTTACTTACGCTAGTAGGTATAAATAGGAGGGGACTGTAAGTTCGTACATCACTTTGTCTGTTCACCTCCGACCTAAAGCATCAGCTATGAAATTGGTGAGTCGGTATTTTATCGATAAGTTAAGTTTTATCGATATTATCGGTATATCGATATGTTAAGTTTTATCGATATTGTCGGTATATCGATAGTTAGATTTAGTGATGGGTGTGGATTGTTGTGTAATGTGACTTTTTGCAAGTGCTTTGTAGTTTGTTATCAGGTCAGAGTTAGCTTGATTGGTTGAAGTGGTTCCATACATTTTTTTTTAATTATTAGTTGGATTATTGGATGTACTATAAATTCTAAAGCGACGAAAACATTAATTAACAGGTGTATTTAAATCATTATTTAACAAAAAAACTGTTTTGAAATTGCTAAAACAAGAAACCTAACCATCTAACGGCTTTCCGTTGTGCTTGTTGGGACTTTTAACATCAGTTGACGAAATAAACAATAATTTAGTTAATCATCCTACCCTAAGTCATACACAATCTGGCATTGATGCTGTGAATAATGCACTTACCAAAATTTAACTCATAACTCCTAACAATTATACATAATTTTGTGTCAAAAATACCATACAGTATGCATACAAAATTGCCGGTAAGGCCACGGAAACAAGCGTTTCGGCTTGTAACAATGCTAAGCTATCTGTGATTAGATCTCAGTCGCAGCCTCAGGACAGAATGGACGAATTACAAAACAATAGCCAAGTGCGATGGCGCACCTTTGTGAAACTTTTTATGTAGACTCCAGACGGATTGGTGCTGCGGCAACGGACCAATCAGGGGCTTACTACCTTTTCACTTTTTTTCATTGGCTTGCAAAACCAATAAGATAATAATTATATTACTTGATTATTTTTTTATATTGTTAGTTTGTAAGCCATGTGTATATTTTCAATTTGTGAAAAAATAAAAAAATATATAAAATAAAGTCTCACAGTATGTACATAATAAAACGTGCTTTTTTATATATACAGTATAAGTTTTGCTACCTGCAGATTTGTACGCGTTTTCGTTGATTTTTTATTTTGCGCGTAACCCTTATTTTGTATTTAATGTCTATCTATCTATCAGCCCACGTACACCCACTGCTGGGTATAGGCCTCCTCTTTGTCACGCCATTCTTTTCGACCCTGCGCTAACTGCATCCATTGGCTTCTCGCTACTCTGACGATGTCGTCTGACCACCTGGCTGGTGGTCTGCCTGATGCCCTTCGCGGGGCCACCACTCTGTCACCGCTTTTGTCCATCTGCCATCATCCCGCCTTGCCAAGTGTCCCGCCCATCTCCACTTTAACTGATTGATCCGTTTATCTTCCACGACTTTTGTTCTACGTCGGATGTCGACGTTGGGTATTCGGTCACCCAGTGAAATGCCTAACATGACTCGCTCCATGTTCCTTTGAGCTACCTTTATTTTATGCACGTGCTCTTTTGTTAGCGGCCACGTTTTGGCACCATAAGTGAGGATAGGTAAAACACATTGGTTGTAAACCTTGGTCTTGAGAAATTGCGGAATTTTGGCTTTGAATACGGTTTCAAGATTTCCAAAGGCAGCCCAACTTAGCTGAACTCTTCTAGCTATTTCCTTAACATGAGAGCCCGGACCAAAGGACAAACAATGCCCAAGGTAGACGTAATCTTTTACCAACTCTAATTGTTGGTTACCTACAGTTACATTAGGTATATTACCTTATAGATTCGTCATGATCTTGGTCTTGGGCACGTTCATCCTCAGGCTGACTTTCAAAGATGCTTTGTGAAGATCCTGTAGCATCGCTTGAAGAGTCTCAGCATTGTGAGCAAACAGAATTAGATCACCTGCAAAACGCAAGTGCGACATTGTTTGTCCGTCAATTTTGATCCCCTTCTCGCTCCAATCCAGTAATTTAATGGTATCTTCCAAAAGGTTAGTAAAAAGTTTAGGCGAGATTGTAGCACCTTGACGGACTCCTCGTTAGATGGGCACAAAGTCAGTCATAGTGTCATAGCGTGACGGTCCATGAGGAGGTCTGAATTGGCAACCCGATTACCTACGTACGTAGCAACGTACGGTAGGTATTCACATGCTGAGTTGAGACGAATTTTCAGCACTATTTTATTTTGTTTTATAGACGAAAATAATTATAGAAATCATTCACTTGATTCTTTGCCTTTTGAAATGTCATGTGTGTATGTTTTCTTAGTTGCATATAAAATACTGATTTGTTTTTAATTAGCGTGAGCAGTTTAGTATCGATAAGCTCAGACTTAAGTTGGTCAAGGACTTGAGGTCTAAGCCATCTAGATTCCACCGAAACCAGCATTATGTACATAATTAATTATTGCCAAGATATAACCTGTTTGATATAGTTATAGTAGAACATAATTAATGGTCATTAAATGTATGCTAAGGAAGACTGATGCCTCTTAATTATTATAATTTAAAGGGCTCTTCAAATAATTAGATTTTGAATAAGCCATGTTTCGTAAAAGTGCCGTAAGGTGCAGGCAGTAGAATGTTGCCTCTCCTTTCTTATAGTGGATGCAGTAAGAATTTGCCACCGGAAGATTGGCAGTCTTTACGTGTATCAAAATCCTCTGCGCCAATACGCCTGTGAAGTGTGGTGAATATGGCAACAACCTATGTTTACCAGTGGACGCGGACAGCAGTCCTACAAGGTCTCTTACGACACTTCATCATCTTAGGATGATGTGTCGTAAGATACCTTCTTACGACACATCATCACCTTAGGATGATATGTCGTAAGAGACCTTGTTTTAATTATTTAAAAGAGTAAAAAATAGACCATCACTCATTCGAATCAATGACTATCTTGCAAACGATCAAGCAGTAACAATCATCTTTTATTGTTATTGTACACATATTTTTTTATTGTCTGACACAGACTAAAGACACTAAGCATTTTTTTGCCTTTTTAGTAATGAATTGCAACGCAAGTTTTTTATACTTAGTGCGAGCACTGCGCACCTTATATTTCACTCATAAGCTTTCATGTCACCAAGACCTAACTTCTATAATTTTTGTTGATTATGTATGTATGCTTGTATTATAAAATAAACAATTATAAATTAGGCAAACAAACAGAATAATGAGACACGTAATCTAAAGTCAGTCTTATCTTAAAGTCAAGAAAAGTTAATGTTGGAATTACAAAAACTATAGAGATGTTGTTAAAAAAATTCTAGCTCAGTGACATTACTGAATCTTTCCAAGTAAGAAGTAAGTGAACAAAATTTAATTGTCTATTTGTTATGTCAAAATAACACCAAAATGCATATGCGACAACTGTTTTTTGTCTGGCTATCTGAAACTGCTGAAATGTTTTTGACGGGATTTTTACTAGCTGAGAGCTGATATTAATTAACTAAGGCGGCTAAAATAAAATAGCTAAGAGTTCTGCGGAAAAAAAAATCGGGCAAAGCTAGTACAAAATAAATACGCAAGCAGGTTTTATGGAATATAGTAAATTTTGAAAGCATTGCGGAACACTAAAATATTAACGTATGATTTATTAAACGAGCGTGGCTCGAAAGGAAAGTGATATTGATCTATGAATGACAGTATGTTACAGCATAGACTCTGTACAAACTTTGTATGACGTGATAAATATTGTAATCAATTTGTTTTAATGTTTAGATTGCGAACTGGACACACGCTTTAAACAAAATTCCTTTTTTTAGGAAGTAAATTTACTTTATTTTCTTGGTTTGTAATTACAAATAGACACGTTCACTCACAATATAAAATAAAGATTTTAATCTCATGTTAACAGGAAATAAGGCACATGAATGGTATCTCTAGCTACCAAAACCAAACAACGGCTATAAAATCTTGGTATCTTTCGATACCAAAACCAAGCAAGCGGTTAATCTAGAAGTTAATTATACCAAGATGTGAATTTGTATTCTTCCATCTCTTTTTAACTTCAATTCAACAAATTCCATTCTTTCATCTCAACCACAGAACGTCCATTGCAGGACATAGACCTCCCTCTGTACCAGACTAATTATGAGAGGTTGTTGCCATACTCACTACGCTTGGCGAGCGCAGTATGGGGTGTTGGTAGATAGAAGGACGCTGCTGCCCATCTTCCAGGGTATCTTTCAGCAGATTCTTACTGCATGCGCGGGAGAAGAAGGGCAACATATCCTGCTTCGCCACTTTTTGAGGGATTTACGAAAATGGATTTAACTAGACGAAACATGCATTTAAATGTTCGAGTATTCATTAATTTCAAAGTCAGAAGTCAAAGTCACATACTGTATTATTAATAGAACAAAAATATAAACAGAATAGTCAATTTACAAAAGAAGAACAAGACTTAATTATATTGAATAAAGCACATAATATAAATTGGGTAACCAATGTTGATGACCGTGTCTGATTGCGCTGTGTGATAAACAAATTGAATAAAGCGGGACATTTAGTCCCGCTTTATTCAATTTGTTTATCATTAAAGGGTTTTAAATGATAATGTTAATGAATAATGTTAAAAATAATTATGTATTTATGTTTTATATTATTTTTATTTGGACCTTACCTGGAAAATTCATACAGCATCGTCGCTACTAAATGACTAATATAACTAATTCAATATATACTGCAAAGATAGATATTTTTAAACTATATAGACAAACATCCAGAATACCCTGAATAAATATCTGTAGATATTAAAGACATGTGTCCCGAGGCGGGAATCGCAACCTCTTGCGTTGCTGGCAGACCTTTGCCCGCAGCGCCACAGAGGTTGTCAATGTATTTCTGTGATAAAATTAAAAAAATATATAATCATTTACCAAATATCTCTAAAATACTGCCTTTGACAATTTTTTAAATTAAACCAAATTTTTTTTTCAAATCAAAGTGTTATTATTATCATATAAATTAATTTCTAGCAGATAGGGACATACAAATTGACTAAGTTATAAATTAATACTATCATTGATTTTTGACATTGTATAATCTACTTATTAACTATTGCATTTTTGACATTACACAAATTATTAATTAACAATTGCACTTTAAAATTAATTAATTATGTAATAGTATCTACTAGGTTATAAATTTGCATGCCCTATGGTAAAAAATGTCTGGAGCCTGTATATACTCAATATCTTTTTGACCCATGTTTGCAAATAAATGATTTGATTTGATAATTTTTTTCTGTAGCAAAATAAACTAGCTTTATATATTCTTTTACCTTTTATTTTCCAGTTCGTGATCTCCGCCCTCCTCTCCGTGGCCGCGGCCGCCCTGCCCTACCCGGAGCAGTCAAACCGCCCTCAGGCAGAGTTCGAGAGGAACGCCAGAATCATTGCCCTGGACTCGGATGTAAACGAGGACTCCTTCAGATACAACTTCGAGACGGAGAACGGTATCAAGGCTGAAGAACAGGGCAGAGAGGTAAGATTTCATCATCATCTCACACGGCCGCTATCCACGTGGATACTAAATCTCAGTGACTTGCTTGTTCCGTTGCACGCAATGCAAAACAATTTAATTACTTTAATCCTGTCGTTCTGCTGATCAATGCTTTAGCTGTCAGGTCTATAAGTGATGGTCTTGACTTATATACAGCCTGTCTACGTGTACTATTAATATCGAGGACTTACCCAATAGAGAGGAAACGTCCCTTATTTTGTCTAATCAACAATTACGCCAAAATTATTTCATAATTGTACGGAAAAGTACACAGGTCGGCTGTTAATGCTGTATTGTCAAAGGCGAGAGACAGTCATTGCATAAGTGTAAAGCATTAATGTGTTTCGGAATTCTAATGACGTTATTTCCTCTCTAATTGGATATGTGCTCGATGACTATGTATATTAATACCCGTCTACTAATTGATCAACAGTCAAAGTTAAATTAAATGAAATGATTTACCTCTATTAGACACACAAGAAAAAGCAGCTATTTAAAGGACGGACCTATGTCTTATCAAATTAAAACATAATAGCAGTGAAAAAAAAAGAAATGCCCGTGGATGCAGTAAGAACCTGCTAAGGAATACATCCGGAAGATGGGCAGTAGCGTCTTTCCGTGTATAAACATCCCGTACTGAGCTCGCCAACGCGCCTGCCAAGCGTGGCGAGTATGGCAGCAATCCCCTCATGATCTTGGATATGATATGAGGGAGGCCTATGTCCAGCAGTGGACGTGGATAGCAGTCCCACGGCTGTAATGATGATGAAGATGATGAATGACCGCATCGCAAACATATAGATAGCGTAGTAGTTCTTATGCAAGTTATTTGTAATCTCTAAGAGAAATACCGTCAGCGCAGTGTCGGGCAACATCTTTCCGTGTATAAACATCCCGTACTGCGCTCGCCAACCCGCCTGCCAAGAGTGGTGAGTATGGAAACTACTCCCTCATGGAGATCCATGAGGGAGGCCTGTGTTGATCGGTGGACGTTTTTTGGCTGAAATGACGAAGAGAAATGTTAAACATCTTAAGCCATAAAGTAAACCTACTTATAACTACAAAAACTACCAAAACTGGTTGCAGTTTTATTGTTTCAATTTCAATTTTTATTATACATTTTTTTTTACAATTTGTAAAATGTTATGTTTGTGTAAATACTGAAACTGCTATATGCAGTGTGCTTATAATATGTGCACTAACCCAAAAAGGGGGTTTCAGCCCTAGAAAACAAGAAGTTTTGAATAAGAAAAAAATTCGGGAATTCGTTTTCTTTTTTATTTATTTATTTACAATTTATATACTGACACATCCTTGCTAATTAGTTACAAGTAATGATGATAATTAGGTACTAGTAATCATGATGCGCTGTGAGGTGCCGGAATTAGAATGTTGCCTCTCCTCTCTTGCCCGTGGATGCAGTAGGAATCTGCTAAGGGTCTGCTGTGCTCCGGAAGATGGACAGCAGCGTCTTTCCGTTTATCCCACCTGCCAAGCAGCTTGAGATGTGTGAGGGAGGCCTATGTCCAGCAGTGGACGTGGACAGTTCTAAGGCTGGAATGATGAATGATGATTAAATACCACAAACGCGACCGATTCTGTTTTACACTTCCTAAAACTGATTCATCATCATCATCATCATCATTTTAGCCGTAAAACGTCCACTAATGAACACAGGCCTCCGTCATGGAAATCCTTCTTTACGGAAGGCCTCTTAAATTGATCATAATTTAAGATATTATTATGAAGTTCATAAATTTAGAGCTGTCAGCGTAAGATTGGGTATAATGGTACAATTGTTCCGTTTAAATTTTAGAGCGGCACTTACCGAATAGCTATAATATGTCATTTTAGTGCGTTTTACGTCAGTTTTAGGCTAAGCTAGTCGCAACAACAGAATCGCCACCAATGTAGCAGTACTTTTAAGTACCGTTGGCACATAACTTGACATTTTGCTATTCCCACATACATTCATTATAGGTTTAGCATGTTATAATCTTCTTAACGACCATAAATTAATATTTATCATCATATTCGATAAATTCATTTCCTAACGGACCTTACACCAATAAATACCAGTACAGAGTTCATTCTGCTGTAAAACGTCCACTACTTAACACGGGCTTCCCTCATGGATCCATGGATCTCCATGAGGGGTTGTTGCCATATTCACCACGCTTGGCAGGCGGGTTGGCGAGCGCAGTACGGGATGTTGATACACGCTGTTGATACATGCTGCTCATCTTCCGGAGGTATGCCTTAGTAGGCTTTTACTGCATCCACGGGCATGAGAGGAGGGGTAACATTCTACGGCCGGAACCCCACGGCTACTACACAATGGAGTCTTAAAAAGTAGATTTTGAAGCCTCCGTGTTGTGAAACACTGCATATGATTATCTATACTCTTACCGCAAGTGAGCGGCATCGAAGCAGGTACCTGCGCACCGCGGCATTGACATTTAGGATAAATTTGTAACTGTAGAGTAATTTTTATCACGATTTGCCCTTGTCTTGACCAGGATGTTTTGCCCTTCTGCGTTAGATTTTACCTTGATTCAGAAGATTATATCATTTTGATCGCTTCCAATTAAATTAGATTAATTGATTCTGAAAATTAATCACGGCTTTATCTATATCTACCTATATACTAAAAGTTTGTGAGTTTGTGAGGTTGCCGTGGGGTGCCGGCAGTAGAATGTTGCCCCTGCTCTCATGCCCGTGGATGCAGTAAGAGCCTGCTAAGGGATACCTACGGAAGATGGACAGCAGCGTCTTTCTGTGTATCAACATCCAGTACTGCGCTCGCCAACCCGCTTGCCAAGCGTGGTGAGTATGGCAACTACCCTTCACGGAGATTCATGAGGGAGGCCTGTGTTCAGTAGTGGACGTTTTACGACTGTAATGATGATGATGATTATGATAATGAGGTTGTAGGGGGTAATCTCTGGATCTACTAAAGCGATTTTCAAAATTCTTTTACTAATAGAAAGGCACAGTATTTGTGAGTGTCGTAGGCTATAAGCTACCACCCAACGAAGTGGGCACCGGGTCAGCTAGTTGTGTAATATTTTGGCAAGCTATCGATTCTGATCATCATCTAACGCAAGCTAACTTTAGGACGTCGACTCTGGTGGATGTAGGCCTTCCACAGTCATGGATCTTTAAGTAACTAATCATGATTGTTATCATACTCACCAAGCTTGGCAGGCAGGTTGGCGAGCGTACTACGGAGTGTATACGGAAAGACGCTGCTGCCCAGCTTCCGGAGGTATCCCTTAGCAGATTCTTACTGCATCCACGGACAAGAGAGGAGGGGCATTCCACTGCCGGCACCCCACGGCATGGGTTCTGATATTTTCTCTGTATTGATTCCAGGCTGACGGCATCGAAGCTCAGGGTGGTTTCTCGTACACCGGTGATGATGGCCAGATCTACGCCATCCAGTACGCTGCTGGCCAGGGTGGATTCCAGGTTAGTCCCCTTTCTTAAGATTCGAGAAGTCCCCTTTCTTACGATTAGTGAAGTCTCCTTTCTTGCGATTCAGGAAGTCCCTTTTTACGATTCGGGAAGTCCCCTTTCTTGCGATTCAAGAAGTCCCCTTTATTGCGATTCGAGAAGTCCTCTTTTTTGCGATTCGAGAAGGTGATGGACTTATTATCGCTGATCCATATGCTCATCTGTGAGAATTATTAATGGGTTCTTCCAGTACACGTAAGGTTTTTTTACTGACCCATCGTGTAGGGTATTTTATAAAGGTATTTTAAAACCATTCAGGAATTGCGAAGACAATATTTAAATTTTGGGTTACGTTTGCGAAATATAATAGTTTCAAACTATTTTTCTAGTGTGACGCAGACGCTCTAAAATCTAAACTGCTAGACTTACATTTCTGAAAAAAAATCAGGAATGCAGTTTAAACCATAAACTTTTGGTTGTTTGAGAAATACGTTAGGGTAAGGTAAGGGTTAAGGTAGTTAGTTATGGAGAAATTGTCGTTAAAATAAGTGATGCGGCTTACCACCGCCACCCCACGGCTCAAAAACACCAAACTAAAAGCAAGTAATAGTTTATTTCAACCCCTATTTATCTGTATTCCAGCCCCAAGGCGCTCACCTGCCTACCGCTCCCCCCGTCCCCGAGGCCATCCTGAAGGCGCTTGCGCAGAATGCCGCCGACGAAGCCGCCGGCATCATCGATGATGGTAAGATTCACAATAATATAAAAAAACTGTACTGCACTTGCCAACCCGCCAAGCGTGGTGAGTATGGCAACAACCTTGTGATCAGTCTTAGTGATCAATGAGGGCTTTGTCCAGCAGTGGATGTCCTACAGCTGAGAGAGAGAGAGAGAAAAAAACATCCAGAACACCCTGAACAAATCTGCTGATCGTACAGGCAGTTGTTCCGAGGCGCGAATAGAATAACCCCTACCTCTTGCGTCGCAGGCGGACCAGAGGCAGTAAACACACAAATACCGTAACATTTGAAGTCTATAGCTCGTATTGCTTATTCTGTGCGCCTATTTTATTGCATTTTGCACTGTGACTAATTTGCCCGAGAAGCGCCATTAGATAGGATACTAATGATTAGCGAAATGCCACAATCGTGTGAGTCAAATTATGATATTATGTACTTTGTTTAAAACTGGTAACTTGAATTTTAGCAAATTACTGCTCTGAAGGCTTTATATGTAGATAATTGTAGGTCAGTCTTCTGAATTTCTGTATTGAGGTTTCCAGCAGCGGGTTTTTGAAGGAGTGCGCGCGGGCGCGTTCTACTTTTATCAAAACAATGTTTGGGCTTCATTTTCTTAGAATTTGGTACCATGAGTTACAAATCTGAATAATGTCATAGTATCGTACTATTACCACAGCTATTACTCCCTTAGAATAATGACATAATAGAAGTAAGGCTAAAATAAAATTCTGTCTGAGCCTTACTTCAAGATTGTAAGAAGTAATATTTATAGCTAACTTCACGTTTTTATTGATTTTAGCTTCATAGGTCATAAGTAGAACAAAATTTAGAACCATTTGACTGTTTATTTACGCCATCCTTGTAAATTCCAAAGAGTATGACTGTGTAATTATGCATCTCTTTCAAACTCGGTTATAATGCGCTTAGTAAAAAGAGTACAGAATGATTGATTTTCGTTGCTATTTTAGCCTGGTTTCTATTACGTTATTATCCTAAGATTACTACCTGTAGTACCGGCAGGCGATCTGACAGTGACAGCTCATGGTAGACACACTGCTCTCGAGTAAATTACTAATGTCAGTTCGCCCTATCGCCTGACCTTTGCAGTTTCACAATGACCGCTCACTTCGGATCTTGGGAACGGCCGTATTAACTTGATACCTACTATAATTTGATAGGAGCGTAATGTATCCTATACTTAACATCTCGTTTCGGTTTGAAATCGTTTTTCGAATCAATGTTAAAATTGTTATAAATGGCATTTTTATTTAAGACAAAATGACGAGGCAAGCCCCTTCGGCCCACCTGATGTTAAGCGGTAACCTCTACCTATACAACTGCAATTCAGTGGTGACCACGTTCACGGAGCACGTGACTAATGCTGCATTGCGTTGCGCCCGTCACCCTGAGACATAAAGTTGTAATGTCTTATGTGCCCGTAATTGCACTGGCCCCGTTACCCTTCAGACCGGAACACAGCAATGTAGACATTACTGCTTGGCGTCAGGCGTCAGGCGTCAATAGGTGTGGTGGTAGTACCTTCCCTGGATATACTCTTCTCAAAAATTTCTACTATCGCCGTCCCATCTCGCAGTAGACATGCCGCTTTAGGGTCGGTAGATATTCTCTTACTCCAGTACAGGTGGTCCAGTACGGTACAGGTCGTCCAGTACGGTACAGGATGTTGATACACGGAAAAACGCTGCTGCCCTTTTTTTGTATAATTTTATGTGATTTCCAGGTCAATACAACGCCAACAAGTACGGTGACGCCGGCGCCGGCGCAGGTCAGAACTACGCGCGCGCCCAGGCCTCCGCCTCCGCTGGATTCAGACAACCCTTCAAGTACTAATAACAGACGTTTGATACATACTGCACTGAAGCGTCTTGTACAGCATTATTACCAGTTGCTGATGCTGTATAAATCATCTATATTAGATGTAAAGGCTTTACTTTTACTTTGTTACATACGAGCTAATGAATCAGGAAAGAGAAACAAAAATAAAATGATATCAGAAATTTCGTAGCGCCATCTCTGGGAGAACTTAGGCAGCTTCAGTTGTCTTGTTTTGTAAAGATCTAGAAAAATATCTGTTGTTTTGAAACTTGAATGTGAATTTAGATTAAAAGTTTGCGTAAAAATTGTATCAGCTAAATAATCAGGAATGAGAAACAAAAATAAAATGATATTCGAAATTTCGTAGCGCCATCTCTGGGTGAACTTAGGCAACTTCAGTTGTGTGATTTTGTAAAGATCTAGAAAAAATCTGCTGTTTTGAAACTTGATTGTGAATTTACTTTGAAGCTTGCTTGAAATTTTAACAAAATAATGTATTATTAATAAATATTTCAACAAACCAATACACTCAGAATAGTGATACAGTAAAGATTAAGTTGATAATGTTAAAAGTACCTGATTGGATAGCTCTTTGTATTATGTTTCTTTTAGTCATGTGTTGCCTGTGAATTGTGATTATATTTATTTTTAAGAATAAACCCTGCCTACCTTTAAACTACTGCAGTTTTCATACTACAGACCCGATTATTTTGCTCCATACTACATACAGCATTACTTTTCAAACGTTTACATACTGCCGTGTTAAGGCAATACACTGTATGTCAAGTTACAGTGTTTTGCCTTAACAGGGCTCAATCGTTTTCTTTTTATGTGTTCTATAAAACTGTATATTTTTTTTTTCGATACCTGTTACCAACACTGAGAAAATACAATTTAAACAACACTGTATTCAAGAAATCTATAAGATTTAAAATTCCAAAACACGGTAAACAAATATACCGTGTAATGCCAAAATAAAATAACGCGCGAAATAGATACAGTGTTCTATTATTCGAATTATCGAGACCTCTGCAACGCAAGCGCGTGGGTCTATTAGAGAGGTCTACTTATAGTGGCTTGCACCCAAACGGCTTGACCGGGGAGGAGTGCGGGGTGCGCGGGCCGATAGGTGGGAGACAGAGAGTTAAATAAGTTAATTATGAAAGAGAGTTGATAAGTTTACGCTAATGAGTGGTTTGTTAAAAAAATGCGCGGTTTTCGCACTAAATACCTGCTTGATTTGTCACAAAGAAATGTACAACATCACAATATTTCTTCGTCTGCAACGATGGCGTCCGAGTTAATGGTTAAGTGCAGAACTTGAAAATTTTAGGTTGATGTTGTTAGAAAGGTTGATGTTTTAGATCACACGGATATGATTTTAATCCCCAACGATTCAAAAGTAGCATACCCAAAAGGATTCAATATACAAAATATGAAAATTGTAGAGTTTCGAAGAGGTGAAGTGGCAATGTTTGCCAAAAACGATTGTCAAGGAGAATATGAGAAAATAAACTTTCTGAAAAGAAACGTCGCTTCTAAATTGATAAGTGACATAAATTCTGGTAAATCTGATATGTTCGATGTAATTCAAAGAGAACAGGAACCGACAGGAATCAGTGATTTGAAAAAGAAGGAGTTGTTATTACTCTGCAAGTCCATGCCGCAATCAAGGAGATTTTTTTACGAAAATCTTGTTATATCTGGATTGCCTGAAGATGATGAATGAACATTGAATATAAACGTAAAATGGTGATTTAAATAATAATCATAATTACGGCTTATTCCATTTAAACAGTAATATTTAAATGTTAATTTTTTCCAATTGATAATTAAGAAGACGGTTCTTTTGTGACTGATTGTTAACTGATCTCTTGTCCACTATTGCAATAAATGATACTTAGGGCCGGTTTTTTGATCCGTAACATTTTACATTTTTTTAACCCAGCAAATGGTTAAAAATCTAACCAATGGTCATATTTTGACATTATTTCAACCACATAAATGTCAAAATGTGACAATTGGTTAGATTTTTAACCATTTATTATATTTATTATATATATTATATATATAACATAACTAGCTAACGTAGTTAACCAACAAATGGTTAAAAATCTCATCTTTCTCTCATCTCATCTCTCTCCTGGTTGAGATTTTTAACCATTGATAGTTAATTTTCATTTCGTTTATGATAGTTTTTTTTTTAATTATATGTTTATATTTTATTGTTTAAAATAAATGTAAGTTGTTTTAATATGTGCGGAATAGTTGTTTATTTGTCTGACTGTTACATTTCTAATTGTTTATTAGTATAGCAAAAATTTCAAACAAACTGATTTTTTCGTTCTGCTACCTACTTTCAATAACTTTAAGGAACAGTTTTAGGGTTTACTTGATAGTTAATAGGAGTTACAGTAAAATGACTTCATTGTTTATGAGATAAACTAATTTAAAAGTAAAATATAACTCTAATTTAAAAGGGCAATACACTGTAATATCATATAAAAGTGTTTTGCCATAACTAAATAGCACCATTACTGCGAGGACTGGAAAGGTAAAACAATTTTTTAAAGATATATCATTTATTTCTAAAAATATCGCATTGAAAGTAATATGAATAGATAGATAATTAAAAATACTTTTAAATACCAAACACTTTATACTTTAGAAAAGAGATGAAAGAACTATCGAATAAAAACCGAAAAAAGTTTATTTGCGTGTTTACTCAAATTGGACTTTTTCAACATACAGTGTATTGGCTTTACACGGTAGCATATTATATACATATTAAATTACAATTTAATTTTTATACATTGTAAATTGTAATTTAATATATAACATCTTCCTATACAACTGCAATTATAATAAAAAAACGAAACAATTTACAATTGAATTTTTATACATTATAAATTGTACCTAATTATTTTAATTTGTACCTACTCGTGCGAGTTTGCATTGAATCCGTTTTAATGGTTCCATTGGCGGAGAAGCTGTTTCTGCTAGGCCTAGCTACCGAAGCTTTGGTCAGGTTTGTTTCCATCTAAACTATCAGCTTTGTATCATTTATGTATTTATAACATATACATATATTATATACCACACACACACACCATCCCTCAGACCACAATTAGAATAGAATAGAGAAGACTCTCTTCTATTATTGGTGTGCCTAACAGGGTCTGTAATGCTACCTAACACCATTGTCAACACCACTGTACCTTCATTATATAACACAATAAAGTTTTGAGCATTGAGTAAGTATGAATGGAGAGGGGGTATTCGCCCTGCAGTGGGACAGTTCGGCCCATAATACATTTATAAACCTTAACGGCTTATAATAATTGTACTATTAGTGGTGAAATTTTGAGAGCAGGAGCACCTACTGGGTTCAATACACACAACATTTTATTCAAATCGGTCCAGCCGCTGAGAAGGAGTTAGGCATGCGCCCGCGCCGCTGTAATAATTTTGTTTTTAATTTCGCTTTATCTCGTTAGAAATTTGCTCTTGAAGCCATATGAAATAAAACCGGGCAAGAGCGAGTCGGACTCGCGCACCGAGGGTTCCGTGCCATCATACAATATATTATATGACAAAGGCGGTTTTATATTTGTAGGAGAACCTTGACAGCGCCATCTCTTGTCTGATAGCGGAACTTATGTAGATTTTTTACACTTTCGATGATTTCTAAAAAAGTATGCTATGTAGAGAGATTGTAATAATTTTTCTTTAATCTTTACATACACTTCTAATAGCAATAAAAGTTTCAGAGGTTTATCTCCGCAGACTTCGGAGATAAGGGGGGGGAAACGCTATTTTTTTCAACATTTTTGTAAATAACTCGAAAACTAATACGACATAAAGGAAAACAAAAAACTGTTTATTAATGTGCAAATGAATACCTTTCATATGATACCACATTACCTAGTAACTTTCCAAAAATTTTGAAAACGCCCCTTCCACCCCCATTGTCTAAAAAACTATGCAAATTAGAGAGTTCGCTATAATTTTCCTATAAAAATTACATACACTTCTATTCGTTGTAAAAGTATCACGGGTTTATCTCTGCAAACTTCGGAGATAAGGGGGGGAACAGTCGTTTTTTCAACATTTTTGTAAATAACTCAAAAACAATACGGCTTAAAGGAAAACTAAAAACTGCTTATTAATGGCAAATAAATACCTTTCATATGATAACCCACATTACCTATTTACTTTACAAAATTTTTGAAAACCCCCCTTCCACCCCCCTTGTCTAAAAAAACTATGCAAATTAGAGAGTTAGCTACAATTTTCCTATAAAATTTACATACACTTCTAGTATCACGGGTTTATCTCTGCAAACTTCGGAGATAAGGGGGGGGGGGGGGACGGTCGTTTTTTCAACATTTTTGTAAATAACTCAAAAACAATACGGCTTGAAGGAAAACTAAAAACTGTTTATTATTTTGCAAATAAATACCTTTCATATGATACCCCATATCACCTATTAACTTCACAAAAATTTTGAAAACCCCCCTTCCGCCCCCCTTGTCTAAAAAACTACGCAAATTAGAGAGTTCGCTATAATTTTCCTATAAAGTTTACATACACTTCTATTAGCTATAAAAGTATCACGGGTTTATCTCTGCAAACTTCGGAGATAAGGGGGGGGAGACGGTCGTTTTTTCAACATTTTTGTGAATAACTCAAAAACGATACGGTTTAAAGGAAAACTAAAAACTATTTATTAATGTGCAAATGAATACCTTTCATATGATAACCCACACGGCCTAGTAACTTCACTTAAAATTTTTGAGATCCCCTATCCGCCCCCCTGCAATCAAAATAAGAATATTTTTTAACCTTTTTATATATGCTATATTAGTAAAAATGTGTTGTCTTTTACCATTTTAAATTTCAAGTTGATAGCATCAGTAGTTCTCGAGATATCCATTTGTGACAGACAGACAGAGTGATTCTATAAGGGTTCCTTTTTACCATTTTGGTCCGGAACCCTAAAAATATCATAAGGTTTAAAGGGCAAATATATTCTAAATGAACTACTCAAGATGTAATAAAACTTACATACAAACTTACATATATACATGTATACATATATAATGTATAGAAGTTGTACTTCTATACATTTTACATGAATGTTGGTAAAAATGGCTTCGAAATTAATGCTCTATGAACATTTTTATAAGAACAATAGTTATTATGTGTTATCCATAACAGATAGACATATGCTGCCGCAGACTTTTTTGTAGTTCTATTTTATGAAAAACAATTCTTCTATACACATTACTTCAATGGTTTACGCAGCGCACCCCAGAACAGCTCCCAGTCGGCATACATTTTTCCGACATCTCCAATCATCGTCATAGTTTAGCCAATTTACACCAAGCCTTAATGAACTTTCTCTTGAAAAACCTTATCCATTGCTGGAATCCACATGAAAATCCAATCAGTAGTTTATCGCAAACAGACAGACAGTCGCGGAGATCTTTGTTTTTTAATACGTAGTGACAGTGATTAAGCTATACTTTTTCAAATCATATCATTTAATAAAAAAAACATAACAACATATACCACATTTACCGTTACTATCAAGACCTTACCTCCCGTGCTAGTTAGTAACTGTGTTAATAATATTCATAATATTAATATAATTTTTATAATATACCTTAATTGTCATAAGAAGATCTTTATAACAATAGCCTCAGTAATAAAGACAAAGATTCATAACCTCAAAGCGATTGAACTTGTAATCAAGCTCATTACAAGAAACAATTGTGTAATTTCCGAGATCTTGACACAAAATACTTATAGCAACTATTGTCAATAGTAATTTGAATCAAAATAATTGAGTTAACGAGAGACGCATGTGAAATGATAATCTAAACAAGATACATTTCACATATACATATGTAGTAACTAAAATATCATCATCATCATCATTTCAACCGTAAAACGTCCACTACTGAACTAAGGCCTCCCTCATGGATCTCCATGAGGGGTAGTTGCCATTCTCACCACGCTTTGCAGGCGGGTTGGTGAGCGCAGTACGGGATGTTGATATACGGAAAGACGCTGCTGCCCATCTTCCGGAGGTGTCCATTAGCAGGTTCTTACTGCATCCACGGGTAGGAGAGGAGGGGTAACATTCTAGTGCCGGCACCCCACGGCAAACTAAACTAAAATATAGGTCAGTTTATTTTGAAATACCTTCTCTATTACATGGCATTTTGCTTGTATTGACTCTAACTCGGCTTCCTGTTCTTTGATCGAGCTTAAACGATGTAAATCATTGGTCACTATACTTCACTTTATAAGATACTTTACACTTTTAAATAAAAACGTACAAGTACTCGTTTAATTTTTATATTTCATCATTCTTTTTTTATACATTTTTAGTATGCTAATATAATTTACGTTTTTTTAAAACCTATCCATAATTTACTTTAACATAGGGTATGTTTTAAATATCCATATCGCAATTTCACGTACAAATCACAATTTAATATGTATATCCGCTGTTTGCATTGAATCCGTTTTGATGGTTTCCATTGGCGGAAAAGCTGTTTCCGCTAGGCCTATTTCCGTTTCCACCGAAGCTTTGGCCAGGTTTGTTTCCGCCGGAGCCATCAGCTTTGTATTGACCTGAAGAAAACATGATGTTATATTATAGGCATGATAAGAGGGTATAAAAATAAAATCTATAAAATCCGTCAGTTAGATAATACAAAAAAAACACATGTAGTTTTTGCTTTTTTCAAATTAATGAAACAATACATAGATAAAGCGAGTTTAAGTTTAGAAGTGGGGGCTTGTGACGTCATAATTCTGTACTGAGACACGTATAGAATTATGACACCAGGAGTGAGAAAAATAATCAATGAGTTTCGATGATTTTCTGATCAATCATGTTTCAGAGGTGGTCCTTTTTTTTCAAAATTCGATTCTGATGGCATTGGACAGTTTTATGCCATAAACTTAAACTTGCGGTTGGCTTTTTTGGTTCACTTTATAATGTTTGCTTGTTTTTAATAAGTCAAGGATTTGATCATCAAGGGGTTTTTTTTAAATTAAAGATTTATTCAGAGTACACACAAGATATCGATAAAAATATTTTAATACGTCTTACCGTCATCAAAGATACCAGCGGCTTCATCTTTGGCATTCTGCTGAAGTGCCTCCAGAATCGACTCAGGAGTTGGAGGCGCTACCGGAAGGTGTTCTCCCTGAAATTTTGCATTCATCATTATCATCAATTCAATTCAATTCAATTTAAAAGGTTCTTTATTAACACATAAAAATAACAAGTTACAGTTCCAGTGTACGTAAAATCCTAGTACTATAAAAACACATGAAATAAACCGTTTTTGAGCCAACATTTCCGCTATATAAAAACTTATGAAAAAATGCAATTGCAATATTAATTTAATTTAAATAACATAATGGTAGATATATACTAATAAACAGTTACTGACAAATAAGAACGTGTATGTTTTAGTACAACAACACACATAATATAAAATACATTGTAATAGTATAAAAGATAGAATAAACTAACCAAAAAACATGTAATTAAGCTTTCAACTCAAATGTAGACGGTAGGCTAAATAATTTATCAAGGCGCAAACTACATTGTATTACCATTTTTTGCTAGCAACAAGAACAATAGACCGGCGGCAGCGCTTATCTCTAACAGTGGCACGCAAAATGTCACTGCGGATCATGCATGTGTAAACACCACATTCAACCTTATTTGTAACAACGAACGGGTGCAAGTCGTACGCAATACATGTACGAGAATGCACGCCACTATGCGCGCACTGTACTTTTCTATTCATCGCACTCGAGGAACAAGTGATGGGGTAATTTATAACGATTGTAGTTATCGATGTAAGCTAAATTTTTTTTGCGAGATTTACCAATATTTTTTATAAATTTATTTTTGCTACATGGGTTACTATGGATATAAAACTTTTTTGAAATTTGATATATATATTCGAATAGTGTCGGGAAGTTTATCTTTATATGTAAACTATGAAGGTTAGTACGAAATGAAGTATTATAGGCATACTTAAGAGCTTTATTTTGAATGACTTGCAAATGGTTATGATTAGTTTGGCACGTGTCATTATCATCATATCAGCGCGTAGACACCCAATGCTGGGCATAGGCCTCCTAGACAACACGCGTAAAGCGTCCTGTGCAAGTCTCATCCAAGGTCTAGATTTTGACTAGATCATGTTGCATTGAAAGCACTCTGCTGAAGCCGTATTGGCCGAGTGGTATGTTTGTACCCCCGACTTACGATCCCAATGTTCGATACCGGCCGCAAACCAACAGATTCTCTACCTTGAATAATGTATGTTTTCATTTAAAACTTGTCTTAACGGTAGGAAAACATCGTGAGAAAACCCTCTGCTTAGACAGCTTCAGATGTCGACTGGTTAATTCCTCTGACTAATAGCCGACTAAGCTGGGAGGATGGTATAGGTGCTTGGGAAGTCTAATCCATCTTACAATGTCTCAGGTACTGCAGTGTCCTATACAGCGTGAACACCAGAAGCTGATGCTGTATAAATCATTTATAATAGAGGAAAAGGCCTTACTTTGCTGAGACAACTGAAATTTTAAATAATCTACTGGTGAACGTAAATTCTCAAGATACCATTTGGCCGATCAATCTAAACTTCTATACTTATCTTTACTAATATTATAAAGAGGTGAAGTTTGTGAGTTTGTGAGGTTGTAGGGGGGTAATATCTGGATCTAATGAACCGATCAAAATTCTTTTACTATTATAAAGCCACAGTATTTGTGAGTAACAAGGCTATATTTTATCCCCGTATTCCCAAGGGAACGAGAACTAATCGAGTAAAACTGTGGAGCGTGGAATTTTCATTAAGGTTCACAAAGTTCATTTTTCACATTTTTAATTATCTATGAGGGATGCTTGTGTCCAGTAGTGGACGCGTTACGGCTGCAAATGATGATTAAGTTAAATTTTCATTTAAATTCACCGGATTCATACCTGAGGTCTGAAACCACCTTCTCCAGATGTGTAGGTGATGGTGTATGTGTGACCATCGTCGCCCTTGTAGGAGAAGCCACCTTGAGCGTTGCTGGGATCGCCCTGCTCTTCAGCACGGATCCCGTTCTCGGTTTCGTAGCCGAAGTGGTAACCTGAAGATAACGAGAGAGAAAAATTAAACATACTAATTATCCCACGACTCTGTAAGAACCAGAAAACCTGCTGTTTACTAATCATTTCAGCCGTTTAACGTCCACTACTGAACACAGGCCTCCCTCATGGATCTCCATGAGGGGTAGGTAGTTGCCATACTCACCACGCTTGGCAGGCGTGTTGGCGAGTGCAGTATGGGACGGACCCCACGGATTTTTATTTACTTTTACCCTATCACAAAAGTTACAGCTCAAAAAAATTGTTACATAAAAAATATACTTGCTTTCAAAATAATATACGTATATTGTGCATAAGCTACATTAAATATTTATAGTAAAAGAATAATTGCATTAATTACGTTAAGAAAGACAATAATAATAAGTGGGTATGCCTTAGCAGGCTCTTACTGCATCCACGGGCATGAGAGGAGGGGTAATATTCTACTGCCGGGACCTGACGGCAACTGCCGGCTGCTTACTCATCATCCATTAATCTGATTTCAAACTGATTTAAAAATATTCGATTGTTATCTCTGCTTATACCCGGTACATTTATATAGCTTGTAAATTGCTCAGCCGATTTCTATGAAATATGAGTTCTGCATTCTAGAGTAAAAAGTAAGGCCTTTGCATCTATTATAGATGATTTATACAGCGTCAGCAACTGGTAATCATGCTGTACGGGGCGCTGCAGTGCCTGGGACATTGTTAGATGGATTAGGCTTGCCCAGCACCTATACCATCCTCTCAGCTTAGTCAGCTATTATTCAGAGGAAATAACAGGTCAACACGTCTGAAGCTAACTAAGCCGCGGGTTTCCTCACGATATTTTCTTCACCGTTAAAGCACGTGTTAAGTGCATTCTACGCAATCATTATTTCCTTTCATTTGGTAAGAAATGTAAGTATATTTGGAAACATTTGAATATTCATCCCCACTTTAACCACCATTGAACCATCAACGTTGTTATCGTAAAATTATAGCATCTCACTACATATCTCACTAATATTATAAATCCGAAAGTTTGTTTGTATGCATGTTTGTTACCTCTTCATGCAAAAACTACACAACGGATAAAGCAGAAATTGTGCATACGTATAGATATGGACCAGGAATAACGCAGGCTATTTTTTGTAGCAAAGTTCCCAAATAAAATATGACGTAAACAGTTTTTTTTGTATTATAAACCACGCAGTAGTCAGTTGCAGCACTAATAGTTTAGTTCTGTGCTGCAGACTAGTAGATAGATACTACACTAGCAATGATAAAATAATAATAAATAAAAAAAAAAAATCCTGTTTGTCATACTGGTGTTATAATCTGGTGTGACTACGGATAAGAAAGGAAAATTTCAATCCAATTGGTTAAAATTTAGCCCTGCCCTTAAAATCGCCAAAAATTTACGCCAGCGAAGCGGCGGGTAAAAGCTAGTTGATTATAAATTAAAAAGTAGAAAACTAGAAATTGTTTACCTCAGTGTTTACACGAATTAAAAACTTAAAATAACAACATTAAGAATACTAACCCAAAAATTTCAAAAGTTTTATGTAATACGTATCGTATAAACTCTGACATTTGTAGAAAATTGTTTGACATAAGAAGCAGGCACTTTGTTATTTATTTGTATCCATTTTTCATTGCTAAACACAATTGTTTAGCAATGAAAACTTGGATACAAATAAATAAAAGTGCCTGCTTCTTCAAACCTCAATAGGTTTACTAAATACCTTGAAAAAAATCTGTTTTTTAGAGTTCCGTACCCAAAGGGTAAAAACGGGACCCTATTAATAAGACTCCGCTGTCCGTCTGTCTGCCCGTTTGCCCGTCTGTCTGTATGTCTGTCTCCAGGCTGTATCTCATGAACCGTGATAGCTTGACAGTTGGAATTTTCTGTTACCGCTATAACAACAAATACTAAAAACAGAATAAAATATACATATATTTGTTTTTTTCTTAACTTACTTCCGCTTTCATCAATTGCCTGATCTTGCTTCAGTATAGCTGAATTCTTCTCTTGCTGTTGCTGAGACCTCGTATTCCCATTGCCTCCACCGCTTCCAAAATTTCCAGATCCGGAGTTGAATCCACCTCCAGAACCTTGAATGTTTTAACTTTATACACCACATAAAAAACTTTATATTTTCTTAGATATAATTAAATATTTCAGGCGTACAGTAGGCGGCCCTACCGATCAATGCTATGTCTTCGAGAAAAACTTATACATAGATAGATAGATAGATAGAAAATGCTTTATTGCACACCTTAAACTAAACAAATTAACAAAAAAATGAGAAACACTAAATATAAAGTGACAATCGGCGGTCTTATCGCTAAAGAGCGATCTCTACCAGACAACCTATATATATACATATAGAGTAACAGGGATATTAACGTAATAATATAAGTGCCATCATCTTAGCCGTAGGCGGGGAAAAGGCCTCCCTCATGGATCTCCAGGATTATAAGGGGATTGTTGCTCTAGTCGCCACGCTAGGCAGGTGGGTTAGCGAGGGCAGCACGGGATGTTGATTGATACACAGAAAGACGCTCCTACCCATCCTTAGGAGGTATCCCTAAGCAGATTCTTACTGCATCCAGGGGCAAGAGAGGAGAGGCAGCAATCTACCGCCGGCACCCAACGGCTTTCATAATACACATTATAAAAAAAACAAAACATACTTAAATTAAACAAAACTAAATCTAAATTAAATAATAAACTTGAGAATATAATATGAAAAAAAATATATAATACCTTGGTACTGTCCACTTTGACTACTAGGGTAGCCTTGGGAAAACCCACTTTGACCTTGGCTTTGCGGGATGTAGTTCCTGGAGGGAAGCTGCGCAGCTGAGCTGATCGCAATGAATGTAGCTAGGATAAACTGAAAGTTGTTTTAAAATAGATTAGTAAAAATATTTAGCAGGCAATGCTGCCTTGTACGTACATTAATAATTTAATAAATAAACAAAATAAAATATTACGAAAAAAAAATTACATTTTGGAATAGAATAGAATAGAAAATGCTTTATTTCACACCTTAAACTAAACAAATTAACTAGTACAAAAGGCGGTCTTATTGCTTTCTACGATTTCTTACTGACTACCGAAACTAAACTTAATGAATCTGATGAGCACAGCATGATTTTGTGTTCCGCCAAGGATAGCTTATAGGGATATCCCTCTAGCTACAACATCTTGTACTAACTTAAGTTTGTTGCCTGAAATAAAGTTTGTTATTTTTTTATTTATTTAAAATAGTCGTCTCAGTGCTTAATTGCTCCAGCATTATATTATTTTTTTTATTATTTCTTTTCTTACTGTTATAATAACAAAAAACTCACCAAATTCATTTTCGTATTACCGCTGTAAAAACCTAAGAATACAAAGATGCACTGTGATATTTCTGTGAATTCCTCCGATTATATAGTGCACGCACAAAAACATTCCAATTGTACTTATAATAAAACGGATATAATCGGTGACATCGATTATTAGTGGCCTTGCTTCGCAGAACCTTATATGCGAGAAATAATCCTCGAGGGAGTCTCAATGCTATGTAATGCTTTCACGCTTATTAAATATGATACGGCTTATACCACGTACGTGAATAAAAAAAATAACCCCAGAAAAGTGTTGTCCACTAAATTCGACCACTTTCTCAGCTACCTTAACACATTTCACTAGTAATAGTAATATTTCTTCTACAGAAATGATTAAGAATTATGTTTTAATACAATAATTTCCGCCGTGGGGTGCCGGCAGTAGAATGATACCCCTCCTCTCATGCCCATGGATGCAGTAATACAAATGAAAATGAAAATGAAAAAATATTTATTGACACAACAGACATGACATAAAAACTATTACATTATTTTTTTAGTACTATGACTTAAATAATAATGTAGAACAACATTGGTACCCAAACTAGGATTCCCTGTGTTATGGCGTACCAATGCCCTCCACCATACAATGCTTACAGTAAATTCTTATGATAAACAATATTTAAAACTAAATAATTTGGATACAAAATAAAGAAGTCTTAGTGTATAAAATAAAACGTAACATGAATATAATGTATTTAAAAATTTAAGTTTGTTTGATTTTAACATTAAGAAAAATAAATGGATTTAGTTGTTGTAATAAATGCTTAAATGTACGGATTTTATTTGATAATACTTTATTGTAAAATGAATGATTATTTACGAAATAAAATTTTAATTGAAATAATTAAACTAAAACATTATGAAACTTTAGTCAATAGTTCTTTAGTTGAGGAATAGTCAAGTTCCAGAAGCCAATCCCTTATTATTTTTTTACATTTAAATAGTGTCAGAGGATAGAAATTTAATATTTTATTAATCTTTTTATATAAATAAGGTTTCATAAAAATAACCGTTTTGGCGTGCAAAGTTTGTGTTACATTTAGTATATATACCCTTATAGGAACGCAATGCATTGTCCTGGGACGGGACATAATTTAAGGTGTGATGGAAATATAGTATGGACTGTAGTATAAATAGTTTACGAACCGTTAGCAACTTTGATTCCTGGTAGAGCAAGGAAGTGGAATATCGAAAGGGCTTGTACATTATAACTTTCAGGAGTGATGGTTGCGCTCGTTCGACTTTAATAAGATGAAACCCAGAAGGCCCCCCATGAGGGAGGCCTGTGTTCAGTAGTGGACTTTTTACGGCTGGAGTTATGATTCAGACTTCCGTTCATTAGATTCCACATAAGTAACAAGCCGTTTTTTTTTTAAAACGCTCACCTAATTTATTATCCTCTTGCTGACGTTTCGTAGACCATTTAGAGGCCCTTCTTCATGAACACTGTTCGAGGCCGCCTCCGCCTTCACGGTTGTGTCAACCCATTTTTCAAAATGCCATGTTCGTTGCCCGTCGATTCATAAGAACCGCCATGGGATACCTCCGGAAAGGCAGCAGCGTCTTTCCGTGCCGATGCATCCCGTAACGCTCGCCAACCCGCCTGCTAAGAGCGTAGAGTACGGTGACCACCGCCGCATTATATTAGTATCGTATCAAACCAAATAAGAGTTATATTTAGTTTGATATGATCCTAATAATGCATCTGTAATATAATAAATGACAAGCTGTTCTCGCAACATCGTTGCATAATAGGAGAGAGAGAGTAAGTCTTAGGCCCTATAATTAAAATGCGAGCGACTATAGCTCCATAAAATCCACGTGGAGAATCAATCTGATTTTCAAGATTGATAAATCATATAATTTGATCAATCAAACCACTGTGCTGCGAGTTCAACAGAAAGCCATGGATCGCGTCATACTCGGCATTAAAATAATTTTCTAATATACTCGTATGTCGTAGGATGATTTGATTATTCGAATTATCGCGAAAACTCTCGGTTCTGTCACAGGATGTCTTCGGATGGTTATAAAAAAAACCTAAAAACCAACTGTCTGTCCATCTCAGTTCTATCAGAGGCAGTGTTTTCGGTATATGCGAGTATATAAATCTGTAGGATATCTGCGATAATTCGAATTAATAAATCATCCTACGACATCTACATCTGCATGACAACGATTCTCACGTAAAAAGGACTCTGAATGGTCTACGCAATGTCGCGTCAGCTGACAAAAGGTTCAACTTAATATCATCTTCATGTCGAAGGGTGGATGAGAACTTCGAGACAAACGGTGCTCTACGAAACGTTACTAAGATGACAATAAGTTAGGTACGTAGCAAAAGCCGCATTTTTTTTTAAATGATGACAAGATAAGATAAGCAATGTTTTTTATTTAAAGTGTAAACCCACACTAAGGTATCATTATAGAAATGAAAAATGCAATCAAAATTTTGTCTCCGACGGGACTCGAACCCGTAACGTTCAGACGAACACCTTCAACGCAGGCTGCCTTTAACCGTTTCGGCTACGGAGCAATTAACCGCCGGGTCGAAAATCTTGACTGCCTTTATCGGTTTCAAACCGAGTGGCGACATCTAGCTGAAATTCTTAGAATTATTCTAGCCCACTGTCCGACAACCAGTAGTCAGTAGCAGTGAAGAGATGTCGCTTTAGTTAATTTTATAAGCAATGTTTTTTATTTAAAGTGTAAACCCACACTAAGGTATCATTATAGAAATGAAAAATGCAATCAAAATTTTGTCTCCGACGGGACTCGAACCCGTAACGTTCAGACGAACACCTTCAACGCAGGCTGCCTTTAACCGTTTCGGCTACGGAGCAATTAACCGCCGGGTCGAAAATCTTGACTGCCTTTATCGGTTTCAAACCGAGTGGCGACATCTAGCTGAAATTCTTAGAATTATTCTAGCCCACTGTCCGACAACCAGTAGTCAGTAGCAGTGAAGAGATGTCGCTTTAGTTAATTTTATAAGCAATGTTTTTTATTTAAAGTGTAAACCCACACTAAGGTATCATTATAGAAATGAAAAATGCAATCAAAATTTTGTCTCCGACGGGACTCGAACCCGTAACGTTCAGACGAACACCTTCAACGCAGGCTGCCTTTAACCGTTTCGGCTACGGAGCAATTAACCGCCGGGTCGAAAATCTTGACTGCCTTTATCGGTTTCAAACCGAGTGGCGACATCTAGCTGAAATTCTTAGAATTATTCTAGCCCACTGTCCGACAACCAGTAGTCAGTAGCAGTGAAGAGATGTCGCTTTAGTTAATTTTATAAGCAATGTTTTTTATTTAAAGTGTAAACCCACACTAAGGTATCATTATAGAAATGAAAAATGCAATCAAAATTTTGTCTCCGACGGGACTCGAACCCGTAACGTTCAGACGAACACCTTCAACGCAGGCTGCCTTTAACCGTTTCGGCTACGGAGCAATTAACCGCCGGGTCGAAAATCTTGACTGCCTTTATCGGTTTCAAACCGAGTGGCGACATCTAGCTGAAATTCTTAGAATTATTCTAGCCCACTGTCCGACAACCAGTAGTCAGTAGCAGTGAAGAGATGTCGCTTTAGTTAATTTTATAAGCAATGTTTTTTATTTAAAGTGTAAACCCACACTAAGGTATCATTATAGAAATGAAAAATGCAATCAAAATTTTGTCTCCGACGGGACTCGAACCCGTAACGTTCAGACGAACACCTTCAACGCAGGCTGCCTTTAACCGTTTCGGCTACGGAGCAATTAACCGCCGGGTCGAAAATCTTGACTGCCTTTATCGGTTTCAAACCGAGTGGCGACATCTAGCTGAAATTCTTAGAATTATTCTAGCCCACTGTCCGACAACCAGTAGTCAGTAGCAGTGAAGAGATGTCGCTTTAGTTAATTTTATAAGCAATGTTTTTTATTTAAAGTGTAAACCCACACTAAGGTATCATTATAGAAATGAAAAATGCAATCAAAATTTTGTCTCCGACGGGACTCGAACCCGTAACGTTCAGACGAACACCTTCAACGCAGGCTGCCTTTAACCGTTTCGGCTACGGAGCAATTAACCGCCGGGTCGAAAATCTTGACTGCCTTTATCGGTTTCAAACCGAGTGGCGACATCTAGCTGAAATTCTTAGAATTATTCTAGCCCACTGTCCGACAACCAGTAGTCAGTAGCAGTGAAGAGATGTCGCTTTAGTTAATTTTATAAGCAATGTTTTTTATTTAAAGTGTAAACCCACACTAAGGTATCATTATAGAAATGAAAAATGCAATCAAAATTTTTGTCTCCGACGGGACTCGAACCCGTAACGTTCAGACGAACACCTTCAACGCAGGCTGCCTTTAACCGTTTCGGCTACGGAGCAATTAACCGCCGGGTCGAAAATCTTGACTGCCTTAAGGCAGTCTAAGAATTTCAGCTAGATGTCGCCACTCGGTTTGAAACCGATAAAGGCAGTCAAGATTTTCGACCCGGCGGTTAATTGCTCCGTAGCCGAAACGGTTAAAGGCAGCCTGCGTTGAAGGTGTTCGTCTGAACGTTACGGGTTCGAGTCCCGTCGGAGACAAAATTTTGATTGCATTTTTCATTTCTATAATGATACCTTAGTGTGGGTTTACACTTTAAATAAAAAACATTGCTTATAAAATTAACTAAAGCGACATCTCTTCACTGCTACTGACTACTGGTTGTCGGACAGTGGGCTAGAATAATTCTAAGAATTTCAGCTAGATGTCGCCACTCGGTTTGAAACCGATAAAGGCAGTCAAGATTTTCGACCCGGCGGTTAATTGCTCCGTAGCCGAAACGGTTAAAGGCAGCCTGCGTTGAAGGTGTTCGTCTGAACGTTACGGGTTCGAGTCCCGTCGGAGACAAAATTTTGATTGCATTTTTCATTTCTATAATGATACCTTAGTGTGGGTTTACACTTTAAATAAAAAACATTGCTTATAAAATTAACTAAAGCGACATCTCTTCACTGCTACTGACTACTGGTTGTCGGACAGTGGGCTAGAATAATTCTAAGAATTTCAGCTAGATGTCGCCACTCGGTTTGAAACCGATAAAGGCAGTCAAGATTTTCGACCCGGCGGTTAATTGCTCCGTAGCCGAAACGGTTAAAGGCAGCCTGCGTTGAAGGTGTTCGTCTGAACGTTACGGGTTCGAGTCCCGTCGGAGACAAAATTTTGATTGCATTTTTCATTTCTATAATGATACCTTAGTGTGGGTTTACACTTTAAATAAAAAACATTGCTTATAAAATTAACTAAAGCGACATCTCTTCACTGCTACTGACTACTGGTTGTCGGACAGTGGGCTAGAATAATTCTAAGAATTTCAGCTAGATGTCGCCACTCGGTTTGAAACCGATAAAGGCAGTCAAGATTTTCGACCCGGCGGTTAATTGCTCCGTAGCCGAAACGGTTAAAGGCAGCCTGCGTTGAAGGTGTTCGTCTGAACGTTACGGGTTCGAGTCCCGTCGGAGACAAAATTTTGATTGCATTTTTCATTTCTATAATGATACCTTAGTGTGGGTTTACACTTTAAATAAAAAACATTGCTTATAAAATTAACTAAAGCGACATCTCTTCACTGCTACTGACTACTGGTTGTCGGACAGTGGGCTAGAATAATTCTAAGAATTTCAGCTAGATGTCGCCACTCGGTTTGAAACCGATAAAGGCAGTCAAGATTTTCGACCCGGCGGTTAATTGCTCCGTAGCCGAAACGGTTAAAGGCAGCCTGCGTTGAAGGTGTTCGTCTGAACGTTACGGGTTCGAGTCCCGTCGGAGACAAAATTTTGATTGCATTTTTCATTTCTATAATGATACCTTAGTGTGGGTTTACACTTTAAATAAAAAACATTGCTTATAAAATTAACTAAAGCGACATCTCTTCACTGCTACTGACTACTGGTTGTCGGACAGTGGGCTAGAATAATTCTAAGAATTTCAGCTAGATGTCGCCACTCGGTTTGAAACCGATAAAGGCAGTCAAGATTTTCGACCCGGCGGTTAATTGCTCCGTAGCCGAAACGGTTAAAGGCAGTCTGCGTTGAAGGTGTTCGTCTGAACGTTACGGGTTCGAGTCCCGTCGGAGACAAAATTTTGATTGCATTTTTCATTTCTATAATGATACCTTAGTGTGGGTTTACACTTTAAATAAAAAACATTGCTTATAAAATTAACTAAAGCGACATCTCTTCACTGCTACTGACTACTGGTTGTCGGACAGTGGGCTAGAATAATTCTAAGAATTTCAGCTAGATGTCGCCACTCGGTTTGAAACCGATAAAGGCAGTCAAGATTTTCGACCCGGCGGTTAATTGCTCCGTAGCCGAAACGGTTAAAGGCAGCCTGCGTTGAAGGTGTTCGTCTGAACGTTACGGGTTCGAGTCCCGTCGGAGACAAAATTTTGATTGCATTTTTCATTTCTATAATGATACCTTAGTGTGGGTTTACACTTTAAATAAAAAACATTGCTTATAAAATTAACTAAAGCGACATCTCTTCACTGCTACTGACTACTGGTTGTCGGACAGTGGGCTAGAATAATTCTAAGAATTTCAGCTAGATGTCGCCACTCGGTTTGAAACCGATAAAGGCAGTCAAGATTTTCGACCCGGCGGTTAATTGCTCCGTAGCCGAAACGGTTAAAGGCAGCCTGCGTTGAAGGTGTTCGTCTGAACGTTACGGGTTCGAGTCCCGTCGGAGACAAAATTTTGATTGCATTTTTCATTTCTATAAGATAAGATAATTTCACTCAACCTAATCGACGGAGTTTCGAATATTGATAGGATAATGTAACTAAATTTTCATATCGCCATGGGGTGCCGGTAGTAGATTATTACGCCTCCTCTCATGCTATATGCCACGCTAAGTATGAGAAAGCATCATGTCTATCGACCCTTCCTCTCATGCTCGTGGAGCATAGGAGCTCGTAAGAGCCTGCTAAGGGATACCTCCGGAAGATGGGCAGCAGCATCTCTCCGTGTATCAACATCCCGTACTGCGGTCGCCAACCCGCCTGCCAAGCGTGGTGAGTATGGCAACTACCCCTCATGAAGATCAATATGGGAGGCCTGTGTTCAGCAGTGGACGGTGAACGGCTGAAATGATAAATGGAACTAAAGTGGAGTTGAACAGAGCACGTTGCAGAGAATGGTGATGACAACTGAATGGTAGGTAACCAAGGATGGATCATAGAAGCGTCGGGCGACCGGGTTGGGTCGACAATCTATAGGTATTCAAGCCACTTTCTATGTATAATATTTGTAAACAAACTGTCAAACTTTAAACTGAACTGCTTCCTAAGGGTTGGCTTTTTGACCGAGTTAATAGTAATATATATATTAAGGGAGTGGTCACAAATCCCCAATAATTGAGTGGCTGGAGTATTTATAGTACACGTCGCGGGGCGTCTATGGATGCGACTGGCACAGGATCGCGATGGATGGCACAAACTTAAGGAGGCCTAATACTGCCACCCATATAAACAAAATAAATATAAATAATGCTGCACAATTCACACATCATCACCTAGCCCCAAGATAAGCGGAGCTTGTGTTATGGGTACTAGATGACTGATATACCTAATACATTATACTACGTATATAGATACCTATATTTTATTATATATAGAAAAACATCGAGAACACCCTGAACAACGTCCCGAGGCGGGAATCGAACCCGCAACCTCTTGCGTCGCAGGCGGACCTTCGCCCGCTGTGCCACAGAGCTCGTCTAATGTACTATCATTAACATTGCGGGTGGAAAAATAGCGTATCTTAATTTTTTTTCCAGATTTGAGTAACATTATAAAGATATATAATTCACACATTTAATGCAAAATATCAAAATGAACTAACTAGGTTCTTAAAATGGTCACTACTCAGCATAATGCTGTGGCAGAACGGGTCCCATCACAGCGCTGTGTGTCTACCATGAGTTGTCACTGTTAGATTGCCTGCCGTAACTACAGTAGTTATAGTACGTTACTATGACATCTGTCAGATTTATAACTCATGGTACCAAATTCTAAGCAAATGAAGCCTAAACTACAGTCGCTGTCGTATAGTTTACTACGTATTTTAGTACCAAACTATCCGCTAGAGGCGCCGCCGTACGAGGTTTCATACATTTTTTTAACTACAGTCGCTAGCGAGTGTAGATTGTTAAAACTCATGGTAGACCTACTGGACTTCCATATATTGTAGCATGTGCGCCTATTCCCCTTTTTCGGGCAATATTATGTAACTCAAATGTAGAAGAAATGTGAGAATAGCCTTTTTTACTATCGGGGCAGTAAACCCAGCAGTGGCTGAAATCGAGTTATGGATAATGATGATGTGATCAATCAACCAGTTGAACAATTAAAAATCCAACTTGTCAAAAAACTACAATCACGAAGATTCTCGGAAACAGGTTTGTCGATATAATAAAACTATTATAAACGAACTTTGAATGAAGCATGTCCAAAAATTAATCATATTTTTTGCTTTACTTTGCTTATGTAAGCCTTGGAGTACCGTAAGTTAATGTTCTAGTGATTTGATAGTGAATCATCATCATCACAGCCGTGGGACTGTGTCCACGTCCACTGCTGGACATAGGCCTCCCTCATGCATCTCCAAGATTATGAGGGGATTGTTGCCGTACCCGCCATGCTTGGCAGGCGGGTTGGCGAGCACAGTATGCGATGTTGATACAAGAGACGCTGCTACCCATCTTCCGGAGGTATCACTTAGCAGGCTCTTACTGCATCCACGGCCATGAGAGGAGGGGTAACATTCTACTGCTGGCACCACTCGGCAAACCGCTATATTCACGCTTATTATATTTGAGTATTTCCCTCGATTAAACATCGATCCCATCATCAGAACTGGGTGTAGAAACAAGCAAACATTATTAATTGATACGAAAAACCAAACCGCAATTTAAAATTTAGGGCATGAAACTATACCTTGATCCCTCAACCTCCAGTGTCTACTATTGAAGTTATTTGATTCCTCAGAGATCCTATCATCAGAATTAAGTTTTAAAATGTCAACGAATCGCATTTTTGACACTCATGAAACCTGACCTACCTTTAAAAAAAATAATAGTCAAAGTCCATTCATAATCGGCGGAGTAATCGCGTAATATAGATACAAAAAACACATACTGTCGAATTGAGTACCTACCTCACTCTTTTGAAGTTGGTTAAAATCATTCTATCAGAACCCTCTGCAGCTAACAATTCATAATGATTTTCCATCAATTAGAGACGAGACTAACAAAATGAATTTACTTGATATTTTACGATAAACACACGATTTTTGGAGTCTCCATTTTTTGGTGTTTGGTTATTATTATTATTAATCATTTACGTTGGTTGAATGGCACTTTTATTGTTTAAACACAGATGTTTGTGAGTGTACCTTATGTCATTAAGAATGAGAATACTAGATTTACTCTACCAGCCGTTATCTGACGGAAATGGGGCCATCAAAGATTTGAATCTTTAGATACGCCCTTAACGTGATGAGACCGCGCCGCATTGTTTCCACACGAAATGAGATAGCTCGCTTATTTGGAATCATTGTACCTCTAAATGTAGTGTTAGCTGGAAGTGGTGTGTGTTATTTTTTTACCTAAGTTCGTGCCATATGATTGCACAATAAATGTTAAGCGATACCAGTATGGTTTATTGGCAAAACCACTTGCCAACACATTACAAATTCCTTTTTTGCTCATATCATCTTTAGCACCGTTCATTCATCGTTTCTTTGGCTTTCTTGTTGTTTGCTCTTCCACACTAATACCTAACATTATGTCCAACCATTATGACCAAAGTGACGAAAATGGGTAAAATATTTCTCTTAGGAGAACGACAGCAAAATAAAACGAAGAGATAATTATTTTCACTACTATATTACAAACTGAAAACTGAACACAACTACATTGGCTTTATTGTACTAATACAGTTATTCTACAAAATAAAAGGCCGTTTTTAATATAACAAAACATTAAAAAGAACATTGCTTGAAATCTACAACGGGAAAATTATTACAACCTAGCCCATTAATCCGTCTACACACGAACGAACAAAAACATGGAGAGCACGAACAACAAACACTTTGTTCGTACGTACGTACGTATTACGTACGTACCATTGTCGGACATCAAATAGTGTTCATTGCGATCCAATTGTTCGTGTTCACCAAGTGTTGTTCGTTTGTGCGTACACGATTTTATGGTGTTATTTTACAAGGTAGCATAAAATTGACATTGTCTGATGTGAAACTGACGTTTGATTTAGTAGTGGTATCCGGTCTGCTCGTCGAAAGCCTGCTGGGGAATGTTCTGGAAGCTGTTAGACTTGGGGGCCAGGTACTGGCGGCTGGTGGCTGGGAACTGGCTGCCAGAGTTGTATGGGTAGCGGGACTGGCCGGAAGAAGCTGAGCCGTATTGGTTCTGGGTGTACTGGGAAGACGCACCACCGAAGGATGAGGAACCGCCGAAATGGGAGGATTGAGGAGTGTACTGGGACTGGGGCTGAGAGCGTTGGAAGCCTGTAAAGAAAGATTTAGGTTAGTTTTATCATCTCAGCCTGATATACTGTCTATGTCCACTGCTGGACATATGCCTCCCTCAGGGTTCTTCAAGATCATGAAGGGGTAACAACCCCATGGCAACAGCCATATACGCTACGCTTGACAGGCGGGTCGGAAAGCGCAGTACGGGAAGTTGGTTCAGGGAAAGACGCTGCTGCCTATAGCTCCGGAAGATGGGCAGCAGCGTCTTTCCGTGTATCAAAATCGCGTAGGCTGCCGAAAGTTAATTGATGATGAGGTACAGTACAAACTAGGTCTCAATTAACTTTATTAATCATTTAAAATAACTTTACAACGATAATTGAATGATCTCTTGTGAATACAGTCAATTAGTGTTCTTGAGAGTACATAGTGTACACGTACTTACATATTTCTAAAACCATTAGAGATGAACTCATTTGATAGGACGTGCATGACCTCACTTAACATACATAGAATTTTTGAAGGTCGCACAATCTATGCAAAAAGTTTGACACGAGCTTTTTGCAAGACTGGTAGCTAGTCAAGCAAACCCTTTGGCGTAATGGATGACTGGATGAGTAACAATAATAAGGGTTTAATACCACAGTGGCTACTAATTATGTGCACTTTTCAGAATAAAGCTATTTTTCAAGTTCTACCTTATTTGGTTCAATAGTTATGTTTTTGGCAATAAGAAGCAACAAATTTTATTAAAGTACGAATGTCACAACTAGCTAAAGATAATAGAGTCGAGAACTGTTAACCCATGTAGATGTTTTATGGCGTTTTTAGCACCTACTACACTTTCAGCTGACTCAATCCGCCAAATTTAGAGAAAAAAAACAGGTCTTTACATCTAAAGTTCGCCAAACCGCGGCTTTCCTGTTGTTTTTTATCACGAGACTCACCGTTCAAAGAACCGCTGAACTGGCCAGCAGATGAAGCAGATCCTGAGGGTCCGTGATCAGGGGGAAGGTACTGGTTGATGGTGGCACTGGGGAAGGCGGATCCGTACTGGCTCCTGGTTCCTGCGCTAGCAGAATCTACCGCGTTGGTGTCGAAGGAGTTGAAACCAGAGCTGGAGCCGTGGGATCCTGAGCCGAAAGAGCTATGGGAGCCGAAACCTGGAAATAAAAATAGTTTGAAGTCTTGAGGGTAATTTTAGAACAAATTGCAAAGATTGTGTGAACGTGCGTCGCGCTATGACTTGGTAACAATCGTATTTGTTAATTTTAAAGCTTATTGTATTACGCCTTAAAATTATTTCGCTGTTCGTTTTTCGATTTAACTAGTCTCGGAGCTCACTAAGTTTTTTTTGTTATGTGAACCATCAGTTGTGCAATAAACACTTTATGCCCTTTTATTTGATACCACACTAGGGTATATTTGGAAACATGCGACTACTTAAGCTTACTTTCACCCCCCCTTATCTTATAAATGGCTTAACTTTAAATTTTCCTTTCATTTCATTCCAATATTGAACATTATATATTTGAAATCATTCAATTATTCACCCCTCTTGTATCCCCCATATCCCATATCTTGTAAACGTCATCGTCGTAAAAAAAACACAGACACTCACACGTAGCGGTCAAACTTACAACCCCCCTCTAATTTTGTGGGGGGGCTGAAATAAATATAATGATACTGACCATTAGAACCCTGGGAGGCGGCAGCCTGTCCATGACTGTGGTCCGGGGGCAGGTAGCCACGCTCAAGGTGCTCCAAGCGTCCGGCGGCGGCGACTGAGACGAGGGCGGCGATGATGAACTGAGGAAGTAATCAGATGGTTAATCATGGATTTTATATACAATATATTGATACCTTATAACGTATTAAAAGAGGTTTCAATGGGACTTGTCCCTTATTTAATTAATGGTGACAATGATTTGGGGTAACAATGAATTGGTCATCTCGCCTCGGCGGCAAAACAATGAAGTTACTTATACATATTAGAAATGTATAAGCCTACATTAAGACTCATATATTCGAAATGTGTTATATATTTTTTCATGAGAAAAATGTCTTTCAACAGAAAAATAATAATATCATGAAATTTGCTGTTTAACATAAATTATTCCGTTTTTTTAGAAGGACCCAATCAATTATATTATTATAAAATCCCTCTATGATAGTCTGCACAATGTATTAAGCAATATAATTATTTGCGCTTTTGTCGTTGAAGATTAGCTATGGCTTAAAAGTCCTAAGGAAACGGACAAAACATTAATTTCAGCTGCTACTGCTCTATAAGTTGACTGGTGCAAATTTTAAGCTTAACTTCTCTACTGAATTGCTTACTTAATATATTTAGGGCTCGGGTTGTATTTGAGCTGGAAAACTAAAAAATCTGTTCTTCATTATTATGAGTTTGACGACTTAGGAAAAAAATTACGAAGTTTAATAAAGTCTACTCGTATACAAATGTCGGTATATAAATTATGGCTATTAGTATAGGTACGAATAAAGAAATATTTAGGGATAACTAAGTTATACTATTATTTTCTCATGATTAACCACGGGTAATAAAGTAACAAAAACCAAACAGTTAGTGAAAATAGTCTAAAATTATGAAGATTGATATTAACAGATTGACTTGAACTTGACCTCAAAAATTTTGTAAAACATTTAACAATTCTTTTTTTCATATGTTTTAAATTTATACATAAAAAACTTAACATCAAGCATAATTAGTATGGAGTTCATTTAAATAATTTTGCAAATTACAAAAACCTAAATATTGAACGTAGACCAAATACTTTAACAAAAATCTAGTTACCAGTTTCATGTTTGCTGATGTATGGATGACTTCCAAATTGAAACAACCAAATGTGATGCTCAGGTTGGACTGTGCTTCTCTCAACGCACTGACCCATTATATACCTGACCTGATCCTAATCCTGGCCTGACGTCAGCACCACAGATTATATCATAGGATCAAACTTCATAAAGCTATGTTATTCATGTACCAAATACTTAAGTAATTAGTAGTATTCTGTTTTTTTTTTGGCTATCGGCGGCCTCGTCTGTCAAAAAGAGCATTATCAAGGACTAGCTTCCGCCCGCCGCTTCGCGTGCGTTGTACCCGCATTAAAAGAAACCTATGTGTTAATCCTAGTCAACATCAATACGTGTGCAAAGTTTCAGCTCAATCCGTAGCCTAGTTTTTGCGTGAAGACAAACCTCCATCCAAACAAACTTTCGGCTTTATAATATTAGTAGGATATTATTGGTAATCATTAAAAGTACAAGATATTCTGTAAAATATGCAGGGTTAAAAGATCATGAAATTTAAAATGCTCTAAAATAAAAGTATTAAAATTTGATAATCCAGTTAGGATATATATACATATATAATCTTCGTTCGGACCCTAATAAAAATAAAATTATTGAATTTCAATCAATTTTTTTTTGTGCTGATATTAAATATTATATGACCTCTTCAGTTGGTTTAAAAGCCGACTGAGGCGTTGGAGATCGCGGGATCTCTCCCAGCCGGGGGCAAAATGTTTGCTATATCTGCAAATATTTGTCTGAGTTTGGGTGTTATATAGGTAACAGATACATAGGTATGTATTTACAAAAAAATATCTTTTCATGTATGTGTCATGTACCAGACCCTCGGCACAAACTTTGCTTATTTTTTACCTATATTAGTTGTGTGCTTATTTATCTGGTGGCTTGGTGCGATATGAAATGTCCAGAATTATTTATTAATTATCATATTTACAGCCTTTATCCAGCCGTAGACATCCTTCGGCTGATATGATGATGATGATATCTTTTTACAGTTATGTGTCTTGAAAATGCAATATACGCATTGCATTTTGTGACGGTGTAATAAAAAAATGCTTAGTAACATTTTATAGCGTACCAAACTTGCCGTATGCACGACATAATGCGACGACGAAATGCAAGTATTATTATTCATTAGAATATTCTTTATTCTAATTTATCCTTTTTATTCCATTTTTATTACAATTTATAGACGAAGGAACCGGCTGTAGTTTAAAAAATATAAAAAACATAAAATAAACTTCACATTACACCCTGTATAGCCCCAATACTAAGTCAGAAGTGTTGTAAATCGTGAGAGATGTAATTATTGCATTGATTGATCACGTTTTGCAGGATATTGATCCGCCAGACGTTTTTTTGTTCGCTAAAAACAATAAAAGCGTGAGGACTCCTAATTTTATGCGATGTAGTAATTATTTTATCAGACGATGTAACATATATGCCGTTGGGGTGCCTCTCCTCTCTTGCCGATGGATCCAGAAGTAATCTGCCAAGGGACCTGCGAGATGGGCAGCAGCGTCTTTTCATGTATCAACATCCCGCACTGTGCTCCCCAACCGGCCTGCCAAGCGTAGTGCGTATGGCAACAACCTCTTATGATCTTGGAGATATGAGGGAGGCATACATATATCCAGCAGTGAACGTGGACAGCAGAGATTACGGCTGAGATGATGATGATGAGATGTGAACGGCTAAATTGAGTAACTATAGTATATAACATACAGAATTGGTGTTTGTACTTTTGCGTCAAAATTAAGTAAACCAACCCATCTAAACCTTAACAATTACGACAGTTAGTATTAACCTAAAAAAATAAGCGACATCGCCAAACCAGAGAAAAAACTAAATGGCTGATAATCATTAGTTTTACAATATAACGATACTACTTGTATATAAAAGCTTAAACCTTAAAAAAGCCGTTTATTTTTTACTTGCGCCAATTATTGGCAAAAAATCAATCGTTTGTGTCTATCATCACTTTGAGAGTTAATTTGCTCACTACCGAAATGATGATCTAATGTAAGTTCGAATGATCTCCTTAAATGCTTAAAATACTTTAATCATTTATACTGACACTTGATTGATTTGACATTAATGATACATTAACATATTAATATCTATATTATTAAATACATTTATCCGGGTATTTATCGCGTAAATTACCTTTGTTATTTCCAGATGTTTCGCTTGGATTGCACCTTGCATGGTCCCGAAAAGAAGTTATATACTCGGATATGTGTGATCGCGAAAGTTTAAAAAAGACAAAGCATATCTAAAATTTGCAGTAGAATGTTAGCCCTCCTCTCATGCCCGCGTGGATGCAGTAAGAGCCTGCTAAGGGATACCTCCGGAAGACGGGCAGCGGTGTCTTTCCGTGTATCAACATCCCGTACTGCGCTCGCCGACCCGCCTGCCTAGCGTGGTGTTATGACAATGGAGATACATGAGGTAGACCTGTGTTCAGTAGTGGGCGTTTTACGGCTGAAATGATGACTAAAGAAGCATTACCTTGTATCTATATTAAAGGTATTTGACTAAGACTAACTCAAGTCTCCTTAAGTTATTTAGACTGGAAAATATTTGGGAAGGCTATACCTAGTTATAGTCATTCTTTATGGATATCCAAGATCATGAGGGGGTTGGCAGGAGGTTTGAGCGCAGTACGTTGTACGCAGTTGATACACGGAAGAACACTGCTACCCATCTTCCGGAGGTTTCCCTTGGCATTTTAGTCTAGTAATTTTAAAAATGTTTCTGATATTAAAAAGCTTATTAACCCTTTACCGCATACTAACCCATATATAGTTATCTAAATTATCATTTTTTTGTTACTTATTAAATAAAAGAAGGCTTTTACTTTTTTGAAATATGTGAACATTGAACACGTGCTTTAACGGGGAAGGAAAACATCGTGAAGAAACCCGTGGCTTAGTCAGCTTCGGACGTATTGATTTCATCTGACTAAGCCGAGAGTATGGTTTAGGTGCTAGGTAAGTCTAACCCATATTATGCTGTGTCCGCTTACAAATTGGGGACGCACTGGCCCTAAGTCCCTTTGGTTTTTTAATAAGGTTGCATTATTGCTTTGTAACAAAACACCAACATAGATAGGATAAGGTCTTCCCTTTTTTGCTTGCATCATAAAGTATATCAACTTCACGTACATTGGCTCTTTGCCGTCATTAATTATGTGCAAGTAACTCCATCAAATAAACATTTACTAGACACTTTTGAGAATTTACCAGCAAAAAATAGCTTTGGGTGGCTTTAAAAGAAACTGACACAAGTCTCTGCCATTTTTCAAAGTTATTGTTTTATTTTAGTTGTAGCTGTGTCAAGAAATACTATTTTGCCCAGATATTGCCGTACTTACAGAACTTAATATAAAATATATTATGACAGTTTAGAACGAATATCTACCATAGATATTCGTCATAACCAGATAAAATTATTCGTAATATAATTTGTGTTGAGCATCGAATTAATGCTGTAGTTCATCATCATCATCATCTCAGCCGTAATACCAGGCGTCCGTCGCTCAAGGCCACGCGTTAAATGCCTACCGCTTTGCGTACCGTCGGTGTTACGCCGGCAGTAGGCTGCCACACGCCCGCTTGAGCGCACGCACGATAAATGCGTGCCTTTAGATGCCGAATACCGCGTAACTATTGTGCAGTGGGTGGATGCCAGTCATATGTATTTTCAGCACTATTTTAGATATTATCATTGAAGTCGGTTGTTTTAAATAAATCTTTGCGTAACTAGTTAGTTTCTGTAGTCTGTGGTAATACGTCCATTGCTGGAAATTGGTCTCCCTTATGGATCTAAAGACTTTTCTGATACGAAAGATTTCAACGCGCCTGCCAAAATATTTTTGCAACCCTTTGCTTGCAAAATAACCGGCCCTTAGTGCCCATAGCCGTGGGGTGCCGGCAGTAGAATGTTACCCCTCCTCTCATGCCCGTGTATGCAGTTAGATTCTGCTACCGGATACCTCTGGAAGATGGGCAGCAGCGTCTTTCCGTGTATCAACATCCCGTAGTGCCTACTACTCGCCAACCCGTCTGCCAAGGATGGTGAGTATGGCAACTACCCGTCATGGAGATCCATGAGGGAGGCCTGTTCAGCAGTGGACTTTTTACGTCTGTAATGATGATGATGATGATTGCAAAATAAATAAATTATATAATTTTTGTTATAAACAAATAATTTGCGTATGCAGCACATCCAGCATGTTCGCTGAGGCGCGAACAGAGTCGGGTTTGCTGTCTGTATACGTAAAGAATCGACAATAACAAAAATATTAAAATCAAAATTGTCAATTGGGACATTGTGTCCCATTATTATTTTTTCCGAATCGTCAGCAACCCAAAATAACAGCCTGAATGAAAGCAGACAACTTCGATGGTCCGCTATACAAACACTGCATTGCTGTACTCATGAATGAGGCCTAGCGCTTATAATGTTATAACTATCATAAAACAAATAATGAACTTACATAGTTTTAAGTCAAAATTACTAACAATTTATATGGATTTTTAAATACATATGTGAAATAAATGACGTTTTTATTCTTATTCTTCTTATAATAAAAACCCTTTCAACCTTGCTTTAGTTAGCTAGCAGGGATAGAACTCACTACTATCAGATTTAAACAATAATAATATATTTACCTTGAGTATCCTAGACGTGCACTAAGAAGGGATTTTTCGAAATTTCCACGGGATAGGGAATAAATAGGATTTATATTTTCGAATCAAAGTGGCTCTGCGTGAAAAAAGGGATTTCCACACGGACGAAGTCGCGGGCAAAAGCTAGTATTATTACATAACATAAAACTAGGGCACACGTGATATCGCGCCGTCTTGTTGCGGTGGGGAGGGGGGGGGGGGGGGGGGGGGGGGGCTCTCGGACCAGGCGGCCCTTGAACCGCGTTAACTTCACCCCCTTCGGCCAGAATTCGGGGGTCATGAACATCATTAAACACCTCCTACAGTAGATACAGTAAACTCAGCCGCATGTACCTATAGATCTTCCGGCATGATTAGACATGATGAGACGTGATATGCTAATTAATACAACTCATGAATCAATTTAGAGTTTTTATTGATACTTTATGCGTCTATCGTGAACTTCTGAAGGTTTGAAGCTATAAAGGCGGATGTAGCTATCATATGCTACAAATATAGTAATTATAAATGGCACAAATAAAATTATAAAACGAAGGTAATAAATTAATCAGTAAAGATGAGTTTGGTTTTTAGTAATTACGACTTCCGTGGCTTAGTTTAATAGCTGGCTGAGTCGCAGGTGGTTGTGGGTTTGGTCCCTCCCCAATTTGTCTCAAGTCTGGGTGGTTTCCAATGTGTAAGTTTGTATTTACAAAAAAAGTTGTATCGTACCTATAGCTCTTCGTTCCCGTACCTATGGGCTTGTTGGAACTGTTTTTTCAAAATTTAATAAACTATTTTAATTCAGTTACAAGATAAAATATAAAAACGCAAGTAGGTAACTATTAAGCGAAGTGTAGAATGAATGAAGATTATGGGTGCGTCAGTAATTACAGGCAGTTAAACACCTGTGTGTCTCAAGTCTAAAGTTTAATGAACACAAAGTTATTATTTGCATAAAAAAATTAATGACCACCGTCGCACTGTATGCCTAGGATCATGATAGGATGTTATCATCATGTTAGTGTGCGTTTGACCGCCGCGGAAGTAAAGTTATTTCTACTTGCTTTGGATGTTTATATTTAAGTTAATACAAAACCAAAATCATTATCTTTACAACCATTATGACTTTATTGGATTAACGGAAATATCGCGTAGTTACCCTACTTTCTATCCCGACGTTTCGACCTGATAGCACCTGGTTGTGGTCGCAGAAAGGTAATTACGCGATGTTTCCCAGTAAAGGTAAAATGTGTTATGATTGCGAACGTTTAACAAAGAATTATTTGTCTTTACATAACTTGTAGACAAAATAAACCAAGCAAATAGAGTTTTTTAGTATATAACTTTTAAAGTTATCTGTTTTCCAAAAGCTTTTCATAAATTAAACCATATAATATTTTGGGAGCGGTGGTTTTGTTCGTAACTGGGCAACATCTGTGTCTTCGTTGTATCTACCTCTAGTGTACTCCGTGACATACAGGGAGACGATTTCTCCTGACGTGCCTTGTAGAGACGCGAAACACAACATGTCGAATTCATCACGTGACGAGTGTTTTTCATGCGCTCCTTAGATATAGGTACTAGTGTATTATATTATCTGTGATATAGATTAGCGGATTTGTTCCAAAGACTTAAACGCGATTCTGTATCTAATTTTTTGAAATAATCTACCGTGTACTACCCTTAAGTTAAAGTGTGTATTCTCAATTACTTAAGTCTATCTTGAGTTAAAAAGACCCACATAGTACCCACTGCTGGGTGATACCAGGTAGATAATTTCATAGACCCAGTAGTGGGTGATACCGGGCTAAAATGATGATGATGATGATTTTACATTACGGACATAAGATTGTAAGAAATACTAGTTTGTTAGTCCATCTGCAAGATTATTGCAAACCTGACATTGAAGCATCACGTATTAAGGCCAGCATTTCGTGCATGCTCTTAATTAGACATCGAATGGGTTCGTATTATGGTCTAGTACCATAATAGCATATTATCTTCGTGCATCTAGTACTGTGCAATATGTTCTAGTGATGGGGTAAAATTATTAAAAGCTTGTTGTGCTGTCCATTTCATTGGAATTTACTTTACACTTTGACTGCCCAACTGGCAGAACTTGTTTTGATAGCCGACAGATATGCCGGAGGTAAGCAGGTTCGATTCCCGCTGCGGTACAAATGTTTGTAATTGTTCTGGAGATATTTACTCGAGTCTGGGTATTTTACTATGTAAGATAAGTATGTATTTACAAAAAAAATGTATTCAAGTATTCCATCAATCATGGTTTTCATAGTAAAAGCTTTGCTTAGTTTGAGACTAGATGGTGTTCGTAGTGTCAAGCATTTACTGAGAATTTTCCACTGAAAAAGGGAGCAGTTTAGTTTAAGTTACATTTTACACGTATGAGTTCTTTTGAAATAGGAATTTTAAATAAAGTTATGAGTTTAGAACCTACATAATAAAGTTATTTTTAAACAATCATTTATTTTCTAAAAAGCACACGGAACGTTTTGAAAACACTAAAAGATTAATTTATAAATTAGAAGACATGGTTATTAAATTATAGTCTATTCCACATAGGATAGTTAGGTGACAGCAGGATAGAACAGGATAGTTATTAGAAGGAGTAACAAGTGCAAAAGAGACAAAGCACTTGTCCCTTTTTAAAATTATTCTATCCTGCCGTCATAGAACTAATCTTACTTAGAATAGACTATAGTGGGTAGGAGCTTGCCAAGGGATACCTCCGAAAGATGGGCAGCAGCGTCATTCCATGTAACAGCATCCTGTACTGCGCTCGCTAACCCGCTTGCCAAGCATGGTGAGCATGGCAACAAACCCTCTTGATCTTGAAGATTCATGAGGGAGACCTTTGTCCAGCAGTGGATGTCCTACGGCTGAGATAATGATGGCTTTCTCATCCTCATGATCATTATCATCAGCCTACGTTATTCGACTGCTGGACATAGGCCTCGCCTATTAAGCGTCACTAAGAACGTTCTTCAGCCACCCGCATCCACTTTTTGTCGGCCGCTTTTCGCAGGTCCTCGCTCCACCTAGCCGGGGGGCGCCCCACACTACGCTTGCTTAGTCGTGGTCTCCACTCAAGAACCCGTCTACTCCTGCGGTTATCGGTTCTTCGGCATATGTGGCCAGCCCATTGCCACATCAGTTTGCTGAGTATGAATGACGAAATGATATGAGAATGTCGTTAACTTTAGTTATCTGTCGAATAACCTCATTTCTCATTTTGTCTCTCAGAGATACTCCCAACATAGCCTTTCCCATAGCTCGCTGGGCGACTTTGAACTGGTATAATATTCCAACCGTGAGTGTCCACGTTTCTCACGGTATCATTATTTTAATCACTTTAATCAATTTAAGTTTATTCAGTTTTATAAAATCAAGACAAGTCCTCAACTTTTCCCATCCCTAATTATACCCACAGAGATCTAGCGTAACGATATCACATATCCAAATACTGTATTTGCGAAGATTCACAGATGTAGTACCAATGTCCTTTGTTTTATGACTCGCAAAAAGGACACAGGCATTCAGATCTGTCGCAATCTAAGAATCAGCTTAACCTTCCTTTGACGACCTTGGTGAAGCTACGAGCGTGTAGCAAGGGTTGGAGGTTCAATTCCGTAAAATGTCTGATTGAACTGCAGATGAAGGGTCTATATCATATCAAATATATATATATATATAGTTTATATCAAAATAAAGAGTTAAAGCCTATTCATCTATTATAGATGATTTATACAGCATCAACAACTGGTTATCATGCTGTACGAGACGCAGCAGTGCATGGGATATTGTTAGATGGATTAGGCTTGCCCAGCACCTATACCATCATCTCAGCTTAGTCAGCTATTAGTCAGAGGAAAGAACACACGTCTGAAGCTAACTAAGCCGCGGGTTTCCTAACGATATTTCCTTCACCGTTAAAGCACGTGTTAAGTGTGCACATACATTTTTCAAGATTACTCCTCATATTTTCTGTGTTGAAAAAATAAGGGGTAGTATACGAATATTTCCCCATTTTTAATCCCCGACAAAAAAGAGGGGTGTAATAAGTTTGACCGATAGGTGTTAGTCTATCTGTGGAACTGTAGCTCATACATAAGCGAGTGAACCGTTTTGAATGCACATTGTTTTAAACCTGGTTTTAAATCCAAAAAATTAAAAAGAGGAGGAGTTTCTCAAGGCATCTGTTTTATTTTTTAATCCTTTTTACCTCAGAACTCATTATCATATTATAATAATATTGTATACTTGAGCTCACGGCATAGTTACTCGTTTATGCCCTAGATTTAAACTACCGAATGGGTTTTTTGTTTATCTTCATATGGTTTGCTTGCTTTTAAACCCAGTTCTCACGATGGGATCTATGATAAATCGAGGGCAATACTCAAATTTAATAAGTACACATATAAGCCGTGGGGTGCCGGCAGTAGAATGTTACCCCTCCTTTCATGCCCGTGGATCCAGTAAGAGCCTGCTAAGGGATACCTCCGGAAGATGGGCAGCAGCGTCTTTCCCTGTACTGCGCTCGCCAACCCGCCTGTCAAGCGTGGTGAGTATGGCAACTACCCCTCATGGAGATCCATGAGGGAGGCTCAGTAGTGGACTTTTTACAGCTGGAATGATGATGACATATAGCGGATTGGGTATTTTCAGCATCATCTTAGAATCTTTCGTTGGATTTTTTTGTTGAGAAATTAAAGAATTATAAAAATCTAAATCATTATCGCGAATATTATTTACGTAAATAATTTTCGCGATGGCCATGGTTTACCTATTTTAAATTTGACTATCGCTTAGAATATTTGCTTGCCTAACCCTAGTGTTGCTTGACAGCTTGTCAAAGAGTTGGCCAGTTAAAGCGCATTGGTAATACTGCAACGGTTTGGCGGAATTTTGTAAACAAAACAAATGACATGTTCTCGAGTGCCTTTATTAGCTTCGATCAGCGACCTCTGTACTTGAATACTGGAAGTTGTTATGTAAAGCTCGCAAGCTTTAAGTAAAGCTCTCATTAGTTCACTCGTTAGCGAATAGATGGCGTTAAAGTAATTCTTGCTAAGTTGTGATAAATCATGTAAACAAAACAAATGACAGTCATGTTCTCGAGTGCCTAAAATATAAGCTTCGATCAGCGACCTCTATACTTGAATAATGGAAGTTGTTATGAAAAGCTCGCAAGCATTGCCTTGAAGCACAGAGCTTGAAGTTATAACAACAAGTTAAGCTCACAAAATAGTTTACGCGTTAGCGAATAGATGGCGTTAATGTAATGTCTTGTTAAGTTTTGATGATTTTGGTATCCTGAGACTATGTTCCATTAAAAATTATTATACCTAATTTATAAGTGAAGTATGTGATTTAAAATAAGGACTTTGTTAGTGACGACCTCTGTGGTTCATTTTGCCTAATAGACGGCTGAGACGAATGTGGGTTCGATGCCTGCTAAGGGACAATAATTTGCAATTTTTGGAGATATTTGTCCCGGGTTTAAGTAGTTTTTATGTATGATTTATGTTTTTATTACGATTTAATAAAAACGGTTACAAACCAGTTACACTGATTAAATTAAATTTTAACTTATCATACATATTAAAAAAAAATATAGATGACATCTCAGTCAAGCTAATTTTAAAAAAATACAAGTGTGTTAATAAAACAACGTTATTTAAGTATTCTACAGATTATCTGGTACTAGTGTATTATATTATCTGTGCTGGTACCCATAAAATAAGCTCTGCTCAGTTTGTGGTTAACAGCCAACTAAGCAGGGAGGATGGACAAGACTCTTTCTAACAATGTCCCAGGCACTGCAGCGTTCTTTCTATAGCAAGAATACTAGATGCTGAGGCTGTGTAAAATAATCTCTATTACATTATCATCATCATCATAACAGTCGTAAGAAGTCCACTGCTGGACACAGGCCTCCCTCATGGATCTGCAAGTACTGATCATTATTTTTTGCCATACTCACGCTTAGCAGGCAGATGGGCGATGGGACTTAAACCTAATTCAATAACACCTTTTCCCAAGCTATGGTCAAGCTATCCCTAATTTATCACACAAGTTTAAAAAATTATTAAATCTTATCCCCGACGCTTTACCTATCTCTGAGGTTACCTAATATGACGAGCTCTGTGGCGCAGCGGGTGAAGGTCCGCCTGCGACGCAAAAGTTTGCGGGTTCGATTCCCGCCTCGGGACAAATGTCTGTACGATCTGCAGATATTTGTTCAGGGTGTTCTGGGTTTTTTTCTATATATAATAAAAATATCTATGTATTAGTATAATGTATTAAGTATATCAGTCCTCTAGTACCCATAACACAAGTTCTGCTTAGCTTGGGGCTAGGTGATGCTGTGTGATTTGTCCAGCATTATAAAAAAAAAAATATCATCCAACTAAATTAAAATGCATGCAAATCGGTCCTCCTACGGTGCCACAGCAGGCACACAGACACACACACATAGCGGTATATAGAACCCCTCTTTTTTGTCGGGGATTAAAAAAATGTTGGGCCCAGTTCCCCCTTTTTTGGTACACATGATCTTTAATAAATTCCTAAACATAATTCAATATTTTTTTATAGATTTTACCTTATTTCTAAATTGTTTTTGTTCTAATATAGTGGTGTACTAGTGTTCTCTATCTATCTATCTTTTCACAAGCTATTATGGTCAAGCAATCCCAAATTTATCATAAAATAAAAACAATCCATGAACTTAACATAACATTATTAACATATTTATATAACCGGGTATTTATCGCGTAAATTACCTCTATTATTCCCCGACGTTTCGCTTGGATTGCACCAAGCATGGTCGGGAATAATAAAGGTAATTTACGCGATAAATACCCGGTTATATGTATGTTAATAATGTGTTGTGATCGCGAAAGTTTAAAAAAGACAATTAACATAACATTACGGCTTGATTCAATCGTCACAGTTCTATCAGAGATGGGCAAGGGCACATCCTATTTGGTATCCGATGTGCTAAGGTCAGCCCTTTTAAATGTATCGTAATTGGCAAAGATTCTCTTAATTATGTGTAAAAAATGCACTTCGATTTAAGTATAGTTGTTAGCAAGCTAGATTGGATTCTGAGGCATCTTAGTAACAAGATGTGTGCACGTGAAGATTCATCATCATCATCATCATATCAGCCGTAGGACGTCCACTGCTGGACAAAGACCATCCTCATTGATCTCCAAGTACTGCGGTAGGAAGCCTGCATCCACCGCCGACCAACAGATCTCACCAAGTCGTCTGCCCCTCTTGTAAATGGACGTCCTACGCTGCGCTTGCCGGTCCGTGGCCTCCATTCGAGAACTTTGCGGCCCCATCGGCCATCTGTTCTATATCTCAATAAGGAACAGTTGCCATACTCACCACTCTTGGCAGGCGGGTTGGCGAGCGCAGTGTGGGTTGTTGATACATTGAATGACGCTGCTGCCCATCTTCCCGTGGTAGCTCTTAGCAGGCTATCCACGGGCAAGAGAGGAGGGGCAACATTCTACTGCCGGCACCCCACGGCAATTCTGATCCTGAATAAATTAAATGAAATCCCAGCCTCACTGCTGAGTCTTCAAGCAGGTACTGATCATGAGATTACCGTACTTAAACTGGTTCGAGAGATGTATAGGAGGTTGTTCCACGTAAAGGCCTGCTACTAAACTTTCGACGGTATCCTCTAGTAGATACTTACTGTATGTACGGACAGTGGAGGGCAACATTCTACTGCCGGCACCCCACGACCTATGCACGTATTGCGTCATCATTTCAGCCGTTAAACGTCCACTACTGAATACAGGTTTCTCTCATGGATACCAGGATAACCAAAAGGGGTAGTTGCCATACCAATAAATTCCTCTTTTGTCATTCTGTTGTCATTTCTTTTGTCATTCAACACTTCTTAAATCTAATTATAATAAGTGATATAACGTTTCTGAATTAAGAGCTGTCAGCGTAAAATTGGGTACATTTGTTCCGCTTCAATTATAGAACGGCACTAACCGAATAGCTTTATTTTAGTCCGTTCTACGCAAATTTAATAGGCTTTAGCTAGTTAGTGCAACAACAGAATTACCATCAATGTTATTTCTGTGACAAATTAAACGTATTCATATCCTTATCCTGCCGTGGGGTGCCGGCAGTTGAATGTTGCCCCTCTTCTCTTGCCCGTGGATGCAGTAAGAGCCTGCTAAGAGCTAACTCCGGAAGATGGGCAGCAGCGTCGTTCCGTGTATCAACATCCCATACCGCGCTCGCCAACCCGCCTGCCAGGCATGGTGAGTATGGCAACTGCCCCTTATGGACATCCATGAGGGAGGCCTGTGTTCAGTAGTGGACGTTTTACGGCTGATAATGATGATATCCTTAATTGCGAACACTTAAGAAATTTCAATCCTTTATATTGTTTAGTTTGTAATTTTTGTAGTGTTTAAAACCACACTAAGGTACTTAGGTAGAACCTTTCAAGGAAATGATAAACCTTATCAAAAATTTCAAGGATCGATTTGACGGAAGGGGGTTCGTTTAGATCATAAATCCGTACATATCCTATTGAAATTTCAAGTGAATTATTTTCTATCGATTGTGTGAAAATAGGGTTGACATTGCGTGGTAAGGGTTTAAAATCAGTACAAGAAAATAAATTGCAATAATATTTATTCGTTGCATCATGCCGTATGTACAAAACTTAAAATTAAATATTTTTTTTATACATTTTCTTTCTTATCCAGTACTCTATGTAGGTAATGCTTTCTCTTAACTCTAACAAGGTATAAGATTTTGCTGGGTAATAAAAGTTTATATTTATAATCCTGGTTTAGTCTAAATAAACGCTTGGCTATGTACAGTGGCCGTCACAATTAAGTAACATCCCCAGCCGCGCCCGCGCCTGATTAACTGTCTTATACAAGGTGATACTTATCTATGACGTTGCCTATACCTTTGAATAAAAGGATCCAAAAATGGGCCTAGCCATTGCTTCGTCTTGACTAAATCAGCTTTACAAAGTGTAGAAAGACAAGTTTGTACATAGATTGAGATCACAATGGAAAAGAAAAAGAAACTTTACAAGGTAATCGTAATATTATAATCACATTTCTCGGTTCACAGCTTTTTCGTCGTAACACTAACACAATAACGATTGAAGGGTATTATATTAATTTTAAAATATTGTAAAATAAATAAGCGTTTTCGAATGAGTTTTTGAACGAGTGAAAAAGATTTTAATATATAAACAAGTCAAGATACTATCTATCAATTAACTTAACTAAAAAAAATATATTTTTCTAATCAAGTCATATGACAGATAGTCCAAACATTATCTGGAGACGCTAGTTCACTACGGAAAATTAACGTTCTAACTTAATTTGATTGTAATAGTTAGATATCCAGATCACAGATCCAGATGGTATCCCGATAATTTACCATGTAACTCGCGCCTCGGTATTTCATAATGCGTAGTTATTATTTCCAGTATTTCTTTCACAAGTTCTTCAAATCTCTACCTAGCCCTCAATCGTCAGGAAAGATCTTAGTATTTGTAACCGGATTGCGAGTTGTAGTTTCCGTTACCGCCGGGTCTGGATCCAGCGTTGGGGGTAAGGTACTGGCGGGATGTAGCACCGCCGAAGCCTGAGGGCCTGTTGAAGGCACCAGATCCAGCGGATCCTGAGTAGCCACTGTTGCTAGCAGGTCCAGAAGAGTAACCACCGTTGCCAGCAGGTCCGGAAGAGTAGCCACCATTGCCAGCTCCCTCACCGCGGTAGGTACCTGGAAAGATGACAATAAGCTTCAGATATTGGGTTACCTGTGGGGTGCCGGCAGTAGAGTGTAACCCGTCCTCTCATGCCCATGGATGCAGTAAAAGCCTGCTAAGGGATATTTCCGGACGATGGGCAGCAGCGTCTTTCCGTGTATCAACATCCCATACTGCGCTCGCTAATCCGCCTGCCAAGCGTGGTGAGTTTGGCAACTACCCCTCATGGAGATCCATGAGGGAGGCTTGTGTTCAGTAGTGGACGTTTTATTGGAATAATGATTATTGGGTTGCAGTAGGAGTGAGTGGTGACTCTCTAATAGTTACAAGTCACAACACAATCGGCTTGTTGCATGGAACAACCAATTTCGTTCGATATTGTTTATTTACCTGTAAAATTAATTAGTATTAAGAAATTCTATTGGCAAACGTCATTACTTCGCAAAGTATAGAAGCAACCCACACTGGTTTTCTTTCGTTGATAATGATTGTGGCTATTAAAGACTTAGCTTCACTTCGACATCAACCATCGACCTCTGCATTTACTACTACTTTGATCATTAGTTTTGAAAGTTTTGTAGTTTCGGAATTTAGTATCAAATATCCATCTTCACAGTCTTTCGCGTCTATGAAATGAGTACACGTAAAGGAGTCCGTAATTTTGTCAGTAACTTTGAATCTCAAGCCGTTTTATCATACTTCGTAATAAACTGGCAAAATGGCAAGCATGAACTGTTAGTTAACATAGTCTTTTATTATTATTTGTTGCATTTAATGACCCTTAGCCGCTATTATAAGAACATCTATGGAACAGAGAACATTTAAAACAATTACACATCAGATCAGGTGGCATTTGGTGAGAGATTTTACTGTGACCTCTAAGCAGATGTATGAAAATTCTACTCAACATGTGTTACCAGAATGTTGTGAAATTCTTTGATTTAGTCATGATTATGTACGTGTCATTTAAAGAAAGCTAAATTCTACTGTAGTTCCTTAGTCAGCAGAGTTTAAAATGAACCTGACTGTTACACAGCTAATATGGACTGGACATTAGCAGTGTGTCTACCATGAGTTGTCACTGTTAGATCGCGTGCCGTACCATAGTAGTAACAGTACGTTACTATGACATCTGTCAGATTTGTAGCTCATGGTACCAAAATTCTAAGCAAATGCAGCCCAAACGACAGTCGCTGCAGTACAGTTTACTACGTATTTTAGTACGCAACTATTCGCTAGAGGCACTGTAAAAGTTTTCATACTTGTTTTCAACTACAGGCGCTAGCGAGTACATATAGATTGTGAAAACTCATGGTAGGTCTACAGATTTGCATTAAAAACTGTCAAGATACCATTGCATTACACTAGTGCTTGGACCTAAACATAGCTTTGAAGAATACCAGCCCAACATTGTAGATAATTTTCAACGTATTACATGGAGCACCGGACAATTTGGATCTCTGCTGCAACTCTTGATTAGGTCATAACCTTTCGTGTTAGATTACATGGGATTACATGCGTGCTGGAATTACCCCTGTCAATCATATTTCTTACATAATCATATCTGAATTTGGTGAGATGTGGTAATGGTTTAAATCCTTCTTCTTGACCTATATCATATTTGTAACGACTGCTACTTCTTAAAACTGAAAGTATGAAGTTTTTTGGTTTAATTGACATTACTATTTCGAGACCCGTGCATTTAATTAACCAAGCGATAGCAAAATATTAAAACTACCCTGGTACAACGTTACATTTTTAAAATAAATTTGCATTTCCTTCCGACTACTTTGTTCATAAAATCTTGCGCAAACTGATGAGTCTGCGGTGGATAACCAATCAACAGAATCACAGACTACTTCTGTTTGCGAGCCAGGATCTTTCCAACAAAATATTTTGATTACTGGCACAAAAAGTTGTATTTATTACAAGTACTTTAACTGGAACTTGGGAACAACAGCGGAAGAACTGCGTCGTGTTTTCGTAAGTGACTCCTTGGATCTTCCTTTTCATTATAATGTTTCTAACCTGTTATTACATTGCGTATGAGTGTTTGCGTTACAGAATGTATGAGTGCTGTCATTAGCGGTAACGAATTGAGCGGCCTTGGCACTTTCTGATGAGGTTACTGTGTGGTTGAACTATCAAGTGGTGTCATACCCGCATGAGTAACTGAAGTGGGATTCTCGACAAGTATGATAAAAGAGATAGATAGATAGATAGATAGATAGATAGATAGATAGATAGATAGATAGATAGATAACACTTTATTGATAATAATAATACTTAAGAGAGTTTTAGATAAATTCGAGGCAATGTTATTACGGAAACATCGTGAACAACAGTTTGAATTCAAATAACATAGTATTGTAATGAGATTTTTGTAACATATAATAACAAAGGAACATCGACAAATAAGAGTTAATGTGGATTCTAGTAGGAAATCAACCAACAAAAAACTAACTAAAAATGGAAACATCCTCGTACAATAATAACCTCTTGTAGTGGTTAAAGATATCATTAAAAAACCGTTGCTGAGAAAAAAGAGCGCATGCGATAGAGAAACATGACAATAATTTTACCATTTGAATTTAAATCAACATCATTCTAAACTGGTCAAGTAGAGAACATTGGAGTTCACTACCGACTTGAACTCAACAAAGAGGTATGCAATAAACGGTTAGAAGAGCAAATGAGATTTAACTGATGCGAGGAAAATATACCCAATCGACTTAAACAAAATTTCGCTGGCCATTTAAAACTATATGAGTTTGGTTCAAATTCTCAGGCTATCATAAGAAGAAATCAACACATCATAGGTTGCACATTTCACACTATGACATGAGATAGTTAGCATCCTACAACAATTGTTCTAGAAATTCCCATACACCATTGCAAAATGTGAGAAAATTACTCTACTATTTAATCTGAACCCTATCATCGTAGAAATAGAGTCTACGAAGATTGACGAGTTGATGTCAGTTAATCAAGCAATGCTAGGCTATTTTGTACCTCGAGGTGTAAATTTTAAGATATTCTTTGTTAGTTATTTTACAGTAGGTAATTTAAGAATGTTAGCTGTATACAATCTTAGAGGTGTCAAAATCGTTTTGTTCGTGGTTAATAAAGATGAGAGATATTGTTATGTTTGTCTAAATAATATGAAGATGGAGTTATGGTAGGTAATAAAAGATATGATGAGATATTTTGTGGTTGACTAATCTCGTTGGATTGTTTGACTGATGATTGTGATTCATTTAGTTCAGTTAGATAAAAATTTGCTTCGACTCGCTATTTATACTACAAATTGATGTAATCACATTCATATTAAATACCGGGAATGTTCACGTACTTTTAAAATTGGTGGAGGCACCTACTGTTTCTTAGATTTTGTTTCTTCGTTTTCTAGATATTACCTAGGTATGGTGATATGCAAAAAGTAGTTTTATTCCAAGTAGCATAGATTTTATGTCGAAGGCTTCGGTAAAAACATAACCGCTTTCTTCATAGTCGGGTAAGAACAGTAAGCACTCGCATCGTTATGCTTGATAAAAAGTGTTGTAAGAGATGTACATAATTATTGCAAATTTATTAAGAGGGTTTCGCAAAAATAATTGTCTATGAAGCTCGATGGTAAATTTAAAATATAAGGATAGATAGATAGATAGATAAATTTCGCGTTTTAATTAGTAAAATGCTTTGATAATAATTATATATTTCTTCTATTGTAAAACCAGTTTCACAATAATCCAGAAATCTATGACCAGGTATCGAGAAAGACATTATAGTTTTACAAAACATCAATACCCGGATACATAATAAATAATGTATTGATTTGTACTAGAAAAAAATAATTACTTGTTGATTTCTTCTAGCACATTTAATTTTATAGATGTGTATTAGCTCAGAATAATTATGGTATATTATTAATCTATCATAATTACAAATAATAAGGCAATTCTATGGAATACTTGTCATAAAACTATGCAGAGAATCTTGACAGCTGAACATGTGGGTATTTAACTTGTCGGCATGTCCATCTTTCAAATTAAATCAAATAAAATATTTATTAATTAAAAATCTAAGAGTGTATATTACATATACATACTTTAAATGTGGCATATTATTTTTTACGAGGCTCAGCCAGCTGCTTTGTTCTTTCCACCGAATACAATATTGCGCTGAGAGTATGTTATGGGTGCTGGGCGAGCCCCAGTCTATACAATAATAGCTAAGGCACGAATTCCCTTAAAGCATAGACACAGTTGCTAACTTAAAAATCATCTTTATAGATTTCAGGCATTTTTTTAAAACCGTCTGATAACACGTGGTGGCTAGGAAACCAGGATGATTCCAATTTGTTAATTTAGTTTACTTCAAATCATCTCTCATAATCTTAGCCATTAGAATATCCACTGCTGGACATAGGGCTCCTTCATGGATCTCTGCTATGGTTGTTGCCATACTCGCAATACGGGCTACACGGAAAGACGCTGCTGCCAATCTTCAATCTGCCAATCCTTTGGCAGATTCTTATTGCATCCACGGGGAAGAGAGAAAAGGAAACATTTTACCGCCAGAATTACCTCTTTTCTTATCTGTGGCCGGCCCCACGGCACGGATTCCCACAAATCATCATCATTATCATTTCAGCCATAAAACGTCCACTGATGAACACAGGCCTCCCTCATAGATCTCCATGAGGGGTAGTTGCCATTCTCACCATGCTTGGCAGGCGGGTTGGTGAGCGCAGTACGGGATGTTGATACACGGATAGACGCTGCTGCCCATCTTCCGGAGGTATCCCTTAGCAGGCTCTTACTGCATCCATGGGCATGAGAGGAGGGGTATCATTCTACTGCCGGCACCCCACGGCGGAATCCCACAAATATGAGTCCCTAAATAGGTATCAATTTGCAATCTCTTTCCTGGTCAATGACTAGACCAAAGTTCCCAGATCGTGCTGAGGCGTGCTTCGATCTGTCGATAGCCAGTGTAAAGGTCAGCCGTCTTTGTTCTGACGAACTTTTGGAAAGGGAATGCCTGAGTTTAAATGTAAGTGGGTTTTAACGTATTAGCGATACTATATTGATTGATAAGGTTGTTAATAATAGGTATTTTACACGCGTATTGAAACAAAAAACCGACCAATACAAATTATGTTCTTTACGATTTCTGTATTTAAAGTTTTGTGTGTAACAAATTGCCAAATATTGTACAATAGAGTGTGAAAATACGATATATGAAAAGTATGATGCCCGATTTGATGTTTTCTTATACTGTATTAAGGAGGATTTGAATGCTTACATTCTCCTAACAATATCTTTGGTCTACTAACTGTGCTCCATCAGTACATTAAATATCTTATTTTTTTTACTTTTAAGTTATTTAACTACAAACGGTAGAGTAAATGATTATAATTTTAAGTCCCTACGATGTACACAGCTTACTAATGGATCATTAATTTTAAAGTCCTGTTGCATGCCTGTTGCACATAAATCCTTGAATAACCAACTCAGCAGATACCTATTGGATCGACTTTGGTACGAACAGTCTATCATAACATGAACAAAGACTATTAGTGGTATTTGTAAACTGTCATTTTTGGTTTGTTAATAAATACCTCGCTACTGTACAACTCTCTTTATTCAAGTTTCAGCTGGTAATCAACGTTGGGCTGTAACAACGCACCCAACATTTATGCTGAGCTGAACGCAATTAGAAGCAGTAAAAGCATTTTTTTCTTTAATATATTTAACGCAAAATCATTTGTGTTATATATACCTATGGATTATTTATTCTTTAAGTAGGCATGTCTAAGCGTGACTGCTGACATGTCATAAAGGAGATTAGTTCCTTACCCACCTGTGTAGTGTATTAGATCCGAGGCCTTGAAGTATGGAAACTGTAAACTATCTAAAGATTCTAAGATTCTCTTAAAATTGCACTTAGATTCCATTGAATATCTTGTATGAATACAGATTGGTCAATTAGTTTGAGAAAAAAAACGATCAATCTCAATAATTCAAATGCGTTATGCGTGTTTGTATAGGAAATATTCTAGGATTTTCGAATGCAGTTTTTCTCAACATAACCGTAGCTTACAAGTTAAGATGACACATATGACTTATTATGGAGTATTTGATTTATATGGATAGAATATGATGTGTTAATATAGATTTATAGGTAAAGTTAAAATTTATCACCACATAAATATTCGTATAATGTTCATTTTGCAGTAAGGTACATTTTGTTAGGTGGTCTAAATTTAAAGGTTGTAGAACCAATGATGTGGACTACAAAGAAGTAAGTAAGCAAAAACCGTTTCAAATAAGCTTTAATTACTTGGTTGGCCGAGTTATATGCATTTTCGGTCAGAAGATCGTGGGTTCATTACCAGCCTGTTTGAAAGACCAATGGATTATTCGATCTTGAAACAATAACGTTTACATTTAACACGTGCTTTAACGGTGAAGGAAAACAACATGAGGAAACCCGCGACTCTGCTTATTGACCTGTTATTTCCTATGACTAATAGCCGACTAAGCTAGGGGATGGTATAGGCCCGACAGGTTCGACGACGCTCTGACGCTAAGGTGACAGGCGAACAACATGGGTTTTTAGTTGGTATGCCTCTGTCCACTAGCACTTTATTGGTAGCAGTGGTGCCACCATACCCCTTCGGTTCTCCATGGACAAAAGAGGATGCATAACATGCATTTTCCCATAGTAAAAAAAAGTTGCTGAGGAAGGTGTCCCTTGACAGATTTACAAGAGAGATTCAAGGCAACATTCTACTGCCAGCACCCCAGGGCAACTTATGCTGAATAAATCATTAAATAACCTATGTGAAAGTCGAATTTATTATTAGGCATTTTAGATCAGGTTTATTACCCATACACAAATTCGTTAATTTTATAGTAGCAGTTACAACTTTACGCAGAAAACCTTACACAAAGTGCTAACGTTGAAAAGTTGTACGTTGCGTAGATAATAATTAATAAATTACAATATTTAACTTCGGATGCAAACTTTGGATGACAAATCGTTTTGTAACTTAACAGTTACTGACCTATGCTACTTTAATCGTTAGATATTAGAGCGCGTTATTATGAGCGTTAAGCCGTGGGGTGCCGGCAGTATAATGTTACCCCTCCTCTCATGCCCGTGAATGCAGTAAGAGCCTGCTAAGGGATGCTTCCGGAAGATGGGCAGCAGCGTCTTTCCGTGTATTAACATCCCGTACTGCGCTCGCCAACCCGCCTGCCAAGCGTGGTGAGTATGGCATCTACCCTTCATGGAGATTCATGAGGGAGGCCTGTTCAGTAGTGGACTTTTTACGGCTGAAATGATTATGATGAATGATGAGATTATGGATCCCACTAATATTATAAAACCGAAAGTTTGTTTGTATAGATGTATGGATGTTTGTTACCTCCTCACGCAAAAACTAGCTTACTGATTGAGCTAAAACTTTGCACACTATAGAAATTGACCATGATTAACACATAGGCTTCTTTTTATCCAGATAAAACGCATGCGAAGCTGGTTTGTCTATGAAGTTAATATTAAAAAGGACATGTATATACATATATATATATATATATTAGTAACATGTGTCTTGTGTATTTGACAGACAGTAAACTTGTGTGGGGTGGTCAGAAATTGTTGTTTTGTAAAAACAAGATATGAAATCCATAGAACTTTGTAATTTATGCAGTAAATACTGAGTTGTAATAGTAGCAGTTACAATTGAACGCAGCAGACGGTTAACGTACGTTGAAAAGTCATACACGTAGTTAATGAATTGACTTACAATATTATACTAAACTAAGGCCTCGTAACATGTTACTAAAGATGATTTATACAGCGTCAGCAATACTAAGCTTCGGATATATTTAAATTATTTTGTAGTTAAAAGCTAAATGAACCATGCGCCACGGTCTTTGTTAAAATTTTAATATTTAGTTCTATAGTTCATCTTCGTGTTTTGTAAGTGAAATTGTTTGAAGGTAATGTTATATTTTTCATTGGAAAAACAGATTTAAAATATATCTAAAGTTTATGAGTATTTATTAAATATGAGGGTTTAGGGGACTCATAAGGGAACCCATTCGTTAATAACGTATTAGTTTGTATAAAAAGTAGTATTACTTCGTGATTTTTACTAGCACACTTATGTTTATTAATTTCAGTATTTAATATTGAGCTTGAGATATGTTATTTTATTTGTTTTTTAACTAAACTATAATTATTGACCTATGCGCCTCTTATCGATTGATATTAGAGCGCGTCTGCGCAGCCTGTAAAAACCAAAGATTTAAATCGTTACTACATGTGCCTTGACACCAAAATCTGTGGAACTGTCTTTAAATGAGTGTTAACAATAATGCCGACGCACATTGGTTTTGCCAATAAACTAAACTCATATTGTTACCATGTATTGTGCAATCGTATTACACAAACATTCGTAAAAAATATAACACACACCACGTCCGGCTAAAACTGTTTAGAGGTACACTGATTGCAAATGAGCGTGCTCACTCAATTCGTGTGGAAACAAAACGTTGCGGTCTCAGTATGGGCGTATCTAACGATTTAAATCTTTGGTAAAAACGGGTAATTTTACTGCGCAAGCAATGTGCTAGATTGTTTCATGAATGAACGCTTTAATGTATGTTTAGTTATACCTTTTACTGGAAAGATTACGAGTTCTTCGTTTTATACATATCTATACATCGAGCCGTGGATGACCTTTTTAATGCAATCGGGAGAAATAACAGCATTTCTTAAGGCGTAATGTTCAGATTAATATAAATAATTTATTTTTTCTTTTTTCTGTTTAGGATGGTGGGAGTCTGCGTAAGATCGCGATGGAGGGCTTTTGAGGAAGGCTTTGCCCAGAGGGAAGACGAAAGTTAATAAAAAAAAATAAAGGTAATCCGAGGTATCCCGATTAGGTTTGCCACATAATTTCACATAAGAATAACTCTACGAAAGGTTCGCGTTATCCCACTGATATTATAAAGCCGAAACTGTGTTTGGAGGTTTGTTACCTCTTTACGCAAAAACAACCCAACGGATTGAGCTGAAATGCACACGCATAGATGTGGCCCAGGAATAACACATCGGCTACTTTTTATCCGGGTACAACGCATGCGAAGCGGCGGGCACAAGGTATATGCTGGGCTAAGTTTGTCCATAATAAGCAATATTTTATAGGGGGCTTGAACGGGTGCGACTAATACAGTTAGTCCTGTATTAGTCGTTGAGGGAGGCGTTTACCCAGTCGTGGGTAAATAATCAATGTAAGATTCTCAATGTATACTTCTAACATTCTAAACTTTGGCTGACTTTAATGCGTAATGACATGTTAGAACAATTTTCTGACCACTTACTCACACGCAAGGTTGAGTTAACACGTGCTTTTATTATTTTCTGTGGGCCTCTGTTTTTTGTTGTTTTGTCCGAGTGTTCGTTTTGTTTTCAAACTACAGACCCATAAACTATGTAAACGGTTCTAATTCTAATTCTAGGGGGGGGTTACCAGATCTGCACTGACGTCCCGCATTGGGGTGTATTGTGCATTGTCCCCCGAGGTGCTGCCTCGACCCTAACCTAACCAGCCCAACTCCTTGAAATACCGGAGAAGGACTCGGGGTCGCCGGCAGCAATATGTAAACGGTTAATTGTTAAACGAATCTATGGTAAAGCGAAATGATCTTAATAATTTTTGATAACCTAAATTTAAAGTATTTTTATACGGGGCTTGAATGGGTGCGACTACCACAAGACTAAGGAAGGCTTATACACAGCAGTGGGTGAAGTCAGACTGTGGATTATGAAGATGATGAAACTTATGAATCAGATTATCTTACTTTAGCTGTAAAGCATAAGCTCTTAAGTAATGACATTTTTCAATTGAGATTTTTTATTGCTTCTAACAGCCAAAGGGGTTATTACAAGTCATTAGTTCAATGTTTTTGTTTACTAAAATAAATGAGTGCAAGAAGTGTTTCCGATTTCTTGTGAGAAGTGATTTAAAGTTTGGTAAAAAACTTGATGGATTGGATGTGAGGCCATGTATTTACTTAATGTTACCAATGCGATGATCAATTAACTAAACTAACTACTTATTGCTTTTTTTTATTTAATTCTTCAGTAATGTATTCTGATTTCGTTTACTTCAAAATCTTTAAGAAAAAACTGTCGATCCCTGTTTTTGTATAGTTTTAATTGTTTGGTTTCTATGATATGTTATCTAAACAGCCCGCTGAATGCCCACAGCTGGACAAATGCCTGCCTATTTCTTATAAGTTTCGGGTCTAGGGTTTCTGTCTACAATCTGCACAATGCGCATCCAGTTCATTCCACCATCAGTTTAAGTTCATTTATCAATAAAAACAATCTGACTTACCATCATCAACGATACCGGCGGCCTCATCCCTGGCGTTCTGCTCCAGAGACCTCAGGATCTCTTCTGGGATCGGGGGAGGAGTAGGCAGATGGGCACCCTGGGGTTGGTATCCGTTCTCATCAGCGGTGTACGTGATAGAGTACTCCTGTCCATCATCACCCTTGTACGCAAAGCTTCCTTGAGACTGCACTCCGTTAGTGGCCACTCCCTTAGCATCAGCACGGATTCCGTTGGATGTCTCATATTCATACGAAAAACCGTCAGCAGTTACTTCGCTGTTTAGTTTCAGGATTTGGGCGTTGGCATCGGGGCCAGGGGCGCTTTTTCCTCCACCGAAACCAGAGCTAGGTGCGTTGTAGTTTCCTTGGTTGCCGAAGCCCTGGGGCTGGTTGTATGCTGGTCCGGCCCCGCCGAATCCTGGACCGAAACCGGCGCCGGAGTTTCCTCTGGGAGGCAGGTATTTGTTATCCAGACGGTCGGCCACACAGGCTCCGAGGATGGCAGCTACGATAAACTGTAAACAATGAGGAATAGTTGAAATAGAGAACACATTTTTTTTATTTGGTACAAAGGGTTTCAAAGTGTCTATCATGATCTTTAGGATGGGTGTGACCTACAGCTGAGGATATACTCCTATGACTTCCTTTATCCTAATTACAAAGCCAGTTAACAAGTGTGGTCAGACATTTCCATATATTCAATGCCTCAAAAAGTGACATTAATGAGTAACTAACTCATTAATGTCACTTTTTGAAGCTCTGGTAAGTTTTTACAAGAATTCGTGTGTTTAAGGTTGATGTGAAATAATATCTTACTAGCTTCGTAAGTCATTATTTTTTAAGAACCATTAGTGAAATAACTTGCAAATTACGTTGGAATTGCTCTTTGTAATCACTAGTTAGCTCAATAAATGTAATGGGCTTAGTAAAGACCTCATTTTAATGACTGGACGAGATGAAGACGACCTTTCTGCACTACAAAAGGGACGGGCGACCGTTTATAGATGCAACTGTTTACAAATATAGATAAAATAACAAGTAGGTACTAATTGATTGGTTCGTAAACTGAAATGATTACAACATTTCAGTGCAGGGTTTACTTATGACAATTTCCATTGTTATATAGCGTATGATATATTTTAAAGTAAAGGTTCCTTTACGGATAATAAACTTTATTACTCGTCCAAGGGTGAGAAGAACTTCATCCCTCTGCCACAATTTCCCTATTATTCCCAATAGAATAACACAAATAACGGAGTCGTAAATAAAAACTGATTTACACCAGATTTTTGTATCCTCCTAAGATAAGTGTACTGTGGTAGGTACGTTTATCCCAATGTTTTTACCAGTTAAAAAACTTTGACCTCTTAAATCGACTGTCATGTTTAAGGAACAATCCTAGCCGCGTTCCAGAAAAGAAAAATCCTTATCAAGCGGCTCCGGAAAATTCCAAATCCCGATTTACGAGTATATCTCACTTACCAATTTCATGTTTCTAACTTTGTTATATTGTATTAACTAAAACAAGTACCTAACTCTTGCAAGTATCTGAGTGAGACTGTGACGGGTAAGCGCGACCTGCGGTTATATAGGTGCATCGTGTTGCTCTGAAATCCGTATCACGGTCGTCTTGGGAAGGTTACTCTTCCTTGATTGCGAATGTGTAGCGCTTTTTTCGATGCCTAGGCAGGTAGTTTTCGTCAGAAGAAGATGTGCCTAGTGCATTCTGTGTTAAGTCCAAAATTCAATGACAATTTTGGTTTGGCTTTTCTCTTTTAGGACGGCGTACATACCTTTCATTGATTATGATTGGTTTCGAAATTATGCCTAGACAGATAGTTTTCGTCAGACGAAGAAGAGCCTAGTGCATTCTGTGTTTTGTCCAATATTCAATAACAATAGCAAGGGTTTGGCTTTAATTCTCTGAGACGCAACTTTCGTGGATGTTCATTTGTTTTGAAATATAGGTAGATGTTGGTACCTAGTGATTTCTCTAAATCCAAAACATCGATGACAGTGTAGACTTTATTTTCTAAGATAGTGATATTTATTGTTGCAAAATTAAGCGCTTTTTATGCGTATCCAGGTAGCTTTCAACAAGCGAAGATGTACCCAGCGCCTTCTGTATTTGATTCAAAATTCCATGACAACCGCTTATGGGTTTACCTTTTCAAAACGGCGTACCTTTCATCGATATTTAGGAATTTAACGCCTTGTTTGCGAATGTCGACAAAAACGAAGATGGGATTAGTGATTTCTGTATGTATTAAGTTTCGATGATAATTAGCTTTTGCTTTTTCTTATAAGGTTCATTGAAATTAATATTATTTTTAAATGAAACAAAGAGTTGCGTTTTGTAAAGTATATTTCGTAATTATTATAAAATACAATGACTAAAAATTTAGACTTTCTTTTCATTTATAGTATATTTTTCATTAGTATTTAGTGTTGCAAAATGTGTAGCGCTTTTATACGACGTCAGATAGTTTTCGTCAGGCAAAGATAAATCTTGTACATTCAATATTTAAATTTAAACAATAAATAGAAGTGAAAAAGTAAGTTTTTTTTCTTCTACTTCTTTCAATAACTTGATTTTAAGTTTTCTGAAGCGAATGAATTTAATTATGTGCTTGATTTCAATGTGTATTGGAGAGAAAACCAAAACACAATGAAATCAAGCACATTTACAAAGGAATTTGTAAATCGACTATTATAAGAAGTCTCATTCTAATAAATAAGAAGTTATTGACTTGGATTTTGAAAGTACAAATTCTGACAATATTTTTGGGTTGACGCGGTATACCTACTGTAGATCTACCATGAGTTTTCACAATCTATATTCGCTAACGACTGTAGTTAAAAAAAAATATGAAAACTTATACAGCCCCTCTAGCGAATGGTTTGGTATAAGTACAATATGAATACGCAGTTAACTATTACCCATACTACAGCGACAGTAGTTTGGGCTTCATTAGCTTAGAATTTGGTACCTACCAGAATTTGGTTGGATCGATTCTTGACACTTCCTAAAGCGGGAAGTGCTCTAACAGCTATGCTACCAAATCTGCCACATAAAATAAAATAATTAAGCACAATGCTAGTCTTATCATATCTGCGTTAAGTCGCGAAGAGTGGAAGGAGGAAAGGGAGGCCTTTGCCCAGCAGTGGGACAGGAACGGCTGAATAATAATAATAATAACAATTCTAGTCACTAAGTCTGACAATTTATATACCTATGTATAGTATCCAGAAATAAATAATATACATCTCATGTATTCATATTCATAGATATAATTAAAGTATGTCATATAAATCATAATCAAATAAACCAGTAAAATATAAAAAAAATGTAATGGACACTAACTTACTCCCTAGCTTATCTTATGGATCACAAACCTGGATCTACAATGAAAACACCAGACAAAAGATACAGACAGCACAACGATCTATGGAACGAAGCATACTGAACATCAGGCTACAAGATAGGCAAAGTTGCAAAGGTATAAGAGAAAAAACCAAAGTGATAGATGCATTATCATATCATTATACCCAATCACAAAAGTGGAAATGGGCCGGCCACTAGACGCGCCAGCAAGACGACAGATGGGCCCGAAGAACGACGGCGTGGACTGGACCGACAGGAAAAAGAGCCAGAGGCCGCCCTCAAGAAAGATGGGCCGATAAAAAAAAAAGTTGCGGGGACGCACTGGATGAAAAATGCAGAAGACAGAGACAGAGATGGAAAAGTATGGAGGAGGCCTTCACCCGAAAGAGGCCTTAACTTATACATATGTATATCATTTGTATGTTAACTTAATAATAATTTAACACCCACCTGTTTTTTAAGTTAATGAAATAAAAGGGCTTCTTTATTTTTATACTTATCCAACATTCCCTAGATTATTACACAAAAACTCCTCCATAGTGTAGAAGGTTGCTCCACAAGCCAGGCTAGATTTGAATGTGTTTAAGCTGGATGCTTCGGTCACGGTTTTAGGGATGCGGTTATAGACGTCCTATTAGTTAACGAGTACCTACTACATAAGGATAGGCAATTAACATATTCAACCTGCCTCTCCTTGAGGATGAAAAGGTGCTATCTAACAGTGTATTTTCACGCTGCATAAATCCTCTATTCAGGGTTCCGTACCTCAAGTAAAAAAACGGAACCCTTATTGAAAACGTGTGGTTAAACGCTACAAAAATTACAAAGTGTGTCCTGTTGGTAATATGTTTAGTCAACACTTTAATTAATTAACAGTTTCATTAGTGTACGAGCACCTACTTACGGATACGCAATAAACATTATATGTTAATTGGGTAACCGACATTAAATCGAAATCACACTTCTCTGCCTAGGTTTAAGCCACAATACTTAATATCCGCCGTGGGGTGCCGGCAGTAGAATGATACCCCTCCTTTCATGCCCATGGATGCAGTAAGAGCCTGCTAAGGGATACCTCCGGAAGATGGGCAGCAGCGTCCATCCGTGTTATCAACATCCCATACTGCGCTCACCAACCCGCCTGCCAAGCGTGGTGAGTATGGCAACTACCCCTCATGGAGATCCATGAGGGAGGCCTGTGTTCATCAGTGGACGTTTTATGGCTGAAATGATGACTTAATATAAGAATAGTAAGAGGACTTTGTATATAATAGTATTCTGTGAGACGAGCACCAGGGAACACATGTTATTTCATACCTGTACTACATTTACCGTGGTTAAACGGTAAAGGAAAACATTTTGAGGAAACCCGCGGCTTAGTTAGCTTCAGACGTATTACTAACATACATATAACCGGGTATTTATTGCGTAAATTACCTTTATTATTTCCCGACGTTTCGCTTGGATTGCACCAAGCATGGTCCCAGGAAGACTTCCCAGTCTTCCAGGGATATAATAAAGGTAATTTACGCGATAAATACCTCGTTATATGTATGTTAATAATGTGTTGTGATCGCGAAAGTTTAAAAAATTCAGACGTATTGATATGTTCTTTCCTCTGACTAATAGCCGACTAAGCTGAGAGGATGGTATAAGTGCTGGGCAAGCCTAATCCATCTAACAATGTCCCAGGCACTGCAGCGTCCAATACAGCAGGAATACCAGTTGCTGACGCTGTATAAATCAGCCTTACTACATTTCAAAAATATATTTTTTTCGATATTACTTCATGTTATTGATTACATTCCTACCATTAAGTACGTTTCTTGTGTTAACATTAATGTAATTATAAGAGATTTATGTAATCTAAATCACTATTAAATTATTATTTTTAATTAACTGTATTTTAATTAACTAATTAGCTTGTTTTACTGTGATTTAATATGTATATGTTTTGTTTAATTGATAGTTGTTATTTATTTTAAATTATTATTTCTATTTGAAATTCAATATATGTGACTTTATCTATTTCCTTAATTTATTTTGACTTCATTTATTAATTATGTGATGTGTAAATTATATATATCTTTATAAAATATTAAATAAAGCCGGGGTAAGCACTTATTACTGATGCTTTTATAAAATATATTGGCATTAAGGGTTTATATAATTATGTAATTTCTTATAGAGAAATCAATAAAAATGTAAATCAAGTAAATTTTTAATGAATATTACCTTGATGTATTTCTACATTATTAGGACTCCAAGCACCAAAAGTTGTGGTGCTTGATGTCCTGATAACCATGCAAAAATTATTTATTTCAAAAATACAGCTAATATTAAAATTTATTAAAATTAAATTAAATTAAATTACTTTTTTATTGATTTCTCCATAAAAAAACCACATAAGGTAAATGATAACCGCAGGCTCTAGCGACAGGTTGCAAAAGGCTGATCATCACTGTCAAACGTTTTCTAACTAATTTTCGTATTTAATTTTGCATTAGATAACTGCAAGGAATTTACGTTTGATAGCGATGTTCACCGGAGGTGATTCAATGGATTTTCCTTTCTTGAAAAATGTACGTTCACTTTTTATCAAGAAAGGAAAGTCCGTTGGCTCATGACCGGTATCGGAACGACTATCACAGTATATTTAAACTGATAAACGGGGCTTTATCGCGTAATTACCTTATTTTATTACTTTCCGACGTTTCGAGTGCCCTGCTGCCGTCGTGGTCACGGGTAGACTGATATACAGAAGCTACCTACAGTCGCAAGTTGGGAGAAGATCCGCGACTACCCTCAATTCGTCAACTGAATCAGGAATGGACAGTTGATGACACACGACACTGACAGTGTCAATACCGGAATGCCTCACGACTAAAAACGTGTTAAAGAATACTTTGCGGCGGTAAAAAATTGGCAGGTGCATAAGTCGGCGATAGCGGAACGTCTACTGGACTCAGGGCCGAATCACTGGATTGAGCTTCACGACCCTAAAGTTCTCTCTAGTGAGCCACTACTACAAGCGAATGATCCGGAAGGCGAGTAAAATCAAGAATAACCAGAATTTTAATCGTGAGGATGGTTTTCGTCTCTCGTCCTCACAAATCAGTGGAATCACGTTATTAGTAAATGTGGTGAAATGGTACTGTCATTGTTGTGTGTCGTCGACTGTCCATTCCAGATCCATATAACGAATTGAGGGTCGTGAATTCTACTCTCATCTAGCAACGGTTGCTCCAGTACATCATCATCGTTATCATCATCATTTCAGCCGTAAAACGTCCACTACTGAACTAAGGCCTCCCTCATGGATCTCCGTGAGGGGTAGTTGCCATACTCACCACGCTTGGCAGGCGGGTTGGTGAACGCAGTATGGGATGTTGATATACGGAAAGACGCTGCTGCCCATCTTCCGGAGGTGTCACTTAGCAGGCTCTTACTGCATCCACGGGTAGGAGAGGAGGGGTAACATTCTACTGCCGGCACCCCACGGCCAGTACATCAGTCAGCAGGGAACTCGAAACGGGAAATAATAAAATAAGGTAATTACGCGATAAAGTCCCGTGAATCAGTAAAAATTATGTCTACAGATCGCGAAAGTCAACTAAGTACTATCACAGTAAATCAGCGTACATTAAATTTTTTAGGGACCGTCTCCACGAGCGAGGGAATCGCGGCGATTCTATAGCGCGGACTCGTCGCGATTCTCTCGCTCGTGGGGACGTACTCTAAGAGAGTGTATAGAAATACGTGGCACGGACAATAACATCGCCGTGATTCCCTCGCTCGTGGAGACGGTCCCTTAGAAAGATCAAGAGATGATATTTATTTTCAATTGATTTATATTGTCCATTGAATAATGGTAAAGCGCGGGAACCGCTGGACGGCTAAAATTGCGGTTAGGAAACAAAGAAGCGCTGTGTTATGTTATTTTAGAGATAATCGCAGTTCAAATGTAAACATACGTATGGTTTATGCAACCGGCACGTTCGTTCGTAGGCTTTATCATAGTCATCATCAGCCGTAAGACGTCCACTGCTGGACACAGAAATGTCAAAGTCAATAAGTGTTTATTCCATAGAGCAAAAAGCTATATAGAATATAATAACTCCAAGTACCGTGAGGGGTTGTCACCATACTCGCCACGCTTGGCAGGCGGGTTGGCAAGCGCAGAACGATTTGTAACACGAAAAGACGCTGCTGTTCATTTTCCTGAGGTATCCGTTGGCAGATACCTACTGCATGTGGATGCAGTAAGAATCTGCCTAAAATATAGCCTAGGTCAAGAAAAGAGAGGCAAAAAACTTCTGCTGGCACCACACCGCAAGCCGGCTGTTATATTCATTATGTTAAAACATTGATTATGTTATTTCTTCAAGAAACTTTAAAAAAAATTTTTATGGAGCGGACGCTGACACTCCAATACAGTTACCCGACTATCGCAGCTGTCTGTTCGAAGTTTTCAAGATATAGAAGAAAAGAAGTTTCCAAATATACCTAAGTTTGGTATCAAATGAAAGGAAATGATGTGTAGTCTTTTTTAAACTTTCGCGATCACGACACATTCATCATTTCAGCCATAAAACGTCCACTGATGAACACAGGCCTCCCTCATGGATCTCCATGAGGGGTAGTTGCCATTCTCACCACGCCTGGCAGGCGGGTTGGTGAGCGCAGTATGGGATGTTGATACACGGATAGACGCTGCTGCCCATCTTCCGGAGGTGTCCCTTAGCAGGCTCTTACTGCATCCACGGGTAGGAGAGGAGGGGTAACATTCTACTGCCGGCACCCCACGGCACGACACATTACTAACACATATTTAACCGGGTATTTATCGCGTTATTTACCTTTATTATTGCCCGACGTTACAACAGGATTGCACCCATCGTGGTCCCGGGAAGACTTGCAGCAAGCCCTTTTAGTCTTCCCGGGACCACGATGGGTGCAATCCTGTCGAAACTTCGGGCAATAATAAAGGTAACTAACGCGATAAATACCGGGCTAAATATGATTGTGTTAATAAAATGATGTGTAGAATGCAAAATTGAATGTTATAATTATAGGAATCGGATGAACCATCATCAGATATGGGGGTTGAAATTAGGGGTCAACAACTGAATCATCATTTCAGCCATAAAACGACCACTGATGAAAACAGGCCTCCCTCATGGAACGCCATGAGGGGTAGTTGCCATTCTCACCACGCTTGGCAAGCGGGTTGGTGAGCGCAGTATGGGATGTTGATACACGGATAGACACTGCTGCTTCCGGCAGATTGCCGGAGGTATCCCTTAGCAGGCTCTTACTGCATCCATGGGCATGAGAGGAGGGGTATCATTCTACTGCCGGCACCCCACGGCGGAACAACTGAATGATTTCATATAAACCCAAGTGTGGTATCAAATGAAAAGGCATAATGTGTAGATTCCAAAACTGAGGGTTTACAATACAAACAAATTGGTAACCTCTAAGACAAGCAAAAGTGTCGGGAGTTACTTACAATTTAAAATGTTATAAACTTGTTGTTTCGTGTGTTTCATTTATACATAAATATATTTTTATTTTATATTTTCATTATATATCACACAAACCTGAGCATCATTCAATCATTCACTCAACCGGCGTTCATCGCAACACCGTCCCGTGTGTTTTCACCCGCAGGCAATTTTGAAATATTTTTACGCTCTCAGTTATTTGCAAAGTAACATTAGTTAAAAGAGCATTACAATTCATTACCTATTGTTAATTTCGTAATCGCATGCTTTAGATGTGTATCTGGAGTTTGATGTTGCTTTAAATTGACGTGTTGATTGACTCATCAATGCAATAATGGAAATTGTATCAGTATTTCAATCAGTTTTTACTTTTTACTCTTTAAAACCGTAGGGCGCCGTCAGTAGAATGTTGCCGCTCTCCTCTTGCCCGTGGATACAGTGAGAATCTTCCAAGCGATACCTCCGGTAGTCTTTTCGTGTATCAACATCCTGTACTGCTCTCGCCAACTCGCCTGCCAAGCGTGGTGAGTATGGCAACTACCCCTCTTGGAGATCCATGAGGGAGGCCTGTGTTCAGTAGTGGACGTTTTACGGCTGAAATGCTTTCAGATAAATGCGGATTTTTGTATTATTAAATTTAACAATCAAGCGTTTCGTACGTCTCAGTCGAGGCGCAAATATTTTTCCGTATCAAGTTTCTAGGGGTGGATTTTTTTTTTTTTTTTTTTTTATTAAATCTACTTATCAAAATACACGCTTGTATATTTATTGAACACTTCCTATTTCATTCGAACTCTCCTGCTTGCGGATGCAGTAAGAATCTGCTAAGGGATACCACTGGAAGATGGGCAGCAGTATCAGTCTGTGTATCAACTCATACTGCGCTTGCCAACCAAGCGTGCCGAGTATGGTAACAACCCTTCATGATCAGTATTTGGAGATGTATGAGGAAGGCCTAATGTCCAACAGTGAACTTAGGGAGGCTTACATACAAATGAGCTAAAAGAAATTAAGAGTTTACTATGCACGAATATTTAACTGAAAAATTAGCCTAAGAATAACTGACTGTTATTCTGAAATTGTGACTTACATTTTCACCTATTATTTCCAAACACAAAAGTTACAATTTTTAATGTTATATTTAATATCAATGTACCTGTAACATTTGCTTGCCTAACCACGGCGAAACATGGCTGGAATTATTTTTATTTTCGACTTACCTGTTTCGTACAAATAAAGTTCTTGTGTATCTTGTATCTAAGAGGCTGTGGGTGATGATGATAATGAATAGATTTCATTAAGTTATAGCTTAATTACTTTACAGACGCACTTAATGTATAAAAGGTACGTTCTAGAGAACGGGATACTTTAAATTTGCAACACTAGGTGTGTCAATATGCTAAGATCAATGTATGTCTCTCGCAATACTAGTGCCGGTCCGCGACTGTCCATTTGTTTAACGCGGATTAAATAAGCGAAAGCTAATTTTGTATTCAACTAGCTTGTGCCCGCCGCTTCGCATGCGTTGTACCCGGATAAAAAGTATACGTAGGCTAGTTTCTGCGTGAAGAGGTAACAAACATCCATACATCTATACAAACAAACCTTGGGCTTTACAATATTAGTAAGATTGACCATGACCGTGTTATTATTTAGAAAACGCTATTTCAAGGTTCTCGAACATCGGGAAACAACCTACCCTCTGATTAAAAGAAAAAGAGCGAGCGCGTAAGTGAGACAACATCAACAACATCTCAGCCAATGTCCACGGCCACTGCTGGACATAAGCATTCCTCATGAATCTCCAAAAACTGCTCACGAGAGCTTGTACATACTTACCACGCTTGGCAGGCGGGTTAGTGAGCGCAGTACGGGATGTTAATACTTGGAAAGACGCTGCCGCCCATATTCCGGACGTATCCCTTATCAGATTCGTACTTCATCCACGGGCATGAGAGGAAGAGCATAATTCTACTGCCGGCACCCCACGGCATCAGAACGTTTAGCTTACCAGAAAATAAAATATATCCTAGTTTCATATTATAATGCTCGTAAGATTAATTTACGACTTAAACTGACCTTATCCACCTTTTCTGTTAATCTTAGCATATTCCTAGATTTTGATTTATTTGCATGTGCGTCGTGTGTGAATGTTTGAGTTGTCATTTTATTTGCGTTAATTTTATAACAACTATATAGCTCACGGAAAATTTTCGATGAAGATAATTAGTTACATATCTTGTCGTCGACGAAGAAAAAAAAACCAAAACATAATTTTACCAAACTACCTTCTTTACAATACAAAATTGAGAACCAAAACATATATGTAGATACTTAACTTATTAATATATTACCTTCTTTGATGTAAAAAATATAGATTTTTTAAAAATTTAGAGACATCGAGGTGGGCCCGTTCCTGGTAGAAAGTTACTAAATTTAAGACAATATATAAATGAAATACTTTTCGCATATAATCTTAATTTCGTCTCTATATTATTAAGGTAATATATTATTTATGGTATATATTGAGTTATTATCCATCTTTAAGTATATTTATTTATAGAGATTTTTTTTTATTTATATGTCGATAGGATATTTTACTCATGTTAGATGTTATTATTGAAATTCTTGTACTTATGTATCTTCTTGTCCATCGTGATACATTTACGGCAAATAATAATAATAACCCTGTAAAAAATCACTTCACGATATAACCTATTTGTACTTACCTACATGTTATTTTTTATAAACAAAGTTATCGCAATTAAGTAATAAAAATTCTAATAAAATTGGCCTCCGGCTTAAAATAATTATGTCTAAGATGTCTTCGTATCCGCCTCAGGATAAATTTTAGCTTTGCAAATATTTCTTCCGGATCTAGACGTTGTAATAATAGACTTACTACATCAAATCCAATAAAACATCCTCGTAAGTAATTTTCAAGAAATTCTATGTTCTATGCAAATTCATATTGCACTAATATTTTTACCAATTAGATTATACTACATACCCAAATATGTTTAGTATAGGTACTGTTATCGATATACATAATGCTATATGGTTTAAGCAGTTACGGGAGAACATATAAAACGTATATTGACAGAATATTTAACATACAATTAAAACTTTTAAAAATAATTGTCCCAAAAAAAATAAAAGAAAAATATAAAAACAATTATAACGGTTTGTTTGGTCATTGTAATGTACTACCAATACAGGACAGAATTGAGCTGTCGCTATTAGCCGAGAACTATTTTCGGTACAATAACTACAAGTCTCACCCTATCACCACGCGACAAATAACTTCGAACCAGTTGCAGGTGATTAGTGCTAAAAATACGTATGGGCAAAGGTCGACCGATTATATTGTGCCTAGACTGGTAAATAGACTACCCAAAAATATAAAAGAGCAATTAAATAATACAAATATAAACAATATCCTTAAAAACTACTACTTACATAAAATGAAAAATTAAACAAACAAAAAATCAAAAACAAATAAAAATAATATACAATATTTATTTTATTTTTCGTCCTTTTATATCTAATTTAACAAAAAGAAATATCACACGTATAAACCAAGGAAAGTCCATCCAGCCCAGGACCATCTTGACATTACTTTATGAAGTTGTAATAGACACCCTGTATACTGTAACATTTGATCACACAATAAGCAAGGCGATTCTCCTTGCGCGGCGGTTTCGAAGCGCGTCGCATAGAAATAAATGAGGTAGTTTTGTAAATATGCTCGATTCAGTTCCTCACCCGATATTGTCTCACAGTAGTATTGATTCTCCGTGTTTTATATTCGTATATTGATGTATGTACCTACTTTTAGTTTTATTTTCTAGTGATCTACCTACTGTATGTCTTTGGTGTTAGACGTACCTACGTATAGATTTAAGTTATGAGGGCCCGATACGCTTAGGACAAGCCCAAAAGGGCTTTTTAAGTGTATTTTAGTTTAAGAACTATTGTAATTTTCTTGAAATAAATAAAAATAAATAAAAAAACATATATTGTCTACTTATAACTTTGTTGCTATTATTTTATTTTAAGTATTCTACATATTAACTTTATTGTAAACTTGCCCTATTAGAAAAGAAGTGGGTACAGTACATGCCTTTTTTAGCAACTGGATATGTACGTACCTGCATTTACCTACGCATTTATTATATACCTCAGTAAGCTATTTGTTGTATGTTAACGAGGATTGTACTTAGCACTCGAAACAAACCCACTAGGGTTTACAGAGTGTTTAAATTAGTAAACTGTATCTTGTTTTTTTGGAATAATAAAGTAATAATAATTAATAATAATAAAAATGATGAAATGCCGTGGGATGCCGGCAGTAGAATGTTACCTCTCCTCTCATGCCCGTGGATGCAGTATGAGCCTGCTAAAGGATACTTCCGGAAGATGGGCAGCAGCGTCCGTGTATCAAAATCCCGTACTGCGCTCGCCAACCCGCCTGCCAAGCGTTGCGAGTATAGCGACTACCCCTTATGGAGATTCATGAGGGAGGCCTGTGTTCAGTAGTGGACGTTTTACGGCTGAAATGATGATGAAATGATGACGACTTATTTGACTTCCTCCGAGGCTCAGTTATTAGTCTAGTAGCTGACTTATACGCAAAATGTAGCGAGTTCCATTACCGCCACGGGACAATGTGTATTGTGTAATGGGTATTTTTCTATGTATAAAAAGACTACTTTGAAGACTTTTATTTTTTTGGGACCTTTTGAGGTCACAATAACTCCGGTCCCTGTGACCGTAAAATCAACCGTGACACTAAAATCAATCAGTCACCTTCTCTCATTAAGACGGTGCTAACAAAAAAGGTTTCATGTAAATCGGTCAACGCGTTCGGTTGTAATCGTCGGTTGGAAAACAGACAGACAGACAACGCTATGCATATAAGGGAGCTTGGCCCCCTAAATAAATTTCACATACAATCTCTATGAACACTGCTGTATGCTACGTGAAGACTACTCTCAGTAGGCGAATGATGAGTTTGATGGACTAGGCTTGCCCAGCACCTATACCATCATCCCAACTTAGTCGGCTATTATTCAGAGGAAAGATCAGGTCAATAAGTCAGCCGCTGTCTAAGCCGCGGGTTTCCTCACGATGTTTTCCTCCACATACATTTTTCATGAATAAAATCCATTGATGCACCGCCGGTATCGAACCCACGACCTTTCGATCGAAGTCATATATTCGGCCGAAGTCGATATTGTTTATTATTTTGGAACCAAAAGCCTTCAAAATGCCGATTTACCAATGAAAAATTTTATAAAGTACATAATTAAATGCGTTCGCTTTAGAAAACTTTTTTCCAACTCGGCTATGCCACTATGCTTAGTCAAATCAGAAATTATAGAGTATGTATGATTATTCTGGTAAACTAATAAATTTCATGCAAAATCTATCTATGAACCAAATATGTGCTAAGTGTAGACTACTCTCAGCAGTCAGGCGTGAATTATATGTGTCTGCAACACTAGCCTAGATGCCAAAGGCTGCGTCTACAGTAGGCAAAATGTTAGCGGCGTATCAGCTTAGTACACCCTTCTATATATATTTATTTATTTATTGTTAAGGAAGACCGGCAGCTTATATCTAACACAATATTACACTTATATAAGGATAAAATGAAAAGCCAATTATTGGTCCTCACGACTAATCACAATAATTAATATAATAATTAATTATGTGAAATGGAGTGTCCATAGTTTGGAAGTTTTGCGCTCACTTTACGCAGTTTGCAGCGTTACGTACGCCGACTGTTTCAGTGAGTGGCCGACTCACAACAAAACCGGTTCCAGTCGGCGGCGGCGATTTGGTTGTCCGCCGGCGGTAGTGAATTCAGTTTGCCGCTAATTTGCGTCTCACATAGTCGGCGGCTAACAGTTTGCCTGGGGACGCAGCCTAAGGCTAGACTGCCGGTCAGCGTAAGATGGATTAGGCTTTTCCAGCACCACTAATTAGAGATTACTAATTTTTACCTCATCATTTTCATCTTAACCGTATGACGTCCACTGCTGGATCTACAAGATCACGAGGGTTTGTTGCCATACTCACCACGCAAGGATTGAGAGATGAGGTCAACATACTACTGCCAACTACTGTTCCCCAAAGCAACCTATAGTAAAATCAGATTACTAATATTTACCTCGTCTCTGGTAAATCAATAAATTTCATGCAAAATCTATCTATGCACCAAATGTGTGCTAAGTGTAGACTACTCTCAGCAAACAGGCGTGAATTATGAGTGTCTGCAACACTAGCCCGGGGCTAGACCCACTGCATTCCACCGGTCGCCCTTTGAGGCTTGAACCGATTTCATTTGCTTACTCATACCACCGGTATTTCCTAACCTCATACTACCCAAGGGGATTCTCATGAATTAGAATTATGACAAGCTTTTATTTACGAGTATTTTCACCTGTCCAGATGCTTTTCTGTAATCAAATTTTGGAAGTTAAATTTGATCCACTCCTCGGTAACCGATTGAGCTGTAATTTTGCATGCACGTGTATATCGGATGACAATGCAACATTATTATGACATGGAGCTGATCTGATAATGGAACCGGAAGGTGGCCATAGGAACTCGGTAGTCAAACGACATGACTTCATCTAGTTTGGACTAGTTTGATCCGCCTTGACGAGTACTTTGATGTTAGATGGTCTGATGATGGACATTCATAACTTTTTAATTCCTTATATCATACCATTATTATAGACAAGTAATAAATGCTTGATTTCAAAAGTTTTTTTAAAGTCCTTGTTTTTGAGTGTTTTTCAAGCGCACATTAGAAATAGAAAATCATTTATAGACATACAAACAGATACAGCATAGGAACATAGGAATTCATACCATAAAAGAAAACCAAACATAAGTTTACTATGTAACTATTGGACCTCGCTGCAGTGGTGTGAGTCAAGGGGTTCCGTCTCAGTTTCGAGCTACTCCACATGATCAGAGCGTTCTGGCGGAACCTGTTTCAAAGTTATAAAAACTTTTTATGTTTATTTTCTGACTGACATAATATTAACAAGCATGGCAAAACAAAAATAACATACAAAAATAATAAGAAAAACATAACACCAGTATTATAAAAAAAAAAACTTATAACCCCTCAAAGCCCAACCCCACGTCAGTGCTGACCATCTATGCGACGTGAGGCTGCGTTGTTAGTGATGAAACTATTTTAATCCACTTGAAGCAAATTGAGAAGGTGAAAAAGCTTGAAAGGCACAATAATGACAATATTTATGATTTTAAATCTAATAATTACCTGTGATGAAAAGTGGATCCTATACGACAATCGGAAGCGCTCATCGCAATGGCTGAATCCTGGCGAACCAGCCAAATCATGCCCCAAGCGAAATCTGACCCAAAAAAAGTTACTTGTAAGCGTTTGGTGGACCAGTGCCGATGTTGTCCACTACAGCTTTCTTAATTCTGGCCAGACGATTACGGCAGATGTCTATTGTCAGCAACTGTAAACCATGATAGAAAAGCTAGCTGCTAAACAACCGAGGCTGGTCAATCGCTCTAGGCCACTGCTACTTCAGGTAAACGCTAGACCACACACTGCTCAACAGACGGCTACCAAATTAGAAGAGCTTCAATTGGAATGTCTAAGACATCCGCCGTACTCTCCGGACTTTGTTCCAACAGATTTCCATTCTTTTCGAAATATGGATAACTTCTTGCAAGGGAAAATAAAACCGGGCAAGAGCGAGTCGGACTCGCGCACCGAGGGTTCCGTGCCATCATACAATATAATTTATGACAAAGGCGGTTTTATATTTGTTGGAGAACCGTGACAGCGCCATCTCTTGTCTGATAGCAGAACTTATGTAGATTTTTTACTTTCGATGATTTCTAAAAAAGTATGCTATGTAGAGAGATTGTAATAAATTTCCTCTAATCTTTACATACACTTCTAATAGTAATAAAAGTTTCAAAGGTTTATCTCCGCAAACTTCGGAGATAAGGGGGGGGAACGCTATTTTTTTCAACATTTTTGTAAAAAACTCAAAAACTATACGACTTAAAGGAAAACTAAAAACTGTTTATTAATGTGCAAATGAATACCTTTCATATAATACCCCACATAACCTAGTAACTTTCCAAAAATTTTGAAAACACCCCTTCCACCCCCATTGTCTAAAAAACTATGCAAATTAGAGAGTTCGCTATAATTTTCCTATATAGTTTACATACACTTCTATTAGCTATAAAAGTATCACGGGTTTATCTCTGCAAACTTCGGAGATAAGGGGGGGGGGGGGGGGGGAACGGTCGATTTTTCAACATTTTTGTAAATAACTCAAAAACAATATGGCTTAAAGAAAAACTAAAAACTTTTTATTAATGTGCAAATGAATACCTTTCATATGATACCCAACATCACCTATTAAATTCACAAAATTTTTTAAAACCCCCCTTCTACCCACCTTGTCTAAAAAACTATGCAAATTACAGAGTTCGCTATAACTTTCCTATAAAGTTTACATACACTTCTATTAGCTATAAAAGTATCACGGGTTTATCTCGGCAAACTTCGGAGATAAGGGGGGGGGAACGGTCGTTTTTTCAACATTTTTGTAAATAACTCAAAAACGATACGGTTTAAAGGAAAACTAAAAACTGTTTATTAATGTACAAATGAATATCTTTCATATGATACCCCACACGGCCTAGTAACTTCACTTAAAATTTTTGGTATCCCCTATCCGCCCCCCTGCAATCAAAATAAGAATATTTTTTAACATTTTTATATATGCTATATTAGTAAATAAAACCGGGCCAGAGCGAGTCGGACTCGCGCACCGAGGGTTCCGTGCCATCATACAATATAATATATGACAAAGGCGGTTTTATATTTGTAGGAGAACCTTGACAGCGCCATCTCTTGTCTGATAGCGGAACTTATGTAGATTTTTTACACTTTCGACGATTTCTAAAAAAGTATGCTATGTAGAGAGATTGTAATAAATTTCCTCTAATCTTTACATACACTTCTAATAGCAATAAAAGTTTCAGAGGTGTATCTCCGCAAACTTCGGAGATAAGGGGGGGAACGCTATTTTTTTCAACATTTTTGTAAATAACTCAGAAACTATACAACTTAAAGGAAAACTAAAAACTGTTTATTAATGTGCAAATGAATATCTTTCATATGATATCCCACATCACCTAGTAACTTTCCAAAAATTTTGAAAACGCCCCTTCCACCCCCATTGTCTAAGAAACTATGCAAATTAGGGAGTTCGCTATAATAAATAAATAAATAATAAATAAATAAATAATGCTGGACAATTCACACAGCATCACCTAGCCCCAAGATAAGCAGAGCTTGTGTTATGGGTACTAGATGACTGATATACTTAATACAATATACTACATAGATAGATATTTTTATTATATATAGAAAACATCCAGAACACCCTGAACAAATATCTGCAGGTCATACAGACATTTGTTCCGAGGCGGGATTCGAACCCGCAACCTCTTGCGTAGCAGGCGGACCTTCGCCCGCTGCGCCACAGAGGTCGTCCTCCGTCCTATGTTCCTATAAAGTTTACGTACACTTCTATTAGCTATAAAAGTATCAAGGGTTTATCTTTGCAAACTTCGGATATAAGGGGGGGGGAACGGTCGTTTTTTCAACATTTTTGTAAATAACTCAAAAACAATACGGTTTAAAGGAAAACTAAAAACTGTTTATTAATGTGCAAATAAATACCTTTCATATGATACCCCACATTACCTATTTACTTTAAATTTTTTTTGAAAACCTCCCTTCCACCCCCCTTGTCTAAAAAACTATGCAAATTAGAGAGTTCGCTACAATTTTCCTATAAAGTTTACATACACTTCTATTAGCAATAAAAGTATGACGGGTTTATCTTTGCAAACTTCGGAGATAAGGGGGGGGGGAACGGTCAATTTTTCAACATTTTTGTAAATAACTCAAAAAAAATACGGTTTAAAGGAAAACTAAATACTGTTTATTAATGTGCAAATGAATACCTTTCATATGATACCCCACACGGTCTAGTAACTTCACTTAAAATTTTTGAGATCCCCTATCCGCACCCCTGCAATCAAAATAGGAATATTTTTTAAAAGTTTTTATATATGCTATATAAGTAAAAAACTTTTGTCTTTTACCATTTTAAATTGCAAGTCGATAGCATTAGTAGTTCTCGAGATATCTATCTGTGACAGACAGACAGACAGACAGACAGAGTGATTCTATAAGGGTTCCTTTTTACCATTTTGGTCCGGAACCCTAAAAACGGCTGTCTTTTACCATTTTAAATTGCAACTCGATAGCATCAGTAGTTCTCGAGATATCCATCTGTGACAGACAGACAGACAGAGTGATTCTATAAGGGTTCCTTTTTACCATTTTGGTCCGGAACCCTAAAAATCAACTCCGATGGGGCAGTCCAAACCGCCTTCTAAGATTTCATTGATTCCTGTCCGAACGGTTTTTTTAGTAAAGGGATCAATGAACTACTATGAGATGTCAAAAGTGCATAGATAGAAATGGTATGTACCATTGCTATCTATGCACTTTTGCCTAATTAAATATTTATACTTAATTACGCAAAAGTTAAATATCTATACTTTGATTATTTAAATATTTTATATAAAAAATCGACTGTGTTCCTTTCATACAAAACGCCAATTTTATATGTAACGACCTAATATTATTGTTTGTTGTTCATTTAGTAATTAAAATGGAGATCTCAATAGAATAATTATAAAGGAAACCCCAAAATCAGCAAAACTCAGAAAAAGCGGCTTAACTATGTGTGTAAATATTTTTAACTAGATCCCAAATGACATTAAATTACTTAATTTTATTAAATAAAAATAGTATCAATATATAAGTGAACATAATTCTTATCACGTTAATGAATTACTCAATCTTAAGCCTTAGTTTATGTACCTATTAAATTGAATGCTAGATAATAGTGAAACATGAGCATAATATTTATTAATAATACCTTATTTATACCATGTTTATAGCAATAAATGTCTTTGAATCTTTCACCACGACATCCGTTTAACAACCGCTTATCGCTGATGTGCCGATTCAGATAATAATATCGATTCTGTAACTTAGATAAGTTTATTTTTAATTTAGATAGTTAATAATTAACTTTGATACCTGTTAGATCAAAAATTTCATAGAAAGATCTATTACGACGCCACACCCACGTACGAGCGGTTGTATGAAAAGTAAGTTGGATTGGCCCCTCTTAAGGCCTTACTTTTTATTAGTGAGAGAGGCGAAGATACCGACCTCAAGTAATTTGAGATGAGGGAAGGGAAGTGACGACTATAATAATGTTAAAGGCATTATATTACACCGTTGGCCAATGCAACTCGTGCGTGCGAAGCCAACAAGTGAATTTTCGATATTGCAACACATTGCAAACCAGATTAGCAGGATCCATCTTCGGACCATAAACGGGATAATTCAAATTAGACTGTCTAGTCTCAATTATGTCCTAAAGTGGAAACGCTTTTTCACTTACAAAAGTAACGGAAATAACCTCAACTTAATACGCTTTTGATTTGTAGAAAGGACACATAAAATAAGTGTGTTAAGTAAAAATGCAATAACCTCACAGTTATTGCACTTATTTGCCGGCAGTAGAATGTTAGTCCTCCTCTCATGCCCGTGGATGCAGTAAAAGCCTGCTAAGGGATACCTCCGGAAGATGGGCAGCAGCGTCTTTCCGTGTATCAACATCCCTTATGCGCTCGCCAACTCGCCTGCCAACCGTGGTGAGTATGACAACTACCCCCCATGAGAACCATGATGGAGGCCTTTGTTCAGTAGTGGACGTTTAACGGCTGAAATTATGATTATGAAACGAATGTGATGTCCACTTTGTTGGAATTGCACCTTTAAGGTAACGTGTGAACTCGTCAATATTCTGTGCACTTTGATTCAATCACGGCGGAAATATTTATACAGTGGTCAAACTACATACAAACGGACGTAGCGCGAGCTATACCTACGCGCCTCGATCTCGGCACCCGCTCGGCATCTAAACAGTCGCGACTGTGCCGTAGTGACGAACGGAGGTGTGTTGTTTTTTTTTAACAATAACCGCGCGATTTTTTACAAAAAATAAGTTCAAGTACCTACCTACGTATTTAATATGTCGAGTAGGGTATATTGTGCTGTTTTTGGTTGCATGAAATCTTCAAGAACGCATCCAGAGATAACTTTTTTTAGATTACCTGGAAACTCTGAAAGGTATGACTATAAAATAATTTTGCTTACTACCTAGTAGGTAGGTACATAATGTGTGTCTTTTTAATGGACAAGTATTTCCTTTTAACTCCCGAAAAAAAAGATGTCTGGATTCTTAAATAAAGTGAATAGAGTAAAGGAAAGTGATTGACACGAGTGAAATAGGTAGTTATAGGTTATAAGCGGTTCATGAATCATGATACGGTAGGTACGCTTGTGTAAAAACCTCGGGGCATGTGTGTTTCGTTTTGTTAGTTTGTATAATTCAAAGTAAAGACGTGGTATTTTATTTATTATTTACTAACTTCTGCGACTTCGTCCGCGTGGAATAGTTTCTTTGGGCTAACGCTAACTTTTACCCACGACTTCGTTTACGTAGAAGGTAAAAATATAATATTTTTAAATAATACCTATGTACGTTAAGCGTAATTTTAGGTAGGTACCTACATCACGCTTTCATCAGTAAGAGTGGAACTTTAAAACGTTAGGTAAAAGTACTGGGTCTTATAATCTTATATCATTTAGATTGTAGGTTATTCTAATAATTCATAACTATGTTATTTTATAGTACTTCTGCGTACACTATATTTTCAGTTTATCTATTCAATTCACAAAGTATTATATTTGTTTATATAAAAAAAGTATATTTACAATCACAAAATTAAATGGAAACACAAAGAAGGCAAATTAAATTAAAATGCTGGAGGCGGGCAGCCCTGTTGCATGTTTACGTACCGCGCGGCTGTAGGTATTTATTTCAAAAATACGGCCGAGTTAAAATACTGTACAGATAATTATTCTGTGATTCAATCGTTCCAGATTATAAGGGACTAGCCGCACTCCGTGGTTTCACCCGCGTAGTTCCCGTTCCGGTAGGAATACTGAGATAAAATATCATCTTTATTACTCAGGGATCTGTGCCATAGTGTTGTCGCACCGGATTTCGTTTGCGCCGACCACGTTCCGTCACTGGTTTGCTCCGCCCGTCGCGTTGAGTGACGTCGGAGCCGAGCGCCGGCTCGGGATTGTTCGGGGCGTAGCGAGCGCATGGCGAGCCTACGACGGGAAGGCGCGGGGTCGAACCGCCACTTTGCTCCTGATCGTCAAACAGTCACATCAACATCTTATGTTGGGACTATGTCCGTGTAGGCTCAGTTCCTAAATTAAATTATAAGGTTGATTGAGAGTATCATTTTATTATTGTTAATACCTACTGATTATTAAATTATGATAATTGTTGTAAATATATAATTATGTACCTACTTGTGTTGATTAAAAATATATGGTTCAAGATCTAACTCTTCTTTCTTTTATCAGAAGTGGGATCCGAACCCACGCCCACAACATGCCACCTCGTCGCAACAAGAAGAAAAGCTCTAGAAGAGATTCCTCGAGCTCGTCTGCCACCACGAGCACATCCAGTTCTAGCAGCAGCAGTGGCAACGAACGGCGACGCCCAAGGAAAAATAAGCGTCATCGTAAGAAATCGCCAACCGTGAGTCAGAATGTTGTACTATCGTCTGTGATTCCCGAATTCGACCCGCTCGTAGATAATGTAGACATGTGGATTAATGTTGTAGAAGCCAATGCCCTTGCTTTTGGCTGGTCAGATAGCATGATCAAACATCAGGCACTGCAGAAGTTACGCAGTACGGCGAAAACTTGGTTAGATTCTTTTCAAAAAAATAACACAAGATGGACCACGTGGCGGTGGAAGAATTGGCGGGACACGTTGTCCGACACATTCCAAGTGAATCGAAATATGTTTCGATCTCTTATAGAATTGATAGAAGCAAAACCTTTAGCAAACCAGTCTTTGTACGAATTTTATTTCCAACAGAAATCGAAAATCGACAGTATGCAGCTAGGATTTAGAGAACAAGATATGATATCCGTCATTGTAGGATCGATAGGAAATACAAATATTACTGTTGCTGCCGAAGCCGGTAATTTTTGATACTGTGATGAGTTAGCCTCCTTTTTACATGGAAAAACTTACAATCCCATTGAAATTGAAATCGCACAAAAAAATTCGTTAAAACAATCTCGACCGAATTCAAACAATAACATGAGTAAGTCCGAAGTTAGAACAGAGCCGTCAGTAAATTCCAATAGCACTCTGACGTGCTACCGGTGCGGAGAAGTAGGGCACAGAAGGGACCGCTGTCCTATTAGTACTAATGTAAAATGCACCTCATGCAGTAAGGTAGGTCATTTAGAGGCAGCTTGCAAATCCAAACCTAAGCCAAAAGTAGATAAAGATGCCGAGGTATAACAGATTTCTAGCCCCTCATTGTGCAAACAGAAATTTCACAAAGACATACTTATAAATGATCAGAAATGTAAAGCATTTTTTGACATGGGTAGTGACTGCTCCTTAATCACAAAAGCGTTCGCAAACTAGTATTGTCTTCAACCATTTCTCCTAGGGAACCCTATTAATTTGACAGGATTTACAACTGGCTTAACTACCCGCGTTGACCAAGCCGTTTCTTTAAATATAAAGGTCGATTCTGTAGAACTTTGTATAACGTTGTATGTCATTGATGTGTTATCCAACTGCGACATTCTAATCGGCAGGAATTTTACTGAAGACAAAAGTATCATGTAATACGTTTGGGTGATATTTTGACATTTCAACCCATCGAGTCACTTGGTATTTGTCAAGTAGACACGAGTACTATAAGCAGCTCGCCAAGGGATCACAAACTAGTTCTGGAAAATATTTTGTCGAAATTTCCACATTGTTTTTCTAATGATTTATCTAATCTGGTAAAACTTCTTGTGTCGAGTTAGAAATAACATTAACATCTAGCAAACCAATATTCCAACGTCCGTATAGAATGTCCGAGTCTGAAAAAACTATAACAAGGAAAATAACAGATGATCTTTTGAAGAACGGAATTATTCGGAACAGTAATTCTGCTTATGCAAGCCCAGCGCTTTTGGTTAGCAAACCATCAGGCGCCAAAAGGTTATGTATAGATTACAGACAGCTTAATAAGATAACAGTAAAACAGAAGTACCCTATGCCAATGATTAAAGACCTTATTGACAGACTGCAGGGATGTAAATTCTATACTTCGCTAGACCTAAAAAGCGGATATCACCAAATAAGTATTAGGAGTGAGGATATTCATAAATCTGCATTTATTACAAATGATGGGCACTATGAATAGCCATTTGGGGTTTGTAATGGACCAGCCGTGTTCCAAAGACTAATGGATACTATTTTAGGAAATCTTCGTTTTGGGAGGGTAGTTTGCTATATGGATGATTTGCTTATTGCTACCAAAACGATTGAGGAAAATATTCTTTGTTTAGAAACTGTGCTAGATATTCTCGCAAATAATAGGCTTGTGGGATGTATTTGACAGTGACACAATGCTCGCTCTGACTTTTATTCACAGGCACACTCAGAAATCCGGAACGCAGCCTAACATGACGTCACAAGCGTGCGGGGCGACCTCTGCCGTCAGCACCAGGCGGCAAGCAGCGCGGCGTCGTCTCGGCCATTTTCTCCGGGCTTCGCTCCAACACGCACGCTCGCGCTCTCGCTGATCTACCTCTACACGCACCCACGCCATACCTATCATTATAGCTGCATGTGCATTAATGTTTGTTAAGTTCGAAATTAAAGAATGTAAACAAGACCTATACTGGATTTGCATTACACGCCACGCGGCGAGGAGCCACGCTTTGATAGTTCAAGATACCCATAAATTGGTGACCCTACGACTCCGAATACGCACGTGGCACGTGGTGTGGCTTCTTCAACGGACAATTGGGGAAAGTATCCGAAGAACTGGAGTACAAGTAAGCTCAACAACACCGGAATAACGGCATATTGGAAGATTTGAAGACGTTTCGAAGAGTTCGAAGTCCACGCGTCATTACGCGTCAGCCTAGTATTGGATATCACGCAAGTTTTTTTTGAATATTATTTTGTTGTCATGTCAAAAGACCCTAAGCCTAGCCCTTCTACACCCAAATCATCGTCAGATTTGACAGACGCCCTTATGGATATGCTTGGGAAAAATGTAGACCAAATCAGAGTAAAAGTACCACCATTTTGGAGCGAAAAACCCGCAGTCTGGTTCGCTCAAATAGAAGCACAGTTTGAGTTAGCTAGGATTACGACAGATGCCACTAAATATTACACTGTAGTCGGAAACCTCGATGCCCAAGTTATTGCAGAATTAGAGGATATTATTGCAAACCCGCCCGCCACAGATAAATACGGAAAATTAAAAGCCGAGCTAATTAAGCGTTTGTCAGCTTCACAGGAAAAAAAAGTGCGCCAGCTCCTGGTACACGAAGAGCTGGGTGACCGCAAGCCGTCAGCTTTCCTGCGTCACCTGCAGAGCCTAGCCGGTCCAGGGGTTCCAGAGGACTTCCTGCGCACGATCTGGACAAGCCGTCTGCCAACCAACCTGCAGACGATTGTAGCTTCGCAGGCGGATACAGCTATGGAGGCGGTGGCATCTCTGGCAGACCGGGTAATGGAGATCGTCCCGGGGAATCCGGTAGCCCAGGTAGCCAGCACATCAACGGCATCGCCGGACTGTTTTGAGGTAATGCGCAGAGAAATAGCTACTCTAACTCAGAAACTAGGCGAGTTGTCTAATAGAATGGATAGTAGTTCCCGTAACAGAGGCTACAGAAGGAGAGGTAGCAATAGGAGATATAACAAGTCTCGTTCCCGTAGCCGATCCAGATCTCATCCTTTCAAGAAGGAAAATGATAACCCCATTTGCTGGTATCACGCCAAGTATAGGGACGATGCTCACCACTGCGAAAAACCGTGCAACTACACTTTGCAATCGGAAAACGCCAAAGCGAATCGCTAATGACGGCGAGCGATTGCTGCAGTATTTCCAGCCGTCTATTTGTTACTGATCTCCACTCTAAAAACAATTTTCTTGTAGATACTGGATCGGATCTATGCGTCTATCCTCGCAGCTACCTCCGCGAGCACCGAGCCAGAGTAAACTACGACCTGTCCGCAGCAAACAATACGACCATAGCTACGTATGGCTATTTGCCACTGCTACTCAATCTTGGACTCAGGAGAGACTTCAGCTGGAAATTCATTATCGCGGACGTGTCAAAGCCAATCATAGGGTATGACTTTCTTTCTTTTTACAACCTGATGGTCGACTGCCGCAACAACAAGCTGGTTGATGGGGTCACGAACCTCTCTGTTCTCGCAGCAACTGCAACATCAAAAATACCAAGCGTCAAGGCTCTTTCAGGAACAGCAGAGTTCCACGAGCTACTGAAAGAGTTTCCTGATATCACTCGCCCGGCTGGCATGCAACGTCAAGTTAAGCATTCTACAGTTCATTTTATAAATACTACGCCTGGACCACCTGTATTCTGCCGACCAAGAAGACTAGCACCAGACCGTCTAAAAATAGCAAAGGCTGAGTTTGAACATATGTTAAAGGAAGGTGCTGTGCGCTGCTCCAGTGGCCCGTGGGCCTCACCACTTCATCTCGTACCCAAAAAGGATCAGACCTGGAGACCTTGTGGAGACTACCGTGCCTTAAATGCCCGAACAGTTCCGGTACAGGTACCGGTCAGGTACCCAGTACGCCACATTCAAGATGTGTCTCAGTTATTAAATGGAAGCTCTATCTTCTCTGTCATTGACTTGGTAAAAGCATACCAGCAGATTCCAGTCAACCCAGACGACGTGGAGAAGACTGCAATTTCAACACCGTTTGGTCTGTTTGAATGTCCTTTCATGTCTTTTGGTCTACGCAATGCGGCCCAAACCTTCCAAAGGTTCATCGATGGAATTGTAAGAGGTTTAGACTTTTGCTTTCCATATATAGATGACATACTCATCGCTTCCAAGAATAAAACCGAACATGAAGAACACCTGCGAATCCTGTTTTCCCGCCTGAACGAGCATGGTGTAGTCATCAACATCCAGAAATGCACCTTCAGTCAACCCCAGGTAACATTCATTGGATATTCAGTCTCAGGAGATGGTTTACAACCCCTGGATGACAAGGTGCACGCAATACAGGAGTTCCCACCACCTCATACTGTCAAAGGCCTAAGAAGGTTTTTGGGAATGTTGAATTTCTATAGAAGATTTCTCAAGAATGCAGCAGAGTCACAAGCTCCACTTAACAACCTCTTGGTAGGAAGCAACAACAAAGGTTCTAAACCTATAACTTGGACACCTCAATTATTGGAAACATTTAAACTCTGCAAGGAAAGTCTTTCGGACGCAGTCATGCTGGTACACCCAGTTCCAGGAGCCAAATTAGCACTAGTCACGGACGCATCCAATGTTTCTTTAGGAGCCGTTCTTCAGCAGCGTGTCGAGAATGCTTGGCAGCCCTTAGCGTTCTACTCAAAGAAGATGAGCCCTACACAACAACGCTACAGCGCTTATGATCGTGAACTCCTGGCGGTGTACGAGTCTGTCAAGCATTTCAGACACATGCTAGAAGGACGTCATTTTACAATATTTACTGACCACAAACCACTGATATTTGCTTTTAAGCAGAAGGACCAGAAAGGTTCACCTCGTCAAATTAATCAATTATATTTTATCTCTCAGTTCACTACAGAAGTCGAGCACATCTCAGGTCAAGAAAACTTGGTGGCTGATACACTATCCCGGATAGAAGCTGTCACCATGCCTGTGGACATCAAAGACCTAGCCTCTTCGCAAACAGATGATCCTGAGCTACTTCATCTTCTCAATGGTAACTCTTCATTGAAGCTAGAGAAGGTAACATTTTCTGACATACCTATTTACTGTGATGTGTCCATGCCTAAGCCTCGACCCTTTGTGACAGCTGCCCACAGACGACGCATATTCGAGACGCTACATAGCCTGAGCCACCCAGGGGCCAAAGCTTCGATGAGGTTGGTTAGTGAACGTTTTATATGGCCAGGTCTCAAGAAAGATATTCGCGTCTGGGTAAGAGAGTGTGTTCCATGTCAAAAATCCAAGGTGACGAGACACACCAAAGCTCCCATCGGAAACTACGGACTTCCAGATGAACGATTTTCTGAAATCCATATGGATTTGGTTGGACCTCTTCCTGTTTCCTCAGGATACAAATATTGCCTGACAGCGGTTGATAGATATACCAGATGGCCAGAAGTAATTCCTCTTTCTGATATTACAGCCGAGAATGTCACACAAGCGTTCCTGACGAACTGGATATCCCGCTTCGGTTGCCCAAAGAAGATCGTCACGGACCAAGGCAGGCAGTTTCAGTCCCGTCTCTTCCATAGCTTAGCCAAGCTGTGTGGCATCAAACTGGCAAGGACAACAGCCTATCATCCCTCGTGCAACGGCATGATCGAGCGCATGCATCGCACCTTGAAAGCGGCTATCATGTGCCATGGCGGTAAGGATTGGATTGCTTCTTTACCCATAGTCCTTCTCGGACTTCGGACCGCCTGGAAAGAAGACCTGCAGTGTTCGTCGGCAGAGCTTGTATTCGGAGAACAGTTAAGAGTTCCCGGGGAATTTTTCACACCATCATCAATAGAGGAGGTTGAGTATCCCGATTTTATTGCACAGCTGCGCAAGAAGATTTCCCAGCTGCGTCCTACTCCAGCTGCTCATCACGGACAGCATAAGGTGTTCGTGCACAAGGATTTAAGCAGTTCGTCGCATGTATTTCTAAGGCAAGATCTACTACGTGGATCCCTAGAACCACACTATACAGGCCCATTTAAAGTAATTAATAGAAGCCCAAAGACTATTGATGTACAGATTGGTGAAAAAGTCCTTAAAGTCTCTATCGATCGACTAAAACCTGCTTTCATCAGTCAACATGACGTTGAAAGTCCAGTAACAGTTACACCAGCACTACCTCCTAAACAGGTTGCAGATGCAATCCCGAATACGAAACCTTTACGTACAACAAGGTCGGGTCGGGAAATAAGATTACCCGTGCGTTTCAATACTCCGTATTATTCGTAAGGGGGTCCTGTGGGATGTATTTGACAGTGACACAATGCTCGCTCTGACTTTTATTCACAGGCACACTCAGAAATCCGGAACGCAGCCTAACATGACGTCACAAGCGTGCGGGGCGACCTCTGCCGTCAGCACCAGGCGGCAAGCAGCGCGGCGTCGTCTCGGCCATTTTCTCCGGGCTTCGCTCCAACACGCACGCTCGCGCTCTCGCTGATCTACCTCTACACGCACCCACGCCATACCTATCATTATAGCTGCATGTGCATTAATGTTTGTTAAGTTCGAAATTAAAGAATGTAAACAAGACCTATACTGGATTTGCATTACACGCCACGCGGCGAGGAGCCACGCTTTGATAGTTCAAGATACCCATAAGGCTGACCATTAATCTAGATAAATGTGATTTTTTCGAAAATAGAATAACATTTTTGGGTTATGAAATTTCGGAAGAGGGTGTACGTCCTAGTGCTATAAAGCTTGATGCAATCTCAAGATATCCAACACCTAAATCTGTTCACCAACTGAGGCAATTTTTAGGACTTATAAATTATTTCAGAAAGTTTATTGAAAATTGTGCCTTGTTTTGACTAAACAGGAAATTATTCCGCGGATAAGTCGATGGGTACTATATACTCAGGATTTTACATTTGACGTCGTTCATAGGGCATGGTCGCAAATGTAACACGTAGATGCGCTGAGTAGGAACCCCGTTTCTGATGACGTCACCAATGAACATGTAGCTAGTGAAACCGTTTGTACTATAACCGAGGGTGACTGGTTACTTTCTGTTCAATTACAAGATCCCAGTATTTGAAGTATTCGCGATATTTTACAGTCAGGGGAGGCCGAGTCAAATACACAGATATATAAGGAATATGAATTGTTGTTGGGTAGTGCTTTTACATCAAAACTTTTTACCAGCTATTGTAAAGATAGGAACATTAGGGCTCTCATTATAGCTACAGCTGTGCCGCGTTCGAACGCGCAGGTCGAGCGCTACAATCAGATGATATTAGAGGCACTACGTAGCATGGGTGCAGATACTGAAAACAACAAATGGGATCAGCATATTACAAACATACAGCAAGGCATTAATAGCACAATAAATAAAACCACATCTGCAGTTCCGAGCGAGGTATTCTTTGGATATAGAATTCGCATGAATAATGATATGGTCGCAGACGATGAAAGTACGGAACATTGTATTGACGTTACGGCATTGCGTAACACGGTTGACGCGAATATCAAGCAAAATGCTTTAAAGCAAAAAGCCATTTTCGACGCTAAACGAAAAGTAGCCCCAGTCTACGCAGTCGGAGACTTGGTCGTTCTAAAAATACCAAGTCATACTAATGACGGACAAAGTACGAAACTAATGCCTCTCTATGAGGGCCCTATTCAAGTAGCAAAGGTATGATAGGTACCAAGTAGCGGACATGAGAGGATCAGAGAGAACTTCAAAACGCTATGATGGTATCGCATGCGTTGAAAATATGAAGCCATGGATCCGTCTCGCTGAGTAGTGTGATGGCGGATGTTGTCGTGAGATTGTAAGTAAGCACACTGACACAGACACTGACACACAACCTTTTGTTCTAAATATGAATGTTATAAAGTAATTGGCTAATATTGTTTTCTAATTTTGGTAATATTGGTCTAAAAGTGAGAGCTTCAAACATTATTGGTGTATTGCAGAGTGTTGGATTTTGGGTTGAAACAGGCATCCTTGTGAACGCTGTTGTAATGCAAGTGGTGATACACAACTAGTTGGTCCCTGGTGAACATCATCTAGTTCAAACCACATACACATGGCTTCTAATCCAATAGCTCTGTGATATATTTTTGACGTATGAAGCCTGGTCTAGCCAACTCTTTAAAAATTGTTATAGGTATCTAAACTGTTGTATGTTTTCAGCGTCACTTCAAGACCAACACGCTATTCGGGACGAATGCGTGCGCAGGATAGCCGGATGTTGTCGCACCGGATTTCGTTTGCGCCGACCACGTTCCGTCACTGGTTTGCTCCGCCCGTCGCGTTGAGTGACGTCGGAGCCGAGCGCCGGCTCGGGATTGTTCGGGGCGTAGCGAGCGCATGGCGAGCCTACGACGGGAAGGCGCGGGGTCGAACCGCCACTTTGCTCCTGATCGTCAAACAGTCACATCAACATCTTATGTTGGGACTATGTCCGTGTAGGCTCAGTTCCTAAATTAAATTATAAGGTTGAGAGTATCATTTTATTATTGTTAATACCTACTGATTATTAAATTATGATAATTGTTGTAAATATATAATTATGTACCTACTTGTGTTGATTAAAAATATATGGTTCAAGATCTAACTCTTCTTTCTTTTAATAGATAATATAATGCACTAGTATCTGTGCTCAGGGATAATGTAGCTTTCTTATAAAGAAATAATGTTGAAAATCAGCATAGTAGTTTTTTAATTTTTCGTTACAAACATACAAAATACAAAACTTAAAATTACAAATCTCTCCTCTTTATAATAATTAGTACAGGCGCTAGCAAGCTCATTCAATTCAAATATACCTTAGTCACTGAGATATTGGTGGTGATTCTGTTGTTGCACTTACTAGCTAAAGCTAATTAAATTGACGTAAAGGGTCTAAAATGATATATTGCTATTTAATTTCATTAAACATCGGCTGGTTTTTTTCGTATCTCGCGACAGACATTTAGACATTTATTTATTTAGAAAGATAGTAGCTTACAGTAATAAAACCAAAACGCTTATATCTCGCAATCATCGCCGTCAAACGTCATTTTTTTGCGTTTATATATCAAATTTTACCATTGACTTCGATGATCGAGAGATTTACGCCACTTGCAGCGTTGATCGAGTTATACGCCTGTTGCGAGATACGTAATCACCCTGCGGATCGAATATACAAACACTCTTTACAACAGGCCCTTCATATAACAATTGAACTCATTTGCCCATTCATTGCGCAGCGGGCGAAGGTCCGCCTGCGACGCAAGAGGTTGCGGGTTCGATTCCTGCCTCGGAACAAATGTATGTATGTATGATCTGCAGATATTTGTTCAGGGTGTTCTGGGTGTTTTTCTATATATAATAAAAATATCTATCTATGTAGTATAATGTATTAAGTAATAAAGTATGTCAGTCATTTAGTACCCATAACACAAGCTCTGCTTAGCTTTGGGCTAGATGATGCTGTGTGAATTGTCCAGCATTATTTATTTATTTATTTATTTACTTATTTATTTATTTATCATCATCCACAGCCCGAATCCACCCTCTGCTACCCAGCAGGTGATTCTTAATGCTCGTGGCAAAAGAGGAGAAGCAATATTCTATTGCTACGGCTACTACTTTTGCCACGAGCATTAAAAATCTGCCAAGGGATACCTCCAGGAGATGTAAAGCACTATCTTTTGGTGTATAAACAATCCGTACTGCGCTCGCCATCCCGCCCGCCAAGCGTGGCGAATATTGCAACGACCTCGTCATAGAAGAGATGATATGAGATGATGATGATAAAGGTACAAAGATGAAATACTTTCAAAAGACACATGATAACAATTTAATTGCGGGTATAGTATCATGGTAACCTACTATTACTACTGTAGTAACGGCAGGCGATCTAACAGTCAGTAACAACAGGCCCTTATACGAGTAATAACAATTGGACCTACGCCATCAAGCGTCCACTTCATAATTTCAGCTATAAAACGTCCACTGATGAACACAGGCCTCCTCATGGATTTCCATGAGGGGTAGTTGCCATACTCACCACGCTTGGCAGGCGGGTTGGTGAGCGCAGTATGGGATGTTGATACACGGATAGACGCTGCTGCCCATCTTCCGGAGGTATCCCTTAGCAGGCTCTTACTGCATCCATGGGCATGAGAGGAGGGGTATCATTCTATAAGCATCAATTTAACATTTAGAAAATATTGATATTGAACTTTAAAACGATTTTTTATGCAATTTGGTGTCGTAAAAGTTTTGTATGCCTGTTGGTTTGTTTCATGGTGTATTATCGCAGTTTACAATGTTTTTGGGACGTGAAAGGACACCCGATTTGTTTTTATTTTATATGTTTAATTCATTGCCACGGTCGTGGGGCGCCGGCAGTAGAATGTTAACCTCCTGTCTGCCTGCTAAGGGATACCTCTGGAAGATGGGCAACAGGGTGTTTCCGTGTATCAACATCCCGTACCGCGTCCGCCAACCCGCCTGCCAAGCATGGTGAGTATGGCAACTACCCCTCATGGAGATCCAAGAAAGAGGCCTTTGTTCAGTAGTTGAAGTTTTATGGCTGAAATGATGATGATGATTTAATTAATTAACACGGTAATAAACAATTACATGAATTAATATGCATGCTTCAATTAATTATTATTCTCGAAAGATCACAATCTGGTCGACTGGAGGGAAGTGGCTCAGGATCGGGATGAATGGAGGGAATTGGCGGTGGTGTTAGCCCAGCAGATGGGCTCATAACATCGACGACATACCCAATAGAGAGGAAATGTCATTTATTTTGACTAAACAACAATTCCGCCAAAAATATTTCATAATGAGCCGTTTTCAGTAAAAAACAAAAAAAAATTTCCTACTAAACTTAACAGATGGAGCTGGCAAGCGGAGAAAGCAAGTTTGTGATTAATCACAATTGCTGTCATTGTCAAATTGTGTTTCCTACCATTTAAATAAAACTAACGCCATCTATATGGTTCCAGGAAACTATTTTTGAAGTTTTTACTTTTTAATGAAAATACCTCATTGATAATTGAACGGGAAAGTACACAGGTTGGCTGTTGGCGCTGTACTGTCAAAGGCGAGAGACAGTTGTCATTGCATTAATGCAAAGCACTAATGTGTTTCGGAATTCTTAAGACGTTATTTCCACTCTATTGGATACGTGTTCGATGGCTCATATTAATAATAATTATTTAAAGAAGTATTCGATGTGACTTTGTTAGTGATTTTATATTAACTTCCTTTTTTCTGATGACTATTAGTTTTCAAAATGATAGAGTAATATGTGTACCGGATATTCCAACATTTTGCAAATAAAATAATTAAAAATCGGTCCGCCCGTACTATTGTCGTACATTAATTAAAAACAGCCTTAAACAATATTGAGATGTGGGCTTTTTGAAGCAAAGTAACTTTTAATTCCTGAGAGGCCTTTTACATCTATTATAGATGATTTATACAGCGTTAACAAGTATTCATGAAAGTTTCGTCAGCTATTCCCATATATTTTTATGTCCATACAAAATTACGGTTTTCGTAAACAAATAGTCTCTTCGCAAAGCTGCAAGCAGACGGACAGGCAGACAGACAAAGCGAAAATTTAATGGTTCTTTGATGTATCACAGAACCCTTAAAATGGCACAGCGGCACGAAGACATAACTGACATTAGAGCTTAATTCTAGACTACTTCATAAGTAGGTAGTTTTGGTTTTCCTTTAACTTTGATACAAATACACGACAGATTTTTAATTACACTAAGGCCTTAACATTTATTGTATATGATTTATACAGTGTCAGAAATTTGTATTGGATAGGGTTAGGGACGCTGCAGTACCCGGGACATTGTTAGATGGGTTAGGCTTGCCCAGCACCTATACCATCCTCCCAGCTTAGTCGGCTGTTAGTCAGAGGAAAGAACAGGTGAATATGTCTCAAACTGATTAAGTCGTTGGCTTCCTCGAAATGTTTACCTTCACTGTTAAAGCACGTGTTAAATGTGCACGAACAATTTTACAAAAAAGAAAAATACATTGGTGCACGACCGGTATCGAACCCACAAACTTCGGACTGATAGCCACGGCTAAGTCCAGGCTGGTAAAGATTACATATTACCTTTCACATTATCGGTGATTAATATAGTATGTAGGGTGGGATGATGATGATGATGACGATATTGATGATGACGACGACGATGTTGATGATGACGACGACAACGACGATGATGATGATAAACATAGGCGCCGGTAGAGCAGTGGCATAAACTCATCAATTTACGGCATGTTACTTAATGAATTTATACGCCTTTAACAGGGCATCTAAAATCCATACTAGATTAATTTTAATCAAAACAAATTGAAATTCCTCAGTGACCATCCTTGGACGGTCCCATTTTGAAAGTTCGATAAAATACACAAGTGGTTTCGGATACATTGACACGAAATGTAGTACTTAACTGCCTTATATTAACGAGTGCGTACTGTATTAGTAGGTAACTTATATAAATGAATAAAACAGGCAAGTGCGTTCTCATTATAATTCTTAAATTTTCAACGAAAAGAATAGACTTCAGTGATAAAATCTTACATGTTGCTTAATTCGTTATTGCATTATTTACCAATATTAGAATATGGCGTGAGGTGCCGACTGTAGAAAATTACCCCTCCTCTCATGCCAATGGATTCAGTAAGAGCCTGCTAAGGGATACGTCTGGAAGATGGGCAGCAGCGTCTTTCCGTGTATCAACATCCCATACTGCGCTCACAAACCCGCCTGCCAAGCGTGGTGGCAAGTACCCTTTATAGATCCATGAGGGAGGTCTGTGTTCATCAGTGGACGTTTTACGGCTGAAATGATGATGAATGATTAGAATATTTTCTGAGCTACATACAACATGATTGAACATGAATTGACAGACTGCGTAATTTACGAGTATGAACAACATGCTTACCAATAGAACAAGAATATCATTTATGCTCTAAATGCGTATGCAATAATTTGTTATTCGAGCATTCAAATTGTTCACGCATTTCAGTCTCTTCCAATATATGTATGAACCATTCCGTAAGACGCAAGTTATTGGTACTTATTATGGCAGGGATAGTGAAACCTTAGAATACTAGCGCATAATTAACGAAATGAAGCCAAATTGGCTTTAAGATTGAGGATGTATCAACCTTTCTAACAAATAAATAAATAAAATAAAATAATGTATTAAGTATATCAGTTATCTAGCACCCATAACACTCTTCTAATGCCGTGTGAATTGTCCAGCATTATTTACATATTTATTTATTATTATAAGTTTTCATTATATTATTTTTTTATATAGAAAACCACCCAGAATACCCTGAACAAATACCTATCTGCAGATCGTACAGATATTTGTGCCGAGGCGGGAATCTAACCCGCAACCTCTTGCTGCGCAGGCGGACTTTTACCCGCTGCACCTCAGAGGTCGTAATGTAAACCGTTAGTTGATAGTACTCTAGTAGTAGTACAGTTTTAGTAACGAGTTCAATCGGGGAAGTTCTACCATCATACCTATATCTGCCGCCAAGCTGTAGGTAATGTCTGCATTGCTGTGTTCCGGTTAGAAGGGTTGGCGTGACGAGCGCAATGCAATGCAGGCGTTGGTCACGTGCTTAGTGAACGTGATCACCGCGGTAATTCGTTTGTTATAGGCAGAGGTTACCGCTTAACATCAAGTGGGCCTTCGGATAGTTTCGTCATTTAGAGTAACGTATAGAAAAAAACTTTTTAATAACGATTTAGACGTACTTGTATAATCTTCAGTATCAATACATAGTATAAAACAAAGTCGCTTCCCGCTGTCTGTCTGTCCTTATATTTGCTTAGATCTTAAAAACTACGCAACGGATTTTGATGCTGTTTTTATAACACATGGAGTTATTCAAGAGAAATGTTTATATGTATAATACATACATAATATAATAAAGAAATACTGATAATTTTAGAGGTTTCTAATGTAAGGTCGTAAATAAACACATTTTTTGCGCTTACCTACATTGCAAACGCTGGCTGAACCCTACGAGATAGATCAAAATAGTGTACTACAGTATTATAGAGGTACACCTTAAAAAGGTCTACAAAAAAGTCCGCGATGGTATATTCTGTAGTATTTTTTATTAGTATCAGCATTGCACTCGGGCGAAGCCGCGGGGGGTCGCTATGATATTACATAATTCTTTTGTGTGTTTGTCACCATACTCCTCCTAAACGGCTGGACCGTTTTGGAAAAAAAAAATGTGTGTAAATTTCAATAGGTTTCTGGACGGTTTGGTAAAACGATTGGACTCGGTAGTTGGCGCTGCTGTTGGTATGTCACCAAATTAGCCAGCAGCACGACGACGTCTGCCGAGTCCGCTAGCAATCTAAATGTTGGTCAAATATGGTAAATAAATGGTTTTTAGTCTTTTTTTAACTTTCGCGACCACGACACATTATTACCACATATTTAAACGGGTATTTATCGCGCTATTTACCTTTATTATTGCCCGACGTTTCGACAGGATTGCACCCATCGTGGTCCCGGGAAGACTGTCTTCCCGGGACCACGATGGTCAATGGTGATAAATATGTGTTAATAAATGGTTTTTATTTCTTTCATTCTTTCTTCCTTTTATTATTTTTTATTTATTTCTTTCTTTCTTTCTTTCTTTCCTTCCTTCTTTTTAATAATGTATGTACCATATGGGCCTTAGATTAAGTTTTTAACATCTCTTACTCTATCTATAGTTGCCTAAAATAGAGATTATATATTTTTATTATTATTATATAATGTACTAGCCGCACTCCGCGGTTTCACTCGCATAGTTCCTGTTCCCGTGGGAGTACAGGAATACAATTTAATATAGCCTATGTTACTCAGCATTCTAATAGTGGAAGAATTTTAAATCGGTCTAGTGGTTTTGAAGTCTATTCAATGCATACAAACAATCAAATCTTTTCTCTTTATTATTAGTGTAGATGTAGACGAGAAAAAGATCACTATCTTGATTAGTAAACGTCCAGGTGCAAAACTGTACATTAAGACGGAGAGAGTATTCTTCGGCCGCGCCGGCGGGACCGGTTATTATTGGTGTGCCTAACAGCTAATGTTGGACGGGTTGACGTCACCTCCGTGGTAGCGGCGGTGAGGGTTCACCTCTATGCGCCATTTTCTGAACCAGGCACCTAGGGTGTCTAGTGCAGCCTGCAGCCTTGTGCGTACGCGACTGCGACTCTTGCTCTTGTCGGACGCGTACAAAGCCGTGTCATCGGCGAAGAGGCAAGTTCGACTTGCGGTTGTTAGGGGATATCACTGGTGTATAGCGTGAAAAGAAGGGCAGCAAGGACTGAGCCTAGAGGAACTCCGGCTCGGACGGGTTTGGGGTCTGAGAGCGTACCTTCCACGCGATAGCGAAAGCTGCGGTTCGACAAATAGTCTCGTAAGATGAATACGAGTTTGTCTGGCACTCCAAGCAGGAAAAGCTTGTAAACCAAGCCGTTGTGCCAGATTTTGTCGAAGGCTTTCGCCACATCTAGGAAGATAGCGCTCGTATCTGCTAGCCAAGTGTGATGCCACTTGGTCAGGATGTGCTCCGTAATGCGGAGCACCTGCTGAGGGCAGGAGTGATGGGCTCGGAAGCCAAACTGTTCATCAGACAAGAGACTATGCTCGTTGACATGACGCCAGGGACGTCTCAGAAGGAGTCGCTCGTAAATCTTCCCCAGAGAGCTGAGGAGACTGATAAGACGGTACGAGGAAGGCTCGTTTGCCTTTTTTGCCCGGTTCATGCATGCCAACTACATTGGCTTCCTTCTAGACATCAGGAAAAGAGCAGTTAGACATGGCAGCATTGAAAATTCTGACAAGAAGATGTATGAGGGCAACAGAGAACTTCTTGAGTACTCTGTTGCTGATACCGTCAGAGCCAGGGGACTTCTTAAGGCGAAGATCTTTAATGACCTTGGCGACCTCTGCTGCCCTAATGAGATCCAAAGGGGGAGCAGAGGGGGAAGGGGAACGTAGTTCGGGCGGGTAGCCGTAGTCTCGACGGGGGCTGCGATCTTAGCCGGGGGGCTAAGGTCGACTTGTGCGACGCCTTCATGCGCCGTTTGCCGTATGTATAGTTTTTGTATTCAAAGAGGTCACAAGACCTAAGGAATATTGGTGGAAAATATTTAATGACATTGATATTCTAAGCAAAGCATTGATCCTCGAATTTTAAAGTTTTCATTCATCATTATTATAATTGTCCTCTCTTTCGTTTTCGAATTAAAATTTAAGCAACTTTCGCTGCACATGTGAGATTATGCATTGTTGAAGTTGTAAATATTTTAATTTTTAGGGGGCGAAGCCCCCTATTATGCATAACGCTGTCTTTCTGTCTGTGCATGACACGATTACAACCAAACGCGTTGACCGATTTACATGAAACCGTTTTTTTAGCACTGTCTTAATAAGAGAAGGGTCCTGATTGATTTCGGTAACCCAGGGTCACAGGGACCTGAGTTACTGTGACCTCAAAAGGTCACCAAAAGTCAAAAGTGGCATTTTTCGGAAACCTTCGCCCCCTTTACTGGTACCCCCGTACCAATGCTTGTTAGAGATAAACTTGCTATTAGGTTGTTGTTTTCTGTTAACGTTACGAGATTTTATTAACATACATATAACCGGGTATTTATCGCGTAAATCACCTTTATTATTTCCCGACGTTTCGAGTCTTCCCGGGACCATGCTTGGTGCAATCCAAGCGAAACGTCAGGAAATAATAAAGGTAATTTACGCGATAAATACCCGGTTATATGTATGTTAATAATGTGTTGTGATCGCGAAAGTTTAAAAGACAGTTACGAGATTTTGTTAAGTTTTCATTGATTCATTTTTTCTTTGTTGACATAAAATATCTTGGATTCTGAATCGGAGTATAGGATCTTTATTCTTTTAAAATCGACCAAAATCTGCGTCAATCTTAATTCGTGTGTTGAACTTTCACCAGCTGAATACACTGAGTTCTATAATAATGGGTTTACCAACTCTAGTGCTAACTGGGTAAAAGCTACCTACGCAAGACACTATAAAATTTTAATATGGAAGCCAATTAAAACTACTTTACACGGACGATTAATGTCTTCCAAGCATTCTATACTATTTTAGGTCGATAGGTAATTTAACTTTTGAAGCTATCATGATTGTGAACACTTTATGCAATCATCATCATGTTATCTGAGATGGTTACCTGTGACAATATTCGCTTGGCCAGCTGAGTGAGCTGCTTACCTTTTTTTAACTGCCATTGTACCATTTTATTTTATTTTTACATGTATAATGTGTGTTAATAATTATAATATAATAAGGCATGCTGTGGGGTGCCGGCAATAGAATGTTGCCCCTTCTTTCTTGCCCGTGTATGCAGTAAGAGCCTGCTAAGAGCTACCTCCGGAAGATGGGCAGCATCGTCATTCCGTTTTGCTTTTCCCGTTTGCCGTTTCCGTGATGCTTATTCCCATACTGCGCTCGCCAACCCGCCTGCCAAGCGTGGTGAGTATGGCAATTGCCCCTTATGGAGATCCATGAGGGAGGCCTGTGTTCAGTAGTGGACGTTTTACGGCTGAAATGAATGAATGAATGGAGCCTTCAAATTGCTGCTTCTTCTTGTGTGTGTCTAATAAATACTTTTCATTTCATTTCATCATCATATCAGCTGTAAATCGTCCACTACTTAACTGGCACCTCTTCTTAGTAATTTTATATCCTATTGCTAAATGCTCTCATAAAATATGATTTTATCGTAAAATACATGCACATTGTAGAACGTCTCCGCTTAATAACACTCAGTCAGCTGTCAGTAGCTTATCCGTGATGTTAAAGTTACGCAACCAGTGAAAGATATGATTATGATTCGATGGAAATGGTAAAGAGATCCATCCGAGAGCAGCTGTGTGCCGGCAGTAGAATGTTGCTACTCCTTTATTGGCCGTTGATGCAGTAGGAATCCGCCAAGGGATACCTGGATACCTACAGGAGATGGGCAGCAACGCCTTTCCGTGTCCCAACACTTCGTATTGCGCTCGCCAATCTGCCTGCCTAGTGTGGCGACTATAGCAACAACCTTTTGATCAGTCCTTGAAGATCCATGAGGGAGGCCAGCATTGGACCACCTATGACTGTGATGATGATAATGACAAAAACATATTAATGCTAGACAACTCACACCAACCAGCCCCACAGTAAGAACTAGTTGTATGGGTACCAAGTTATTTTATGAATACCTAAATACCTACATTAATTATTATTGTTTAAGGTAGTTGCCATACTCACCACGCTAGGCAGGCGGGTTGGCGAGCGCGGTACGGAATGTTTTACACGAAAAGACGCTGCTGCTCATCTTACGGAGGTATCTCTTAGCAGGCTCTTACTGCATCCACAGGCATGAGATGAGGGGTAAAATTCTACTGCCGGCACCCCACGGCAATGTAGCCGGACAGGTAGTAAAGTATCGCAAAGCATCCATTGAAGCTTCTACTTAACAACCTTGAATTCAACCGCTAAGCCGGAACACACTGCGTGAAGTTAATGCGTAAGTAGGTAGCAATTGTACAGCTTTTAAAGGAATTAAGGCAACAAATTAACCTCACGACTTCAAGCCGATGGTTTTACGAGTAAATTAGCCCATTTAGGATAAACGAGGTATGTACTCGTTAGTCCAGGATACGTAATATCTATGTAAACAGAATTATATACAAAAATTGTAAACACGACGACGTCTCGAGCAAGGAGCCAAACGTAAACGTGTGTAAACTATGTTTACCTTTTTTAAGTCGACTTCAAAACGAAAGAGGTTCTGAATTCGACTGTATGTTTTTTTGTATGTTTGTTACGCGTTTTCTCCGCAAATTATAAATGGATTTTGATGACTCTTTTTTTATAAGATAGGTCATGTTTCAGAGGTAGATTGTTTTTAAAACTCGGTTGTGTTGGTGGAACTGATGAGGAATTAAATGTTTGTAAAAGTAGACACTGGGTCCCTCAGGGTATTGTTGCATGCCCTAAATCTAACCTTGCGGTTGGGGTTTTTGTTTAACCTTATAATATTTATTTGTTTTTGCTGTTCTGATAATGGGATCTATTCTAAAGGGAATACAGTACTATATACCTAGGCGTACATAAAGTGGTTTCGGTGTTTTCAGCGACAAGTCAAGAACTTTATCATATTTAGTCATTATTATTATTTTATTTATTTATATTTTATTCTGTATTTAATGTTAAGGAGGAGAGCGTTGGTATCTGCGACACAGTTTCGTACTTCTGCAGGTACCATCGTCTTAAATCACTTGTGTCATAAAATACATGTTTACAAATAAATAAATAAATGAAAAAATGAAATGAAAATTAACATACATAATAACCGGGTATTTATCGCGTAGATTACCTTTATTATTTCCCGAAGTTTCGCTTGGATTGCACCAAGCATGGTCCGGGGAAGACTTCCCGGGACGTCAGGAAATAATAAAGGTAATCTACGAGATAAATACCCGGTTATATGTATGTTAATAATGAGGTAATCTACGAGATAAATACCCGGTTATATGTATGTTAATAATGTGTTGTGATCGCGAAAGTTAAAAAATGGTATATTCAGTCAGTTTAATTATTTTGAAAAATAAATTATAATTATTACTAACGTCACTACCGATATGTTTCAAAGATATTTATTTCGAAAGCAATAGCATTGTTTGCTGCTTTTCAAATCGTAATTAACACAGGAAATTTCCAAGAAATGAAAAATCTTATCAAAAATTTACGATTCCGATGGGATTAGAAACCACGTCCGTCATATCGATCCTCGACGCTTCCTTAAGCCGGAAGTGTTTAACCACTTAGCTACAGAACCCATGTCAGGTACTGCTGAATTTTTTTTTTAAGCTGATATCGGTTGAGCCGATTATTTTTACCAAAAATGTTTTTTTTCTCTTTTCGTTTAATATAGGACATCCAACACAGTTACACATAATGCACATAATACTAAGGTCTAAAAAATGTTTATAGCCTGGTGCTCCCGTAATTAAGGACGTCACACCATGTATAAAGTGGCAACAGACAGAAAGTACAACAGACATGTGGTAACCTTAGTGTGGTTACACACTATAAAAATTACTAGCTATAACACAGAAAATGTCCAAAGAAGACCTACTCAATCTTCGTTTTATACGTGTCAAGTCTGTTAAGTGTGTTAAATCTTGATTAGACAAGCAGCAGCCTTTTTACGCCTGTCATACGTGAACAGACATTATTAGTTATTTGTTCATATCGGTGCAACCCCTTCACTTTCATCATTTCTTGCGATCTTTCGTCAAGTACCTACTCGTCTCGTAGTAAGTATTATAACCAAAGATTTAAAATCGTTAGCTACGCCCTCATCGTAATGTGACCGTACCGTTTGTGAGCTCACTCATTTCGTGTTTCCACACGAAATGAGTGAGCTTATGGTGTATGTACAACTAGCTTTTGCCCGCGACTTCGTCCGCATGGAAGTCATAAAAGGTAAATTCCCCTTTTTCACGCAGAGCCACTTTGATTCAAGTATATAAATCCCATTTATTCCCTATCCCGTGGGAATTTCGAAAAATCCCTTCTTAGTGCACTCTAGGATACTCAAGGTATATGGTGTGCCAAATTTCAAGTCCTTAGGTCCAGTGGTTTAGGCTGTGCGTTGATATATCAATCAGTCCACTGACTGACTGACTGATATATCAACGCACAGCCGGACTCAGTTACGGAGTCGGTCAGGACTTTGAACTTTATATACATAGATAGAGTTTATCTATCTTATTTAGAATCAGTGTACCTCTAAACACAGTCTTAACCAGACGTGATATGTGTTATTATTTTCACGAAAGTTCTTGCATTATGATTGCACAATAAATGGTAACAATAACAGTTTGGTTTATTAAAATAATATATAAATAAATAATGTAATTTTTTACTGTCATTTTTCTTTCATGCCCGTGGATGCAGTATATATTGATACAAAATTGAGTTCATAATTTGATTTTGAACATTTTTTCCTTTTGCACTATTTGAATTTCACTATCTCTCTTATAGACGAAGTTGTGCGGAACAGCTAGTTAAATAATTATATAATATTCTTTACATAATTACCTTTCAACCGAAAAGGCGGATCAAAAATCACCTCTGAGGCCAAAGGTCATTTTATAAAGGAACTCCATTTAAGGCGATATTATTAAAACTATTCCAATTTAGCACGAAGAAGGTTACGTTACTCATTTTGTTTTAGGGTTCCCTGTCTCAAAAAGAGCCCGTATAATAAAATATATAAATATACAAGTTTATAAATATATATAGTAAAATAAGTTTTGTCAGTAATTGCCAGCACCTAACCAAAAAAACCCTATTAGCCCCTGTAAGATGATAATTTGATTGTCAAAAACTGCGGCAGTAGAATGTTGAGGCCACATTCTACATCCCGTACTGCGTTAGCCAACCTGCCTGCCAATCGTGGTGAGTATGGAAACTATGATTTTTTTTGTTAATTTGTTTAGTTTAAGGTGTGCAATAAAGCATTTTCTATCTATCTATCTATGATCCATACTCGGAGCTCCTCGTGATCCATACTTGGAGATCCATGAGGGAGGCTAATATTTAGCAGTGGACGTCCTACGACTGAGATGAACTATGCTAATAAGAGAGTTCGTTATAATTTTCCTGTAATCACGATGACCTTTGTGGCGCAGTGGGCGAAAGTCCGCCTGCGACGCAAGTGGTTGCGTGTTCAACTCCCGCCTCAGGACAATGTCTGTACAATCTACAGATATTTGTTAAGGGTGTACTGGATGTTTTTCAATATTATAATAAAAAAAACTATGTAGTGTATAATGTATTAAGTATGTACATATATCAGTCATTTAGTACCCATAACACAAGCTCTGCTTAACTTGGGGCTAGATGATGCTGAGTGAATTGTGCAGCATTATTTATGTAAAGGTTATTTATAATAAATAAATAACCTTTACATAAATAATGCTTTACTTACCTACATAAACTTCTATTACCTATAAAATTAATATGACTTTAAAGTAGGCTAAATTTTTTAAATACATAAAAAAATTAATTACATAAATATTTTTAAAAACTTTTGTTAATATTATAATTTTTTTTTTACTTAAGTGCGAGAAAAAAAATATTATTCAGAACCCTACAACACGAGCCTGACTCACTCTTGACCGCTATTCCTCGTACGTTACATTTCGCAAAGAACGGCTGACCTAGCCTCCGACAAATTGAGCTGTGTTCTCATACTTAATCATAGGATTGGTACCTACTCCATCTACTATTAGTGTAGACAGGTCACGCACGATAAAGTATACAGTCTGTCTACCGTGAGTTGTCACTGCTAGATCGCCTGCCGTTACTACAGTAGTAATAGTACGTCACTATGACATCTGTCAGATTTGTAACTCATGGTACCAAATTCTAAGTCAAATGAAGTCCAAACTAAAGTTGCTGTAGAGTTTACTGCATAATATTTTAGTACCAAACTATCCGTTAGAGGCACTGTACAGTGCCAAGTTTTCATACATTCTTTTAACTACAGCCGCTAGCGAGTATAGATAGTGAAAACTCATGGTAGACCTACTGCTATAAACTGCATAGAAATTATTTTCTAGAAGGATTTATATTTATTACTAGCTGCTGCCTGCGACATTTTTGTTTTTTTTATTATGTTTTATGTAAAACTCTCGTCAAAATACCCACCAATTTCTGAGCCGGAACAAACAGACAGACATAAAGAGAGTTAATTATTTTTTATTCCTTTGGACAAATTAGCCACATTAAAAAGTAGATTTACAGAAAAACAAAACATATTTAAAATAAATAATGCACATAATTTAATTTGTTATCTATAAATATATAATTCAAAGTCCTGACTGACTCACTGACTGACTGACTGATATTTCAACGGACAGCCTAAACCACTGGACCTAAAACTTGAAATTTGGCACAAATATACCTTGAGTATCCTAGAGGTGCTTTAAGAAGGGATTTTTCGAAATTACCACGGGATAAGGAAAAAATGGGATTTATATTATAGAATCTAAGTGGCTCTGCGTGCAAAAGGGGATTTCCATGCGGACGAAGTTGCGGGCTAAAGCTAGTGTTTTATATAATTAAAGTGAGTATGAAACCCGTTCAATTTAACAATTAGTAATTAATGTAACTGAGGAGTCTTTTGAAAGTGAAATAATTTAATTTGTTTGCTTCAGAAAAAGTTTCTTAAAATAAGAAAAACTCATTTTACCTCTATTAATTATTACAAACTTAGTCTTATATTGTACCTACATAATACATAATGTAATCAAGGATATTGGATAGTTTGGATATTGCAACATCATTTCTTACCGCAGTTGTACCGAGAAAACTGCACCGTTGCAAACTATCCAATATCCTTGGTTCAAACGCGACATTCAAATAGTCATCTATGGAGTTAAAAAGCGTTTTTTATGAAACCCTTTTTTATGAAAAGCTTACCTATTAATCGATAGTTCGTTATTAAGTAAACCCGCTTATGCATAAATGTAATAGTGCGCACTGATGTCCCTCAAGGTATGGTGTTATGCCCTAAAGTTGCGGTTTTAAATCCAGTTTTGTGGATAGGATCTTGATAAATCAAGGGAAATATTCGAAACATAGTTTTGAGTATTTTTAGCAACATTTTAAATTGTGTCATTGAAGTCTGTGTGTTTGGTCGAATTAAAGAACGATGAAAGATCTAGAGCCTGAAGGTCAATATGATGTTATAATACAACCATATTCACCTGACCATCTGATTTGACCATCGGTCAATTTACCCGTCATCTTGTGTTAAAGTATTGCCTCATCATTTTGACCATTTTTATACATTTCAAACCATTAGCTGCATAAGGATTTCATTATTCACTATAAAAAACGTTGTAAACGAAGATGGTCGTTATTTTGCAATGTTTTTAGGTCTCGGTGCACTAATTGACTTGAGATGGCCCCTATCCTTAGCAATCAGTGAAGCTGGCTTAATTGTATGCATGATCTCATTTACGATGCATCTGTTTTGTATATAGAGTAGGTACTAGTTTAGACATAGAAGGATATATACGTAGCCGTATCATATACCTATATTATTAAAATTATTTCAGGTGAGTATATTGATAATTGTTGGTGGACATGTTGATATGTCGGTGAATAAGTAGAAGGGTTGTTGGGGAACGACATGGTAAGTCTATTATTGAGGAAACTATGGGGAATTTCGTATACTTCTAGATACCATCTCAAAAACGGCATAAAGTAACCTTAAAAACAACTTAGATAACTAAGTTTGACTAATTTACGGATTTGTCAGAAGAGGTCAAACATTAAAATTTGCTCCACTGAAAAGTAGATTTTTTAGACATGTCCATGTATCCCCCCCAGCCGCGGATATTATATTCTAACATCAACTTAATTTTTTTATTATATTTTTACTGAGCTAAATGGCTATATTTGTATGAATCAATAAAATATATTTGGTAAATTACCGATATTTATCGATGGTATATCCGAACATCAAAGATTTGTGAAGTAGAAACTGAAATAAAAGACTGAGGTGTGTGTGTGTGTGTAACCATAATTCAATAAAATACATAATACAAATACTTCTGAAGTAACCTTATAATTTAATCATAAAAATATTGAAATATAGTGTATATTACATACAGTAAATTATTATTATTATATTATACAGCTTGTGAACTAACGAGTAAAACGCGTAATATATGTTTTGGTGAACGTAAAAAAATATACACCAACTTCTGAAAATATAGCGCATGGCCCGACACGCACCTGGCCTAATTGCAGCAAGAGTGTTATAATAATGCAAACATGCATAGTGTTATAATAATGCATACATGCATAGTGTTATAATAATGCATACAGGAACAACCACTAGATATAAGACCTTATTGTTAAATTGTATTCTAGCAAATAAACGATTTTGATATTATTTAATCAATATTAATAGGTTCGTGGCATAGGCCCCGGTGTTCGACGCACCTGTGGACGACGCCTCTTACCCTAATAAATTGAGTGGGTATAATTGTTTCATTCATACATGATACATGAATCAATCTCCTGTTATCATAAGATTAAATTTTATGGTAAGTTGACTTGTCTTTGTTTTGTGATTCCAACTATGGAAATATATGAATGAATTTCTGAATGTTCGCTTGCGCACAATATTTTTGACATATTCATTCATACAAACTGTCAAAAATCTATGATTTAAGTGTTGATTTTTTAATGTTTTTGAGATAGATGGGAAATGAATGTATGTATTTAATTTTATCTGCCAGTAAACAAGTATTTGTAGTATAATGTTATTTTATTTTACGCTTCTTGTCTTACCTTTAGACGTACCCTATTTAAGTTTGACTTTACGTACATAAAGCATACAGTAATAAATAATTTTATGTAGCGCCATAAATTAAGAAGCTGATTCTATGCATTATGACGTAGTCACCTTAGGTCATAAGAGTACCTCAGCCTTGTATTTCATCATCATCAAAACAGCCGTAAGACATCCACTATTGAACACAAGCCTCCCTCATTGGATCTCCATGAGTGGTAGTTGCCATAGTCACCACGGTTGGCAGGCGGGTTGGAGAGCGTACGGGATGTTGACACACGGAAAGACGCTGCTCCCCATCTTCCGGTGGTATCCCTTAGCAGGCTCTTACTGCATCCACGGCATGAGAGGAGGAGTAACATTCTACTGCCGGCACCCCACGGCAAGAGCAAGCACCATGATTCTTAGCCTTATGACGTAGCCACCTTTGGTCACGTGAACACCTCGGCCTTGTATTTGATACAATTTAATTCCGATTAGATGAGTCTGTGACTTTGAGAACGTTCGGTACATTTGCTTTAATATTGGGGTCGATGCAAAACCGGTGCCGGCAGTAGAATGTTGCTTCTCCTTTCATGCCCGTGGATGCAGTAAGAGCCTGGTAAGGGATGCCTTTGGAAGATGGGCAGCAGCGTGTTCCCGTGTATGAACATCCCGTACTCCGTTCGCCAACCCGCCCGTCAAGCGAGTTGAGTAGGGCAACTACCATGGATCTCCATGAGGGAAGCCTATGTTCAGTAGTGGACCTTTTACGGCTGGAATGCTGATGATGAATGCATATTGATTAGATTTTTTTAAATAGTTATAATTGGTATGAAATACTCCTATTAAACATTAATAAAGGAGGTAACTTGGGGAGGTTGCCGTGGGGTGCCGGCAGTAGAATGTTGCCCCTCCTCTCTTGCCCGTGGATGCAGTAAGAGCCTGCTAAGAGCTACCTCCGGAAGATAGGCAGCAGCGTCATTCCGTGTATCAACATCCTATACTGCGCTCGCCAACCCGCCTGCCAAGCGTGGTGAGTATGGCAACTGCCCCTTATGGAGTTCCATGAGGGAGGCCTGTGTTCGGTAGTGGACGTTTTACGGCTGAAATTGTGATCCTTTAGGCCCACTTTGAAGCAAACCTTAACTCTTTAAGGGTTTCGTTGTTAAACAAGAAACCCATATAGTTTCGCTTTGTTTATCTGTCTTCCTGTCCGTCCGTCTGTCACCAAATTTGCAAAGAGACTATTCGTCCTAGAAAGCTGTAATTTTACAAGGACATATAATACAATAAATAACAACTAGAAAAATCATGAAAAAAATATTGGTTGTACCATACACGTAAGTTGGGGTTGGGGATGAACTTTGTTTTTCTTGATTTTCCAATCTTGTAGGGTATCGTTGAATAGGTAATTAAAAATATTTTACTGGTTGCGCAGACTGTTTTTCAATTTAGGGTTCCGTTTACGAAATATTAAAGTTTTAAACTATTTATCGAGCGTCCCCGCCCCTTTCTAAAACCTTAACTTTAAAAATCAGAAAACTTTTTTAAGTATAAGCTTTCTAGGAAAACTATAACGCTTGAGCTAGCTTTTTTAGTTTCGTAGAAATAGTCGCTCAAATAATTGATGCGGTTTCCCATACATACCAGCGTTGCTCCATTCCTATTCCAGGAGCGGAGCAACACAAGCTGAGGCTGCCCCTTTTTAGTGCACATTATCAGCGCAGACCAGCCAGTAGTACCCTTAGTGTATATTAAAATATTGTTTAGTTAGTAGTATTGTTTAGTTAGTAGTATTGTTTAGTTTAATAGTATTGTTTCAACAATTTAATTAATAAGTTTTCTATAATCTGTCTTTTTTCTTAATTTGATTCATGTTTTTTTTGTTTTATTTTTTTGCTGTTTTAGTTTTTACCAACTCTTTTATTTTATTACTCTTTTATGTTCCTACCTCCTGTTATAAACTAAGATAAATGTGTTATGTAATGTCTTATGTCTGTGCTGTTTTTGTGAACTAAATAAATGTCTATTCTATTCTATTCTATTCTACATACCGGAATACCTTAAACTGCAAACTCAATTAATTCCTGTTTATATGTTTTGGAAAACGTAAAAAAACTTATTGTAACAAGTTCTAACAACAGGTTTAAGTTTAACCTTGAAACCGAGGCCCGACACGCACCTAGCCCAATCAATTGTTATTATTTTTTGCCCGTTATAACGCCTCTAGGTGTTCTCTAGTTAAATATACCTTAAACACCATCATACCACCATATAAGAACTCTCAACCATTAATCATAGATAATTAGCTAAAACATTAGAAACCTTATAAGCAGTTGGCATTATGTACTTACAGGTATATAAACTAGTTACATAATGTTTATTGTAATGAAGAAACGAACCAGATCTTATGCCAAGGTTAGTTTTACAAAACCAATATGAAATGGATGGATTTAATTCTTGCGTAGGTCCCCATAATAATAATTGATTATTCATTAATTCCCGAAGGGAAGGGAACCACCCAGCTTGTCGGTTCGCGTAGGTGACGTTGACGTCCAGGTGGGGCTGTACCTAAAGTACTTGGGCCTCACCCTGGATAGTCGCTGGGGCTTCGAAGAGCACTTTAGCCGCCTCGTCCCCCGCATCCAGAGGGTACCCTTTGGATGGGTACTTTGCACAGACTTCTACCCAATCTCGGGGGACTAAGGGAGGGCGTTCGCCGCCTCTATGCGGGCGTCGTGCGATATATGGCACTCTACGGAGCGCCCGTCTGGTCCAAAACACTGACGGGTGTTAGGCGCTGCAGGGCTATGTTTAGTAGCCTGCAGCGTTTTATTGCCATCGGAATCGTTCGCGGTTACCGCACGATTTTGCATGAGGCGGCGACATTATTGGCGCGGCTTCCGCCGCTCGACCTCCTGACAAAGATGGACGCACAAGTGTACGTTCGTCTCTGACAGGAGGGCGATAGTGAGCTGCGCCAGCTGAAGTGCGGCATGAGGAGCGTCGACGTGCGCTTGGAAAGTGGCGCGAGCGGCTCGAGGAGCCGAGGAGTTCGCGCCAACGCGCCGTCGGCGCTGTTTTGCCAAGCTTCGAAGCCGGTCTAGGGAGGGAGGGAGGTAACGTCACCTATCGACTTACTCAGGCACTCACCGGGAATAGTTGCTTCGGTACCTGAGTAGGATCGGACGCGAACCGACACCGCAGTGCCACCATTGTGGGTGGGGCCAGGATTCCGCCCAGCACACGCTCGAGGATTGCTCGGCTTGGTGCGTGGATAGGCGGAATCTGGCACTCAGGATCGTGCAGGATCTCTCTCTTACCAGCGTAGTAGCGGCTATGCTGGCGGATGAGACACCGTAGAAGTCGGTGGCCTCGTTCTGTGAGACCGTAATGGTTCGGCCGAGAGGCCGCGGAGCGGGATCGCGAGAGGGCTGATCCCGCTCGTAGAAGGCGGCGACGGGGTGCAGGCAACGGCCGCCCCGCACCACCTGCCCCGTGAGGCTACGGCGTCATGGGGCTGCGGCATCCCCAATAGGGATGGCGAACCCAGGGAGGGCGATGGTGCTTATGCACTGGTGTTATAGTGTTATGGTGGCTATGCACCATCGTAAGTTTCGCGAGACGTAGGGGGCGTTAGTTGTGGACGCCCCCGGGTTGCGCTCAGGAAAGGTCCAAAGTGTGGAGCCCTTAGTGCACCGAGGCCGGCCATCGGGGGGGTTTTTAGTGAGTCGTCGCGAAACAACCTCACATAACCATGCTGTGCTGTTCTTACGCAGCATGTGTATCTGCAAGCAGAATTCCCACCCCGTCACCAAAAAAAATGCTACAATGCCGTGGGGTGCCGGCAGTAGAATGTTACTTCTCCTCCATGCCCGTGGATCACTTTCCAATGCAGTAAGGGATACTTCCGGAAGATGGGCAGCAGCGTCTTTCCATGTATCAACATCCCGTACTGCGCTTGTCAACCCGCCTGCCAAGCATGGTGGGCATGGCAATAACACCTCCCAATAAAAATCCATTGGTGCATGGCCGGTATCGAACCCACGACTTGAATACATTTGAAAGTCGGGGGTACATACAACTCGACCAGCAGGGCCACTACGTTAATTACTTATCTAATTATCTACAACAAAACTAACAAACTAAGAAACAAAACTAACATAATTAAGTTGGAATGCAAAACGAAATACAGAGCGTGTCCAACTTTAGATTCAACTTTGATGATCCATATAGCGTGGAGCAATTTGTAAAATGGCTAACGGGGATCCAACGTGCCGACTGGTCGTTGCAGACTGGAGACTTATTGTTGGGCGACAGCTGCATGTGGACAATGCATATTATTTGGTTTATCAGTGTTTCAATGGACGCTTAGTATCATTATCATTATAATATAATAATAATGATACTAAGCGTACATTAGTAACATTATTAGGTACTTATTAGTATTGTGTTTTCAGGCATTCATCTGCTAAACCTTACAGGTAAAGATAATTTATTTGCATAAACATGAGTAAGGTAACACGTGCTTTATCGTGAGGAAACCCGGTTAGTTAGCTTCAGACGTATTGACCTTTAGTTTAAAAATGGTATGAGACCAGATACCTAGTTTGAAAAGGGTCGAAATCTTTCAAACCCGCTTTTGAAATCATCATCATCATTCCAGCCGTAAAAAGTCCACTACTGAACAGGCCTTCCTCATGGATCTCCATGAGGGGTAGTTGCCATACTCACCACGCTTGGTAGGCGGGTTGGTGAGCGCAGTATGGGATGTTGATACACGGATAGACGCTGCTGCCCATCTTACGGAGGTATCCCTTAGCAGGCTCTTACCGCATCCATGGGCATGAGGAGGGGTATCATTCTAATGCCGGCACCCTACGGCGGCATTTTGAATATTATTCAGCATTTTGAATATTAAATAAATAAATAAATCTATGAAAATTTCAATTGTGTAGCTGTCACGGTTCATGATATATAGCTTGGTGACAGACAGACAGAGACGGACAGCGAAGTCTTAGTAATTGGGTCCCATTTTTACACTTTAGGTAAAATCAATTTGGTAAAGTCGCTCGTCTACTAGACACAGTGCAAGCTCACAACCGCAGGCAGGATAACCCAACTCGTACAACACGACTATTATGGAGTCTACTCACAATTAAGTATTATACTTGCGTAAATTCCAAGCTATTGTGAGCTCTATGCACCTTTCGTTTGTATTCAACATCGCAAAGGTTAATAAATTAAAAAAAACAATTTATTAGTTTTAAAATGGCGTGGGGTGTCGGCAGTAATGGCAACTACCATGATAATCTCATCGTCTGTGGATAATGATGATGATGATGATGACCCCAACTACACACACACACACACACACGCACACACACACACACATATACACATATACTTCAAGGTTAAAGTGCTTTTTAATTTAAATAAGTCTTAACGGGATTAAAAATACTCATATAATTTTGGTGTTTATTGTGTTCTAAAATGTTTTACAAAGGTGTTCTCTAAATTGTAAACAGTGCAAGGACTTCCATGACTCAGTTGATCTAAAAGCCGGCTCAGGATGTTGCGGGTTCAATTTCCACCGCCGGAGACAATTAAATGGTTTGTGAAATGTTCGCTGATATTTGCCCCTTTTTTATATCTTTCATCTCTCAATATTATAAAGAGAAAAGATTTGCATATTGTATGTTTGTAACGAATGATCTGAAAAACTACTGGACTGATTTTCAAAATTATTTCACTATTACACATGCTACATTATCCCTGAGTAACATAGGCTATATTTATCCCCGTATTCCCACGGGAACGGGAACTACGCTGGTGAACGCGGAGTGCGGCTAGTGTATAATAAGATGAATTTACAAACAAACTGTATGTAAGTATTCTATCAGTTATCTACAACACAAGCTTTGCTTATGGGTGCTGTGTAAAATATCCAGCATTATTTAATATATCAAATGCTTATAAATTATTTAATTATTTATATGTAACTGCAACGCTTCTTGGTCTTGCTGCATCACCTTATTCTTCTGTCGCACCTTCATCCTAAAAAAACGGCAATTTCTTATTATTAAATAAATAAATAAATAATGCAGGACAACTCACACAGCATCATCTTGCCCCAAGCTAAGCAGAGCTTGTGTTGGGTACTAGATGACTGAGATACTTAATACATTATAACTACATAGATAGATATTTTTCGTTAAATATAGAAAAACATCCAGAATACCCTGAACAAATATCTGCAGATTGTACAAACATTTGTCCCGAGGCGGGAATCGAACCCTCTTGCGCGACCTCTTGCGTCGCAGGCGGACCTTCGTCCGCTGCGCCACAGAGGTCGTATTATATATATTTACTTATTAATAACTATCTACTGCACGCAGTTTTGCACGCGTGGTACCTGATAAGCCTAAGTGATTCCTGGTCGACATTATATGTGCGCAAAGTTTCAGCCCAATATATGAAATATGTAAATATACAATTATGTATCTTTACATATTTTATATATAGCGGTTGGACTTCGCTAAGTAGGGTCCCGTTTTTACCCTTTGGGTACGGCACACTAAAAAATAAAACCACAGTATGATACACAAACTACAGTACCGCAAGCGCCATCAACATCACGGCAGGTTGCTAACATCGCCGGCAGGGTGATTACGTATCTCGCGACAGGATTTGCAACAGGCAATTGACAGCAGTATTGCTGTCAAATGTCAATTCATTGCTGTTCTCTAATACAAAATTGACATTTGACAGCAAAATTGCTGTCAATTGCCTGTTGAAAAACTTGTCACGAGATACGTAATCACCCTGCGGGCCCATGTCTGTTATCCCCACACTGCTAAACGTTGCCACTTGCCCGGAACGCTTCAATACAGGAACGTACATAATCATAATTCAAAAAAAAGAAACCCACAGTCTATGATACGTAATCTCCAGAAACAGTACCGCAGGCGCCATCAACACCATGTAGAGGGTTGCTAACATTGCCGGAGCCATGTCAGTTATCCCCACACTGCTGAACGTCGCCACTTGCCCGGAACACTTCGGTACAGGAACGTACATAATGATAATCAAAAAAAAAAGAAACCCACAGTCTATGATACGTAATCTCCAGAAACAGTACCGCAGGCGCCATCAACACCATGTAGAGGGTTGCTAACATTGCCGGAGCCATGTCAGTTATCCCCACACTGCTGAACGTTGCCACTTGCCCGGAACACTTCAGTACAGGAACGTACATTATGATAATTCAAAAAAAGAAACCCACAGTCTATGATACGTAATCTCCAGAAACAGTACCGCAGGCGCCATCAACACCATGTAGAGGGTTGCTAACATTGCCGGGGCCATGTCTGTTATCCCCACACTGCTGAACGTTGCCACTTGCTCGGAACTCTTCGGTACAGGAACGTACATAAAGATAATTAAAAAAAAACCCACAGTCTATGATACGTAATCTCCAGAAACAGTACCGCAGGCGCCATCAACACCATGTAGAGGGTTGCTAACATTGCCGGAGCCATGTCAGTTATCCCCACACTGCTGAACGTCGCCACTTGCCCGGAACACTTCAGTACAGGAACGTACATTATGATAATTCAAAAAAAGAAACCCACAGTCTATGATACGTAATCTCCAGAAACAGTACCGCAGGCGCCATCAACACCATGTAGAGGGTTGCTAACATTGCCGGAGCCATGTCAGTTATCCCCACACTGCTGAACGTCGCCACTTGCCCGGAACACTTCGGCTTTGGCACGTATAAGCGGCGCTGCATACAGGATTGAATGCCGGACTCGCGGATTTTCATGAAGCTGGAAGTAAGGAATACAAACACCAATAGTTTATTTTGTAAACATAATGATGATAAATTTATTTTAAGGGGGACGATGGTCACTGCAATAAAGTTAAAATGAACTGTGACGCAGTCACCAACGCCGACCTCCAAGAAACAGCTAGCACTAGACTGTATTTCAAAGCATATAATAAGAAAAATACATAAAAAGAAACTGAATATAGACTAAGTAAACGCACATACAATAACTAAGTTAAGTTATTGTATGTGCGTTATGTGTGTGTGTGTGTGTGTGTGTGTGTGTGTCGGTGTGTGTGTGTGTGTAAGTGTGTGTGTGTGTGCTTGGAGTGTCAATATATGTATATTAAGCTAGAGAGCATAGCAGACAGAAATCACATAATGTGTTGTAAATACACATTGAACCAAAGAAAAAAGGAATGTTGACAAAGTACGCACTTAATTTTAAACAGATCTTTGTGCGCAGCTCGCCTCTGCCCAGGCACCCAAGGGTCGATTTCGTTGATGTAGTCTATCTCCACTAGATCACACTTCTCGTCTTCTTGAAATGTCTCTTGGATTAGCCGGTATGCCGGATTCAGCTCTACGTGGAAGGCGAACAAACCCTGTATAAATCAATAAAAGACCATAATTCCTAATGTTCTTAGAATTTTATAATGATATATTAAAAAAGTAAAGTAAGGCCTTTCAAATCTATTAAATATGATTATTACAGCGTTAGTAACAGGTATTCATTTCTTATGGAACGCTGCAGTGTCTGGGACATTGTTAAGGCTGATCAGCGCCTATACTATCCTCCCAGCTTAGACAGCTATAAGTAGTAGGAAGGAACAGGTTAATACGTATGAAGGGTTTCTTTACGGTGTTTTGGTTAACCGTTAGCTTGATGTTATGGGGAGGAAAGAAAGAAAAACATATATGACGACCTCTGTGGCGCAGCGGGCGAAGGTCCGCCTGCTACGCAAGAGGTTGCGGGTTCGAATCCCGCCTCGGAACAAATGTCTGTATGACCTGCAGATATTTGTTCAGGGTGTTTTGGATGTTTTCTATATATAATAAGAAATATCTATCTATGTAGTATATTGTATTAAGTATATCAGTCATCTAGTACCCATAACACAAGCTCTGCTTAGCTTGGGGCTAGGTGACGCTGTGTGAATTGTCCAGCATTATTTATTTATTTGTTTATTTTATATATGGCGGGTAAAAAGAACTCGTCACGTAACACAGCTAAAGCCAATTAAACTCTTCCTTAACCTGTAACTGTGTAACGTAACTGGTGACGTGAGGCCTGACAAGCCTTATTCTATTTGGGTGATTTTATAAAAGTGGAAAGCTATAGCCTGCCTTAGTATTTATTTCCTGTAAAAATGCGTATAAGGCTCAGCGCAGAGAGAACGGAGCGCAGCGAAGAAGATTTTATTAACGCACTTGAAAATAAACTTTAAAATTATTACAATAAAGTGCATAAATGCCCTGACAAAAAAATGCTCGCGCGTCTTCGATGATACGCGGGAATCCCCACTTTATTTTAATAATTTTAAAGTTTATTTTCAAGTGCGTCAATAAAATCCTCTCGGTTGCGCTCCGTTCTGTCTGCGCTGAGCCTTAAGGGATAAATAATAACATTTTCTAGTATTCTATGTTTTAATAAGAAACAAGTAGTTATAAAATGTGTCCTCATAATTGGTAAAAATGGGCATGAGATCAAAATTTAGTCATAAATCAACAAACATAAAAACTGCTTTATATAAAAGATTTTATGTCATCACATTATGTCATCACAAATCTGACATAGGGTCAATTTCTTCTTTTTTCACTGACATACTTGTTTCCTGCACTGCAAGCATACATGCTTTTCACAAGTAAGGTATTGGAAAAATCATTTTCGGTCTCGTTTAGGAGGACACCTGGCATTTTTTAATGCATTTTCTCCATGTGTTCTGTATCATAAGGTTCAGGTGGCATATCGAAGCCCAAAATTCGTCTGATGTTCGACTTCATGTCCTGTAAGACAAGGTCCCTACCAACAAGGTCCCTAACAACAAATTACCAGCTTTGATGAAAAAAAAATCCTCTCTTTTTATACTTCAAAATGATGACACAAGCCGAAAGCCCACCTGATTTAAAGCGGTAACCTCTACCTATAACAACTGCAATGCCGCGGTGTTCAAGTCCACTAAGCACGTTACCAACGCTACATTGCATTGCGCTCGTCACCTTGGGACAGGGTTGTAAGGTCTTATATATATGTATGTATTATAAATATTTATTTATTTATTAAGTATATAATATAAATAATAATATAAAGCTTCTAGGTCCATAATAGTAAGTATTTTTACATATAATCTACGCCACCGTCTACTCCTCTGCTTTAATTTTATGTCCATTCAAAGGTTGCCTGGCAGAGATTTCTTTCAGCGATAAGGCCACCCATTGTACCTTATACTTGTAATAATTTATTTATGTATGTATTCTTTTTTCTGGTGTAAAATAAAGATTATTTCTATTTTATTCTACACCTTGCCTTCTAGTACGAGGTAATTAATAACATTTATCATCGCCAGCACTACGCCTCTTATTAGATGGCCATGTGTCAAACATCGTGTATAGACGCTGTGAGAAACCGAAAAAAGCAAAAAGTAATTTAAAAAATCACGTTATTGGCCTGAGAGCCCTCTGGCAAACTTTAAATCGGTCTAACTTATAAAGTTTGCTCATACTAACTGTTTCCACGGCGTGGCCTTAACTTAACTCGAAGCTACAGAAACTCAGAAATATGGGACGCGCGAGAAAGGGAGTGAAATGACGTTTTGATAGTGTTGCAAGGCCTGAAGGGCCCGACGTCACCAGTCAAAGGTCAAGTTTATCTAAGGTACCTGTCTTATTCTTTCTACTCCCTCTGCCATAGACAAAAAATTTGGTTTCTTTCCCTTCGGAGCAATTCTCTTGTCATATATCGCCTTGCGTAGGGGATCATTCAGCAGCTGAAATAAAAGTAGGTACAATGATTAATATATTGTCAGGATGACAAAGTACATTTCTTTTCACACTAAAAAGTTGGCAGTTTGACTTGACATGAAATCTACATTTAAGACATAACGTATATGTTTTGAAAACCGTGTTTTTTTTTTACATTAGATAGATTAACTCTTGATTTGTTGTGTTTTATTCCTAGAGCGGTAGATGGCAAATAATGAGCCTAGAATGTTTTATAGAAAACTGTATAAACCAAATAATTATGCCATGTATATTTGATGGACCGCCAGCAAGATGGTGGATCAGACTCCACAAAATAAGGGAGGCTTATAAGCAGCAGTGGGTGAAGTCGGGCTCTGGATGATGTAAACAAGTAGCAACCTGCCCCTGCTTCGCACAGGTGTAAGGATAAACCAATCATGGGTCATCTGGTATTAAGAGTTAAAAAAATAATTGTAAAAGTTATACCTAGAACAAGAGATTTAGAGGTGAATGAACACCCTCTTGGATAAACTATTTTTGATTTTAAGTGTAAACCCACACTGGTATCATTCAAAAAAGCCCTCTAGGATTTCTTGGTTTTGTTACATGTTGTACATGGAAACAAGACTTATCACAAATTACCAACATTGATTCTTATAATAGAATGTCTTTAAATACAATGTTTGGCAATCAATGGCAATAATTGCTCTTATGTTCTAATCTCTGGCGGGTACCAAGAAGCTATTTCTGTATGTTACCTTCATAAAATACCGATTGTATTCAAAATCACTGGCGGCCAGTTTCAACGGAGAGTTGAGTAGATCTGATAGTGACCTCACTGAGGAGCTTGGAGCACGGAGTAGGACAACGATATTGGCTGAGTATGCGGCGTAGAGTGTAGTCATTGCTATGAACAGGATCAGCATTACCATTCTACCTGAGCGCAGAAATTAAGAAATTATGAATACATAAGGTAAGTTCCTAAAGAACATACGTTAAGAAACTTATCTAAAAAGCTTGCTGGATCCCACTCAAGAATCAAGAATCAAAAAATACTTTATTCAGTGCGGCCGCATGGACCTTATTGACGCGTCACAAATTACAAAATAAAACACACAAATAAATAGAATAAAGCACATAAATTAATCTGTTCACTGCTGGGAAAAGACCTCTTCCACTTATCCCGGTGTGCAATGCGCTGCGCATCCAGTTCGTCCCGCCATCACACCTGGGCCGACCACAAGACCTCTTAACCTTGGTATAATATAAACTGATTCTGGCGTAGCTTTGCGGAAGTCCATTATAATATAAGAAACATTCAAAAATAATTTTACACCTGTTTTTCCTTGTAGAAAGACGAAACACGTTTGGGATACTTTTGAGTGTTACTCAAGCGCTCACTAGATATAGGTTAGTGGATTTGTTACTATATTTGTTGTTAATTTGGATATTATTTGAATTACTGCTCTCTTAAATGAAATGCCTCAACTCAGACCTTGCTTGCTCCGCGCGCTAGCTTCATCTATTAGGTTCATTAGTAAAAACTTCGAAAATGGTTTTTTAACCAACGCTCTATCGATGATTCACACGAACAAAAGACTCATTCGCATCAAACTATTTAAGACTAGCCGCACTCCGCGGTATCACCCGCTTGTTTTGATTTTCCGTGAGAATACGGGGATAAAATATAGTAGGGATAAAATATAGTGACATTGGTGTCACTCAGGGATAATTTAGCTTTCTACTGGTGAAAAAACTTTGAGAATCAGTCTTGTAGTTTTTGAGTTTGTTCGCTACAAACATACAAAATAGAATTATTTCCTCTTTATAATATTGTAAGATACCTGCAGCGTATCTTGGCTCGAGAGTGCAGCCTTGCTGGAGAACTGCTCCGATGATGAGGATCAGCACATCCGCCCAAGACCCATCCAGTTGTAATGAATGCTACAACAGTTTACGAACATCAGACGATTTTTCGAAAAAAATAAATAAATAGAGATTAAAATGGTTATTCCAGTCAAAAGTTTCTGATATTTTTAAAATTTTCCTGATTTCTTTCTAGTATAGTATAACTTTTATAAGTACTAGAAAAAAATAAGGAAAATATATTATGAAAAATATTTTTTTTATATCTGAACAACACGTTACATTTACGAGGTACAATATTTACCAATAATATTTTTCATTATCATCATCAGCTCAGCCGTAGGACGTCCACTGCTGAACATTGACCTCCCTTATGGATCTCTAAGTACGAACCTTGAGGGGGTGGTTGCCATACTCACCACGCTTGGCAGGCGGGTGAGCGAGTGCAGTACGGGACGTTGTCATACGGAAAGACACAGCAGTGACTGCTGCCCATCTTTCAGAGGTATCCCTTCGCAGACTTCTACTGCATCCACGGGCAAGAGAGAAGGGTGCAACATGCCACTGCCGACGACCCACGGCTTTAAAATAACAAAGAAGACCGCCGGTAAAATAACTTACCATACTCATAGAAGCCTCCCACTTCGAGGTGATAAAGAGAAACATTGCACAGCCCAGAACACAGATGAATATCGCCAGCCACACGTTCCACGTGAAAGGAAGGGTGAAGATGTTGGACATGTACGCTAGAGGGGGCTCGCGAAACACGAAACGAACGGCCGTGGATCCCACCATGGCGATATAGTCTTCGACTTTAACACGGTCTCGGGTGAAGATCGACATTGTACCTGACGAACAAAACATAACTGATGATAAAAAATCAGCACTTTTCCTTTACTTGTAGGTACCTATATAGCTCCCAGCATTTCAAATTTCAGAGTCGTGAGACTTAAAATAGAAAATATACATAGAGTTGGCGCCACAACTCAAGTCTTACGGCTAAAGCGGGAACTAAACTCTACAGTACAGTCTGTTGTCTGTATCTAGTTCTATAATACCAGCGTCGCGTCTATAGGACTTGAGTGGTGGCGCGGACTCTAGTTTGGATATTGCAAGATGACATTATTTAATATTCGCGGACCACCACCGGGCCAGGTGTCAATATCATTACAAATACAAATAAGATTTATTGATAAAATCATTGGTCATTCTGTTGATAATATTAAATAAACAAACCTAAATCAGCTTCCTTCTTTATGAGGTAGTCGACGATGCCCTGCCACTTGCCGTGCTTGTCTTTGTACCCCCATGTGTGGGTGTACATATTGTTCACAGTCGCATTCAGCATGTTGAAACATAAAGATATCATTATGTTCGACATCTTGGTAATGGAATCCTGGTGCAGGAACCTTCAAAACAAAAAAAAAACAATTTTTAGTTAACCTGGTATAATCAAGGATCCAATCGCCATGGGGTGCCGGCAGTACAATGTTACCCCTCCTCTCATACCCATGGATGCAGTAAGAGCCTAAGGGATACCTCCAGAAGATGGGCAGCAGCGTCTTTCCGTGTACCAACATCCCGTACTGCGCTCGCCAACCCGCCTGCCAAGCGTGGATAGTATGGCAACTACCCCTCATGGAGATCCATGGGCTAGACATGTGTTCAGTAGTGGACGTTTTACGGCTGAAACGGACGAATCAAGGAGAGGAGAACTCAGACAGAGTAATATTGTTGGGACAAGCTGATGACCCATCTGATGTTACGCGGTAATCTCTACCTATTACAACTGCAATACCGCAGTGGTCACGAAGCATGTAACTATGTGACTAACGCTGCATTACATTGCGCCCATCTGAGACAGAGTTGTAAGGTCTCATGTGCCCGTAATGTCACCGGCCCCCTTACCCTTCAAACCGGAACAAACCGGAACACAGCAATGCAGATATTACTGCTTGGCGGCAGAAATAGTAGTACTTCCCCGGATGAACTCTTCACAAAAAGTGGTCTACTGGGGTGCCGGCAGTAGAGTGTTACCTCTCCTCTCTTGATGCAGTAAGAATCTGCCAAGGAAAATCCCCGGAAGATGGGCAGCAGTGTTTTTCCGCGGATCAACATTCCGTTATGCTCTCACCGACCCGTCTGCCAGCGGTGGCAGTTGCCAAGGTGGTTCTTGCCATACTGTTTGCCGCGCTGGCAGTATGGCAACAACCACCTCAAGATTTTGGTGATCCATGAGAAAGGCTTATGTCCAGCAGTGGGACGTGGACATCAGTCGTACGGCCGAGATGATAAAAGAGTCAGTAGCTGTACTTACAATCTATCGTCCAAATGATTACGAGTGTCGTTGGTATCGGTTATGACATTTATTACAGTCAGAATATTCAATCTTAAATTTCTTCTTCTAGTAGATAGAACTTTTGACTGTCTATAATCTTCTATGTATCCATACTTATTTGTTTTAGATTCGTATAGCACTAGGCTGGTCGTTGTGGTTGTAGAGTTAGGTTGAGAATATGGGCTTTTCATTGATGCTCTTGGTGTGAAAATAACTTCAGTTTGTTCATTTATTTTGTGTGCTGAAACATGTTTTCTTTAAAATAGATATTATGTTTTTCTGAAGCTATATCCGAAATTAAAAACTATTTTACTCTAATGAAAACCTGAGGTACCCTATACAACGTGTATTCAGCCACTTCTGACCATTCCAAGGAACAGCTTAATAAATGTTCTACGACTTTATAGGATTCAGTGATTTTCATTCAAGAAAAGACCACGAATGTTTTAACTTTAACAGCTGATTATACGATAATAACAACCTAAAAGCTAGCTGATTCTTGACAGGGTCATTGACCTCCGCGAAAAGTTGTCGTACAAAGAAAAATACCTATAACCACAGATAGGATTTTTTTATTAAAAAGTAAAAAAATATAAAAAATCCGATTATGACCCCAGGATTATTTTCACATCACATCATCTAGTAAAATTATAAATAAAAATTCAAAAAATACGAATTCCCGATTGCTGAGATGGGCTGGAACCCCCCCTTTTCGGGTTAGTAGACATGTTATAATACGCGTTCTAGATATTTACAAGCATACCTTCCAAAAACATAACCTTCTCCTGATCATATCGGGCGACAACCACGTCACTGTCAACGAGAAGATTGAGGTTGTCTAGAACAGACAGTTCAGTGTCTTTGGAGATGATCAGCCAGCGATATGGAGATTTAAACAGTTCTTGCTTATTCGCCTGTAAACATAAGTCGTTAAAAGATAAAAACCGGACCTCAGGTCAATTGCTGTATGCCAGGTTTCAATTTCTCCGCAAATATGATGGTTTTTTATAATGCCTAATTTTTTTACACATAGACCAAAATATACTTTGGCACTTTTCTACTTTGACAAAATGTATGGTTGGCATTTTTATACATTGACATTTTTATACAAATGGACATTAATATACCTTGTAATTTTTCATTTTGGACAAAAGTCGTCAAACCCAATCAAATGTTTAATAAGGCTGATTAACCCAAAAAAAAACTCGGTAAAACAACTCTTTTTCAGCCAGTTTCGACCAAATAACACATCTTAAAATTGTCATAGAACTGGGACAATCGGCATAGATTCATTTAAGAAAGAAAAGAAAGAAATCGTTTAACTGTACCCAAGTGAATATTGCAGATTTTTTCATGTTTCCTATATTTATAAGTATTTTTCTGAGTAGTTTATATATCCGTAATATCAGAAAATGGCGCTGACGGAAGATCAGTGTTGCCTATTGCCTAGCTTGCTAGACAATCAACTCAATGCTGAGTCAGTGTCCATTTTGTAATGTTCGGTTTGCAAAATTAACCATTTTTTTATAGTACACTTGGTCTCTATATTAGTCTTTACTGAAAACTTTGCTACTTACGTTTTCCAGGAACCTGTTAGTGCCGGCACAGGATAGGTCTGCCAGCACAATGACATGCTGGAGATACACCTCAGTTCTGTTCGGTTGGAAGGAGTAGGCGAAGGGTATACCGGCGTTGTTCAAGGCCCGTGCGAACTTCTTCAGTATATCTGAAACAACAATGTTATTAATTTACCAGACACATTTTAAATTCTGCCTTGGGGTGCAAGCAATAGAACGTGGCCTCTTCTCTCTTGCCTTTGGATGCTGTAAGAATTCATGGGCAAGGGAGGACATGGGACAGCCCTTCTTCATGGATCTCCAATTATGGTTTGTTGTCATACTCACCACACTTGGTAGGCGGGTTGGCGAGCGCAGTACGTGATGTTGATCCACGGAAAGACGCTGTCTCTCATCTCTTGGAAGTATCCCTTACTGCATCCACGCGCAAGCGAGTATTCTACTGCCGGCACACCACGGCTTAACATATAATAATACTAATATAGAGGTATAATACTATGCTCTTAAGCTACCACTGTTCCTGACGTGTATTGATAGTGACTTGACTTTAACTTAATTTTTTTCTTTCTCCCTCACTGATGAGAATCGCCTACACTGGGCGTGGTCTAATACGTAGTGAATAGCACGGTGTAAGCTGCCTCCTCTGCCTTCTTCACGGTGTCAGATCGCCTTAAGATCTACCCTGAGCCAAAGATCTAAATTCTTGCCCTTGCTTCTTACAATTACTCCAGCAGATATGTGGCATTAGAATAGAGACAGGCCTCTCATCCATCTTCGCGAAAGACGTCACCACATCCACGTCATCAGCAAAGCCTTCTGTGACAATCAGCGCCAGCAGCAGTATCCTTAATTTCATCTTTAAAGCATTAGTGTTCCCTTCCTGCAAGCTGGAAATGATCGCGGTAGGTTAATGGATTTCTACGGGGTTATAATAAAAAGCCCCTTGTGGAGTGCTGGCAGTACAATGTATCAATGTGTTTGACGAGCTCTGTGGCGCAGCGGGCGAAGGTCTGCCTGCGACGCAAGGGGTTGCGGGTTCGATTCCAGCCTCGGGACAAATGTCTGTACGATCTGCAGATATTTGTTCAGGGTGTTCTGGGTGTTTTTCTATATATAATAAAAATATATATCTATGTAGTATAATGTATTAAGTATATCAGTCATCTAGTACCCATAACACAAGCTCTGCTTAGCTTGGGGCTAGATGATGCTGTGAAAAAAATGTTAACCTTCCTCTAATACCCATGAGAGGGAGTAAGAACCTGCTAAGGGATACTTCCGGAAGATGGGCAGCAGCGTCGTTCCGTGTTTCTGCTCGCTAACCCGCATGCCAAGCGTGGCGACTGTGGCAACAATCCCTCATGATGAAAAAATCATGAGGGCAAGGGATGTCCAGCAGAGGACGTTCAACGCCTAAGATGATGATGATGATGGCAAGTTAGAACAGAGCAGGTTTATCTTATAATCATTCAACCTTTGAAATTTAAATCGCCATACCTTGTCTGACGGAACTTATGTAGATTTTTTACACTTTCGATAAATTATAAAAAAAACTATGCAAATTAGAGAGTTCGTTATAATTTTAATTTTCGTTATAATTTAATAGCAATATAAGTTTCAGAGGTTTATCTTTGCAAAATTCGGAGATATGGGGGGAATGCTATTTTTTCAACGTTTTTGTATATAAGTCGAAAACTATGTGTCTAAAAGGAAAACTAAAACTGTTTATTTATGTGCAAATATAGCTTTTACGTATGATACCTCACACTACGTAGTAATTTCACTTAAAACTTTTGAGATTCTCTTTCCGCCCCCCTTGCAATGTAATAAGAATATTTTTTAACATTTTTAAAAACTATGCAAATTAGAGAGTTCGTTATAATTTTAATTTTCGTTATAATTTAATAGCAATATAAGTTTCAGAGGTTTATCTTTGCAAAATTCGGAGATATGGGGGGAATTTGTTTATTTGTTTATTTATTCATATCCTTTGACAAATTACATGTTCTTGGACAAGTCAGTTTAAAATAAAAATAAATGTAAGCCTACTTATAAAAGTAACATAATATTAATTTTGAAATTTGAATACAATAAATAATAAAAACAAAAATTTACAATACAGAATAGATAATCCTAATTATTAATATTATCAGCAAAAGCATCGTCAAATTGTAAAGGGATGTTATAATAATATCTTTAATAAATAACATAGGTAATTATAATTATAAAGTCAAATTTTCATCATCTTTAAACAATTTTTTATCAGCAAAAGCTTCGCTTAAATTATAATAATTCTTATTTATTAAATGTCTTTTTATATAAGATTTAAATGAAACGTCAGACATGGTTTTCACATTGGTTGGAACTCTGTTATATAATTTAATTCCTGTACAGTAGTAACTCTTAGAAATCCTGGCTAGTCTAGTGTAGGGAGCGACAAGGTGATCCCTGTTCCTGGTGTTATAGGTATGTACATCTTTAATTTTAGGCATATTCTCAATATTTTCTCTTGTATAAATTATGTTTTGATATATAAATTCCCCTATCATTGTCATTATACCTAATTCCCTAAATTTTCCCCTGCAAGAATCAATGTAGCCCATTCCTAATATATAACGTACCGCACGCTTTTGCAGTAAAAATACTCTATGGGCATTTGCGGCAGTACCCCAAAATAAAATGCCATATAGTTTCAATGCTATTTTTTCAACGTTTTTGTATATAAGTCGAAAACTATGTGTCTAAAAGGAAAACTAAAACTGTTTATTTATGTGCAAATATAGCTTTTACGTATGATACCTCACACTACGTAGTAATTTCACTTAAAACTTTTGAGATTCTCTTTCCGCCCCCCTTGCAATGTAATAAGAATATTTTTTAACATTTTTATTTAGTCCATTATTAGTGAAAAGGCGTTATCTTATACCATTTCAAATGAGTCGATAGTATCAGTAGTTTTAAGATATCCATATGTGACAGACAGACAGGGTTCCTTTTTACCATTTTGGTCCGGAACACTAAAAAGAACCATAGTCATTTTCAGTAACAAATAAAGTTTATGGAATACAAATATACAATTAAAATATTTACGAAAAGTTACAGGGTGCATTACCATAGAGACAAAAGTTTTAAAATACAGAGTCTACTAACGTTATACCTTCTCTTCTCCTCGCACTAGGACAAAAACTAACTTAGTAGTCAGTTTATGGAAAGAAAGTAGCTTTTCAGTTCTGTTTTGCATATTTCATAACGGAACTAATCACGTAAACCACGAAAGTAGGTAATTGTAAAAATGTACATTGACAGAGAAAATTGACGTCTTAGGCGGCAGCTACGAATATGGTTTGAGTTTAATGATCATGTATCGTCATCTCAGCTATAGCACGTCCACTCCTGGACAAAGACCTTCCTCATGTCCAAGTACTGATCATGAGGGATTGTTGCCATACTCACTATTCTTGGCAGGTGGGTTGGCAAGTGCTGTACGGGATGTTGATTCACGAAATGACGCTGCTGCCCTTCTTTCCGAGTTCCCTTGGCAGATTCTTACTGCATCCAAGGGCAAGAGAGGAGGGACAACATTTCACTGCAGGCACTCCATGCAGGAACTATGGATTCCCATGAGGGAGTTGCCATAGGCCTCAATTCAGTAGTAAACGTTTTATGGCTGAAATGTTGATGAGGTCAACCAGCGTCTGCCAGTACGAACAAAGTACTTTTTTGGTCTTTTGACGATCACTGGACCGTTTGCAAATCATCATTCCACTGCTGGGCGTCCTACGCTTGCTGGGTCTCGCGATGTCAACTCAAGAAATCGTTTGCAACTTTATAATGAAACTATATATAATTCAATTGCAGATTAGTTGCTCTTAGAATACCTTTACTGCCATGGGGTGCCGGCAGTAGAATGTTAACCCTGCTCTCATGCCCATAGATGCAGTAAGAGCCTGCTAAGGGATACTTCCGGAAGATGGACAGTAGTGTCTTTCCGTGTATCAACATCTCATACTGCGCTCACCAACCCACCTGCCAAGCGTGGTGAGAATGGAGATCCATGTTCAGCAGTGGACGTTTTACAGCTGATTATAAATGAATGAAATGAATACCCTAACACTATGTCTGGGCTGATAACCTGGTGAAGACCGCAGGTCGACGTTGGATGCAGATCGCTTCCAACCGCAATAACTGGAAATCCATCAGGGAGGCCTATGTCCAGCAGTGGACGTCCTACGGCTGAAATGATGATGATGAACACTATGGATTTCTGAAGAAGCAACATCAGTTTCTTCTGACCTAAATGTTCAAGCATTTAGACCCTTTACGGGTTGTAGAGATTATGCTGGATCAACATCTGTCTATAATGGATGTTGATACACGGAGAGATAGATCTTGAGTTATTTTTATTATAACTTATCTTAGTAAGCTTATATTCTCAATTTGTGTGCGTGCTTGTACCGTTATTTCATTCATTTCTAAAATACTAATGTTACTCCTTCAGAAACCCATAATGACAGCTTTACTACCCTTAAGTAGGCATAATTTAATATTACTTTGTTGTGATATTGTTATGGGAGTTCGTTTTCATGAAATAAAATCTTTAAATTTATTATTACATACCTTTTAAGTACAGTCGGTTACAGGTATGGCGCATAGGGCGAATATGTTTATATAAGCTTAGCAGTTAAGTATGTACCTGACGTAAGCAACTCGATCTTGTGTCTTGAATTAAAACCAGTACACTGTTCGTCGTACAGAATACACGCGTTTTATTTAGCACCCTACTGATATAGGTAACCACTACCATAAATACACCTAAGTGGTTTATCAAACCTACACCATTGCCAAACAGGTAATTTGTATTATGGCAGCTTATGATATTTTTTTAGATGGATCAAATCATCATTCGAAATGCCGCGCCGGGAAAATAATAAAAAAAGGTACGCGATAAAATCCTGTAATGAGATGTGGATTTTGTCACGGATTATTTAATCACAAAGATATATCAAATTGATTCTCAGTGATTAAATAATCCGTGACAATATCAACCTACTATCCACTAGAGTTGAACTTATAAATGGAACAATCATCGATTAGGTAACAAACGTGATCCGTCTTTGAACTATGACACGATACCTACGTTAGAACGCATTGATTTCCGTTTTAGGATGTGGAGGTCATGTGCTTTCGTCTGTAGTGATTGAATGAATCAATCCTGCATAAAAATACGATTAACATTTTTAGTCATAAGAAAAGTGACTTTCACAATGTAAATACTAGAAATGAAGATAAGCTCACGTTGCTATTTGCACTATTAGGCTACGTAGTACGTAGGGTCAATGTATTTGTCAGAGGGCAGGGTACACGCATCTCCAATAAAATATCTGCAGCAATTTTCTATCAACAACTTTAAAAAATAGTAAAATGTAAAGTTCACAATAAAGCTTCCTGTAAAATATCTAATTATCTAGAGTGCTTGTAATGAAATTGGCTCCAATCCGAAGAAATATATAAATACTAGTAAAATAAAAGCTTGTAAATAAATCAGCTTCTATGTAGAAAGCTTGGTACCATTTTCATTCATACATTTTCGACAAATAAAATACTGGCCTACGCTTCACAGGCGGGTTGGCGAGCGCAGTACGTGATATTGATACACGGAAAGACGCTGCTGCAAATATTCCGGAGGTATCCCTTGGCAAATTCTTACTGAATTCACGGTCAAGGAGAGTCAAGATTCTACTGCCGGAACAATGGTTGTAGCTCTATAAAAAGAGTTGATTCAAAGAATCAAGAATCAAAAAATACTTTATTCAGTGTGGTCGTATGGACCTTATTCATAATGTACGTCATACGTCACATATTACAAAAATAAAAAAAGTAAGGTCTTTGCATCTATTATAGATGATTTATGAAGCGTCAGCAACTAGTAGTCATGCTGTACAGGACGCTGTAGTGCCTGAGACATTGTTTGATGGATTAGGCTTGCCCAGCACCTATACCATCCTCTCAGCTTAGTCAGCTGTTAACCAGAGCAAAGAACAGGTCAATACGTCTGAAGCTAACTAAGCCGCGGGTTTCCTCACGATGTATCCTTTACCGTTAAGCACGTGTTAAATATGAACTTACACTTTTCAAGAAACAAAAATCCATTGGTTCACGGCCGGTATCGAACCCACGACCTACAAAAAATACAAAAAAACAACACAAATGAAGCACTAATTGAATCTGTTCACTTCAGATGACACGCGAGTTATGAAAAGAAGCGACCAGAAGAACCTAACTCGGTCGTTATAGTCATCATTTAACAATTTTATTTGGTCTTATGCTACGTTTGACGGAGTTGGATTTCTATTTAGCTCCTTTTTAGAATTTACAAAAGGAGCTGAACATGACCAAAGCTGAATATGCTTTTTTAACCGATTTTAATACTTTATTAGCACATCACTATAGCACGTTTCCGCTGAACTACAATAGGCCTTATTACGAAACAGATCCGAATTTGCCCTTGGTATTTGAGAAGATAAACATCTAAAAAGCCTTCGTTAGTCTGTCTTTTCGATCCTTTTAGGGCATGGAGAAAGATATCAATTTTATACCGTTATTGTAGGCCTTAAAATGGCGAAATAATTATAAGAATATTAAATACATCATTATTATTAAATGCGGGGTGCAATTATTTAGTTTGCCTATGTACAGAGTTTTAACACTTTTAAGTTTGTGCAATAAATAATTTTCTATTTACGAGTCTATCTAAATCATCATCATTACAGCCGTAAAACGTTCACTACCGAACACAGGCCTCCCTCATGGAGCCTCATGGATCTCCATGAGTGGTAGTTGCCATACTCACCACGCTTGGCAGGCGGATTGGTGAGCGATGTTACCCCTCCTCTCATGCTCGTGGATGCAGTTACAGCCTGCGCTCACCAACCCGCCTGCCAAGCGTGGTGAGTATGGCAACTACCCCTCATGGAGGTCCATGAGAGAGGCCTGTGTTCAGTAGTGGACGTTTTACGGCTATAATGAAAATGAAGGATACATTTACCGACGTGGGTTCGGACCCCACCGGAAACGAAAACCTAATAAGGTTTTTCGCCAATTGGTTTTCAATATTCATCATCATCATTTCAGCCGTAAAACTTCCACTACTGAACTAAGGCCTCCCTCATGGATCTCCATATGGGGTCGTTGCCATACTCACCACGCTTGGCAGGCGGGTTGGTGAGCGCAGTACGGAATGTTGATATACGGAAAGACGCTGCTGCCCATCTTCCGGAGGTGTCCCTTAGCAGGCTCTGCCGGCACCCCACGGCCTCAATATTAATTCACTGAAATGTATACCTAAGTAAGTATCAATATTGCCGTGGGATCCCGGCAGTAGAATTTTGCACCTCCTTTCTTACACGTGGATGCAGTAAGAATCTGATATGGGTTACCTCCGGAAGATGGGCAGCAGCGTCTTTTCGTGTATCAACATCCCGTACTACGCTCACCAATCCGCTTGACAAGCGTTGTGTGTATGGAATAACCAACCACAAAAAAACGCCATAGGGAGGCCTATCATAATAAACCCAGTAGTGGACGTCTTGTGGCTCTTATACTCTAGCTCTAGAACTCAGTTATAAAATGAAAACTAGTATATTTAAATGAACATGAGTTAATCTAGAAGCTCAATTTTAAATCATCATTAACTTAATTAGCCTTCCGATTCCGATATGTTACCTACCAAGTCAATTATATATGTTAGCTTGTAAAAAAACACACGAATGCCAAACATAATAAGGTTCGACGTCAATCATAGAGGTACAGATCCAACGAAAAAAGCCTTGAGATCCTCAAAATTGCTTCAAAACCTTGACCCGGACAAAAACTAGCCGGATGTTGGCAAGTACAGTGTGTCTACCATGAGTTGTCACAGTTAGATCGCCTGCCTTTAAGTAAGGCCTTTTTGCATCTATTATAGATGATTTATACAGTGTCAGCAACTGGTAATCATGCTGTACGGGACGCTGCAGTGCCTGGGTCATTGTTAGATGGATTAGGCTTGCCCAGCACCTATACCATCCTCTCAGCTTAGTCAGCTATTATTCAGAGGAAAGAACAGGTCAATACGTCTGAAGCTAACTAAGCCGCGGGTTTCCTCACGATGTTTCCTTCACCGTTAAAGCTCGTGTTAAGTGTGCACATACATTTTACAAGAAAGAAAATCCATTGGTACACGGCCGGTATCGAACCCACGACCTTCAGATTTAAAGTCGGGGGTACATATCACTTATACCTGCCTTTACTACAGTAGTAATAGTATGGTTCTATGACATTTGTCAGATTTGTAACTCATGCTACCAGCAAATGAAGCCCACACTACAGTCGCTGTAGTATAGTAGTATAGTTTACTGCGTATTTAAAACAAAACTATCCACTGGAGGTGCTGTACAAGTTTTTATACATTATTTATTAAATGGTTTCCCATTCGACAACGCAGAAATCTCAAAATCCTATGTTTACTATTTTCTATTCTCAAAGACCCTTTCACTCCCGACTACCTCAATACACGGTTCCGTTTTCGCACTGACACTCACAACAAACAGCTAAGATCTTCCGAATACTTACTACTGGACATTCCAGAGCATAGTAGTTCTTTTCGGGATGACTCCTTTTCAGTGGAGGCTGTTCGACTTTGGAATGATTTACCCCTCGACATCAAAAAGTTACAATCAAAGTCTGTTTCAAGTGACTTACCCGCAAGCACTTTCTTGATAAAATAGACCCGTAGGTTCATCATCGTCTCCCCTTGCTTAACCCTCGACTGTTCTATTGTGAAGTGTAATTTGATTAAATGTAATTTTCTGTTTGTTTAGTTTTTAAGTAAGTACCATTATAGCACGCCAACCACAGTCTAAACTACAGGTTTGGCTGGTAGAGAATGCTTTAGCACTAAGCCCACCTCTTGTAATTGTGCAATAAAGTATTAAATAATAATAATAATTAACTTAGCTAACATTGATAACTACAATCGTTTTAAATTACCCCATCACCTGTTCCTCGAGTGCCATGAATAGAAAGGTACAGTACGCGCATAGTAGCCTGCACTCTCGTACGTGTAGTGCGTACGACTTGCACCCGTTCCTTGTTATAAATAAGATTTAATGTGGTGTTTACACAGGCATGATTCGCAGTGACATTTTGCGTGCCACTGTAAGAGATAGTACACTGTAGCGCTGCCGCCGGGTCTATTGTTCTTAAACTTTCGCGATTTGTTAACATATTTTTTAGTTTTAAAATTACAGGATTTTATCGCGTACCTTTTTTATTATTTTCCTGACGTTTCGAACACATTTCAGCGTTCTTGGACGCGGGAGGACTGATGTGTCTATTGTTCTTGTTGCTAGCAAAAAATGGTAATACAATGTAGTGTGCGCCTTGACAAATTATTTAGCCTACCGTTTACTTTTGAGTTAAAAGCTTAATAACATGTTTTGATTAGTTTATTCTACTTTTACACTATTAAATAAAATAAATAATAAATAAATAAATAATGCTGGACAAATCACTCAGCATCATCTAGCCCCAAGCTAAGCAGAGCTTGTGTTATGGGTACTAGATGACTGATATACTTAATACTTTATACTATATAGATAGATATATTTATTATATATAGAAAAACAACCAGAACACCCTCAACAAATATCTGCAGATCGTACAGACATTTGTCTCGAGGCGGGAATCGAACCCCTTGCGTCGCAGGCGGACCTTCGCCCGCTGCGCCACAGATGTTGGCTAAAAAATGGTTTATTCATGAGTTTTTATAATAGGTAATAGGATTTAATGTACTGGAACTGTAACATGTTATTTTTATGTGTTAGAACCTTTTAAATTAATTAATTATAAAAATTAGTAATTTTTTATTGGACTGGGAGTTCATTATCATCATCACAGAAGTAAGAATTCCACTGCTGGGCATAGGCCACCCTGGTGGATCTTTTTATTAGTCATGAAATGATGGTGCCATACTCACTACGTTTAGCAGGCGGGTTGGCGAGCGCAGTAAGGGTTGGTGATACACGGAAGACTTTGCTAGCCATGTTCCGGAGGTATTTAGCAGCAGATTCTGACTGCATCCACGGGCAAGAAAGGTGAAATACTCTAAAAGCACTCAAATATAGCTTACAGCCTCCAAAATTCCCATCATCATCATCATATCAACCGAAGGACGTCCACTGCTGGACAAAGGCCTCCCTCATTGATCTCCAAGTACTGCGGTTGGATTATCGCAAGGGGTTGATGCCATACTCGCCTCGCTTGGCAGGCGGGTTGGCCTATCTATCGGAGGTATCCCTTACTAGATTGTTACTGCATTAGGGGCAAAATTATTCTGCCGGTGCCCCACGGCTCAGGAATCTAACAGTGTAATATAAATTAATAACTCGCCACTCACTGCCTTGCAACAAAACTGTGGCCAGTATTTAGTAAGAATTACTAAGTTGTGGAATTCCTCGATAATTCTCAATAATTTGTTCTATAAGAATCGTAATGTAGGAGTAAATTAACTTCTTCTTTACAGCTAATTCCAATTTCATACAATCACTGTAATAAAATGTTAGGAAACTTAATGGTATTAGCACCTTATCAAATTAATAGGTAGGTGTTTATTTTTGCAATAAGTTAATCGATTGCTAAAACGCTGTGGTCAGTGGAATGTTACACCTACTCTCATGCCCGCGGATGCAGTAAGAGCCTGCTAAGGGATATCTTTGGAAGATGAGCAGCAGCGTCTTTCCTTGTATCAACATCCCGAGCTGCGCTCGCCAAGCCGCCTGCCAAGCGTGGTGAGTATGGCAACTACCTCTCATGGAGATCCATTAGGGAGGTCTGTGTTCAGTACTGGACGTAAAACGTCCAGTACTGAACACAGGCACATCAGGTATCGACGCTGATGCGCATCTTCCGTGTCCCTTTGGCATATTCTTACTGCGCCCACGGGCAAGAGAGGGTAACATTCCACTGCCCACAGCATTTTAGCAATCGATTAACTTATTGCAAATTTAAACACCTACCTATTAATTTGATGAGGTGCTAATACCATTAGTTTCCTAACATTTTACGAGGCATGGCTGTCTCGTACAACTTGAATATTAGTTGGAGCTCTGTCTAAATCATCTATAAAAGATGTGATAGGCTAAATTACTTTACAACGCCCAAACAGCAGAGAATTACGTATCTCGCGACAGATTTACAGCAGGCGTATATCTCGCGACGAGCGCTTTCAGACGTTAACGTTGTAGTAGCTAACAGCAAGGAATTGACATTTGAGACTGATTATCGCGAGAGTTACGCTTGTTGCAAACCTGTCGCGAGATATTTAATCAGCCTGAGGGTCACAGTGTATCCCAAGGCTCTATAAATCCTATAATTTCAGCCGTAAAACGTCCAGTACTGAACACAGGCGTCCCTCATGGATCTCCATGAGGGGTAGTTGCCATAATCACCACGCCTGGCAGGCGGGTTGGCGAGCGCAGCTCGGGATGTTGATACAAGGTAAGACGCGACTGCCCATCTTCCAGAGATATCCCTTAGCAGGCTCTTACTGCATCCACGGGCATGAGAGGAGAGGTAACATTCTACTGCCGGCACCTCACAACAATCCTATATCAGAGTTTACGCTGTCAAACGTCAATTTCGTATTAGCTAACAGCGGCGAACATCAAGGAATTGACGTTTGACAGCAATGATTGCGAGGTTTACGCCTGTTGCAAACCTGTCGCGAGATACGTAAGCATGCGTGTCACAGTGCATCCCAAGGCTCTACCAATCGTAGAGCAAAGTTTATTTAAATCAACGCCATCTATCGGATACAGCGGGAAGCACATCACAATTGCAAGATCCAGAGTTCACTCGTGAGGTCAATGATCACTTGCATCATTGCGGCTTCAAACTGTGAGATGGAGCTTGTTAACTTTACTTTGATTGACGACCTCAGTGGATCAGTTGGTTTTATAGCCGGCTGAGATGCAAAGGGTTGCAGGTTCGATTTCTTTCCTAAGACAAATGTTAGCTTGCAATTATTTATGATGTAGGTTTTTTCTATGTATGGTATGTTTATATAAAATAAAACCGGGCAAAAGCGAGTCAGACTCGCGCGCCGAGGGTTCTGTGTCATCAAACAATATAATATATGACAAAGGCGGTTTTATATTTGTTGGAGAACCTTGACAGCGCCATCTCTTGTCTGATACGGAACTTATGTAGATTTTTTACACTTTCGATGATTTCTAAAAAGTATGCTAAGTACAGAGTTTGTAATAAATTTACTGTAATCTTTACATACACTTCAATGACAATAAAAGTTTCAGAGGTTTATCTCCGCAAACTTCGGAGATAAGGGGGGAACGCTATTTTTTTCAACATATTTGTAAATAACTCAAAAAGGATACAACTTAAAGGAAAACTAAAAAGTGTTTATTGATTTGCAAATGAATACCTTTCATATGATGTCCCACATCACCTAGTAACTTTCCAAAAATTTTGAAAACCCCCCATCCACCCCCATTGTCTAATAAATTACGCAAATTAGAGAGTTTGCTATAATTTTCCTATAAAGTTAACATACACTTCTATTAGCTATAAAAGTATCACGGGTTTATCACTGCAAACTTCGGAGATGAGGGGGGGGGGAACGGTCGTTTTTTCAACATTTGTGTAAATAACTCAAAAATGATACAGTTTAAAGGAAAACTAGAAACTGTTTATTAATGTGCAAATGAATACCTTTCATATACCCCACACGGCCTAGTAACTTCATTTAAAAATTTTGAGATCCCCTATCCGCCCCTCTGCAATCAAAATAAAAAAAAATATTACATTTTCATATGGTTTATTAGTAAAAAAGTGTTGTCTTTTACCATTTCAAATTTCAAGTCGATAGCATCAGTAGATCTCGAGATATCCATTTGTGACAGACAGACAGACAGAGTGATTCTAGAAGGGTTCCTTTTTACCATTTTGGTCCGGAACCCTTAAAACCCAAATTACGATAAAACATAATTATAAATAGGTTTCTACACAGTTTAATAAAGATGGTAACTCTTACCTCTGGTCCATTTAATTTTGTATGAACTTTTGCGCTAAGGTGATAAAGTTATAAGTAGTTTCAAATTTCATGCAGAATGCCCATGTATAATACTATTCGACGCTTATCGATAGGTAAGGTCACTAACGTGGTCCTTAGAGAGAGCCAAATCAAATACAGTTTGATGATGTTATGTCAAATGTAATCAGTCGTTTAAATTAAATAAAGTGTAAAATAAAATCGTGTGTGTATAAAATAGGTTTTACAGCTGACGCGGAATTGTAAAGCGTGATATACCTCAACATTTGCATACGAGTGGACATTATTATACTTCGACATTTTTATACATAGACCAAAATATACTTTGGCACTTTTCTACTTTGACAAAATGTATTGTTGGCATTTTTATAGATTGACATTTTTATACAAATGGACATTAGTATACCTTGTCATTTTTCATTTTGGACAAAAGTCGTCAAACCCGAAAGAATTATATTAATGAGTTAAGAATTAATGTTACTTTTCGATACAATCATAGCGCGGTACGTTTTGACATGCCGTGTGACGCCGCGACAGGTCTTGCAGTCTTGTCATGCCGCCCCACGAGCCAAATTTGACACAGGATTATGACAGCTAACCTAATTAAAATAAGGTTTAAAACTGGTCCAAATCCGCAAAGAAAAAACTGATTGAAAAGAATTGGCGCTGGCTGTCGATAGCGTGGTGGGATGCCACATCATGCCAAAGCGTCTTTCAGGCTGTCTAAGCACGCCCTGCCGTGCTGTCCCTTGTATGCGATGCTTATTACAAACAAGCATTGGCCGTGGGGTGCCGGCTGTAGAATGTTACCCCTCCTCGTATGCCCGTGGATGCAGTAAGAGCCTGCTAAGGGATACCTCCGGAAGATGGGCAGCAGCGTCTTTCCGTGTATCAACATCCCATACTGCGCTCGCCAACCCGCCTGCCAAGCTTGGTGAGTATGGCAACTACCCCCTTGAAAATCCATGAGGGAGGCTTGTGTTCAGTAGTGGACGTTTTACGGCTGCAATGATGATGATGATTGGTACAGGGGTACCAGAAAAGGGGGCGAAGGTTTCCGAAAAAATAAAACAATTAAATTTCAATTTATCAAAATTTCAAATACATTGAGGTCACATTAACTCCGGTCCCTGTGACACTAGGGTTACCAAAATCAACGAGTACCTTTCTCTCATTAAGACAGTGCCAAAAAAATGTAAATCGGTCAACGCGATCGGTTGTAATCGTGTCATGCACAGATAGACAGACAGACAGACAGCGCTACGCGTAATAGGGGGCTTTGCCATCTAATAAATTTCATGTATTATTGACAGTATGTTGTTTATTCTAAAACAAAAATCTTATCTACTAACACACTGAAGTATTGGATATTTTCACATTTATTGATTCAAAGCATTTATTGAAGTTTTCTAGTTTTCTTTATTTATTTTATTGTTAACAGCGCCATGCTTATTTGTTTTTGACTTGTCATATTTTCATAATACAATGATTTTGACACAAATTAAACTCAGCTAACTGTGAGCAGACCTTATCATGCACGGACATTTATTTTCTGTCTATCATCTCAACGATTATTTCATAATAATTGAGTTTGAATATAAAAAAGGTGGACAGTTCACACAACACTATTTAGCCCCAAGCCCTTTGGGGTTATATACTCATACGCATTTATTTTTCCATAGGGACACTTAAGAACACTTGGATACGTCAAAGTTACACACAATAAATTAAAAACTAAAATACAGAATTCATTTAAAAGCCAGTCCAAAAACAGACAAGCCAAGCATAGTATCATACCATAATAAAGTAAGACTTACATTCTAAATAAAATAAAAAATAAAAAGTCTGCTGTAGAGGGGCATCTGCTATATATTTTATTGTAATCTTTTATATATTTTATTGTAAAACATACTTCACTTATTTAGAAAACACCAAAACCCGAGACAAATATCAGCAGATAAGCCAACATTTATCCCTCGTCGAGGATTGAACCCGCGACCGCCTGCGTCTCAGTCGGTTACTTAACCTACTGCGGCACGGAGGTCGTCATCATATAATAAAATATATGCAGGTAAGTTGCTTGCATTCTGCATAAAACCATCCGCCACAATTAGACTGGCATCGTGCACGTACTCATCTATTATGAAATACACGCCTTTTGAACATCTCTGAACTAGATCGATAAAAGTGAGTTTCGGTATAAATATTGCATGCAACATTGAACTTCATCAGTCACAGGTCGACGGGCAGATCATCAGAGTATCTCAATAGTTACAATGAGAGCGGTAATATTAGAATACATTTCTAGTCTAATCTAATCATTTCGCTGGATCCCATTGCTGAACGAAGACTCCCTTTCCTCTCTCCACATCATCATCATCATTCATCATTCCAGCCGTAAAAAGTCCACTACTGAACAGGCCTCCCTCATGGATCTCCATGAGGGGTAGTTGCCATACTCACCACGCTTGGCAGGCGGGTTGGCGAGCGCAGTACAGGATGTTGATACAGGGAAAGACGCTGCTGCCCATCTTCCGGTGGTATCCCTTAGCAGACTTTTACAGCATCTACGGACATGAGAGGAGGGGTAAAATTCTACTGCCGGCACCCCACGGCTAGGAATATATTTAATTTAATAGGATTCGGAATGGATTTTTAGAAAATATTTGAAAGATATTTTTCTAAAAATTTAATCGAAAACAAAAAGTCCTATAGAAAATGCAGAAATGTTTACACAAATCTATAACTGTGTTTTTAAAACTCAGATAGACAAAGTTACTGTATTCAATTTGTTTTATTCTATTTTTAGTTTATCATCCTAGCAACCATAATCGGTTTGGCTCATGGCGCTAAATTGGAAAGGACTTACCTCCCTCCCTCCCATGTTAGAACCTCTGGAGGATCTGGAAACTTCCTCCAAACTCCCGTCTCAAGGAACAATTACGAAAGCAACGGATTCCCCAGCAACCAATTTCCCCAAAACGGGAATAAACTCTTCGGAACTCAGGAAGCTATCTCAAATAACGCGGAATTCAGCAATGTGAACAATTTTGGAAACTTTGAAGCTCGCCCTGAACGTGTTCAGGCGGCGTTGGAGCGCAACGCTGCTATCCTTCGTCAAGACAACTCCAATGATGGAGAGACCTACGCGTATGCTTACAAGACTGAGAATGGTATCTACGCTGAGGAAAGTGGAGTGGCGACCAATGGTGTAGACGCTCAGGGTGGATACTCTTACACTGGTGATGACGGCCAAGTTTACTCTATCAAGTAAGTAGATGTGTCGCAAAAAATTATCTGCGTTGATCTACAATAACAATTTAATCATGATAGACTCTACAAGGATTAAGTTTTTATTTGAATACTGCTTGGATAAATGGTTAATGTAAAAAGTTCGACGGTTAGACTACTTTAACGGAAATTCAGTTGTTTGTCCGAATAAATTCATATATCTTGTAAATAATAATACGAGATTGTCAAATGTGTAATAAATACATTTTTGTGGTTTCTAAAAACGTATAAACTTTTTCAGATACACTGCTGACCAGAACGGCTTTGTGCCCCAGGGCGACCACATCCCCACCGCGCCCCCAGTGCCCGAGGAGATTCTGAAGGCTCTGGAGCAAAATGCCCGCGATGAGGCTGCTGGAATCTATGACGATGGTACCCTTACTTAGATCCCTATCTATTGAAATTAATTGTCCTTTGAGCAATATTTCCATGTGGCAAACACAAAAAGCTGAAGCATTGCTTGCGTTAAAAAAGTAACATCTTTTTAATGTTTTTACCTACTTCATAAATATAATATATTAATAATTATTATATATATTATATAATAATGGACATTTCAAACAGTATCACCTAGCCCCAAACTGCTTGTGAGTACAATATGTAACTGCATTATTCTTTTAATTTCATATATTACAGGTTCATACCACGAAGCCAAATACGCCAGCAGCAGCATTCAGCAGAACAACCAACAGAACTACTTCAATAATAATGAAGACGCAGTTATCACCAACGCTGCCTACTCCAGAAACTTAGTCGCTGACACTCCTCTTTCCACTGGAGCTTTTGCATCAGGCTTCAAATCTGGAAACGGTGCAGTTCAAAAAGCCTACCTGCCTCCTCTCGCGCAAAGAGGAAATGGATTTGGACGTCAGAGCTTTGACTCTAAAAATGGTTACCGCTACTAACGTGTTGAATAGTGATTAAAGCATTTATGTGTATTATTTCACTTTCTGTGTTTTATCTTATTCAAAACATGAAAACCCTTTTTACAACATATTTCACTCGTGGTTAAATGAATTTGTTGATAGTAGGAAATGAATTTTGCATTGATTTGTGTATGCAAGAAAGAAACATAAATTAAATTTTGCGTTTCTTGTTCTATATTCTGGAAGAACAAACCAAAATCAATACAACCAGAGCCTTTTAGAATCAAAATAATCAGTCCTTGGTCTACCTATTTAGAGCACAAAAAAAGTAAGGCCTTTGCATCTATTATAGATGATTTATACAGCGTCAGCAATTACTGGTTATCATGCTGTACGGGACGCTGTAGTTCCTGGGACATTTTGGGATGGATTAGGCTTGCCTAGCACCTATACCATCCTCTCAGCTTAGTCAGCTATTATTCAGAGGAAAGAACAGGTCGATACGTCTGAAGCTAACTAAGCCACGGGTTTCCTCATGATGTTTCTTTTACCGTTAAAGCACGTGTTAAGTGTGCACATACATACATTTTTCAAGAAAGAAAAATCCATTGATGCACTGCCGGTATCGAACCCACGATCTTCGGATTGAAAGTCGGGGGTACAGGACAGAACAAAAAATAGGTCAGTCTGACGGTTTGGGTATACATTTTGTCTATTTTGATAAGAAAATACAAATTAAATTAAAGCTCTTCTACTCGTTTTGAACATGTATGTTTATCTCGCCAGCGTAATGAATAAATCTGTTAAAGGCATACCTATAATCTGGTTAGTTTAAAGTGACAAATAGAAGAAAATCTCTATTTTTATCCAACACAAGTTTTTAAAATTAACCATTTTAAGGAACCCAGGACAGAATGCGCTAGAAAACCTTATTTCTAATATAAAAACCGCTGCGCGCGCCCGACAACTACGTGGGCGCGCGCCGCCGCCCCGCCATGCTGGAGGTGCCCAACTGTAGGACCAACCTACTTAAGTTTGCCCCCATGTCACTCGCTATTCATTTACTTAATATTCTGTCCGAAAATAATGTAGATATATTTGACAAACACCTGCCAAAAGCCATGGAAATGGCACAAATTGTTATTGAAAGGAAATGTATAGATTAGTGTATTTATTGTATATTGCGTGTATGTACATTAGACCGTAAAAAATAGTTAATAACCTAGATATAACATCGCCTTAGGGCTTAATAAAAAAACCTGTAATGATGTTATATTCTCAATAAATAAATAAATAAATGATACTACATAGATAGATATATTTATTATATTTAGAAAAACACCCAGAACACCCTTAACAAATATCTGCAGATCGTACAGACATTTGTCCCGAGGCGGGAATAAATAAATAATTAGCGTAATCTTATGCCTACTATCCTTAAAATATTGAGGAATATTATTGAAAGCCCAGATCTTCATAACGAGTTACTTTGTCTATATGTGCCTAACAACTATATTCGCGGTAGACAACACAAGCTCCTAGCTCTACCACAGATAATATAATGCTCTACCACCTTGCCGCACAGCGGGACACCATCAGTCGCCCCTGTCTCACGCTCTCGACGCCCTCAACGGGTTACTTAAGGCTTTCCCTGACTGTGACATATTTGTGGACGAACCACGCTTAGCATGCGGGTTGGCAAGCGCAGTACGGGATGTTAATACACGGAAAGACTCTTAGGCTCTTACTGCATCCACGGGTACGAGAGGAGACATTATACTGCCGGCATCCCACGGCAGAGAAACATAACACATTTAAATTGACTCATGCGGTACATAATTCAATTCGTTCGCTTCAAAAAACCTTTTTTCCAAGTGAGGGAAAGAAGCGAAAAAGAAACTTCACTCCTTACTTATATTCTCATAGACAGTAAATTGATCTTAGCCAAGTCGTAGAACGTTGTGGTGACGGAACACCGCACACAAGATCGACCGTCCGTCGGCAGAGGATGCATGTCATTAATTTATATTTTATACTAATTTGTTATTATTTTTCCTGTACTTATTTGTGTTATTTTTAAGTTGGTGTGCAACATAGTTATTATCATTCATTCATTAATTCATGTCGCTTCCAACCGTAGCCATTGGAAATCCAGCACTGAACATCCTACAGCGGAGATGATAATCATGATGACCTTCAAAGCCTTCATGACTAAGCTAGATGACTTGTAGAATTCACATAGACATCATTCATGTTTATATGGCAGGTTCATAGATAAATCAGTTTTGATTACGTTTTATCTGTCAATCATTCATTCAGCATTGGTGTTAATAACTAGATTAATTTCTAAACTAGACGTCTAATAATTGTCTGTAGATAATGATGAACAAGGTCACTATCATCCCCCTAATATTAAAAATTCTAAATTTTTTATGTATGAACGTTTATCATCTCTTCTAGCAAAGACTACCGATCAGATCAAGCTGAAGCTTTGAAGTGATATAGATTGTTATGTTAAACGGGTTTTCTAGTCTTTTTTAAACTTACGCGATCACGACACATTATTAACACATGTTTAACCGGGTATTTATCGCGCTATTTACCTTTATTATTGCCCAATAATGAAGGCAATTTTATTATTGGCAATAATAAAGGTAAATAACGCGATAAATACCTGGTTAAATATGTGTTAATAATTAGATGTTATAAGCTTTTTTGTTTTAGATGTAAACTTACACTAAGGTACTTATCATTTATAATAGAAACAATAAAAAAAAATCGATTCTGACGAGATTCAAACCAGCGCCTCATAGGAGGACACCCTTAACGGCTGCCTACACCGTTTGACTACAGATTCACTAGTCGTCAGGTCGAAAATCTTAATTGCTTATCGGTTATAGTACAGATAATATAATACCTACACTGTATAGAGCCGTTAATGCTTTCTAGCAGAAATCTCAAGAGATATTAAAAAGAGATATTTTATTCGACTGTGACGTTTTGGTGAGTCTTGACAGAATCGAACACTTTGATTGTATTTTTAATTTCTATAAATATAGAAGAAGTGGCGGGAGATCTTTGCCCAATAATGGGATGATTCAGGCTGACAGTAACAGTAAATATAGATGTTGACTACGATTAACACATAGGCTGTTTTATATTCGGATACAACGCGAGCGAAGCTACAAGCAGAATCAAGTATTATAAATAAGAATGTCAGTTTGTTTGTTACGCATTCATGCCTTATGGACTTGACACATTTAAAAAAATATTTTACCAGTGGAAAGCTACATTATCAACCAGTAGGCTATTCCTGTATTCCCACGGGAACGGGAAATACTCGGGTTACACTGTGGGGTGCTGCTAGTCGTTAAATAAATAATGCTGGATAAAGATATAAAGATATAACACTATCTAGTCCCAAACTAAGCAAAGCTAGTTTCTATCTATCTATAATAACATGTTAAAAAAGCGCAATCAAAGTTGCTTATAGTATTAATTAAATAAAAGTCGATTAAAATATTATATTCCTAAATTCAATTTTTTTTCTCAATAATAGTCTAGTCGGGGCCAAGAGCCGTAACTAAAACCATTGATTGATAACATACTTAAGAACGTTTGTTTGTAGAAACATACACCATATATTATTACAAAACACCCAGACTCAAGACACAATTATAAAACATAAAACATTTGTTTCCTGGCGGGACTCAAACCCTGCATCTCAGCTAGATATTAAACCAACTTTAAATTATTAAACCATGGAGCTTGCCAAATTGAAAAGACCTTAAAGAAAGCCAGCCATGCAAATATGATTTGAGGATATTATGCCAAATGTAGTAATTTTTTATTAATATGTTTGGATATTGCCTTCAAAATACCCATAATAAAGATAAAGTAACTAAACAGATAAAACCAAACTGGTTAAGAGCGAGTTGAACTCGCGCACCGAGGATTCCGTGCACTTGATTATTATAATTAATCATCATTCCAGCCGTAAAAAGTCCACTACTGAACAGGCCTCCCTCATGGATCTCTATGAGGGGTAGTTGCCATACTCACCATGCTTGCCAGGCGGGTTGGCAAGCGCAGTACGGGATGTTGATACACGGAAAGACGCTGCTGCCCATCTTCCGGAGGTATCCCTTAGCAGGCTCTTACTGCATCCACGGGCATGAGAGGAGGGGTAACATTATACCGCCGGCACCACACGGCTTATTATAATTAATAATAATTATTAATATATATATATTATATGTGTTGGTCGGATAACCTTAACAACACCATTTCTTGTCCGATAGCAGAACTAATGAGGATATTTTTAGATTTCGATAATATTCAAATAACGTACATTTTAGGCCAAAATTTCACACTAATGTAAAAACAACTCTAAAGAAAATAATAACCGTTTTATGATATTATGTGTTAAAATTAAATCAAATTTTAAATAAAAAAAATTTGACGTGTGATTGTACCAATTTAACAAAAATAAAAAATAACTTTAAAAAAAATGTATGTGTATACTTTATAATCTTCTGATATGATCTAGATTTGATGGGAAAGATAATTTGACGACGACGAAAGGCCTAACACAATAAAGTTATAATTTTGTCAATGACTAAAACTATTTAACAACTTTAAACAAATTAGTAACAATTCATTTTGTAAAAACGGGATTTACTCACGTAGTATTTACTCACGTTACAATACTACGTGAGTAAATCCCGTTTTTACAAAATGAATAGTATATCTCACGTTAATTTTGAAAGTGAAATTAGTAACAAGTTTAAATATCATGATTGCATTCTGCATACAACCATCCACGTCAATTAGATCGTGCTACACCTACTCATTGATTATGAAATGCACGAGCTTAGAACATCTCCGAACTAGATCGATAAAAGTAAGCTTTACTATAAATATTGTATGTTACACAGAACTTTATCAGTCACAGATAGATCACCATCGGGGTATCACAGCAGTTACAATGAGAGTGGTATATTTTTTTTTTAGATAACCTATATTTTGTCTTACTGCTGAGCAATAAAATTATTAAAATTTATATTAAAACACATTCAAATTCGATATCGTTCGATTTATTTTGTTTTAGTTTGTTGTAAACGTTCAGAATTTTAATTCCCTTGTTTATGTATAATAAATGTTCTTCCTCAATTGCCCGTGGCTCATCGTTGTCCTAGAATTAAAACCCAAAATCTCTGCTTAGATATTAAGTTGCTAAAATAATTCTGCAAAATATCTTAGTATCTCTACCATCATTTCTGGTCAAAATGTCTACCTATATATTGTAGGAATGTGTAATTTAGTTTGTTTTCATTGATTTTTTTTTAGTTTATCATCCTAGCAACGATCGCCTTAGCCCATGGCGCTAAATTGGAAAGGACTTACCTGCCTCCCTCTCATGCTAAAACCTCTGGAGGATCCGGAAACTTCCTCGAAGCTCCCGTCTCAAGGAACAACTACCAAAACAACGGATTCACCCAAACTGGCAACCAATTCCCTCAAAATGGAAACAGAGACTTTGAAACTCAAGAAGTTGTCCCTAACGCGGAGTTCAACAATGTAAATAATTTCGGAAACTTTGAAGCTCGTCCTGAACGTGCTCAAGCGGCGTTGGAGCGTTACGCTGCTATCCTTCGTCAGGACAACTCCAATGATGGAGAAACCTACGCGTATGCTTACGAGACTGAGAATGGCATCTACGCTGAGGAAAGTGGAGTGGCGACCAATGGTGTGGAAGCCCAGGGTGGATACTCTTACACCGGTGATGATGGTCAGGTTTACTCTATCAGGTAAATTGGTGTTAAATAATGCGAGTTGATCGTCAAAACGTTATTTTTAACCACAATGTATGTGATTTTATCAGGAATTCATAACTTCACATTGGGGATAACGCTTATTTAAACTGTATTAATTATAGTAAAATCGTATGACTTAAATACGCTTTGTCACAAATGATTATCGAATAACAATATGTCGAATTTTGTGTGTGTAAGATTTAGAAAAGTGAGATTCGTAATTTATGAAGGAGACATTTTTGTAAAGATGACATTTTAGGCCGTGTGGTGCCGGCAGTATAATGTTGGCTCTCATGTCTTGATGCAGTAAGAATCTGCGTAGAGATACCTCCAGAAGATGGGCAGCAGCGTCCATCCGTGTATCAACATCCCGTACTGCGCTCGCCAACCCGCCTGCCAAGCGTGGCGTATATGGCAACAACCTCGTGATCTTAGAGATTCATGTGGGAGGCCCAGCAGTGGACGTGAACGGCAGTCTTACTGCTAAGATAGAGTGAGATGATAAGTGGCCTAAGTGAAAAATAACTTGATTTCAGGTACACCGCTGACCAGAACGGCTTTGTGCCCCAGGGTGATCACATCCCCACCGCGCCCCCGGTTCCCGAGGAGATTCTGAAGGCTCTGGAGCAGAACGCTCGCGATGAGGCCGCTGGCATCTTTGACGATGGTAAGAAACATCTTAAAACGTATCTCGTTAAAAAAATAGTTTTATAGCAGTCGCTTAAAGTAAACGAAAACTTGTACACAAACACTTATAAAGTTTTTGTTTGTAAATATAAAATTTCATAAGAATCTTCTGATTTTATTCAGCCGTTTATGTTCAAAATATCTATTCGATATAAATAATGTCCTTATCCTTATAAAACCGGACCCTTTCTGGTCCGGTTTCATAAGGACAAGCCTTACATTGCTATCATTAATTGTCAATTTTCGAATCAAAAACTGTTAACCTATGCCTGCAAAGCCATTTGAGCAAGTTATTATCTAACTTGCTCATCAACAGTACAAAGCCCGCTTTTGGATGAGAAAGTCACTATATCTCTTAGATGATTTCCTTACATTCAAAATTTGCCTGTAAATTATCAAATTTTAATCTCAACAGGTTCTTACCACGAAGCCAAATATGGCAACAGCAACATTCAGGAGAACTACCAACAGAACTCTTTCAACGGTAATGATGATGACGCAGTTGTCACCAACGCTGCCTTCTCCAGAAATTCAGTCCCTGACACTCCTCTTTCTACTGGTGCTTCTACATCTGGGTTCACATCTGGAAGCAGTGCTTCTGTTGAGAAAGCTTACCTGCCTCCTTTTGCTCAAAGAGCAAATGGATTTGGACGTCAGAGCTTTGACTCCAGGAATGGCTACCGTTACTAACTTCGTACTGATTGTGTTAAATAGTGAATAAAGGATTATTATATATATTATTTAATTATTTTATTTCATGTGTTATTATTTACACGTTAATATGTTTACAACGCTTTCGTAAGGTCTAATTTTGAATATGCTTCAGTAGTATGGAGCCTTCAATACAATGTTTATATAGACCAGATCGAGAAAATACATAAGAAGTTTCTAAACACCAGCATTATCGATCATCTGTGCTAGAATGACCGAAAGCTACCACTCAACCATCATTGAGAGATCGTAGAACTGAACGTGATCAGGTTTTCCTGTACAAAATTATTAATAGTGTTATTGACAGTCCATATTTATTAGGTAAAATTAAATTTAAATGTCAACGATTAAATTCTAGAATGAACCATTTATTCCAGCCCATTGCTTCTAATGTTTTTATTAACCGCTCCATGAACACTTACAATTATATTTTTTCGCAAATCGATATTTTTAATTTCTCTTTTTCTAATTTGTAGACGATCAGCATCGTAACTTATCTGAGTATTTCTTGTTTTTATTTTTTTGTTTAGCTACATTATTCATAATTTCAAGTCTTTTTTTTCTATCATTGTCTACTTTTTTTTCTTTAATGTGTATGTGAAATTTATAAGTGGAAACTTAATTGGATTAAGAATTTTATGTTAAGTTTTATCTATAAGTTATATTGTTCTGTTTGTTTTTCCAAATAAAGCAATAAATAAAAAATATTATTTCCAAAAGAACAATGTCAGGTTTCGGCCTACACAATTTTAAAACTTAATTCACACGGACACAAAGTTTTTACCTACAACAATTTAAATTTATAATTTCACTTTTAACTAACTTAACTTTTTAAAAAAAGATTTAGATAATTTCGAGAACTTTTCGAAAAGTAAATCATTTTATTAAGTTATCATTTTGTAAATTATGTTCCAGGTTTTACTTTTTTCAAAACAATATTGCACAATTTCTTAATAATTTGTTAAATGAATTTGATAACGAAATTGATGATGATAATAATGAATGATAATGGTGAAAACGAATAAAACTATTCAATTACTGTATATTTTTTAATAAAATGCAATGAAAATATATAGTTTTAATTCCGCTAATGCACTAAACTAGAAAACTAGATATTTTCATTGCATTTTATTGTCATGGATTTCCGCAAAGTAACGCCTGATTCCATTAATTATGTATATTTTTTGTTTAATTTACTCTCTGTAAAATACATGACCTCCAGTTTAAAATATCTGAATAACTTCTATTTTAAAAGTTCAATGTAAAAGTGGAAATCACAGAAAAGCTTTTGACATTAAACTACACAAAAAAACAAGAATTTTCACTGTCCATGACAAATTAATATTGAGCCAAAGTTACTATAGACATCTGACATTGTTCTTTACAAAAATATAGGTAAAACGTATCATCGTTTCAGCCATAAAACGTCCACTGATGAACACAGGCCTCCCTCATGGATCTCTATGAGGGGTAGTTGCCATACTCACCACGCTTGGCAGGCGGGTTGGTGAGCGCAGTATGGGATGTTGATACACGGATAGACGCTGCTGCCCATCTTCCGCAGGTATCCCTTAGCAGGCTCTTACTGCATCCATGAGCATGAGAGGAGGGGTATCATTCTACTGCCGGCACCCCACGGCTACTGTATATCAAGAGTTAATTAAGTATAAAATACAAAATAAGTTCTTAGATCACTGTAGGTACATATTTTTAACACAATACATACACGAAGTGGAGCGAAAATATCGCAAAAGCTACAAATTATGTAGCAGCCTCTCTACACCGCGATTAAAGATAAAAAAAAATTCATAAGAAAATATTAACAACAACAAAAATAATAAAACCGGACTAGTACGAGCTGGACTTGCCCAGCGAGGGTTTCGTAGGTATGTAGGAACATAATACATATTAGATTTTTTTTTCATTTATTATTTATTTATTTATTTATTCACAGTATATCTATCCTAACGGGTACCCCCAATCCGATAGAGTACCTACCTTATATTCTAGTCTAGTGTTCTTATTTAATATTAAAATTAGAAAATTAATAAATATTGAAATTTTTTACATTTTAGAAAAACAATAAAGAAAAAAAAAATCTTAAAAGTCACCATTAATTAAATATAACATAAAATAAAAAACAAAGCCTTTTGGAATTCGCTCCAGGAACAGTAAAAAAGATCGATTCTCTCGGCAATCAGATTAAGCGTGCGGATGCTACGCGTCAGAAGTGCTTTATAAAACATATCGGTCACCCATCCAATTTCTGAGCGCGCGTAGGGTTGCTTAACTTCGATGAATGATTTCGTACTTTTTTAAGGACGATTTTTTATGATGCCATTGCAAATTATATAGTTTTTAGATTTTTCTCTGTATCTGCAGTATTCTTATACTTAGATTATACCCTGCCAAATTTCATAGTTCTAGGTCTACGGGAAGTACCCTATAAATGTTGATTCCTTTGCGAATGTCGAAATATGCGTTTTTTGCGGCATAAACGGCCGTACCTATTTTCAGGTTAACTTAGAATATTGATTGTTTCACAGCTTAAAGAAGCTGTATATTTTAGTACATGGTTTTAATTTTAACTCCATACCTCTACACGTTCTCGAGATAAAGGGTCTTGACAGACCGACAGACGGACAAAAAAGTGATCCTATAAGGCTTCCGTTTTTATCCCTTTCGAGGTACGAAACCCTAAAAACTAAATAAACTTTCTTACTTTGAGTTCAAAATAAGTTAGTAAAACGCTATTCTACTCGCAATCATCATCAGTTCAGCCGTAAAACGTCCACTACTGAACACAGGCCTCCCTCATGGATCTCCATGAGGGGTAGTTGCCATACTCACCACGCTTGGCAGGCGGGTTGGTGAGCGCAGTATAGGAAGTTGATACACGGAAAGACACTGCTGCTCATCTTCCGGAGGTATCTCTTAGCAGGCTCTTACTGCTTCCATGGGCATGAGAGGAGGGGTAACATTCTACTGCCGGCACCCCACAGCAACTCCTACTACTACTCGCAATACTATAACGCTAATTATGTACTGCAATGTACTGAAATTGCAGAAATTGCAGATGTTCTTTACTTGAGCAAGCTGGTAACTGGTCAAATAGATTGTCCCGAATTACTTAGTAAACTGCAATTTTATGTCCCTAACAGGTTTCGTAGGTATATTCCCACATTCTACTTGAAAACAGTATCTACCAACTATCGGTGTAATTCGTACTTATGGCGGGTCTGTGACGGCTTCAATAAACATCATAATACTTCTGTGGATTTGTTCGACTGTAGCGTGGCAAGGATGAGGCGCTTATTGAGTTCTGATTTCTTTGACTGAATTTAACTAACTTTATTTAATAACTTTTGTTAACCTAAATCACCTTTGTTTGTTATTAGCTTGTATTTACTTTCGTGCTCCATTTCTATAATATTTCTAAAAGTGAAGACTTGTTATTAGCTTGTTATTGTATTGACTTGTTATTGTATTGTGATTCTAGATTACTTATATATATTATGTTTGATTTGTGCTGTTAGTCTTCCTAAAATAAATAAATAAATAAATAAATAAATAAATTATTCTTAAAAAGTAACCTCTACGGTCAAGTGCCGCATCAGATGAAAAGCAATTATAAAGACAATAGTAATTATGATCTATTGAGAAAGATCGTGCCACTTTTGGCCTCTTCAACATTATATCTATTGACGCAATTGTATTCAAAAGTACCTACCTATAATCAGTTTTACCGCAATATTTTTAAATCCTTCTTAATTCTTTATTGTACACACTGAAAATACACAGACAAAAGTTTAAATAAATGACATGTACAAAGGCGAGCTTAACCCTAATAAGAGTTTTCTTCCAGCAAACCTTTGAGGATAGGAAAAGCTGATTACGTGAGCTGGATACGTGTACAAAACAAAAAGAGTTTTGATATAAATATCCTTATTCTTATTGTTAACCGCCGACGTAGACGACGAGGGGTGTATAAGTTTGACCGCTATGTGTGTGTCTGTCTGCGGCACCATAGGTCCTTACACAAGTGGACCGATTTGAATGCAGGTATTTTTATTAATAAAATCAGCCAAGTGCAAGTCGGACTCGCGTACTAAGGGTTCCGTACCATTAGCCTGTTAATATTTCAAGCGTCTACCTGTTGCCGTTATTAATGAGAGAAAAAACGGCAAAAAAACACATTGGTTGTATGAGAGCCCTACTCAAATATTTGTCATATTTAATTTAATAATTTATTTTTAAATTGAATATACAACAAAATAATCTGTGGTAATTTCAAGAATCGGCAAAAAAAACCACGTTTGTTGTACAGGAAATATTTATTTTATTCTGTCTTTAGTATTTTTTATTATAGCGGCAACAGAAATATATAATCTGTGAAAACTTCAACTGTCTATCAAGGTTTATGAGATACAGCCTGGTAATAGACAGACAGACGGGCAGACAGACGGACAGCGGAGTCTTAGTAAGTAGGTCCCCTTTGGGTGCGAAACGGTTGCTTTTTAAAGAAGGTTTGCCAGCGGTGGTAAATATGTTATATCGAAATCGGTTTCGACGTTGACAAGATATGGGGTGTGAAAGAGGCGATAATAATATAAAAATAAATAAATATATAAATAAAATAATAATATAATGGATAATAATAATAATTGAATAATTCCAAATATACCCAAGTTTGGTATCAAATGAAAGGTGTGTAGAAGTGGTGTGTAGAATGCAAAACTGGAAGGGATATAATAATCAGTTGAACCATTTTAAATATATGGGGATAAAAGTGGGGTTGAACAATCGAGTGTTTTAATTTAATTAAAAAGGCAAGATCTGTAGATAGCAAAACTTAGGTAACACATTACAAAAAAAAATAGTTAAAGTGTCGGAGGTTACTTTAAATTTTGAATTATTTAAACTGGCACAGAATCGTGGTGGATAGCACAAACTAAGGGAGGCCTATTACTCAGCAGTGGGTGAAATCAGGCAATGGATGATGATGAAACTTGTATTCATTGGGAATATCCTAATGCCTAAACTGAAAAACAAAGATTTCTTTTGAATGTTAATTATTAATCATCTCAGCCATCCCCTCTTAAGGGAGGCTATGTCCAGACATAAGTCCCTTAAGAGGGGATTGTTGCCATACTTGCCACGCTTTTCAGGCGGGTGGGCGAGCGCAATACAGGATGTAAGAGTTCAATCAACCACATTGTGCCCTTAAAAAAACGTCTGCTTTTTTTAGGACTAGATGGTGCTGTGTGAATTTTTCAGCATCATGGTGATGTGGGGTGCAGGAAGTAGAATGTTGCCCCTCCTTTCTTGCAGTAAGAATCTAACAAGGGTTACCTTTGGAAGATGGATCTCCAAGTACATGGAGGTTATTGCCATAATCGCCACGGAAGCTGGCGGGTTGGCGAGCGCAGTACGGGATGTTAATACACGACAGGACGCTGCTGCCCATCTTCCGCAAGTATCCCTTGCATCTACGGGCAAGAGAAGAGAGGAAAAATTCTACTGCCGGCACCCCATGGGATTTTTAATAGACCTTCTCAAAATAATTTTGATTTTCACATCCTGCCAACATGCCCACTGATGTAGATTCTGTTTTACACTTCTTAAAACTAATTGTAATAAGAGATCTGACCTTTCTAAATTTAGAGCTGTCAGCGTAAAATTGGGTCTATTTGTTCCGTTTTAATTTTAGAATGGCACTAACTGAATAGCTATATGTCATTTTAGTTCGTTTTACGTCCATTTAATTAGCTTTAGCTAGTAAGTACCACAACAAAATCACCACCAATATGTCACATCTAAACCTTTTAGCTAACGGTCGTGTCATCTACTGAACCACGAAAATGTCAAGGCACTATATCCGATGTCCGATTGTGATGAAATAAGATAAACATAACTTGCTCGGATTTGACAGCAATAATTAGGATTTTGTCACGTTGTGTGTCTATCTGTCACGTACTTATACCCATTAGAGGCTAATACACGATGGTATAAATACATTTTTAAATGAAACTCGTCACATAACGTCCTACAACCCTGTCGAGGAAACAGCGGATATGGAGCTTATTGTGGTAAAAAGATCAGTAATATAAAGTTTTGTGCTTACAACTATAAAGTGACTAAAAGATTTATCTTTAATACATAATTCATAATTCATTTATTGTTTGTGAATCAGGTACAAATAGTTAGGTGGTAGGCGACAATACATTTCGTTCTCTAGATTCTGCCACTAGGGCATACAAACATTAACAAACACGATTCATAAGATACTTAAATTATTAGAAACAGTATGCATCATTTAACTATACAATAAATATTATTAAAATGTGATGTTATAAAAACTAGGTAGGTACTTAAAATAAAATTAAATTTTAATAACAATAGATATAAATGTCAGTTTGAATAAACAATGTCAATAAAATTATAATTATATAAATTCCATTAATATGTAGTTACAAAGTTGTTTAATAGTCGGATCCATCAAAAAATCATTAATAGCATAGTACGCTTTTTCTACTAATAACTGCTTTAATCTGACCCTAAATTGGTCATCGGAAAGCTCGCGAACAGATTTAGGAATACGGCATTCCGCATCTACTACTGATGATATTCAGCGTGAACTGGTATTTATGCTATACGGGACATTTCTGCCTGCGACATTGTTAAATGCCTGGGCAAGCAAAATGATGACTAGGCAGGTATTAGTCAGAGGACGTCTCAAGCTGACTTGGCCGCTCATTTCCTCAAGATGTTTTCCTTCGCCGCTAAAGCACATGATAAATGTAAACATTTTTCATGAATGAATAATCCATTGGTTCTAGGCCGGTATAGAACCCACGACCGAAATATACACGAGCTCGAGTATATTTTGTTTTGGTGTAAGCACGCTTTACGTACTTACTCGGATGAAGTAGGTTACTTACAAAATGTCAATTTAGGACTAGAGTAAAGTTGTAAGTTGATTAAGGATGTATTATAATGTATCTACTAGCCCGAAAGGGAGTGATCCTGCCCCCCTCCCTCCTGGCTCAAACCCTCCCTTTTGGGTTAGTACACAAAATGTGTTTAAAAATACCTACAACCTGCCATTCTGTGGCAGCATAAAATCATCAACGAAAAAAAAATTAGTCTGTATCTAATACGTACTTACTAACAGTATTTTTTTGCAGATCCTATTAGCCTTGGAGCTGATAGCTGCAGAAAAGCTGCACCGAGGATACTTACCACCGCCGGGAGCCAAATTTTCCGGAGGAAGCTCAGAAGACCTGCAAACGCCTCTTGAATATCCTAAAGAAACTCCAAATAATGTCCCAAGAGGCTTTAAATATCCTACTGCCTATAGCAAAAATGCTGATGTTAACTTCAGTAGTCTTGCAAACATGCCTATTATATCAGTGCCGGAAAGTATAGGGCAGAATTACCAGCCAAATATTTTTGGAATGTATGGTGGCAATCCTATGATCATAAAATCATATGGAAATAATATCGACAACCCTTTAGACGATTTGATAACATCTGATGTAGAGGGCAATGCTCCTCAAATACATTTCATACCTAATGAAAGTGAACTCTTGCCTCTAAATCAAGAGAACGTCCTTAAGTATCTTCCTACAACAGTAAAACCAAACGAAGCAACCACTCATAATACTATTGCTCAAAATAGAAGTCAAAAGATAAATTACAGAAAATCCATAAGACCTCGCGCAGATATTGATAAAAACGCTCTGACTCTCAACTACAAAACCGTTCAAAACCCAGACACATATTCTTACAATTTTGATACTTCGAACGGAATCCATAGAGATGAAAGTGCTTCAACTTTGAATGGAGTCAAAGCTAAGGGATCATATTCGTATAAAGGAGACGATGGTAAAGTGTATTCTCTGACATACACTGCTGATGAAAATGGCTTTCAGCCGAGAGGGGATCATTTACCAGCAATTCCTGTAGCCATACAACGAGTTATAGAACAAGCAAAAAGGGACAATGAAGCAGGAATATTCGATGATGGTAAGTATTTATTTGTGCCCATCCCAAAAGATTTTGTGTGGAAATAGTGCGTACCATATTTAATATTCATAAATATTTATTTCAGGAACCTACAAAGAAAATAAATACGGTCATATGAAATACGAAGGAACGGTCAATCGTTTTTTGTACGGATTATCAAAAAACAAAAACAGAAGAAAGGATTTTGCAAATAGAGGCATTTTTCAAACTTTTACTAACAATGGTGCTAAAACTGAACATTTTAAAAATGATACTAAAGATAAACGACGTATGAATGAAAATAATAAACTTCTGCGTATGAAAAATGTTAAAGTCTATAAAACTCAACAAAACATCCAAAATAACAGGAAACAAGATGAACATAGTTATCATCAATTAGCGAAAGCTTTACAAAACCAACACCTATATCACAGTAACCAACCAAGAATTAAAACATCCAGTGAAAGAAAATCTACAATAGGATTTAAAGCTTTGGTAAATCGAAACGAACAGATTCAACAATATAAAGCCAATTTTACAAATAAATTAGTGAATAATATAACTCTCGAAAGCTCGCAATACATTCATGGTGCTATCAAAAATAATAGACCTGAGACAACTTTCCAGGAGGGGTATGTCTATGTTCCGCCAAAAAATATTTTTATCGAAGGAAAATATCAAGACAAACAGTTGAATGAAGAGACATTAAGCACTCCAGTATCAGATAGTTACAATATAGATCAAAGAGTTAACACTGATAACTTTTCTGAGAATAATTTCACAGAGATGACACAATTTTATGCAATAACAGAAGAACCACTTTCGCCGCAAATACACGACAGAGGGTTTTACGAAAACACAAGTCCTGATATAGATCAGTTTGAAAATTTAAGAACTGTTACAGGAAATCCGTTAAATAGAAACATACTTGCGCTTACAACTCAGCTCCCTTACAGTAATAGATACGTGAACCCATATGGTCAAGAATTTACAAAAGAAATTGTTAAGCAAGAAGATAATGTCCTGACTGAAAATAAGGATGAAATTTAAACAAGCACCTACCATTCTACAACCCCAATGCCTTCGGAGGTAAAGTATAAAATTGAATCTTATAATGATAAAAGCCATTCTGAAACAACCTCATCTGAATATGTGCAAACTGTATCAAATTCCGATGCAAATTTCCAAAAAGAAGGATATTTTAATACACTCTCCGAAGTAACCGCAACGTTTGAAGACTTTCCTACATCGACACAGAGTCCAATTATAAGAGATGATGGATTTGGAAGACCTATTCAGGAATATACATATACCGAATCACCTAACCTTGTTAACTTACAAGGCTCACCTAATGATGACTATGTAATAACTGAACCAAAATCGTCACCATTTGGTAATGAATACGAAGCAGATTCTAAGAATGACAAAACTCTTACTCCTACTGATAAATCAATCACACAAGCGACTAATTCATATGGTTTTACTGTAACCGCAGACGATATAGACATCGTACAAGATTCAAATGATTCAGTAATTGGTGAAGACTTCAACGGACCGATGCAGCCACAACGATACGACCCCAAAAATGGATATTATTATTGAACGACTAAAAGTGTACGTAGAAACGTACTTCGTACGAAAACAATGTTTGAATAAAATTATTATTAAATTGTTTGCATAAGATGCTTAAGAAAACACATTTTCTATAATTTATTTTCGCGGAGCGTAGGAAATACCGAATGATAAATGTCATGTGTCTAAATAAGTGTTTAATACGAATGTCAATGGATATTATATTGTGTCCAAGAATCTGGCTACCTTCGGAAGATTGGTAGCAGCATCTTTCCGTACATAAATATATCGTACTGCGCTCTCCAACCCGCCTGCCAAGCATGGTGAGTATGGCAACAACCCCTCATGATCTTAGAGATCCACGAGGAAGGCATAAGTCCAGCTGTGGGTGTAGACGGCAGCAGTGTGATGATGATGATGTTGGTAAACGCAAATTCATAAACCGTTTAACTTTTAAAACACTTTTAAGTATACCTTAAGAGTATTTTGAAAGTTAAACGGTTTTTGAGTTTGCGCTCATCAACAACATCTTTCACTGTTATGTTGGACGGTTTAAAAAGCCTGTTCATTCAGACTACAGAAAATATCAAACATTACAATTTACTAAATAAAACAATACATTTTAATTGAAAGAGGACATAATCGATTTTATATTTTTTTATTATATACCTATTATATTAGGTGTCCCGGCGAACTTAGTAAGGTATCGCACCTACTACTCTACAACTCTACTACCTAAATTACCCACAAATATAATCAGCTTGACTTTTATGATATATTATTGAACACATATATAAATAATTGACAACCAAAAAATTACATCACCCATATTATACATCCAAATTTATAAGAAAATATGTTTATTTCTGTTAACTCCTATGATGTTGTTTAAGTAGACAAATCCAAAAAAATTTAGATCATTGAAGTCGGTCCAGCCGTTCCCTAGTTATATAAGTGGTGTAACTAACCCGACTTTATTGTGTATAATACTAGCCGCACTCCGCGGTTTTACCTGTGTAGTTCCCACTCCCATAGAAGTACGGGGATACAATATAGCTTATTAATTAAGGATAATGTAGCATTATGATGGTGAAAGATTGTTGAAAATCGGTCCAATAGTTTTTGAGTTTATTTGTTACAAACATACAACACACAAAATACTTGCCAAATCTTTCCTCTCTATGATATTAATTATAGATTTAAAATCATTAAATGTTTGAAAGTTTAGTGCTTTACCTTTTGAGCGCGCTGCGGAAACTAACATCCTAAGCTTTTGACAGATTGCCTACTAAGGGTGAGCTCTATGGTTCCAATACAAGTCGGCCCAGTTTATAATTCAAATATCAAAAACATGATAAATAAATTATCTTGTTTATATCTCTACGTTTTATTATTTAAAAATGCTAAGGGTGTTATTTTCTATCAGTGCTTCAGATAGACCAAGAAACATACTATGAGCATTCACTCTATAGGGGTTTGGTGGCTTTTCTTTTGCCTTGTTCTTCCATATACAGACTCATCAAACAAGAAACGCAAATGAAAACTGATACGGTCAATTTTGGTTGTTTTTATAAGAAAAATATATCGTTATATAGTTTGTTATTCATACCAAAGCATCAAGACATTACAACTAAAAATGTGGTGCAATTGTTGAGATATGGGGATTTATTTATCGATATTTTTTCTCCGAGCATTACTCTTGAAGATATGCCCGGATTTTCATGAAACTTAAACACAGGGAGAATTAACTAACACACGGTTAGTAGCCGATTAAAACGCAGGAGATTGCAGGTTCTACTTACGCCACAAATCAAGTTCAAATGCAATGAGACTTCGCTCGCACGTTCGTGACGAACAACAAGTAATAGTAATGTTTAAAAGAAGGTTACACACAAAAGAAAATAATTGATAATAAATACTTTATTGTCTATTCAACATGAGCAGTAACGGAGTTAGTAACGGTAACCATCCCTAGAGTCAAAGCTCAAACGTCCAAATCCATTTGCTCTTTAGGCGAAAGGTGGCAGATAAGCTTTCTCAAAAGAAGCACTGCTTCCAGATTTGAAGGCTGATGCAGAAGCACCAGTGGAAAGAGAAGTGTTAGCGACTGTGTTTCTGGAGAAGGCAGCGTTGGTGACAACAGCGTCATCGTTGTTGCTGTTGAAGGAGTTCTGTTGGTAGTTCTGCTGAATGTTGCTGCTGGCGTATTTGGTTTCATGGTATGAACCTGTTTAATATTACATATAAGATTACATACAAAGTAAAAAAAACGTTTTAACAAACAAGCTTTCCTTTAAACGTTCATTTTCGAATTATTATCAGCAGGCCATTTTATTTGATACACATATTATAGGAATCTATTAAAAATAACTAGTCCGCCATCTTGGGTGTTCCGCCATGTTGGATTCAGAATGACGTCATTTCATTTTTTGAGTTATTTTCAGCAAGCCCTTTTATTTTTTGATACCTATATTATAGGAGTACATTAAAAAAAAGTAGTCCGCCATCTTTAGTCTTCCGCCATGTTGGATTCAGAGTGACGTCATTTAATTTTTTAAGTTATTCTCATCAAGCCCTTTCATTTAATACCCATATTATAAGAGTACATTAAACGTAAGTATTCCGCCATCTTAGGTGTTCACCATGTTAGATTCAGAGTGACGTCACATAGCTGACCAAGTGACCATGCAATGTCATCCTAAGAAAACTGTATAAAAAATTTCAGCTCAATTGGTTGAAGATATCGGCTTCCAAATTGAGTTGAAAGATTCCGCGAACAAACATAATACATACAGGGCAAGCTAAATAAAAGCTTGTAAAAATACCTAGACCAGGATCAAATATCTGCAAACCAATCAAAAAAATTTGTCCTGTGGCGAGAATCACCTCCGCGACGTCCTGCGTATCATTCGGCGATAAGACCAACTGAGCCACGGAGGCATACAATCATACAAATCAAAACATGATTTACATTCTCTTATGATAGCTATAAAATCTAGCATCTCGTTTATTTAATAGGACTACCATCAAGAGTACACATTTACACAAACTCAACACGTTTTTATACATGGGACTAAGGGCCCCCAATTAAAGGCTACAACATGCATACAATTAAGCGCAACTTAACAAAAAGTAGGTACTTTGGACTCACACAACTTTGTGAACTGGTTTGTTCATTGCTTGAAATAGTATTCTTACTGCTTTGACCCGCTGAGTGAGCTGCTTACCATCTATTTGTCACTATGTCGCAGAATATTTAACAGGGTAGGTAGGTACTCCTAGATTAAAATTAGAAGTAAGTCAGATGTTTTTTACTATAGTTATTTTTAAGTTTAGTGTGTGTCTAATAAATTTTAATGTATTTCTTCGTATTTCTTCTTCAATCATTTGCATTCAGAAAGTATGATTTTGTGAAGTGGAGCTGATAAAGAAGACCACAGATGGTAAATATAATGAATGATGGCATTCGTGCAATCATTCAATCTTCAATATTACAAAATTTATGGGTGACCACGTCGAAAGATGGCTATTATAATATTATATCCCTATTCACTAATCATGATACTTACCTACACATCATCAACATCAAGGTTATTGTTTTTAAATTAAATAGAGTATTTTTTTGTAATAATGTATCCCTCAATCTATAGTCACGTAATACCGCAGGTTTAATATGGTAAATTTAGGTCATAACAGTTACCTACTGTCCTAAATTTAATCCTGCGGTTGGGTTTTTTGTTTCACCTAAAAATGTTTACTTGATACCAGTTCTGATGATAGGATCCACGATATATCAAGGGAAACATTCAAATGTAATAAGCATGCTTATAGCGGTTTCGGTATTTTCAGCTGGCAACTAGGCGTTTTGACATAATGTTTTTTGTCCGAGGATAACTCTTAACGATGATCGGATTTTGATGAAATTTTAAACTTCAAGAGATCAGTAAAACTCGATTGTTGTGGGGCAATTTTGATTTATGGGGTAGTTTTTGAAATATGAGTATTTGTTAATCGATGTTTATGAAATTTAAACTCAGAGAGGCTTTATTAGTTTAAATTAGATTTGTTGCAGGTTCTATTTTCGCCACAAATCACGTTCAAATACAATGGGACTTTATTTAAAGAAGTCGCTCGCTCGTAGTTCACGGCGAGCAACTAGTATATGTACTTACACGCTTTTAATTTAATAATAATAATTTCAGTCTCGCTACCGCTGTCATTATGCAAAAACTGGGTAAATCTTGGACACTCCCATAACGCCGTTTGCAGCGGCAGAGCTACAGTTTATGATTTATCACATTCTTATATTAAGTACGTCACTAGTTAATAAGTAGGGGCGTATTAGAGTGTCGCTCTGTTGTCTTCCTAGGATCGTTAAGGGTTGAAAAAGACATTTAATATAAAATGGATAGAAATTTTGAATGTTCTAACTGGAAACCAACCACGTGATACGTATACTTTTAACAGATAATCGTACATTCTATACTTTCACGACGAAGACGTAAATGTTTAAATGAAAACCAGCTTGAGTTTAATTTTATCTTCCAAAAATACTTTATTATTAATCGTATATTACTAGTAATCGTTTATTACTAATTTTAAGTTCTTTCCATCCTCCATTCAAGTAGGCCCAGAAATAAACTGATCTAGTAGTTTCAATTTCACTTGTTCTTCCACATACAGTCAAAGAAGAAATGCAAATCTAAAGTAAACGGATAATTTAATTAGTCTATTTTTGTGTCTTGGTTTTTTAGGCAAATCAACACGAATTCTTATGCGGTAAGCTACCAATCTCCTTCTGAAACAAGGTTTTTTGTTCCGAAAATAATACGACGGGAAATTAAATAATTCACATAAATACTTTATTCACTATTCAACACGATCAGTTAGTAACGGTAGCCATTCCTGGAGTCAAAGCTCTGACGTCCTCTTTGGGCAAAAGGAGGCAGGTAAGCTTTTTCAACTGAAGCACTGCTTCCAGATTTAAAGCCTGATTCAGAAACACCAGTGGAAAGTGGAGTGTCAGTGACTGAGTTTCTGGAGTTGGCAGCATTGGTGACAACTGCATCGCCATCGTTGCTGTTGAAGTTGTTCTGTTGGTAGTTTTGGTGGATGTTGCTGCTGTCGTATTTGGCTTCGTGGTATGAACCTGTTGAAATAAAAAAATATTTTATAAAGCCATTGTACCTATGTTGTAGAGAAAAACACCGAAAGGAAAACTGGGGCAACTTAGACATTTTGTAGGTTTTAAAAGATAAGTCTGAGTGTGCTTTATTGATGCTAAAACAACCAAAAATTTGCTGACGCTGTATAACACTGTGCAATCTAGGTACAGTGTCAACAAATTTCGTGTTGCGATGGTTTAGCTCACAATAATAATTTCAAGAGGTCCCTTACCATCGTCAAAGATGCCAGCAGCCCCATCGCGAGCGTTCTGCTCCAGAGCCTTCAGAATCTCCTCGGGCACCGGGGGCGCGGTGGGGATGTGGTCGCCCTGGGGCACGAAGCCGTTCTGGTCAGCGGTGTATCTAAAAATACGTTTACCTTTAGTCAATTCGAACACGTATGTCTACTGCATAGATTTTTTAGTAATATAAATCACCTATTATTTTTTACAAGACGTTGACATATTCTTTCGTAAAATAACATTTTATACAATACTGATCACTTTTCTAACATAATTTATAAAAGTTTCATCCAAAGAATAAACACTGAATACTTAAAGCAGTCTGATGCACACACTGTGGTTTATGATTAGCAGGTTTTCTGTTGATCGACCCTCATAATTTTAATAACAATAACTTACCTGATAGAGTAAACTTGGCCGTCATCACCGGTATAAGAGTATCCACCCTGAGCTTCAACACCATTGGTCGCCACTCCACTTTCCTCAGCGTAGATACCATTCTCAGTCTCGTAAGCATAAGCGTAGGTCTCTCCATCATTGGAGTTGTCCTGACGAATGATAGCAGCGTTACGCTCCAACGCCGCTTGAGCGCGTTCAGGACGAGCTTCGTAGTTTCCGAAATTATTTACATTGTTGAACTCCGCGTTAGAGACAACTTCTTGAGTTTCAAAGTCTCTGTTCCCATTTTGGGGGAATTGGTTGCCGGTTTGGGCGAATCCGTTGTTTTGGTAGTTGTTCCTTGAGACGGGAGCTTCGAGGAAGTTTCCAGATCCTCCAGAGGTTCCAGCATGGGAGGGAGGAAGATAAGTCCTTTCCAATTTAGCGCCATGGGTCAAGGCGATCGATGCTAAGATGATGAACTGAAAATATGAAATGAAAACAACATAATTTAAATATTGGTAGAAATTTCGAAGAAACCTAGTTCAATATAGAGAATAGATTTACTTATAATAGAATTACACGCTTAATACGAGCTTTAACGGTGAAGGAAACATTGTGAGGAAACCCGCGGCTTAGTTAGCTTCAGACGTATTGACGTATTCCTTCCTCTGAATAATAGCTGACTAAGCTGAGAGGATGGTATAGGTGCTGGGCAAGCCTAATCCATCTTACAATGTCCCAGGCACTACAGCGTCCTGTACATTATGATTACCAGTTGCTAACGCTGTATAAATCATCTATAATAGATGCAAAGGCCTTACTTTTTATACAGAATTAGTTATGTATAGAATATATATATAATTTAAGGAATTAAAAAATATCTTATAACGTAAAGACGTAAATTTTACAGGACAATGATTATAATATTAAATTTTATAAATAAATAAATAATTCTAAACAATTCATACAGCATCATCTAACCCCAAGCTAACAAGTGCTTGAGTTATGGTTACTAGATGACTGATATACTAAATACATTATACAAGAAAATATATATGTATAAGAAAAAAATACTAGAGGTATATAAGTAATATCGTAATTTTTTCTTATATATAGACAAACATCCAGAACACCCTAAACAATTATCCGCAGATCGTACAGATATTTGTCCCGAGGCGGGAATCGAACCCGTAACCTCTTGCGTGGCAGGCGTACCTTTGCCCGCTGCACCACAGAGGTCGTCAAATATATTTAGCCTATAAGATTATACATAAACAAAATAACTCGAGGATGTCGTATTATTCACTGATAGCTAAAACTGAAAAAGCTTATAACAATGTGCTTTAATTGATAACTCAATATTATAATAATAATATTATATTTTTCTGTGTTTCTCTTTGTGAAATTTATGTTTTATGGTGAATGTTCAATAAAGAGTTTATCTATCTATCTATCTATCTATCAATACGTATATCAAATTTATATAAATGTAATTTAATATTACCACTCTCATTGTACTTCTGTAATACCTCGATGGTGCACTACCAGTGACTGATAAAATTCAATGTAGCATCACATATTTATAGTGAAGCTTACTCTTATCGGTCTAGTTTGGAGATGTTCTAAGCTCGTGCATTTCATAATCTTTGAGAAGGTGTAGCACGATCTAATTGTAGTGGATAGTTTTATACCGAATGCAATCAAAACATCTGCATGTTAAACATATTTTTTTTTTAACCGACTTCAAATTAGGAGAATGTTTTCAAGTCAATTTTCTTTACAGTCTTTTTTAACCCCCAAAAAAAAAGGGGTTTTATAAGTTTGACCGCTATGTGTGTGTGTCTGTCTGTGGAACAGTAGCTCTTAAACGATTGGACCGATTTGCATGCAGTTTATAAATTATTTCCTCATACATTTTTTCCGTCCGACTTTAAATTTACTTAACATAAAAAGAGGTAGGATAGGCTTTTGGTGAAAATCTTTGACTTGAAGTATATGAAAAACTGAAATTATGCTAAAATCCTGTTCTAGGCCTCCTTGTACCAGCCACAGAATTGGGTCCTGTGCTGTGCTTACCCAGGAATCGCCCGTGACTGCTCTTATGTCCTCGATCCACCGCGCCATCAGACGACCACGACTTCTTTGGCCGGTCCTCAGCCACCATTCGTTCAAAGCTTTATTCCACCTGCCATCACCTCGTCTAGCCAAGTGTCCAGCCCAATTCTATTTAAGATTCGTAACCCTCACTGCGTTGTCTTGGATTATAGTCAGAAAAATTACTTAGGGCCTAAGGGCTTGTGCTCCCCCACTTAAAGAAGGTCACAAAATGCGCACAATTAAGCACAACTAAATAAAAAGACGGTACTAAAGGTACCTTCTAGGTATTGAAGGCACTCGTAAAATGTCATCAATAAATAGTAATCAAAATAAAAGCTACTGACTACATTCGACATGACACCATCCAAACATAATCTAAATTGGTAACTTTCTATAAGGTCTTTCCGATGATAGTGACCTAGTATATTATTCATTATCATCATCTCAGCTGTAGGACTGCTAGCCACGTCCACAACTGGACATCGGCCTGCCTCATGGATCTCCAAGATTAAAAGTAAAGAGGGGATTGTTGCCATACTCGCCACGCTTGGCAGGCGGGTTGGCGAGCGCAGTACGGGCACGGGCAAATGAGAAGAGGGAAAATTCTTCTGCCGGCGAACCCATCTATTATGAAATTCAATTTATACCAATATATATCTGCTGTGGGGTGCCGGCTGTAGAACGTTACCCGTGCTCTCATGCCGGTGGATGCATCAATAAACGTATTTTCATTTCATTTTCATTTCAATGTATGATTTTGTTAAGTAGAACTGTTAAAGAAGACCACAGATGGTTATTAAAACTCTTAAATATTACAACATTCACGGGTGACGATGTCGAAAGATGGCTAAGACACAGATAATATAATACACTAGTAGCTAAGATAATAAATCCCTATCCACTAATCATCATACTTACCTCTACATCATCACCAGGGTAATTGGAATGGAATTTAATGGATTAATAAAATTTGCGCCGTGGGGTGCCAACAGTAGAATGTTACTACTCCTATCATACCCATGCATGCAGTAAAAGCCTGCTAAGGGATACCTTCGGAACATGGGCAGCAGAGTCTTTCCGTGTATCAACATCCCGTACTGCGCTCGCCAACCCGCCTGCCAAGCGTGGTGAGTATGGCAACTACCCCTCATGGAGATCCATGAGCGAGGCCTGTGTTCAGTATTGGACGTTTTACGGCTGAAACGAACGAATAAAATTTGTGTAAACTGGAATCCCTCAAGGTAGGTTTCACCCAATAATGTTTGCTTGACCCCAGTTATGATGATGGGATCCACGATATATCAAGGGAAATATTCAAATGTAATAAGCATACTTATAGCGGTATTTTCAGCTGGCAACTAAATGGAATGTTTGTATGTATTCATGTTCGCAACATTTGTCCAAGGATAACTCTTAACAAATGATCGGATTATGATGAAATTGGAGATTTTTATTGATATATCAAAAAAAATCCATTGTCGTGGGGAAATTTCAATTTATGGAGTAGTTTTTGACATATGGGGATTTATTCACAGCTAGATAATGCTGTATGATTTTTCCAGCATTATTTATTTATTTATTAATCGATGTATTTTGAAATTTAAACGCAGGGAGATTTTACTAGTTTGAACTTGATTTGTTGCAGGTTCTATTTTCGCCACAAATGAAGTTCAAATGCAATGGGACTTTATTTATAGAAGTCACTCTTTCGTTCTTAGTTCGCGCCGAACAACTAGTATACATTTGTAATTAAATATTAATCATTTCAATGTCGATACCGCTGCCATTATGTAAAAACTGGGCAAATCTTAGACACTTCGATAACGCCATTTTCAGCGGCAGGGCAATGAGTCACAGTTTATGATTTGTCACATTCTTATACTAAGTACCCATCTAGTTAGCATTTTTTATAAAAATCTAGGTGTATTCAACCTTTTTGTACCCCTACTGCATTTAATTATTTAAAAACAGGTGGCTACATTATAAAAAAATATTTAAAATTTAATTTTTACCTCTCCAAAATTAGCAAAACAGAAGTGAGTTTTTAAAAAAAAACGTAAAGAACGAGATGCCCGGGCCATCCTATTGTTATTTTTTATTTAGCCACAAAAAAGCCTACAAAGTACCGTATGTCCATGTGCATAGAGTTGATGTGGCTTGAAATAGCACGGACACATAAAAAATTTACTGAACGATTGGAGATTGAATAGCTGCCTGCACCTTAACAAAACAAATAATTAAAAAAATCTGACTGGAGTATACCACAAAAAAGTGGCAATCTACCAGTTTTTTTTTTTTCATCATTGAATATTGCAAATCATCATCATCATCATTTCAGCCGTAAAACTTCCACTACTGAACTAAGGCCTCCCTCATGGAGATCCATGAGGGGTAGTTGCCATACCCACCACGCTTGGCAGGCGGGTTGGTGAGCGCAGTACGGGATGTTGATATACAGAAAGACGCTGCTGCCCATCTTCCGGAGGTGTCCCTTAGCAGGCTCTTACTGCATCCACGGGTAGGAGAGGAGGGGTAACATTCTACTGCCGGCACCCCACGGCAAATGCAAATGGCAAATGCTTAGCTCAAACTTATTGAGTTTAACCACATAACACTAATTTAGTGAAAAATACAAAAATAAGTATTAAGTCATGTTACAAAATTTGTAATACTTTCAGTTGATAATATTTTTTAACAGCAACCCTCAAATAGAGGTAAATTTTAAAATATAGGCTGTGTGCTTTAGAGTCAAGTCTCGCCATGCCTTAAAAGAAATGTCAAAATAGAAGTTGACATTTTTAATTAGTTGACAGTTATTTGAGACTTTAGTGTGTAATTTGCGTCCCTAGAGACGCAAAGTTTTCCACGCTATGTTCACGTAACTTCAAGCGATCTTTCAATCAAGCTACTTTACGAGCATGAGAAATAAAAAATACATTTAAGGGTAGCTCTCACTACTTTTTGGGAAGAATTATTACAAACGAGAGAGACTAAACACACTTTTACGGATGATTGGTTGGGATCTTATATGTTTCTGAAACCGATTATTAATAAATTACTATATAGTTCTCTTATCAAAATTTAGCAAAAGTTTTGTGAATCCTGAACAAGCGTTTTGCCAGCCCATGAACGGGCTCGGCATGAAAGGTCGGAATTGACTTTTTTCAAAACCTTAGGATATCTGCAGGCCATTTTGGCTACAAATCAATTTTAGTAAAATTAATCATTCCACAAAATGTTCCTTTTCTCAAAAGGTTTTTGGCTAAGATACCAGAGTTTGTAATCCAACCGCCCATGGGCGGGCTTGGCGTGTCAGTTGAAAGGTTTCACCCGCCGCACTGAATGGGTCAAGGTTTTTTGTTTCGAAAATAATACGACGAGAAATTAAATAATTCACATAAATATTTTATTCACTATGCAACACGATTAGTTAGTAACGGTAGCCATTCCTGGAGTCAAAGCTCTGACGTCCTCTTTGGGCAAAAGGAGGCAGGTAAGCTTTCTCAACTGAAGCACTGATCCCAGATTTCAAGCCCGATGCAGAAGCACCAGTGGAAAGAGGAGTATCAGCAACTGAGTTTCTGGAGTAGGCAGCGTTGGTGACAACTGCGTCATCATCGTTGGTGTTGAAGGTGTTCTGTTTGTAATTCTCCTGGATATTGCTGTTGCCATATTTGGCTTCGTGGTATGATCCTGTTGGAATAAGAAATTAATTTATTAAGTCATTGTATGTTGTAGAGAAAAACATCGAAAGGAAAACCGGGGCAACTTAGAAATTTTGTAGTTTTTAAAAGATAAGACTAAGTGTGCTTGGTTGATGCTTAAACAACCAAACGTAAAGCCCCGTAGAAAAATTGCTGACGCTGCATAACTTTGTGGATTATAGGAACAAAAACAAATAAAAAAGCCGTGTTGGCCGAGTGGTATGTACCCCCGACTTTCAATCCGAAGGTCGTGGGTTTGATACCGGCCGTGCAGCAATGGATTTTAATTTCTTGAAAAATGTATGTGCACACTTAACACGAGCTGTAACGGTGAAGGAAACATCGTGAGGAAACCAGCGGTTTAGTTAGCTTCAGACGTATTGACCTGTTCTTTCCTCTGAATAATAGCTGACTAAGCTGAGAGGATGGTATAGGTGGTAATGGTGTTCCAGGCACTGCAGCGCCCCGTACAGCATGATTACCAGTTGCTGACGCTGTATAAATCATCTATAATAGCTGCAAAGGCCTTACTTACTATAGGAACAGCGTCAGAAAATTTCGTGTTGTAATGCTTTAGCTCACGATAATAATATAAAGAGGTCACTTACCATCGTCAAAAATGCCAGCGGCCTCATCGCGAGCGTTCTGCTCCAGAGCCTTCAGAATCTCTTCGGGCACCGGGGGCGCGGTGGGGATGTGGTCGCCCTGGGGCACGAAGCCATTCTGGTCAGCGGTGTATCTGGAAATGCGTTTACTTTATGTCAATAGGAGCACTTACGAGTATTATGTCTACTGCATAAATTTGTTAAAACCATGAAACAACTAAGTATTTTTTACAAGATTTATATATTAATTCAGACAATAACATTTTCTATACGCTGATGACTTTTTTTACGCAATTTATAAAATTCTTATTCAAAGAATAAACACTGAATACTTAAAACAGTCTGAGATGCACACATTGTGGTTTATGATTATTAGTTTTCATTGATCGACCCCCATAATTGATATCACCAACTTACCTGATAGAGTAAACTTGACCGTCATCACCAGTGTAAGAGTATCCACCCTGAGCTTCTACACCATTGGTCGCCACTCCACTTTCCTCAGCGTAGATACCATTCTCAGTCTCGTAAGCATATGCGTAGGTCTCTCCATCATTGGAGTTGTCCTGACGAAGAATAGCAGCGTTGCGTTCCAACGCCGCTTGAGCACGTTCAGGGCGAGTTTCAAAGTTTTCGAAATTGTTCACATTGTTGAACTCAGCGTTATTAGAGACAGCTTCTTGAGTTTTAAAGACTCCGTTCCCATTTTGGGGGAATCGGCTGCCGGTTTGGGCGAACCCGTTGCTTTGGTAGTTGTTCATCGAAACGGGAGCTTCGAGGAAGTTTCCAGATCCTCCAGAGGTTCCAGCATGGGAGGGAGGTAGGTAAGTCCTTTCCAACTTAGCGCCATGAGCCAAGGCGATAGATGCTAGGATGATAAACTGAAAAAAATATAAAAGCAATTAGGACGGACATTTTCTGGCGTTCTATGTTTTGAGTTGGTATTTTATTTGAGGAAGCAGATTTTTAAGTTGTGGAAAGCTTTCATAAACTCTTTATAATATAAATATTTTTAAAAAATAAATTTATTTTAATATTACCAATCTCATTGTAACTATTGGGATACTCCGATGATGCACTACCTGTGACTGATAAAGTTCAATGTTGCATACAATATTTATACCGAAGCTCACTTTTATCGATCTAGTTCAGAGATGTTCAAAACTCGTGTATTTCATAATAGATGAGTATGTGCAGCACGATACCGGTCTAATTGTGGCGGATGGCTGTATGCGATGAAGACGCATGAATTTTTGTAAAATTATCTTACCTGAATTACCAAAGTTTTTATACATACATTAAACTCCATGTATGCGAAAATATTAAAGCTCTCATTTTTTTATGTTAATCAGAATAATTAATTTTATTAGTAAATATATGTTTACAGGTCTGTTTAATAATAATATTCATAACATAATACAAAATAATAATAGTGAAAATCACTGAATTGAATAATTGAATAAAATATGTATATAAAAACATTAAATGAAAAATCATCAAAAAATTCAAATACATTACAAATAAACGTTTGGGTATCTCCGAAGACTTTTCAACACTGCGACATAGACACATTAGCGCGAGCTGCTCGTCTATAAACAAATAATAATAATAAGTTTGTAGACATAAACACATGAAATTTTAAATCTCATAGAAGTGTATTTATACAGAAACAATAAAGCTCATAGAAGTGTATGTATACAGAAAAAAGAAAACGAACTCTCTAATTAGCACAGATATCTTCGAAAGTTTAAAATATCTACAAAAGTTCCGCTATCAGACGGAAATGTCAAGACGCTGTCAAGGTGTTCCAAAAAATATATACCTACTTAAATCATATTCTGTGGCCCGGAACCCTAGGTGCAGGTGGCTCTTTACTGGTTTAATTTTAATTTAACCTTAGTAATTCAGTTAAGAGGATAGAGAATTATTAGGTACTTAAAATTTTCCTATTACTATGCTATATTTGCGCCTTAATAACTGAACTCAAAAGTAAGCAAAATGACTGACTACGTCTGACATAGAACCATCCAATCACGTTTAAATGGGTGGCTCTCTTTATGGACCTACCTTACGTACCAATGATAGTGACCTTGCGCATCATTACGTGTCGACTTGATACCTCCATAGACCTCGTGGTGTAAAAATTACATAGCTACTTACAGACATTATACTTATGAAGATTCTATAGGTTTTAAGTTGAAAATCTTTGAGCCTCGTTCAATAGCCGAGCTTATTGTTTGTTTTTTTTTGCACATATTTTTCTCGGGTCGGGTACTTTTTATGTACGAGTATGAGAAGTATTTATTCAGTTATTTATTTTTTCTTTCAAAAACAGGTGCTCTTAAAACAAGCTCTGCTTACCTTGACGCTGTGTGGTATGTGAAATTTCCAACGTTATTTATAGAGACTTGTACTTAGTAATTTTTATCATTTAAGTAAATTTTAAGTATTTTTGTATTGTACATTATAAATGTTCATTCATTAATAAAATTCATAATTGATTGATTCAGAATAAATAACAACTAATGTTATTTATTTTGTAAATTGACTCATTAATTCTTTTTTATTTTATAAATTTGACTGAAGTATTTATTTGATTTATGCCACATTCGTCCCTATTGATATTATTAATTTTGACCACACAAAAATGTGAGGTCAAAGTTGCCAGTCTGGCTATATCCGTGTATGCGAAGTTCACATCCTCAAATGGCTTATGTATTTCGTTATTATAATGATTGTATAAGTTGAACTTGAAGACTGGCTCTAACTGAGCTTCTATGGTAGCTTCGTGATCATAAATAAACTCCCATGGTAGCATCATGACCTTTATAATTGCTGTTCGAAAAATATAATGCTTTGATTACGTTTGTTTTTATCTATTTAGGTTAGTGTGAGACTGATTTCAACCTCATTTGATTATTCTTAATAATACGGGAATGCCGAATCGCCCTGGGGTAGTGAGGCAGTAGAATATCACCCCTTCTTTCATGCCCGTGGATGCAGTAAGACCCTGCTAGGGAATACCTCCGGAAGATGAGCAGCAGCGTCTTTCCGTGTATCAACATCCCGTACTGCGCTCGCCAACTCGCCTGCCAAGCGTGGCGAGTATGGCAACTACGCCTCTTGGAGATATCCATGAGGGATGCATGTGTTCAGTAGTGGGCGTTTTACGGCTGAAATGATTAAACGGGAACTTAGATATATTTTTCATTTAGAATATTTTGAGCCAATAAAATATTAAAATGCACATCAAAATGCATGTAGGAATTTTTGCATGCAAAAAGGTCCCCAACAACGGCAAAATAGTAATATTTATAGGTTGTGCCTGATTGATTTATATTTTGCTTTACGCAAAACATAAATTACATCTTATCGGGAAAGCTAATGACCTTAATAAATAAATGACAGATGGTGATACCCGGAGTTTATGAAACAGTGTGTCTACCATGAGTTGTCACTGTTAGATCGTCTGCCGTTACTACAGTAGTAACAATACGTTATTATGACATTTGTCAGATTTGTAACTGACGGTACCAAATTCTTAGCAAATGAAGTCCAAACTACAGTCGCTGTTCACTACTATTTTACCTCAAGTAGGTAGGTACTACTAATCATTACTATTATGACTATTATGGAGTTGCATTCATTACTATTATGACTATTTCGGCTATACTCGCCACGCTTGTCAGGCGGATTGTAGTGTTAAATTGAATTCAACACATAATTATAATATTATATAATATATGTATATTTTGCTGTCTGGCTTTCTTTGACGATGTTACAATGAGCTTCTCTCAATCAAACTGCACTTGAAGACCTAGACTGATTTTTAATCGTGATACAACCCAAAGGTCAATCATGTCTAGATCGTGCCAACTGCAATTACGTTGATGAATTAATAAATAAATAGTTTAAAACGTGTAATTATTTGTTGCAAAATACTGACATCCTGTCATAAAACGAATTAAGATCGTTTAAAATAAATTGGGTCGTACGCTTCTTAGTTTGATATTGAAGATAATCGCGGAAGAATTTAGGAACAGTAATCTACCTACTTATGTTTTTATTTTACGTTAATATTCCTTTCATTTATTACATTAACGTATACTATTATTTACCCGCGGGGTGCCGACAGAAGAATGTTACCTCTCCTCTCTTGCCCGTGGGCACAGTAAGAATGTGCTAAGGAATACCCCCGGAAAATGGGCAGCAGCATCTTTTTGTATATCAATCCAGTACTGCACCCTCCAACCCGCCTGCCAAGCCTGGTGAGTATGGTACAACTCCCTTGACAGACTGGTTGGCTAGCACACGGGGTGCTGATACACAGAAGGGCACTGCTGCCCCTTCCTCCGATGGTGTACCTTGGCAGATTCCTACTGCATCCACGGGCAAGAGAGGAGGTGCAACATTCTAATGCCGGCACCTCACGGCAACGACGACTTACCTTGCATGCGTGTAACTACTTAATTTAAGCACTTGCACAGTTTATCATTTTGTAAATCGTAAACTTGGCAGCTAATAAGCTATTTTAGATAAACCTTGCCCGCGAAACGTGATACCTTGGCATACTTTAAAGAAGCACAAATTAAGGTGGCTAGAGTTTCACATACTCCAAGTACATCTAATTTTGTTCAGAAATTCATAAGTTCAGTCACTTTATTTCGTAGTTTGTATTACAAAATATAGACACGTCCACTTACATTATAAATAAAATATATTTAAATTATGTTAACTATAATATATATAACTATAAATAAAGGGGAGTAAGGGGTCCCACTAATATCTTTAGGACCCAAGTCAACCTTACATGCAAGCGGTACCCTGCTGCATAACAGACAAGGCTCTGACGCATTACCCACCCACCCGCTCTGGACCAGTGTGGTGGGTCTAATAAGTAGTAAGTCCAATCCCCTTCCCTTCATGACAAATAAATTCAGGAACCGGCCCTAAGTCCGGCTTTCGGTGGCAGCACCGCCGATGACAGTAGGCTGGTGCCCACTGAAGCACGGGGCGCATACAATCCCCGAGCGAGTTTCAACTGTCACACGACTACGGCTCGTTTAATGGATACCGATCAGCTGAACATCTTAATACGGTGCGCCGGAACCCCTATCCGCAACCCGGGGACGTGCCACGTCGGAGCGCCACTTCTCTACCCACTGGGATAACCCAGCAGGTCCGTGGACCCTCCAACTACCCTATTAATACCCTACAACTACCCTACAATTACCCCTTTTAGAAATAAAAAACTTATAAATACTTTTTTTTAGATTAGTAGAATTAGTAGGATACGATATTTTACTTTAAGTTTATCTGTGTAAAATTTTTGTTCATTCAATTTAAAGTGTGTTCATTCATTCAACGAGCTCTGTGGCGCAGCGGGCGATAGTCCGCCTGCGACACAAGAGGTTGCAGGTTGGATTCCCGCCTCGGGACAAATGTCTGTACTATCTACAGATCGGGGTGTTCTATATGTTTTTCTATATATAATAAAAAAAATATAACTATGTAGTATAATGTATTACGTATATCAGTCATCTAGTACCCATAACACAAGCTCTGCTAAGCTTAGGGCTAGATAATGCTGTGTAGAGGATTCTCCAGCACTATTTATTTATCTATTCATTCTCTCTACCTACAAACCTCAGACTCAGACTGAGCCAGTGTGCAATCCCTTTAATGGGCGCATTGGTATCGATCGCACGATTGCTATCATTAGACCACATTCGCACCAGTAAACTTAGTCATGACAGCGCGCATTGGCATTGTCGGACAAGATATTTAATATCTATAAGGCTGCGCATAAGGGCCTTTGGGTGCCGGCAGTAGAATTTTACTCCTCCTCTCATGCCCATGGATGCAGTAAGAGCCTGCTAAGGGGTACATCCGGATGACGGGCAGCAGCGTCTTTCCGTGTATCAACATTCTGTACTGCACTCGCCAACCCGCCTGCCAAGCGTGGTGAGTATGGTAACTACCCCTCATAGAGATCCATGAGGGAGGCCCGTGTTCATTAGTGGACGTTTTACGGCCGAAATGATGATGATGATGAAGGCTGCGTTCCCAGTAGGCAAACTGTTAGCCGCCGACTGAGTGAGCCGCAAAGTGGCGAACTGAAATTAAAGTCAGCTGCAGACTCAGATCAATTTCCTGGCGTCACAAGCAAACTGTTATGAGTTAGCCGCTTATTTGGGTTGACCACTTTGCTATTGTTCTACGACAGTTTGCGGCAAAATTAAGTCACTACTGCCGGCAAACACCCATATCGCCGCCGCCGACTGGAACCGTATTAGCTGTGAGCGCAAAACTAGCAAACTAAAACTAGTGTCTCTGGACACTGCATTTAAAGTATTTACTAAACCGATACGCTGCTAACTCAGTCGGCCGCTAACAGCTGGCCTACTGAGGACGCAGCCTCATACATGATGTATTTAAGCTGCACGGGACTGATGCCTGGGACATTTTTAGATGAATAACAAACTTTACTGGCATAAAAGCCAATACTCGACTGCGCGACTATAAGCTTCTTCACACGACCCGCTCACGTAAGTTTCTTCACACAGGTAATCGTTTCTAAATATTATGTTTTTGTCCCAACACTTGGATTCTCCAAGAAATTGTTAAAGCTAAACGAATGGGTTCTAAAAACACCGTAATGATATTGTGATTTGGGTTAACGGCCCATCCGTTGTTAACCAAAGGGCTTTTACAATCGGGTTTCTGTCGTGTCCTAGCAACAATGAGCTAAAATATTTTATTATATCGTCTGTTTTGTTTTCAAGATTTACAGTAACATTAGAATTCCGTCGTTTATGAATCGATAAAAAAAAATCACCGGGGCATTGGCCCTGATGTGTGTAAAGGCAAAAATACATTTATTTTGGCACCAAAATCAAGCATTTGCATATATAATGTCTGTATGATCTGCAGATATTAGTTCAGGGTGTTCTGGGTGTTTTTCTATATATAATAAAAAATTACTATCTATGTATTAAGTATGTCAGTCATCTAGTACCCATAACACAAGCTCTGCTTAGCTTGAGGCTAGATGATGCTGTGTGAATTGTCCAGCATTATTTATTTATTTATTTTTAATGATTTTGTAGAAGAAGACAGTCGAAACTCTTCAATAACAAATCACGGATGGTAATGTCAATAGATAGTAAATAAATATACCAATCCACTGATCATCATACTTACGCATCAACATTATCAATTAATAATATCATAAAGTACGATTTTCAACATTACATTGGATTGCACCAAGCATGGTCCCGGGAAGACTGGAAGAAGTCTTCCCGGGACCATGCTTGGTGCAATCCAAGCGAAACATCGGGAAATAATAAAGGTAATTTACGCGATAAATACCCGGTTATATGTATGTCAATAATGATAATGAGCAAATCTCAGAAGCAATAACAAATTGCTGTAACGCATTCAATAACAGATAAAAGTCATAAGCATGAGTCTCATATAAAATCACACAATAAGCAAGATTGTAAATCAAACTCGTTATAACGATTCAGCTAAGGCCTGAGATCATCATAATTGGGTAAATAACTCACAGTCCTACAAAGATTGTTTGAGATTTATAATGCATTGTCTGGTTTGAGCTTTAGTTAGGCGCCTTGGGAAAGCGCCAGCAGCTTCTGACCTTATTTGGTCTTTGAAGTGCCATTTATTGTGAAAAGCACGTAGCATCTAGAATAATATGCGGTTGTATTATTATTCCAAGGGTTTTATAAAACAAACCCAAAAGTAAAAAATAATACCTGGAATCCTTAGGGAGAACAAAAAATGCACATCTTTTTTATTCTTTTTATTGCTTACGTTTTGATGACACATAGATTCTAAGCGTTATTTACAGTTTCATGCACAATAGAGGTATATACAATTGCTTGGATTTTTTTGGAACTTTTTTAATGCACTTAAATATAACTAAAGGAATTTTTCTAGGGCGCCTTTGGTTTTAGTATTTGTATCCCTCTTCTTCGCTAAAACTGGGGGGTGCACGGGATGCTCCGAACTGGCCCGGCTTAGGAGCTTGGCCTTGGTTTGAGTTGAACTGAGGCTGTCCACCGAACTGGGAGTTACCATTCTGTGGTGACGCACCGAACTGCGCATTGTTCTGAGATGCACCGGAGTTTCCAGGCCTGTTGTATTCGTAGCCAGAATCTGACATGGAACCTTTCTGAGCTTGACCTTGAGGTCTGAATCCTTGTCCTGAAGCTTGTGGCCTATTGAACCCATTAGAAGAGTCGAATGAGGGCTGGCTACCAGACGACCCAAAGTTGGCGTTGAGCTTAGCAGATGCGAAGGATCCAGGGGCTTTAGGTTCGTTCGAACGAGAAGGAGCAAACGAGCTCTGAGGTGCAGATCCGTAAGAATTTGGGGCGTTAGAACTGGCGCCGAAAGAGCCCTGACCGTTGGAGCCAGAGAAACCGTTGTTGCTTGATTTAGAGAATCCTTGAGGACCCGATGGAGCTCCATTCTGGGGGCGGTACTGGGACTGTCCATTGCCGTTGCTGTTTCCGTTAAAACCTCCCTGAGGGCGGTCATACTGGTATCCTGATGCATCCTGAGGTTGAACAGCTCCTTGTGGTCGTATGGACTGGCTGGATGGGGAAGCCTGGTATCGCTGAGGCTGAGAAACAGTGAAACCAGAAGGGCCTGAGGACTGTTGCGATCCTTGCTGACCAAATCCGTTGGGCCTAGCAACGCCAGTGGGCCCAGCGGAGTATTGCTGAGGTTGCTGGTTGAAGTTGGGTCTGGCGTTTGATGGACGGCCATACAACTGAGATGGAGATTTCTGAGACTGACCAAAGGAACCTGAGCTAGCACCGTTGGATGCCCCAGATCCAGCGTTGTACTGCTGGGCACCTTGGGAAAATGGGGCAGCACCTTGAGGCCTAGGTCCCGACGGGGCTCCGTAGAGTTGAGAAGGAGCACTGCCGGCTTGGTTGAAGTTCTGACCAGAAGCAGCCTGGTTGTAGGAGTTGGGTGCATTGCTATTGTACTGCTGGGGTGTTAGAACTTCGTTGTCTTCATCGGGGTTGTAGGCTCCTGCAAGAAAAAATACCAATGTTGACACAAAATACTGTTAAATTTTTAGTTTTGGTATAATGTTGAGCTGATCCTGTGTTGTATTGGCTTAATAAAATAATTTTTAAGTTTAGGTTAAGTATTTTATTACTAGTTTTTTTTTATGTTTACATAATGTTACTTCTCATTATTTAAAAAAAAACTTTTATAATATATTATCTAAATTATTTTTCATGTGACACTCGCTCAAAGATCCTACCTGAAAACCAGTGGTTATCCCTAGTTTTGAGGATTAATATAATTCAGAGGTAGTTTTTGGTCCACAAACTTTTTAACTTATTTATTCATTCACTCTACCTACAAACCTCAGACTCAGACTGAGCCGGTGTTTTTTGCAGACTTTTTTATATAAATTTATGCCTGATGTTTGTAGTGGATTAATAAATGTTTGAAGAAATACGAGGTTATTGATTCGCTTGAAATAAATAAATTAAATTACCTTCTTGAGTTCCAGAAGCAGCAGCTTGGGCATTCTTTTCGATAGACTTCAGGATATCCTCGGGGATGGGATGCGGAGTAGGTAGATGGTCTCCCTGGGGCTGGAATCCATTTTCATCGGCCGTGTACTGAACACGGAAGGTCTGACCCTCATTATCAGAGTACGCAAACGCACCCTGGGCTTGGACTCCATTCGTACCCACTCCGGACTCCTCAGCACTGATTCCGTTTGAGGTTTCGAAGTTATAACTGAATGTTTCACCGTCATTCTGGCTGTCAGACCTCAGGATTTCAGCCGCCTGTTCTGCGGATGCCTGAGCGCGTTGGGGCTGGTTCCTCTGGTAGTTGTTGTTCTGTTGGTTTCCGAGGTTCTGGCCATTGAAACCAGTATCAAAGTTAGCTCCTGCGTTCTGGCCTAAGCCGGAAGGTCCAGATTGACCGTATTGGTTTGATGGAGCACCGAAGGCATTGCTTGCAGCTGGCCTGCTTCCGAAATCGGATGCTGGCTTTCCGGCATTGAAATTAATAGGCTGGTTGAAGCCAGCAGGCTGCCCGAATCCAGACGGTCCGAGAGGGGTGTTTAGAGAACCAGGGCTGCCTCCAGCTGATCCAGCACTTGCTGGGGGGAGGTAGGTTCTGTCGAGTTTATCTGCATACCCGCAGGCTATCACTGATAGTACTATGAGCTGGAACAAAATCATAAATTATTTGCCTTTTAACTGACAAATTACGAAATTAAATTATAATTATTATTTTGTTTTTATTTTGCCTAGATTGCCTTAATGTTGATCGTTTAATTGTATAAAATTATTATTCAGGTAAGATTAGATGTTGTAATTAATTTTCAGTAAACTTTAACTCCATTGTGTCTGAAACTTGTGAGTATACAAACCACTTTTAAAATAACAAAATATAATTATTAATTGCATAAATGCTTTTATTCGCGACTGCTTAAATTTAGCATTTTATTAATTAAGATAAATGAGCCAAGCAAACGACTTAAAAGATATCACTTCACTTAATTCACAAACAAGATGTTCCTACCAGATTCATTTCAGCTGTTGTCCCGGTGGTAGATGGTCACTGAATGTGCTGAATAGATCAGCCGCGATCTATTTATATGAAGTTAATTCGTTCACCTCATTATGTTACTCAGATGTGTACTCACGGACCTAACCTTTGACTGGCGAAGATTCCCCGACAGCGTAATCGTGAAACAGTACCGCAATAATGAAGTACTTGCACGAATTCAACAGAGTAGACAGATTAAACAGTACACAGCTGAGTATTTATGATTGCGGATTCCAAACAGATTCTTAGAATATGAAATAGAAGACTGAATTGTTAACCATTTACAATTTTAGATAAAATGAAAGTTTTAAATAAAGTTGATGTCACTATAAATTTATCCTTTTCGGATATACAATATCAGTAACAATTTTATTAATAAGTAAATTTTACGGACAAATCGTTAGGTAACAAGATCCTCATAAACAATTTTTCTAGGGATGCAACGATCCACTCATACAACCAATGTAAGTGATCTTATACATTGACCCCTACTCAGAACAGTTTTTTTTTTTAATTTAAGCATTACTACGGTATAGATTTTACATTAATTTTACGGGTATTTTTTACGTAAATGAAAAGTTTTAGAAAAACCTAGATGAAGCTTTATTAGTAGAAAAAGTAAGTCATTACTTTAATATGAAGGACAATATAAAACTGATACGTTTATATTGTAGTGAAAATTAACGAACTCAAATCTAAGTAGAGGTAATTATACATGTTTATGTAACCAAACATTTACTATGGCAATTGCATGTTGGTAACATGGTGTTAACTTGTTAAAATAAACGCTGAGCTAATTATTACAACGCTTATTTTTACGGATCGGTATGATAATCAAATAAATATATTAGACAAAATATTGTAACAGTCTTTTTTAAACTTTCGCGATCACGACACATTATTAACACATATTTAACCAGGTATTTATCGCGAGTCTTCCCGGGACCACGATGGGTGCAATCCTGTCGAAACGTCGGGCAATAATAAAGGTAAATAGCGCGATAAATACCCGGTTAAATATGTGTTAATAATATTGTAACAATTAATGAAAGTGAAAGAGTGACGTTTCTTGTTCGCTTCTTTCCCTCACTTAGAAAAAATAGTTATCTTACACGAACGAATTCAATTATATGCTTTAATCAACTTAAATGAGTCTTGTTTTTCTTTTGTTAATTGACTTATCTTTATAGGTTTTTGTTCTATTGAATAAACCCTTATTGACTTTGACTTTGAAATACATTTTTTTAATTCCATTAGTTTAGAGCCAACTCTTTATCATCTCTATTTTAGAACAAGTGAGACAAGCTCTCTGAGTCGATTGGAATGAATCTGTTTTTGTTTAGATGACAATTTACTATTACAGTTGTAGCCGGAGAAAGGAGCCCTCGTGTCTCATTACAAGTAATTTTTACTTAGTTAGAGCGAGGAGACATTTTTCTTTGACCATAGAAGGTTTATACTAGGCAAATATTTGTGCAAATGTATTTACTTATCACTATACTGTAAACCTTTACTACTGTAAATAAACATTTTTATTATTTATTATTATTATTACAGTCATTTAGTAGTCTTTAAATTCTGAGAGTTTAAAAATTCTGAAGAAAACAGTCAAAAACAGTTCCAAATTTGTTTTTGTGTTCAAATGTGTTCAATGTTTGACTGTTTATCATCTCAGCCGTAGGAAATCCACTACTGAACATAGGTCTCCAGTAATTATGGATCTCCAAGTACATCATGAAGGGGTTGCCACACTCGCCACGCTTGGCAGGCGGGTTAGCGAGCGCAGTACGGGATGTTGATACATGGAAAACGCTGCTGCCCATCTTTCAGAGTTGTCCCTTGGCAGATTCTTACCGCTCCTACAGGTAAGAGAGGAGAAGCAATATTCTACTACCGGCACCCCATTTCAACCAGCAACCGTTCAATGTCAACATTTTAACGATTAACCATTGCCGTTTATTTGTTACAATGTTGAAATTAAGGAGTACCTTAACGTTTTTGCCGTGGGGTGCCGGCAGTAGAATGTTACCCCTCCTCTCATTCCCGTGGATGCAGTAAGAGTCTGCTAAGGGATACCTTTCGGAAGATGGGCAGCAGCGTCTTTCCGTGTATCAACATCCTGTACTGCGCTCGCCAACCCGCCTGCCAAGCGTGGTGAGTATGGCAACGACCCCTCATGGAGATCCATGAGGGAGGCTTGTGTTCAGTAGTGGACATTGTATGGCTGAAATGATGATGATAACCTTCTTGATTGGTGTAAGTTTCAACAAAATGACTAAACATGCATTCCTTACTTTATGTCCAACTTAACAACTCAACAATTTTAATACGCTAATTTGTGCTAGCCGTAGGGGCACCCCACGTTTATTCGTTAAAAACAGAAACAACACACATATACAAATATTTCCTCTTTATTCTATTGTAACAATAAATTTATGATTGCCTTTTCGCATTTTAAACGCATTTTTCTCAGACTTCACCGCATCACATATTTGAGCGACTATTTCTCCGAAACTAAAAAAGCTAGCCTACCCTTATAGTTTTTCTAGAAAATTAATGGTTTAATTTACATTTACTGGATGAAACTATAAGGGTTTCTTGTTTTACTACAAAAACCTAAAAGGTAAGAGGTTCTCAATGAGTCTGATTTTTTTTTTGTCTTTGTTACCTTAGAACACGGAGTTCTAATGTAACTTTTATGCTATAACTCTAGAATGCCTTGAAGCAAAACCTTGATTTTTTAAGACCGTAATGTTTGGTATAAATTTCAAGTTGATACCTACAGTCGTTTTGGAGAAAAATGGTCTTGACAGACAGACAAACGAGTGATCCCTAAGGGTTCCGGTTTTCTCTTGTGGGAACCCTTAAAGGAAGAATAAGAGTGCAAACAGCGCTACAGAAGATGCGAAATGAAACTTGACGCGCCCGGCTATAACTGTCAGTTTATGGCGAAGAAAATAGTTTTTTTTGTATAAACTTGCGTTTAACCATATCTTGCCTAATTATAAGCAATGACGTGGTAAGGGATAGGACACGCTTGCCTAGAATGTACTTGTTTACCCTTGATTTGAAGATACCCAAATTGTACCTTCGTTACCTTTCGGGCGTTTCGGGGATTATTGACTCCGGCAACGAATTCCAGATTCTCGCAGTACGCATCAAAACTGTGATATCGAAGCATTTCGTGTGTACGTATGGTATTTCTACCATGTACCGATGGCGCTTTGGCCGGGTTTCTCTGGATGTACGGTAAAAAAGGGGCAGAATCTTATTCTGCAACTTTAAAGCAAACTAAACTAACTAAAAACTTGTTGGAACTAGTTGAAAACTAGTTGAGCAAAAGTTTTGAACGATTTAGCGGTTATAAGACAGGGCATTTTATGATCCGGATTATACGATCGACCCCGATATATACAAAAACATAAAATAAATTTGGAGACTTACACAACTTAGCTTTTGACATATGTAACTTTAATAATATATCAAATTAAATTACTGTTTTATGTTCGCATGTAATTCATTATATTGAAAATGCCATTTAATATTTACACCACATCTATTTGGTGCTAAGGTCACATTTTATTATGACTCTTGGCGAAGGGACTGTCGGAGGATGGATGCACTTAATTAATTAAATCCTCGGATGGTAGATACCGCTATGCCTAATCCAGCGAACAAGGCTAAGTAGAACATTCTATGAAAAGAAAAAAAAACTTTTTAATAATGTCGATTCTGGTGGGATTTGAACCCGCATTGGTCAAATAGATCCTTTGCTGTAACCAACTAAGCTACGGAACTCTATAGGGCCGGCTCGAAAATCTTGATAAAGATCATTATTATCTGTTGAGCACCTTTATTACCCAACTAGCTTCTGCCCGCTGCTTCGCATGCATTGTACCCGAATAAAACATAGCCTTTGTGTTAATCCTGGTCAACATTAATACGTGTGCAAAGCTTCAGCTTAATCCATAGCCCAGTTTTTGCGTGAAGAGGTAACAAACCTCCATCCAAAACAAACTTTCGGCTTTATAATATTAGTGGGATTAAGCGCCATCTGCGGGTTCTTAAGAGTTCTCCAGCTTATTGTCTGAGGTTGCATCTAGCAGCAATGAACATGCGGACTCGCGAAGAACCGATATAATTTGATAGGAATTTCAGTCTTATTTTGTCTTTAAACAAAGCAACAAAATAAAAACAAGACGGTTAAGTTTTTCGATAAGATAATTTGGAATGTAATGTGGAAAAATTGGGTGAAGTTGCAGCTCGTCTTTCGAGTTGAAAAAATTTCGGTGTCGGTGTCTTTAGCATATTAAGTAAATTGTAAGAAGTCGACATTTTGACCATGTTATCCTAAATTATTATCATCATCATGTCAGCCATAAGACGCCCACTGCTGGACACAGGCCAAATCATCACATCGTCGATCTCATTCTTGCGATAGCAAGGATGAAATCAAGAGCTAACCTATCTAACATAAAAAAAAAAAATGGATCTCCATGAGGTGTCGTAGCCATTATTTATTTATTATTTATTTTTTTATTTATTTATTATTTACTGACGGCACATAATTTTGTCTGTATACTAGGTCAACCATCGGAGAACCCTGTACATTTTAGCCACTTGGCCAGTGGATTACTCAAAATCAATAAGAAGTCCAGCCGAACTCACGATCTCGTGATGTTTTTCAACACTAATAGACTTTAAAGTGATCCTGTCATTATTGAGCCTGTAAGCATGTTTTGACGTTTCAATGTCAAGTTACAATTGGAGGATCAAGTTAAACTGGTAATTGAAGTTTTTGTAGCAAATACCAGGACAAGTGGAGCTTTCTTGCTTATCTCGTGATGATCTGCTTTTGTTTTAGCATTTTGTTTAATGATTTGAATCGTCCAATTAGACTTGAAATTTTGACTAATTTGTTGTGTGAGAATTTCCGAAAGGATCTTGAGGAGGACGCATTGCGTCAGGGATTTTTTTTTAGCAATTTAAAAACTTTACACCAATTACATAGTTTTTCATGTTTTTTTACTTTAAATTGGTAGTCGGTCAAAACTTTGCACTACACAAAGCTGGAAGAAAATGCTAAATAGCATTAGCATGTTTTTTCTATGTCCATGTTTTTGTGCAATAAAAAAAATCTTATCTTACTTTATTGGTTAACGAGATTTGTTAACTATTACAATAGAAATCCCAAAAACTGCCCTATAAAAACATAGATTTTCACATTACAGGTGGACGAAACCGATTTTGTCACTAAATGTTCTGTACAAATAAGTCATAGACACTAACACACTACACACACGCTACACACCCTCTTCAAAATTGTAAGGCCTTTGCATCTATTATAGATGATTTTTGCAGCGTCAGCAACTGTTAATCATGCTGTAAGGGACGCTGCAGTGCCTGGGGCATTCTTTGATGGATTAGGCTTGCCCAGCACCTATACCATCCTCTCAGCATAATTAGCTGTTAGTCAGAGGAAAGAACAGGTCAATACGTCTGAAGCTAACTAAGCCGCGGGTTTCCTCACGATGTTTCCTTCACTTCACCACTAAGCACGTGTTAAATGTGAACTTACACTTTTCAAGAAAGAAAAATCCATTGGTTCACGGCCGGTATCGAACCGACGACCTTCGGATTGAAAGTCGAGGTACATACACTCAAAATAGTAGATTTTACATAATTGCCAATTTTTTTTATTCTGAACGAAAATAACGAGAGCTTTAAACCTTATGGAATCCCGTCGTTCCATATTGCGCGTCGGGGGAGACTTGTGGTTTCAAGCTAGCTTTTCGCGTTGCACCCGGCTCTCGTCAGTCCACGTTTTACCATTGTAGTTTTAACAATTACATCTAAATAATTATAAACACCGTGGGATGCTAATTTTAAAGATGGAAAGTACCTATTTTTGTTACTCATAAATGTCCATTTTGAAAAAATGGTTACATTTTCAAAAAATGGTTATTTATGAGTAACAAAAATAGGTACGTTCCATCTTTAAAATTAGCATTAGCATAGGGAGGCGGGTTGGTATGCGCAATATGGGATGTTGATACGCGAAAAGACGCTGCTGCTCATCTTCCGGAGGTATTCCTTAGCACTCTTCCTGCATCCATGGGCATGAAAGGAGGGGCAGCATTCTACTGACGGCACCACACGGCAAAATGTTTATAAATGACTTGCAAATAAGTTTATCGCAGGCTTTTTAAATGGCATTTTATAAAAAATCCTAATTAATTAACCTTTGATATCGAGTTACAGATCCGCAATATCAGTAATTAGAGCAATTAGTATTTTCAATTAAGCTCAATAAGGAAACGGGATGAATTGATACTTTTGTAGGTTTTGGCACGGATCTTGATACTTGACGAACAAGTCGCAAGATTACCTCCTTCTGTGCCTGGGGGCTTATATAAACAGGGTGTATCATGATTTGTGTAACCCAAATGGGTTTCAGCCCATAAAAACAAGAATTCTTGGAAGGGAAAAATCGGGAATTCGTATTTTTTTTATTTAATTTTTTTTAGTTAGTGTTATGTGAAAATTATCCTGAGGTCATAATCGGATCTTTAATTTTTTTTTTACATTTCATATAAAAAAACCTCGTGTGATTTTAGGTATATATATGTATATACATATATATAGTACGTGCGCAGTAACTATCTGTGGATGTCACTGTGTTTATGTCAAGAATCAGCTAGTGTAATAGGTTTTCCATTTTCTTATAATCAGCTGTTGAAGTTAAAACGTACGTGATGTATTCTTGAATGAAATCATCGAGTCCTGAAAAGTCGTAGAACTTATGTTTTTTCTTGTCGTAATTTTGACCGCTTTGGTCAAACCAACCAACCCACATTTACTAATACACCCTGTATTATAATATTATAATTAATGATCAAATGAGCTTACCCTGCACGTGAAGTTCGATCATTAAACATGTTAACGAAGAAGAAATCGCGTCGAATGTTGCTATAAATAAATAAATAATGCTGGACAGATCACACAGCAACATCTAGCCCCAAGCTAAGCAGAGCTTGTGTTATGGGTACTAGATGACTGATATACTTAATACATTATAATACATAGATATATATTTTTATTATATAAAGAAAAACACCCAGAACACCCTACACAAATATCTGCAGATCGTACAGACATTTGTCCCGAGACGGGAATCGAACCCGCAACCCCTTGCGTCGCAGGCGGACCTTCGCCCGCTGCGCCACAGAGCTCGTCACTGTCGACGCTATAAAATATTATACACCCTGTATTATATTAGTAAATGTGGGTTGGTTGGTTAATACAGGGTGTAATATGATACTGTAATCATAGACAATAATTATATATCGTTAGTCTATGCTATAATACATCCTTTATTAGTTGGTTTGACGAAAGCTGGTTCGAATCCCGCCAGAACCGATGAAAATATACAACGTATTTCATTTAATGGATTAAATATATGCATGACCGTCATCTCTCTACCACTTTAGTCAAATCGATGCTGGACTTTTTATAAATCATAAAGTGCTTGAAATTCTACCCAAGTGTAGTTATCAGAACTGCTGAACATAGTCCTTTCTCATGGTTCTCCAAGATCATGAGAGGGTAGTTGCCTTACTCGCCACGCTTGCAGGCGGAATGGCGCAGTACGGGATTCTGATACACCGAAAAACGCTACCAGCTTCCGGAGGTATCCCTTCGCAGGCTTTCTGCATCAATGGGCATGAGAGGAAGGGTAACATTCTACCGCCGGCACCCACTCATGTGAGAGTAAGGACACCTTCTTCGCTTATTTCCTTAACTTGGAAAATAAGTTTTCTGACAACAAATTCAATTATATGCTATTCAATTAAATTTTTTTTTTTTTTTTTTTTTTTTTATTGATTAGTTTACAATAATAAACATAATTGTACCCTAATAGTATTACAATCTAGCCAAGAAGGCTAATGAGCAATTTTAATTTGACATAGTTTTATAAAATAAATTATATCTAAGAATGTGTCCAATGGCACTTTTCTTACTGTCTCTATTTAAGGGGAAGACACTATGTTCTTGTGTTCTTTATTAATATTTTTACACTATCACTTTTCACTACACTAACTCAAAAGGTTTAGTTCTTTTAAGTCTTCTTACTTGATCTGTAGTGTCGAGGAGCTGGATTGCCTCAACGTTTACATGATGATGAAGTCTTTTTTCGTGAGCTTCTGCGTATTTTTGTATAACTGTAGCAACGAAGTCTATATTTAGGTCCCGGTGAAGATCTTCGTTTCTTACGTACCATGGTGCATTTACAATATCCCTGAGTACTTTGTTTTGGAATCTTTGGATGATGTCAATGTTACTTTTTTTGGTACAGCCCCATAGCTGTATACCATAGGTCCATACTGGCATAAGGACTTGTTTATATAGAGTTATCTTATTATATACCGATAAAGCTGCTTGTCTTCCAAGCAGCCAGTACATCTGTTTGTAGCGAAGCTCCAACTCATCTTTTTTCTTCTTGACGTGAGCTTTCCAGCGAAGCTTTGCATCAAGCGTCATACCTAGGTACTTGGCTGTATTTTCATAAGGCACTTGTTTATGATTTATGAATATTGGGTGATACTCTTCTTTTTTATTCGTGAAGTTTATGTGTATCGACTTTGTTTCATTTAAGTTGATCCTCCATTTTTTTGTCCAGTCGTATACCTTGTTGACGGCCTCTTGAACTTTTTCTGTCGCTTCTGCATGAGTTTTACCAACAGCCATTATGGCAGTGTCATCTGCAAATGTTGCTATAATAGTATTCTTTAATTCTGGAATGTCACTAGTATATAATAGGTACAGGACCGGACCTAAGACACTTCCTTGTGGTACCCCAGCTTTTATTTCTTTCATTTCTGAGTAGGCATCTTCGTGCCGTATTCTAAATACTCTGTCTGTTATGTAAGATTCTAAGATGTCTACATATGCTTTGGGTAGTGTTTTCCTTAACTTGAATATAAGTCCTTCGTGCCAAACTTTGTCAAAAGCCTGGGCTACATCTAGAAATATAGTGGAGCAAACGTTTTTGTTTTCTAGGGTGTGCTCTATTAAATTTGTCGAACATTTTAGTTTTTTGTTCATTACTGACTGCCCATTTCCCATTTTCTTCTTTAAGCGGCGGAATTTGAGTCATTGGTCGTTTCATGTTTTTCGTAGCTTTCCAGAGTGAGTAATTACCCGTACGATTATTGGAGAGTTTTTGTAGGTAAGTAGCGGTCTTGCTGTCATTGTAGGATTGTATTTGCTTTTTAAGTTGTTTTGTCATATTGTTTAACTTGGTTTTATCCTGTGGACACCTTGATAGTTGCCATCGCTTTCGTTGGCTTCTTTTTTGTCTTATAAGTAATTTTATCTCGTTAGGATAGTTATTACTAGCTAGCCTTGTTTTTGTTTCCGGTGTGTTATTCCAAGCAATCTGCTGTACGAGGTGAATAAATTTCTGTACTTCATTATTTAGTTGCTCTGGAGTTTTCAATGGAACTTTAAGATCAATATTCAAATCTAGTTCATATTTGAAACTATCCCAGTCTGTATATTTATTTACCAGGGTCGGCATGCTATCCATAAGGAGTACTTTATCACTTATTTCTAAAAATATTGCAGAATGATCAGAGTTCATATCGTAGCTCTGATCTATTTTAAAGTAGTTAGAGGATATATTTTTGTATATAAAAAAGTCTATAAGGTCAGGTATTTTTAGTGGATCAGTTGGCCAATAGGTTGGTGATCTTGTAGAAGCAACGTCAGAGTGTATTGCTTTTATGGCTCCCAGGAGTTCTTTTCCTTTGGTGTTTGTTAGTCTGGAGCCCCAGTACGTGTTCTTGGCATTGAAGTCACCTCCTAAGATAAACTTCTCACCTAATTCCTCTAGGAAACTTGTATATATGTCTTTTCTTATTGTATATCGTGGTGGGCAGTATATGGCAGCTACTGTAAGAGGATACTGCTTAGTCTCGATACAAATTGAGATAGATTGAATGTCCGGGGTCTCGTATTTGCTTTTTTCGTGATGTTTAATGTGTTCCTTAACAATGATAGCACTGCCACCTCTGCCTTTATTGGCAGGATGAAGTGCGTGATAAACTTTGTAACCTTTGAATTTGATATGTGATTGTTTTGTGAAGTGTGTTTCAGATATTAAACACACATCAATATTTTCCATGTTGAGGACTACTTGCAGTTCATTCTGGTGATTATGAAGCCCGTTACAATTCCACGCCATAATTTTAATTGTGCAAGTCATTTTTTATTCTTAAGGATAGCATTTGTAGCGCTATATTCTATCTTCTTTAAACGTTCATCAAATGTTATCATTAGTTTCAAGATCTCGTCTAATTTATTGCCGCTAGAAGACGCAGGTGCCAAGTAGCTAGATTTATTTTGATTACTTAAAATGTGCTTTCCAGCAACATGAGCGTAGGACATAACATTGTTAGTAGTACCTGATGGTTTTGTATGGATATTGGGCTGGCTGATTTTTGGTAATATATCTCTTACCGGTATTCCGGATGCCTGTTGTTGTCGACCGACTACTGGCTTTTTGACAGCCTTGTTCCGAAGTCTATGGATTTCCTTGGCCACCATACAACCTCTGTAGTTAGCCGGGTGTGCCTCTCCGCAATGGACGCACTTTGGTTTTTCTCCCGCTGGTTTTTTGCATTCTATGGTTAGGTGTTTACCTGTGCATTTAACACATCTAGGTTCTTTGGCGCAATACTTGTGTGTATGTCCATACGCTTGGCATCTTTTGCACTGAGGAATTAGTTTGGTTGATCGAAGTGGTTGTATTTCGACCGCACACCCCAGTATATATTTTACAGCATATACTTTACTAATGTCTTCTTGGTTGTTAAAAGTTAGCATAAACATATTGAGTGGTTCCTTTGATTTCCAGCTCAGTTTGTTTACAGCGTCCTCAATCTTATATCCCTGGTTTGTCAGGTCTTGTATAATCCTATCAGGTTTACAAGTGGCAGGCAATTTCTTAACCATCACTCGTATTGGTCTTTCTTGCTTATTTTCGTAAGAATGCCAGAGACAGTTATTGTCTGACAATATCTTTGTTATACATCTGTAGGCTTCATCGTTACAGGAGTTAATTTTGACACAATCACCGCTCATCATCTTTACTGTGAAGGTGGCCCATGGTTGTTTTTTTGACACGAAGTCGTAAAAGTTTTGGTAGTCTTTTACCCCGTCGACTATAATAGGAGGTGGCAACAGTACCTTCTTTTTATTTTCTTGCGTTGAAGAAGTTTTAGCAACATCCTGTGGTGAGAGTGAGGGAGAGGTGTTCAATTTTCTTTTCTTCCTTGTCTTGGTTCTTATCCACTCGGTTTCTTTAGCGAGTCCTTCCTCGTCAGTCTCGTATTCGACTTGCGATGAAGAACTTTGAATGTGTTCTGTTACTGGTGGAGCAGACTTAGTTGTTCCAATGCAGTTCAGCTGCTGCTGAAGATTTTCAATTTGACTTTTTAAGTCTACTATGAGGCTTTCTAGTTTTTCGCGTTCATTTCGTTGAAATTCACGTTCGTCTTTAAGGCGTTTGTATAATAAATGCTCGGTTTCTGTATTTATCTGCAGGCGTACTATACCATCTTTAGATGGTGATGTATCCATTGTAGAGGCATGTAATAGCGTCGCCTTAACAATATGATTTGCTGAATGTTAACGTGCCTTGCGCAATCAATAACTAGGTCATGATCGCGGACAGGCCGTCGCGACACGGCTTTGTTGTGATGCGTAAGCACTTTGCTTCGTGTGGGTACGCGCGGTCGCGAGTAACACAACTGTTCTTAGCGAAAATCGAACGATCACTGCAATTAAAATGTGTTTCGATTTATTTTTTAAAATGACTGTTCTATACATATAGCTATTTGAATAATCACTTATTACTTTGACTGACTTTTGTGAATGCAGTAAGAATCCGGCAAGGGATACCCCCGGAACATGTGCAGCAGCATCTTTCCGTCAAATCAGCACTCTATATGTCAGCAACCCGTTGTGACGATTTGACGGAAAGACGCTTCTGCACATCTTCCCGGGGTATCCGTTGGCGGAATCCAGGCCTAGGTCCAGCAGTGGAGATACGGCTGATATGATGAAATAAAACAAGAATAGGTTCAGAAGTTTATCTAGGTTATCTTAAAGGTAGATTTCCACAAGTGTGCGGCACAAATGTTTGAATGCTAGAAAACACCAAAATGACATTCAAACATTTCTGCCGCATAGTGCCGCACACAGGTGGAATTCTACTTTTAGCTTTGACTTTAACCCAAGTGTCCGGTCATTCACTCTATAAGGTATAGATAAAGTTTTCTCATATTTTAGCTGCAAGAATATTACGCAATCGCTCTTCGTTATTTGTTAAAGCGCCCACATTATCAGTCATCGTTGAACTGTGCACATAATCCGATCTTCCGATAGCCATTACAATATTTGATTATTTGGCAACATAGTAAGTTCAAATCTTGATTCACGACCCAACGTTCATCATCATTTTAGCCGTAACTTCACGTTAACGTTCACTTTCGAACACAGGCTTATCATGGAACTCCGTGAGGGATAGTTGGCATACTCACCACGTTTGGCAGACGGGTTGGCGAGCGCAGTACGCGATGTTGATACACGGCCATACGCTTCTTTCTTACCATCTTCCGGAGGTATCACTTCGCAGATTCTTACAGCTTCTACGGGCATGAGAGCAGGGCTAACCTTCTACGGCCGGCACCCCACGGCTGGACCCGTAACGAACCCAACGTTCATCATCATCATCATTTCAGCCGTAAAACGTCCACTACTGAACTAAGGCCTCCCTCATGGATCTCCATAAGGGGTAGTTGCCATACTCACCACGCTTGGCAGGCGGATTGGTGAGCGCAGTACGGGATGTTGATACACGGATATACGCTGCTGCCCATCTTCCGGAGGTGTCCCTTAGCAGGCTCTTACTGCATCCACGGGTAGGAGAGGAGGGGAAACATTCTACTGCCGGCACCACACGGCAACGTTACGGGTCATCAATCAAATTGCATTGCCGTGGGGGCAGTAGTATGTTACCCTCTCATGCCCGTGGAAGCTGTAAGAATCTGCGAAGGGATACCTCCGGAAGATGGGAAGCGTATGGCCGTGTATCAACCTCCCGTACTGCGCTCGCCAACCCGCTTACCAAGCGCGGTGAGTGTGGCAACAACCCCTGCATGATCGCTACTGGAGATCCATCCATAATTTTTTTCATATTTATTGTACCGTTATCGTAACGTTTATATTTTTAATATCCATGCAAAATCACAGCTTTATAGAAATAATAATCTCTTTGCAAAACCGTACATAGACGGACAGACAGACATACAGACAGAGCGAAACTATAAGGGTTCTTGTTGTACCTACTACGGAACTCTGAAGTCAAATAAAAAAGCGCGAACTTACTCTTAAATGGAATCAAGAATCAAAAAATACTTTATTCAGTGCGGCCGCATGGACCTTATTATCGCGTCACAAATTACAAAATAAAACAACACAAATGAATAGAATTAAAGCACATAATTGAATCTGTTCACTTCAGATGACACGCGAGTTAGGAAAAGAAGTGAACAGAAGAACCTAACTCGGTCGTTAGTCATCATTTAACAATTTTATTTTGTCTTGTGTTACGTTTGACGGAGTTGGAGCAGATTCCGCCCCAAGTGGTTTTGTCCTCCAGGTAATCTGATATTTATAATAAGCTTTATTGCACATATTGCGTTTGATAATGTTTTTGAATTTATTCAATGATAACTTCCGCAACTCACTTGGGAGTTTGTTGTAGAATTCTAAGGTTGCGATTTAATTGTTAACAATCTCCTTAGGGTTTCGTTGTAAAACAAGAAACCCTTTGTGTCTGCCTGTCCGTCCGTCACTTGCTTTGCGAAGAGAATATTAGTCCGAGAAATTTGTTATTTTGAATGGATATAAATAAATAAATTAACAACGCCGAGATACCCTACAAAAAAATCTATTGGGGATACCTCCCATACACGTAAGATGGGGATGAACTTTTTTCCTTGGTTATCACTTCATGTGGAGTATCGTTGAATAGGTATTTATATATAACCATTTAGGGGTTTCAAAGACAGTTCTTCGATTTAGCGTTCCGTTTGCAAAATATTAAAGTTTTAAACTTTTTTTCTAGCGTCTTCCCCCCTCTAAAATCTAAACGGCTAGCTTTGAAAATCTGGTAAAAATCAGGAAAACAGTTTAAACCATAAACCTTCTAGGAAAACTAGTTGAGCTAGCTTTTTTAGTTTCGGAGAAATTGTCACTAAATAAGTGATGCGGTTTACTAGACATACCGGAATACTTTAAACCGAAAACTCAATTAATTCCTATTAATATGTTTTGGTAAACGTTAAAAACATACGCCAATTCTAACAACAGGTCTACGGTTAACTACGCGGAACCCTATATAGCGCGTGGCCTGACACGCACCTGGCCTAATTTATTAAAACTGTTGTTTCTCTAGTTTTGGCATTCCATCTATATTTTTAATTAGAGATCTGTATTCTTATGGTGATTATTCTATGGTTCCTTACCCTTATAATATATAGCAATTAGGTTACCTATAAATAAAAACACCGTGTGATTATTATTTACAAAATAATAATTTATTAAAATATTTTTTCACATGACACAATAATAACCTTTTTAAAGCATTCCTCAAACAAGTTAAGCATGGAAATTAAAAAAAAATTACAGTCTTACATGGCACTTAATAATGATAACCTGTTCCATCAAACTTCGGTGGCTGTCGTGGTCCTCCAAATTCTTCCCCTTTACCAGCAAAAGCCTGGGCGTTGAAGCTCTGAGCTCCTTGGAAAGTTGTTTGACTATCCGCGCTTTGCGCTGGAGTTGATGAATCTTTAGAAGCTTGACAGCAAGCGCTGCTAAATATCGGTCTTGGTAATTCTGCAGTTGCAGGCTCTGGCCTTGATTTCAAAGCCCCATAGGGTTTTAAATAACCGTCATCGGTTTTAGAGCTTTCGATTGGTTGTGAATTCTGTGCTTCAAATTGTTGAGCGCTTTGTCCACTGCTGTATTGGTTTTGAGTCAGATCGAATTGGTTCTTATTTTGCGCTCCAAAAGGTTTGTATTGTGGTGCAGTTGAAGCTGATGCTGATGCAGTTGCTTGTCCAGATGCTATAGCTTGGCTATAAGCAGTGGATTGACTAATAGGAATATGGGAGTTAGTTTTCTGTCCAAATTGAGCAGAGTGTTGACCAAATTGTGTTGACTGGGCTCCGAATTGGGGCTGAGAAGCCGAATTAAACTGAGATTGAGAAGATTGCTGGTTAGCCGAAAACTGTGTGTTACCGAACGGCTTTTGAGCATTTTGTAAGTTCTGGTTAGACTGAACTCCGACTTGTTGAATATTCTCTGTGAATTGAGACTTTGGGTAGAAATAACCGTTGTTTTGACCAGCAGCAGCATTTCCAAAGGTTGAAGTTCCGAATTGAGATTGAGAGGATCCACGAGTTGGCTCAGAGGTCTTTGAACTTTCAAAAGATTGAGTGTTCTGATGGAATTGAGTATTTTGAATACCAAGTTGTGGTCTTGCGCCGAATGGTTTAAAGGCTTGCTGCTGAGATTCTTGCACATTTTGTTGCAGAGACGCTGAAATGAATTGTGTTGTAGGTTGATTGCCAGATGAAGCAGTATTGCCCAATTGGGTGTTGGTTGGCGCTGCCACATTTGAGTCCTTTGCTGACTGATATTGAGAACCAAAACGATTTATGGTCTGTTTAATACCATCAGGAACTAAACCATTTTGTTCGAATTTTGTCATAGAGGCACTATCAAATGACTTGTCAGTCTGAGCACCTGATTGGGAAATCTCTTGTGTGGATAGCTGGTTTTTTTGTTGACTAAAAGTTGGTTTTGTATCTACAGCTATACCGGATTGAATAGTTTGGCTTGAAGAACTGTCGGTCTCAGATGACGCTGGTAATACTTCAGCAGGCTTGTTATACTGGTAAATAGTACCTTGATACTGTTGAGTGATAGTTGGTTTTTCTTCGGAAGATTGGTCTGATGACTCTGGCTTATTTTGACTTTGTTCAAGTTGTCTAAATTGGTTTTGAGTTTGGAATACTGATGAAGAAGGTTGCTGACTGTGTTTAGAAACAGATTGGGAAGGTACACCCGGTTGTCCTACTTGGAAAAAAGTTGGTTTGTTTTGCTGACTTCCAGATGCCTGAAATTGGTTGCCAAATATGTTCTGCTGATTGAGGGCAGCTTTAAGAGATTGTGCTTGGTTACCGAATGATTGTTGATTGAACGACGGCCTGGATCCAAACTGATTATTCTGTGTTGAATTTAACTGGTTAGGAGTAGGAACAGAGGATAGAAATGGGGAAATAGCAGCTTGGGTAATGCCATTGTAGTTTTGTTGCTTGGCAAATTGTGAAGCAACGGTCGGCACAATCGATGCTATGGACTGAGATCCAGAAGGCTTGACAGAGTTTTGTTGATTAAAACTTTGAGAAGCTATTCCACTTGATTGATAAGATGGCAAACTTGGAAACCTGGGAGCTTGAGGACGATTGGCAGTCAGTCCAAAAGGTTTTGATGGTTGGTTGTAATAGTAGGAGTTATCAACTGCTTGATTAAACGAAGGTTGATTTTGTTCCAAAGAGATTTGAGAAAACTGAGGATTTTCATAAGTGTTATCAGGTTGCTTGGTCTCTGATGACTGGAATGGCGAGGATGTTTCTGTTTGAGTGGTTTCTGGAGATAAGGTAGGGAAACTCGGTGACAGAGTTTGACCAATAGCAACGTTTCCTTGAAAACCGAACTGTGCTTGAGCTTGGTTGTTATTTGCTGGCTTTAAATCAAAAGCATTAAAACTAGATGATGTCTGACTCGAAATCTGGGAGCCATGGGAAAAGGAAGGTGTCTCATTAGGCTCCAGTGGTGTAGTAAGTTCAATTTCAGGAATCGTAGTTGGTTTTGTACCAAAACTTGGCTGATCCTGTACAGTTTGAGAGAATGTTACAGATTGCTGGGAGTTAGCATTCAATTGTGTAGGTTTCTGTATCGAATACTGATTTTGCCGACCAAAATTTGTGGTTTGTTGAGAAAATTGATTTGGCTTAGATTGCGCTATCTGAGGATTGTATGAGTTCAAAGGTTTCGCCGGTTGAGCCTGGAATGTTGTTTGCCCAAACGACGTTGTTGCAGAAGCACTAGCAACGCTAGGGTTTTGTCTGTTTTGCGAGATAAAGTTGGGAATTTGTTTATTTTCTTCAGGTTTTTGACTATCGGGCCTAAATCCTGTAGTTAAAGATCCAGAACTACCTTGAGCTACATTGAAATTAGGTTTATTATAATTTTCGAGCTTTTCAGTCTGTTTTTCACCAAAATTTGGTGGAAGATACTCATTTTTATTACCAAATTGACTCGATGGCTTAGAAAAGCGGTTTAAGTTATTTGTTCCAAACTTATTGGCTTGAACTTGTCCAGTTGGTATGTTAGAGTAACGATTTCCTACAGAAGGCCTGTTAAAGTTTTGACCGCTGAATGTTTGAGGGGATGGTTTTCCAAAATCTTGATTATCTTGTTCACGGTCCAAGGATGCGCCTGAAAAAGCTTCTGATCCTTGCGGCTTGAACGAACTTCCGAATTGTGGCTTTGTTTGAGCATTTCCAGATTCTTGGTTAAGTGCAGGCGTTGTGGGATTAGAGCCTAACTGGTTATTAAAACTTTTTTGATTTTGTTGGGATTCTGAGCTTGAGTTTTCTACTTGAGCAGATGCTGATGCTTGAGATGCAAACTGAGACTGGCTTCCAAAAGCATTTTGTCCCCGATTAGAGGTAGAAACTTGGTTTCCTGTACTTTGACCAAAAATCGGCTCATTCATAAATTGATGTCCTGAATTAGATTGAGAACTGTCACCATGGGCTGAAGCAAAGCTAGGTCCAAATCTGTTGCCATTAACTTGTCCCATTTGTCCATTAATGGATGCTTCAGTATTTTGAACTTGATGAAACTGGCTGTTAGCTTGATGTGATTGTGTTCCAGCAAAACCAAATTTCCCAGGTTTAATAATTGGACTCGGTTGGGCATTAAATGCTGTTTGCGAACTAAAATGTCCAAATGCAGCGTTTCCGTCACCTTGACTAGACTGTTCATTGAAAGCAAAATTATTGTTTTGAGATGCTGCAATTCCTGCCAATCCTGATGCTCCATTCAACTGGCCAGTTTGACCATTGAAATCAAAGTTGCTATTCGGTTTATCTGATCTAGGGTGTCCCAACCCAGGTTTGCTAAAAGCTTGCTCGTTTTGATTGAATAATGTCCCACTGCCAGTTGCATCCGATTCAGGTCGCTTCGCAAACTGAGACAATTGTCCTCCATTGTGTTGAATATTACCGCCATTATCATTCGTATAATCGCCCTCTGTATTGTACTTCTGAGCATCGTAAGAACCTGTAAACAAAAATGAAAGTTTTAGTCGTTTGTCAAAGCTTACAACGATATATCAGCCGATACATCCATCAAAGTTACAATAGGGTTTAAAGTCATAAGTGACATGATCATTTTGTAAATGAAAGTGGTATTCTGAGGCAACACGGATATAATAGGAACTGACGTGTCGATTGTATGCGAATGGACCTGTAGGCTTTTTGTGGTATAACCAAAAATGTCGGTGAATCAATTTGTCAACACGGATTTCTTTGTAGGCGTTCAATAGCCATTCTATACAAAAAGCCACACCCACATTTTTTCCAAGATATTTTTTCAAATGGTTGATTGATATCCTGTTCGGTCATGAGCCACACGTATCTATTTTTTATTGCTTACTCCATAACTAGCAATTTTAAGTTTGATGAAACATAATAAAAAAACAATAGCAGTGCTGACCAATAATATATTTTACAATGGTTATAAAAGTTAGCAGGTAACTAGTTCTAAACTATAATAAATTGGATTTGGGCAGGATAGTTCATCGATAAAATTTAAATAATCCATTAACCTAGACATTGAAACTATTTAATTGATTTGAACTTCACACAATCACGAAATTGTTATAATATCCATATTCTATTGCTGACGAAACTTTGCGGTTAGTTGTCATTGATCACATGATGCATATCTTGTTAAATCTAATTCTGTCAATTTGTATATCAAGAGTATTTTTGGATCCAGTCAACAGATCCAGTCTGGATCTAGTGAGAGTTTTCCATTGTACGTACGTACTTTTACATCAAAATAACAGGTTTTTTACTGTATAAATATGATGATGTAGTATTATAATTATAAAACCAATAACCGATATATTATTTTAAAATTTTTGTCTGTTGTTTTTTTGTCTGTTTGTTCAAGCTAACCCAAAAATTGGCAGGACATATTTTAAAGGGACTTTTATTCGCAGATAGCTGTTTATATAAGGAATAACTTAGGCTAGTAACGTTGAAAAAAAAACGATATAATAAAATAAAAACGTGGTCAAAGCCGCAGGCAAAAACTAGTCTACAATAAAAATGTCTTACCATCATCAATAAGTCCTGCAGCTTCATCCTTAGCATTCTGCTCTAAAGACTTCAATATCTCTTCAGGGATCGGTGGTGGCGTTGGTAAATGTGCACCCTGTGGCTTGTACCCTCCTTCATCAGCGGTATACGTTACTTTATACACCTGTCCATCGTCACCTTGATAGGAGTATCCACCTTCAGCTTGGACGCCGTTAACAGCCACTCCATTTTCACCAACAGCTATACCATTGTCTGTCTCGAACCCGTAGCTGTAAGCTTCTGAGTTCACGTCATTGGATAGAGCTAGGATGTTGGAATTGCGGTCTTTTGCTGCCTGTGGTCTTTCTGATTTATTCTCGAAGCTTTGACTGGAGGCTACTCCATTTGAGTATTGACCATTGTTATTCTGACCGCTTGAAAACTGGTTATTGTTATTTAACTGACCGTTTGAAAACTGGCCAGTGTTTGCTTGTTCATTCGTCCCAAAAGAAGTATCACGGAATCCAACAGGGCCTCTGAACGCCGCATCTCCAACTTTGGAGTTCGTCGATCCATACGATTGTCTGGGACCTCCTAGATTGCTCTGATCAGCATCAGCTGACGCTCTGGTACCAGGAGAAGCAGCATCGACGACTACACCTCCAAAGGTGTTTGTGTAGCTTCCAGTGGGTAGTCTGGGAGTTTCTAGTCCTTGGACTGAGCCCTTGGTCATAGGGGCTTGTAAGGACCCTGGAGAACCACCAGCATTGTCGGCTGATGATGGAGGAAGGTATATGCGGTCGAGCTTCGCAGCTCCGCATACCGCAGCAAGTGCGGTTATAATAACCTGAAATCGAAAACATTTGAAATTAATATTTTGGGGGTGAAATTATAATAAAGGTAACATAGTTATTCGTAGTTCTCCATAATTATTGCAAAATCTTAGAGTAACTTCACAATTATTTTTTCGATGTACAAGCAAATTCTCTACAAAATAAAGACACAATCTGGTCTTCTTTTAAGATGCTTTATAAACCCCATATAGGAGAAAAATAAACATGATATTGAGGAATACATTTTAAAATTTATGAGCTTTTGTCAAAAGTAAACTAAACCCTAGTACTTTAGAGCCGTACAGAACATTCTTATCTTTCTCTTACAAAAAACAACAACCAAATTTAAAACGTCTTCCTTTTTTATGAAGTTATCAAAATATATTCGTAAGTAATGACCTCGCCAAAAAACTACAGCTGACTTGCTCAGACTAACTGTATACTGCCTTTTAAATGTCCCCAGACAAACAGGCGCCTTATCTGCTATCTAATGGGTGGTCTCTACACATAAAATCTTACATCAAATTTATCTTCTAAAAAAACGCTAGTTGTGAAAAATCTGAGCTGACAACTATGAACTGTTAGAATGATAAATGATCACTTTATGTGGTGTTATGTTTCGTGTTGGAATTTTAATGTTATATATTTTTTTGAATAATTATGTGATTTAAGCTCTTTCGACTGTTGAGTATGCGACAAAGTCGAGAGTATGGTATAGCGGTTGGGCAAGTCCTATCTATGCCAAGTGCAATATCCAGCGCAGAATGATGTTGAATGTTGGATTTTTGATGTTTTTAGGGTTCCGACCCTCAAGAGGAAAAACCGGAACCCATAAAGGATCACTCGTTGGAATGTCTGTCTGTTCAGTTGGTCTGTCCAGACCCTTGTTCTCAGAAACGGCTGAAGGTATCAACCTAAAATGTATACCTAATATCAAGCTCTGCGGGCAGATAATGCCATTCAATTAAACAAATTTAAGATTCTAGCTAAGTGTATTCAGAAGTTATAATGAAATGTAATTTTAATATATTTTATGAAAATGGTAGAAATGGAAAATTCCTAGAGCACTTCCAGACGTCTCTGAAATTGGAATGCTAGGAGTTATTTTGGCACAGATAAAGAAAAAAATCAGTTTTATGAAAAAAGCGTTTGAAATTCAATATTTCAATGAATAATTTCATTGAATATTTCAATAATTATTTAAAAATTGCATCAAGATCAAGATCAGTGATACTAAGACTATAGAGGTACTAGATTATGTAGAAGCTAAGAGGATGGTATGAATGCTGGGCAAGCATTATTAACAATGACTCGGGCACTAGGATATAAGGCCGTTCTTACTTAAGTTACCACAAAGAACGTTACCAGAAAACTAAAATTATAAACTAAGCCGTTAAAGATGTTAAAAATCGGATTTTATAACTCAAATGGAGCTGAGCGGAGCTTATGGCAAGGCTTTGTAAAGATAGGTGGAGTAAAGCTATTACTGAATAGTGGCCGGAACAAGGATGTTGATCGTCCGGCAGTAAGGTGGCAGACGACATTGATAAGGTCACAGGGTTACGGTTGGCACAAGCTAACGGAGGCCTATACCCAGAAGTGTGTGAAGGCGGTGATGATGATGAAGTAACCCCTTTGATTTTTACTTATACCTTGATTGAAATCAAAGTGTAGAAAATTCAAAATTCATACTCTAATTCATTCATCACATTTTGAGAACAAATCAGACTAGAAAACATGCAATTTGCATAGAGATTCCCATAAAGCCGTAGGTGCATACCGACAATGGATTTTGGAATATTTACAATGGGTCGTGAGAATAAAGTCCCATTTATTTGTTATTGGTATTAGACTATCACAAGCCTATGATATATGGCGCAAGCAATAGGTCACGACTTCTGGATTGGGCTATTCCGTTGTTTTAGGGCTATTTTTTCTTTAGCAGAGCATGTGTAGATAAACATCACAATATTTGGTTATAGTATAGAACCACTGAGTATACGCTTAGGTTTTAACATTAAGCACTCTAAAAAGTTATCGAAAGGTTTAAAAGTTATACCTTGTCTTATATGTTCTTCCCAGAGGTTCAATAAAAAATATTTATGGGGGTCAATTGTACTTTAAATAATCTATAGCAATGTATACATTTTAGTTAACATATCCCTTGGAATAAAAAAATGATAATGTCACCATAATTTCAACAATAAACATCTACCTACTGGTCAAAAGGTTAAGCCACAACACGACACTAGAAAATAACAAAAGAAAGCAAAAAAAGTTACCAAATTCATTTTCACTCCTCTGTCTACCCCCAAACTGCTAACTAGGATGAGTTCACACACACTGCTGTGTGAGATCACAGTATTTTGCTTTTATACCTCTTCTAAAGTCGTCTAAAAAACGTGCTCAAAATTATTCACCAACTTACCTTTACAACTGACACATCCTCAATCATTCACCGCATCTCCTCTATTCCTATTCGCATAAGGTTCATTATATCTAAACTTTTAATTGTTGTAGTGGTATGGTTATGAGCGTAAGTTCAAAGGCAATAGTGATGCGTTTTCGTTATGTTTAATTAGACATGTAAAATGAACAATGAGACTATAAACCATCATTCTCACTTTATTGTATTGGCTTTGAGATAAATATTCGAATAAATATGACCAATTACATTTAAACGGTTACATAAGATTATGGGACATATTTACCCACATAGAATTACCTACAGTCGATTGCGATATCTCTAGCGACAATTTTTTACGAGAGCCTTTGTATACCCTCTCATCATCATCATCACAGCCGTGGAATGCTGTCCACGTCCACTGCTGGACATAGGCCTCCTTCGTAAATCTTCAAGATCATGAGGGGATTGTTGCCATACTCGCCACGCTTGGCAGGCGGGCTGGCAAACGTAGTTCAGGATGTTGATACACGGAAAGATGCTGCTATCCCTCAGTAGATTCTTAACGCATCCACGGATAAGAGAAGAAAGGTATCATTGTAATGCCGGTACCTCGCGGTATACCCTCTAGGACTGTTAAACTGAATTTAAAAAATCTTATTTTTTCTACTTTTTCCATAGAATACCTTACCTGCAGTTTGTATTGGAATAAAAATATCAGACCTCAATTAACCCTTTTATTAATGCTTAAATTTAAGCATTGCTTCACGATGATTTTTAGAAATCGTGTGAAATGTGTCACATCTGCGTTAAGTGAAAATAAATTAGGACAGGTGCGTTTCGGGCCACGCGCTATGTAGGGTTCCGTAGTTAACCTTATATGATACCCTAAATTCATTATTTTTTCAGCAATATCTCGGCGTTGTTATTTTAATACGTCCATGCAAACTTACAGTTTTATAGGAATAGTCTCTGATAGTTTCTATGAGAAAGCCTTCGATTCGATCGAAACATGAGCGGCGCTTGAGTCTCTCCTACGATGCCGTATTGACTATCGGTACATCGAAGTGTTAAAGTGTTTGTATAAAAACGCCACTATGTTAGTCCGAGTACAAGAATAGAGCTCGAAGGCGATTCCCTTAAAAAGAGGCGTAAGACAGGGAGATGTCATTTCCCCGAAACTGTTTTAGACCGCTTTGGAAGATGCCTTCAAGCTCCAGGCATAGAAAAGACGGGGCATCAATATTAACGGCGAATACATCACTCACCTTCGGTTTGCCGACGATATTGTGGTCATGACAAAGTCGATGGATGAGCTCGGCGCAATGCTCGAGCATAAGGGTAAGTATCCCCAGTGGTAGGCCTTAAAATGAACATGAACAAGACGAAAATTATGCCGAATGTCCAAGTCGTGCCTGCCCCCGTTATGATTAAGAACTCTGCTGTTGAAGTTGTCGACTCGTACGTATACCTAGGACAAACAATCCAATAAGGTAGGTCCAACTTCGAGAAAGAGGTCAATCGTCGAATCCAACTCGGTTGCATGGGCAGAGTTTGGGAAACTTCGCAACGTCTTTTCGTCCAACATACCTCAGTGCCTGAAGACGAACGTCTTCAATCAGTATGTGTTACCAGTATGTGACATTACAACCCAGACGTGGTCCTTCATTATTGGCCTTAGGAATAAGCTTAGTGTAGCTCAACGTACTATGGAGAGGGCTATGCTCGGGGTTTCGCTTCGGGATCGTATCTGAAAAGAGGAGATACGTAGAAAGGGGTTTCAGTCCATGAAAACAAGTAGTTTTAAAAGGAAAAAAAAATCGAGAATTCGTATGCTTTTTTCATGTTTTTTTTTCATATTTTTATTTATAATTTTCCCAGATGGTGTGATGTGAAAATGATCCTTAAGTTATAATCGGATTGTTATTTTTTTACTTTTTAATAAAAAATTAACCTTTTGTGGTTATAGATATTTTTATTTGTACTTGTACGGCAACTCTTCGCGGAGGTCAATGACCCTGTCAAAAAACAGCTAGCTTTTAGGTTGTCATTATCGTATAATCAGCTGTTAAAGTAAGAAATTTCGTGGTCTTTTCTTGTATGAAAATCACTGAACCCTGAAAAGTCGTAGAACAAAAAAGTTGTTTCTTGGGATGGTCAGTATCACCCCCTTTCGGCTTAGTACAAATGTTAATACTCTCTGTATTGACACATACTTAAATCTGCAAGAGCATGACAAATGAATTTGGTCTTTTGTCCGATATCTAGGAAATGTAACGACAGTGTTAATGAACTCATTCGTAGAACTGTCACTTTAGTAGAGCTTAAGAAACGTCAGTTTTTTAAATTATGAAAAAGATTTACCTTAATACTATGACGAATAGTCTAATGGAGATTTTTTATGTATCTTAATTCTAAAGCATGGGCAAAATAATATCGTACAACAAAAATCTTAACTTAAAAAAGACAAATACTGTTCTAAGTCTACCAAGTTAGTCATAGGCTTCTCTCATGGATCTCCAAGTGATCCAAGTGGTTTTTGCCACACTCGCCACGCTTGGCAATAGGGCTGGCCAACGCAGCGCGAGATGTCGATACAAGTCGGAAAGATATTGCTGCCCATTTTCCGGGGTTTCCTTTTGCAAGTAGGCGCAACATTTTACTGCCAATAAACTTTTACATACTTTAGACTAAAATTATTATTCAATTCGAGCTAACCGAACAAAGAAATAAGCAATCAAACAAACAATCCCTCTAGCTTCATACTAGTATAATATATAATAGGTAGGTAAGTAAATCATCGTCTAGTAATTCGCTTACTAAATATTTTAAATGAACTATTCAAATATGATCGCACAAAATCAATAACAACTCGGACAATAAAAAGTTACCTCTATATTATTCATTCTACCCAATTAGTCACGGAAGTTACAACTGCTAACTTCTCTTAGTAGTAAAAATGAGCAAAAAATCAACTCTGACCACAGATATTGATAGAGACGAGTCAAAAAATTGGTCAGTAGGATTTATTTCACAAAAAATTTAGTAAACATATTATTACCTCAATTTGGTACTAGCCGTGGGGCAGTAGAATGATGCCCCTCTTATTTTGCCCGTGGATGCCGTAAGAATCTCAGAAACTCCGGAAGATCGATCGAAGAACTCAGCGGCGTCGTTCAACATGTGTATGTTGATCGACGCCGCTGCCTATCTTCCGGAGTTCTTCCTTGCCAGATTCTACATTCCACTCACCAACCCACCTGTCAAGCGTGGTGAGTATGGCAACAACCCCTCATGATCAGACAGTTTGTGAGTTGTTTGTATGTTCGGGTAAATGAGACTCTTCCTGACATCAGATCGGACAAAAAGTTTTGATGACAATACAACATGCATCATCAGCTTCAAAATGGCCGCCGCGATAAGATGCTGGATGATGTATTTTTTTTGTAAAACGCCTTAATATAGCTATCAAAGCTTGTTTTTAAAAGTGTTTTTCAAACATAGACTTAACGATACTTGAATAAAAATAAGAATGTAATAATAATAATTTATAATAATAAAATAATTTAAATAAGCACATAATTGAATTTGTTCGCTTCGGAAAACTTTTTTTTTCCAAGTGAGGGAAAGAAGCAAACAAGAAACCTCACTCTTTCATTTCTATTCATTGTTACAATATTTGTATTATTATTATGCTTAATTTAATGTCCGCAAGGATATTGGATGATTAGAATATTGCAAGATGACATCATTTCTTATCACGGTTGAACCGAGCAACACTAGGGTCAATATCATGCAAATAAGCATCTATGACGTAATAAGCTTTTTCTATGAGATTTTGTTTTATAAAAAGCTTAAACCTAATTTAATCGATAGTTCGGTCGTATCAGATGGAAGCTTATTATAGAAACGCACACAGTTTCCCATAAATGATTTATTTACTTTTTGGAGCCTAATTAAGGGATGTGCAATTTATTTTTGTTTCTTGTATTTAAAACTTTGCTCCATTTTAAGGGTTCCGGAACAAAATGGTAAAAAGGAACCCTTATGGTACCACTTTGTCTGTCTGTCTGTCACAAATGGATATCTCGAGAACTACCGATGCTATCGACTTGAAATTTGAAATGGTTAAAGATAACACTTTTTAACTAATTAAAATTATATGAAAATGTTAAAAAAACATTCTCTAAGGGGGGAGCCTGCAATCTTAATAAGAATATACCTCTAGGATAGGGGTTTTCAAAATGTTTGTGAAGTTACTAGTTCATGTGAGGTATCATATGAAAGGTATTCATTTGTACATTAATAAACAGTTTTTATTTTTTCTTTAAGCCGTATCGTTTTCAAGTTACATTTAAAAAAAAAAAAACGACCGATCCCCACCCCCTTATCACCGAAGTTTGCAAAGATAAACCTATGAAACTTTTATAGCTAATGGAAGTATATGTAAAGTTTATAGGAAAATTATAGCAAACTCTCTAATTTGTATAGTTTTTTAGACAAGGGGGGTGGATAATAATTTTATTTGTGAAGTTACTAGGTCAGGGTATCATGAAGGGTATATTAATTTGCACATTAATAAACAGTTTATAGTTTTGCTTTAAGAGGGCCCAATCCAACTTACTTTTCATACACCGCTCGTACGTGGGTGTGGCGTCGTAATAGATCTTTCTATGTAACTTTTGATCTAATAGGTATCTTGTGCACTATATCTAGGTTTCTATCCATCCAAAAAATCAAAATTTGGAAAAACAAATTTTATACTGAATTTGGTTTCTCCAAATTTTGATTTTTATTTTGTTTTTTTTTCTATTACGACGCCACACCCACGTACGGGCGGTGTATGAAAAGTAAGTTGGATTGGGCCCTCTTAAGCCGTATAGTTTTTGACTTATTTACAAAAACGTCGAAAAAATGGCGTTTCCCCCTTATCTCCGAAGTTTGCAGAGATAAACCCCTGAAACATTTATCGCTAATAGAAGAGTATGTAAAGATTGCAGGAAAATCATAACGAACGAGGGTTCGATGCAAATTAGAGGTAATTTGCATAGTTTTATAGAAAAGTGTAAAAAATCCACATAATTTCCACTATCAGACAAGAGATGGTCAAGGTTCTCCAACAAATATAAACCGCCTTTATCAAATATTATATTGTATGATGGCACGGAACCCTCGGTGCGTGAGTCCAAATCGCTCTTGCCCGGTTTTATTTTTATGTAAAACACTCACACACACGTTAAACACGTTTGTCTGAAAAAGATCGCTTCTCAGAGAAAAGACCGCCTATTGAACCTTCAGTTGTAATATGTTATTTTTAATTTGTATATTTTCTGTATTGGGTGTACAAAAACTATTTTCATCCATTCATTCCCTTATTGAAATTATACACTGTATGATACATATAGTTTATCCAGCACTGAACTGAACGATGACAATGATGATGACGTCAGATCTACAGTTCAGCCCGATACTCAATATTTTTTAATTACCTTACTTATTTGTCTTGATGACTCATACCTTAAATAATGATATATGTTCATTAAAATAAATAAATATTCTTGTTAATTATCTAATTGATATGTTGACAGCTTCAACTAACTTACAATGCCAGATAAAGCAAACAATACATCATCACATTTCATTCAAAAGCTTTTGAATATATTAGGTCTTTACCTATGAAATTGCCGTTTTGTATGGAATAAATGAAAGTACTTTTTTTCCATTTTTTTTTATTTCTATTACTCAAAGTAACACCCCATGCAATCGACGCATCTTTGCCAACGCATTGGTAGTTTATTGATGCCCTTCTTGTAAAAATCAGCTGCACGGGAGGCAACAAACTCTTCAAAGGCATTTTGTACTGCCCCTCGGGAATTGAATTTTTTACCCACTAAAAATTTGTCTAAATTTTGAAAAAAGTTATAGTCGGTAGGTGCAAGGTCTGGTGAGTATGGCGGATGAGGGAGAGCTTCCAACCCCAGCTCTTGCAGCTTGGAAACTGGTCTGTTGAGCAGTATGGGGTCGCGCGTTGTCGTGAAGGAGCAGTGGGGACGACCGATTGACCAAAGCTGGTTGCAGATGTGCAAGCTTCTCCATCATTGTCTCCAGTTCTTTACAGTACGCATCTGCAGTAATGCTCATGCCGTTTTTTTTAAAAAACTATGGTGTTTTTTTTGGTGGTTTACCACCAAACAGTGACAATCAACTTTTTAGGGGTAATTTTTGGTTTAGGGCATTGCTTTGGTGCTGAACCAGGATCTAACCAACTTGTTGAGCGCTTTCGATTGTCGAACAGAATCCATTTTTTATCGCACGTAACAATTCGGTTCAAAATTCCTTCATTTCTTTGTCTGTTGAGCAGCGCGAGACAGGTCTCAACGCGTACGTTGCGCTCGCCAGCGCTAAGTTCGTGGGGTACCCATCTATCAAGCTTTTTTACCTTGCCAATTTGTCGCAAATGGATCAATATTGTTTTGATAATAACATCAAAAGCTGCTGCTAGCTCAGCTGTATATTGAGTTTCGTCAGCTTCCACAATCGCCTTTAATTCATCATTGTTGACAATAGTCTTCGGACGGCCACGAGCTTCATTTTTCAAGTCAACATTTCCAGAACGGAACCGGGAAAACCAATAACGGTTTGTGCGTTTGTTTGTACAGTTCTCCCCGTAAACGTTTTTGATGTTACGTGCCGTTTGTGTCGCGTTGGTGCCACGACGGAACTCATATTCCATAATTACACGATTTTTTAAGGTACCCATTATGACGAAAAATGTTCAAATGTAATGAAAATACAACGCTAATCAATAAAAAAAAGACTGAGTTTGTAAAAAGAATGTCATGTTTTTAAAACAAAATTAATTTGAATTTGAAATACCAAGCCATGTCAATTTTTTTTTATTTGAAATTACCAGTACTGAAGAACGGCAATTTCATAGGTAAAGACCTATTATGCATAAAATTGAATAAGAATTTGCTATTTTGTAACTGGTTAAATAGACTAATAACAGTTTCTTGTTTTTATCAACACCTTATTTATCATCACTGATTTTTTAAATGACTTAAAAACAGGAGGTTTTCAAGTAACGCTTCCAGATTCATCATCATCATCTCAGCCGTAGGATATCCACTGCAGAACGTAGGTCTTTGTCATGGATCTCCATGTGATCATGAGGGACTATTGCCGTACTCACCACCCTTGGTAGGCGGGTTGGCGAGCGCAGTTCGGGATATTAATTCATGGAAAGACGCCGCTACCCATCTTGCGGAGGTAGCCCTTGGTAGATGCTTACTGCATCCACGGGCAACAGAGGAGGGGCAACATTCTACTGCCGGCACCCCACGACAAACTTCCAGATTGGTCCCATTTTTTACAAGCTATTATTTAGATTGCCCTGTATGTTTGTTACTATGTTTGTTCGCGGAATCTTGCAACTCAATTTCGAAGCAGATATCTTAAACTAATTGAGCTGAAATTTTGTACCCATGTTTTCTTTGGATGACAATGCATGGTCAGACATGTGACGTCACTGTGAATCCAACATGGCGGAAGACCCAAGATTGCGGACTATGTATTTTTAATGTACTCCTAAAATATGGATATCAAATGAAAGGGCTTGATGAAAATAACTTAAAAAGTGAAATGACGTCACTCTGAATCCAAGGACTTGCTGAGAGTTATTCGAAAAATTATATAAAATCACTCTAAATCCAACATGGCGGGCATGAGATAAACAGACAAGAAACCAAATGTCCAGTGATTAATTTTAATTTATTTTTTAATTTGATAACTAAAAAGTAAAAATAAATTAGAAGTATTTTTTTTTAACAAACAAGCTTTTATTTAAACGTACTAAAAATAATAAAATAAACATTTTCCATTAAAGTTTAATGTCAAATAAAAAAGTTTTATAAAAGCTTGTTTGATAAAAAGTTTTTTTTTACTTTTAATTTATTTTTACAACTCTGTTCGGATGATGGAGATTTCACAACTCTGTTCTCGTGAGGAATCGAGGGAACTCCCCTAAATAATGTTTTTGATATTTTCAGCAACAAGGTTTTAGAGCTTTCTCTTGAAATCCATTCGTGAAAACCGCAAGGTATATGAGAAGTAAACGGCCAAACAGATAGACAGACGCGGATCGCGACTTTGCTTTATATTATGTAGAGATTATTTGAGATTGAGTGTGCAGTTTCAGAGATCACCTAACTCTTTATTGTTTAGTTGTTTGGTAAATTAATGATTTAAAAAAACTAACGCCGTTAGTAAGTTGTATTTAAAGGTCAGCCTAATCTTGTCATTAATTATTATGTCTCTATTGACAAACAATCTGATAACATATGACCAGTGTATTGACCGCAGCAGGTTACACTGGTCCATACTCAGCTTTGTAGGGGAGAACGGGGTAGCAAAAATCTATAGTCTAGACGACAAAGTCCCTTCCATCCAACACGTAACGGTTTTGTTTTAATTAAATAGATACATTTTAAAACTGATTAGCGGGACTTTATCGGGTTAACCCTATTTTATTATTTTACGACGTTTTGAGTGCCTAGCAGCCAACGACAAAGCCACAAAGTCCCTTCAATCAGTTATAAAATATTCAAAACAACATCCATCCAACACGTACCGGTTTTTATTTTATTTAAATAAATTAATATTATATACGGTTAAGACGATATAGTCCCGCTATTATGATTTAAAATTATGTCTACAGATCGCTAAAGTTTACAAAGTTTTGTTTTGAATATTATTTTGGTTGTAATAATGTTAGAAATAATATGCTTTATATCAGCTTTTTTTTCTGTTTTTCATAATAGGAAATTGTAGTTTACGTTATTCAATTTGATCACGGGAGCTGCGACTGTAAACTGCTGCAGTGTGATAGACATAATTAAATGAGTTGTACAATTAAACTGGATCTAAAAAATACATGAAGAAAAGGATTTGTATTTGATGGCTGGAGTCGCAATCTGTAATGAAATTAATTTAATTTAATCGAGACAAAATTTTAAAATACCAATAATAAGATAACATTAACGTTTATCCTCGATTTTTTTTATTTAACAATTAAATGCATCACTTCTTATTTTAGTAAATTAATTTAAATTTATATTCATGCCTTGGACACCTGTATCAATTTTCTTGAAATAGTCATATATCCTCAACTAGAAAGCATGCAAAAACAATATTGCTTTTAATTATGTAGGCGCTTATACCTGGTTCACCTGTCGTTATACCTCGTTTGCTATTGCCCCTCTCTCCCCGACACACATATCTGATATAATGACCAGTTATTGTTTAATTGCATATTCATCTGAATGAATGATTAACTGGTTTGATGTTTTATATAACTTTTTATTTGATTTGTTGAAGATTCGATAAATTTAAAGAAGCGTGCATGTCTGTGCATTTATATTATTTGATGATGTGTGGTAATGGCATAATCGACATAATTATAATGTTCAGAGGGCCAGTTCTCGTGCTTCGTGATCCAAGTGGTAAATGCTGAAAAACGATAAATTTCACAAATACTGTCAAAATCTCTCTTGAATATAACTTTCTGCATTCTCGCTATCTCACGATAAACAAAATGTATATTGCGAACCGATCGTAATGCATCCACTGGTAATGAGCGGCGGCTATCGAGATAATAGTAGACGCTTTGAGTGATGTGACAATTTCGAAGTAGACACTGAGAAGTGAGATGGGACGAGCACGCAAAATCACGAATCACGAGAATCTGCCTCCTGGTTTATAAAATTTTCTAGCATTAAAGTTTTTTCTATCAATGTCTTATGTCAAAAAGTTTTTAAATGCCTTCGTGAAAGGCAAGCTACAATGTTAGTCAATAAAGCTACAATGTTAGTCAATAAAGCTACAAGAAGACCTTGGATTGATTTTGGTTATCTTTTTTAATGTCGTTATAAAAGCCATAAAGTAAGGCCTTGACAGTCATCTATTGTAGATAATTTATGCAGCGTCAACAACTGGTATTTATGATGTACGGGACACTGAAGTGACTCGAACATTGCTAGATGGATTTTTAGGATTCCGGACCCAAATGGTAAAAAGAAACCCTTATAGAATCACTCTGTCTGTACCTACGTCTGTCATAAGTAGATATCTCGAGAACTGATGCTTAGGACTTGATATTTGAAATGGTTAAATGTAAGACATTTTTATTATTATAGCATTATATGAAAATGCTAAAAAAAATTCTTATTATGATTGCAGGGGGGCGGATAAGGGTTCTCAAAGTTTTTAAGTTAGGTTTTGTGGGGTATCTTATGAAAGGTATTGATTTGCACATTAATAAGTAGTTTTTATTTTTCCTTCAAGCTGTATCGTTTTCGAGTAATTTACAAAAATGTAGAAAAAACGCCCCCCCCCCTTATCTCCGAAGTTTGCAGAGACAAACCCGTGAAATGTATATATGTCAAGTTTATAGGAATATTATAGCGAACTCTCTAATTAGCATACTTTTTAAAAAATCATCAAAAGTGTAAAAAAATTACATAAGTTCCGCTATCAGACAAGAGATGGCGCTGTCAAGGTTCTCCAACAAATATAAACCGCTTTTATCATTATATTATATTGTATGATGCCACGGAACCTTCGGTGCGCGAGTCCGACTCGCTCTTGCCCGATTTTATTTATTAGCCTTCTCGATTTTATTTATCAATAGGTGGCAATATCTACCCACCGTCTATACACCGGGCGTTATCAATAAGCGATCCGCTGGGCTCTTAATAATAGTGTTATTACATCTGTCAACTCTGGAAATTCAGGACGTGATTGTTTTTCTGTGAATTGCGTTGAAAAAATAATTAAGCAAGCTGGTTTCTCTACACCTATTTTAATCGTTGATCGTGCTTCCCTAGCCTGAGTAGCCTTTAAGACATTAATCACATCTTAAAACATCAACTCAAATTACGTGGCCCTCTGAATTCGTTAAGAATCGTAGGTACCTAATCAAATCAAGCCATCTTGAACGGTTGGTTTACAACTTGCTTAATTTTTGTACATAATTGGCTCAACACAGTTCTCTCAATGTATGTTTTATTGGTACATTTTCTAGCACGTCCTTCATGAAGTCATATCTTGCTTTTGCTATCACGTTTTTTTGGGCAACGGTAAACTTTGGCGCAAAACACAAAATGTACGATACGGAAATCTACTTGAGCTAATAAATTATTAAGCCTTATAAATTACATATCATACATTAAGTTTATCTTGATAATGATTCAAACAGTCACCTTCTGCTTACTCTTTATCTATAATATATCGAATGTTTCCAAATATACCCGAGTTTGGTATCAAATAAAAGGAAATGGTGTGTAAAATGTAGTTATATTTCAACCCCCACTCAGAGATATGGGGGTAGAAAATAGGGGTGAACAATCGAAAGTTTTCATATATATTCAAGTGGGGTATCAAATGATGTGTAGATTGCATGATAGTAAGGGCATGATGTGTAGATTGCAAACCTGGGGATACAGAGACAGACACACACACATAGCGGTCAAACGACGAAAATGACGATACAGAGAAACCGCAGGCAAAATATATATAATATAATAAATTTAGGGTCATTTTGCATCCAAAATACCTAATCTGCAATATAACCTCAAACGCCAAGTCAGTCACGTTTATGAGTGCAGTTCGAATTAAAAAGTTAATGTAAATAGTTTTAATGCGTTAAATCAACTGCATGTCAAGTTTTATAGGTGTTTATCAAGTGCAAATATGATGCAACTGATGATTTTAATGTGTACATTTCGCTGTGGGGTGCCGGCAGTAGAATGATACCCCTCCTCTCATGCCCATGGATGCAGTAAGAGCCTGCTAAGGGATACCTCCGGAAGATGGGCAGCAGCGTCTAACCGTGTATCAACATCCCATACTGCGCTCACCAACCCGTCTGTCAAGCGTGGTGAGAATGGGAACTACCCCTCATGGAGATCCATGAGAGAGGCCTGTCAGTGGACGTTTTATGGCTGAAATGATGATTTAGGTAAGTAGAAGTATTTTTAAACTTTCGCGTTCATAAATAATAAGTATCTGCACCCGTGGTTTTATCGCGCAATCCAGTCGAAACGCACGATATCTACCCGGTTACATTTTTATAAATAATGTATGTAGAGTGCTGGTATTTAAACACGCCATCAAGTCCCATGTGTTATGTTCAATCCGAAGGCCGTGGGTTCAATACCGGCCGTGAATTTTCCTTTCTTGAAAAATTTTTGTTCACGTTTAACACTTGCTTAGGGGTAAAATTATGAGGAAATCTAAGGAATAGTCCGCTTCAGATGTTGTTTCCTCTAACAGCTGACTAAGCTGGGAGCATAGTATAAGTGCCGGACAAGCCGTATCCATCTAACAATGTCCCAGACACTGCAGCGTCCTGTACAGCATGCATACTAGTTGCTGACGCTGCATATATATATCATCATCTATAATAGATGCAAAGGGCGTACTTACTCTAAGGTGACCAACGTTTTTCACTAACTTCAATTGGCATAAAAGCGCGTTGAGATCTTTTGTATGGGAGAAATCTACACACACATGCCCAAGCCTACACGAAGTCAGGGTCTGACGAAGGGGACTGAATGAAATCTTGAATGGTTTTGAAGTTTTCGTTGTTGACGTCCTTCGTGGCTCTGCTGGTCTAATCAGATTACCTAGAGGACAAAACCACTTGGGACGGAAACTGCTCAAACTGCGTCAAACGTGACAAAGATTGTTAAATGACGACTATAACGACCGAGTTAGGTTCTTCTGTTCGCTTCTTTTCCTAATCGCGTGTCATCTGAAGTGAAGAGGTTCAAATATGTACTTGACACCAATACCTACCCAAAACTGAGCTAACGAGAGTATTTAAGTAGGAAGGAAGTAAGGTAGGTACTGAAATCACGCCGATAATTTAATAGGCAGTTTTACTTATGCCGCAGGTCGGGGGGTCAATGACATCACCTTGGCAACTAATCTTCTTAGGTATCCATCTTGATGTTTGGACAGGACGAGATAAATAGTCTTGAATCTTTATTGAGAACTATTATTAATTTTTGATGTACCTAAAGGTCTATTTTTAGTTCATTCAAAATATACAATTATGTCAGCCTTGTTAGCCATCTAGCCATTTTAATATTCTGTGAAGAAAAGGTGTCTTTATTGAAATTCTGCATGATTTATTTGAATAATTATTTCATCGAAATATTTTACATGTACTTTTAGTTCTTGACTAAAATTTATCGAACGAGTGAGCGAAAATAATCTTGAATCTTGATGAGAAAGATTTCTTTATATGGAAGTTCGCGCTGAGTTTGAGCTCAAAGCGCGTCAAGGAGGCGTTTTCATAAAAAAATGTTAAAAATAGTTCCAGCTTAGTTTAATTTAGGTTTTTTTTTAATTTTGACAATGACAGTTCACGATCTAGTATGTACCTAGGTAGTACCACGTGGTACATAAATACTTTTGTCTATTTAGGGGAACGGCTCACTGATTACCGTCTCGTCAATAACTCCCTCAATAGGGTACCTAGTATTGTTTTGTGATATTACGACCTTTGTGGCGCAGCGGGCGAAGGTCCGCCTGCGACGCAAGCGACGGTTGCGGGTTCAATTCCCGCCTCGGAACAAATGTCTGTATGATATGGAGATATTTGTTCCGGGTGTTCTGGATGTTTCCATAAATATAATAAAAATATCTATCTATATAATATAATGTGTATTTAAGTATATCAGTCATTTTGTACCCATAACACAAGCTCTGCTTTGCTTGGGGCTAGATGATGCCGTGTGAATTTTCCAGCATTATTATTACTATTATGGGATAAATGCCTCTTTGCTAAGTTCTGCAGGCAATGGAACCTCCATTGCATGAAATATTACCAACAATAATCTATCAGCATTTTATTTTGGTACAGCAAGGACTTACTTCTATGTGCCCATTCGTGTCTATGTGCCCATCATCGAATAATAACCTATGTAGAGGCACATAAATGAACCATTAGTAATTAGAATCGATTGACCGTGGTCGAATTTGATGGGAAATTGATTAGTTATAAGTGAACTAGCGACGCCCCTGCTTCGCACAGGTGTATGCATGAACATCGATCATCTTGTATAAAATGAAAAATAATATGAAAAAAATATATGATTTTAAAAAGTTGTTTAGGTTGGTGCACACAACAACCCTGTCAAAGGAGAATGGGCAAAAATGTATGAACCTTGGTCTACCTCCTCAACACTAACGCCATCTATGCTAATGAAAAGATTATATGTAATCAAACCAATAAATAATAATATAAAAGTACTAGGGCTTGGCAGAATTCAGAAAAAAAATAAAACATGAAATATAAAAAGAATGTAATTTATCGATATAAATAATGTATTGGAGTCCAATAACACGCCCAGGTCAAACAATGGTAATATCCAACAGTCCAGTAAAACAAGCAGAGTCAAAGATCAAAAATACTAAAACGTAAAACGCACAATACACAAGGAAAAGCTAAGATCAACTGCGAGGTGCGTAGGAGTGTGCGCAAAGACGAAGCGGCATGGGGTGGGGGACGCGGGCGGGGATTGTGAGCAGGTATGCGGGTTGCCGCTATGTCTCGCGTTTGTGGACTATGAGAAAGCCTTCGATTCGATCGAAACATGAGCGGTGCTCGAGTCTCTCCAACGATGCCGAATTGACTATCGGTATATCGAAGTGTTGAAGTTTTTGTATAGAAATGCCACTATGTCAGTCCGAGAACAGGAACAGAGTTCGAAGGATATTCCCTTAAAAAGAGGCGTAAGACAGGGAGACGTTATTTCTCCGAAACTGTTTACGACCGCTTTGGAAGATGCCTTCAAGCTCTTGGAATGTAAAGACTAGGCATCAACATTAACGGCGAATACATGACTCACCTTCGGTTTGCCGACGATATTGTGGTCATGGCAAAGTCGATGGAGGATCTCGGCACGATGCTTCGCCTTCGCCTCAATCGAGTCTCCCAACGGGTAGGCCTTAAAATGAACATGGACAAGACGAAGGTTATGTCGAATGTCCATGTGGTGCCCGCCCCAGTTATGGTTGAGAACTCGGCTCTCGAAGTTGTCGACGCGTATGTATACCTAGGACAAACTGTCCAATTAGGTAGGTTCAACTTTGAGAAAGAGGTCAATCGACGAATCCAACTCGGATGGGCAGCGATTGGGAAATTACGCAACGTTTTATCGTCCAAAATTCCTCAGTGCCAAGTCTACAATCAATGTGTGTTACCAGTGATGGATGACATATGGAACCGAAACGTGGTCATTCACGATTGGCCTCATTAATAAGCTCAAAATCGTTCAACGAGCTATGGAGATGGCTATGCTCGGGGTTTCTTTACGCGATCGAATCAGAAATGAGGAGATACGTAGAAGAACTCGGGTCACCGACATAGTTAAACGGATTAGCACGTTGAAGTGGCAATGGGCAGGCCATGTAGCTCGCAGAACAGATGGCCGATGGGGCCGAAAAGTTCTCGAGTGGAGGCCACGGACCGGCAAGCGCAGCGTAGGACGTCCACCAACAAGATGGGATGATGACCTGGTGAAGACCGCAGGTCGACGGTGGATGCAGATCGCTTCCAACCGCAATAACTGGAAATCCACGAGGGAGGCCTATGTCCAGCAGTGGACGTCCTACGGCTGAAATGATGATGATGATGATGATGATGCGGGTTGCGCTTGCATCGGAATTTAATCCTACCGTCCCTCTCCCTAGCAGCCCTGTAGAAATGCAATAGACAGGAGAGACCATTACTGCTATTGTTTTTGGCATTTATACAAAGAACCCCATGAGCTACACATTTGCGGTCATATAAAAAAATGAAGCTTAGGAAATGTTCTTTTCAATGATATATGGCTCTTTGGTGTTGAGTAGGTAGACCAACTTGCCCATTCTCCTTTCTAGGGTATTTTTGTTGCAGGTTGGATACATGAAAACCAGACATGACAACTTACCAACATTGCTTCTTATAGAATGTCTATAGAATATTTAGAGCTGTTTTTCATATGACAATTAGTTAGTTATTACAATCGAGAATTTGTCGTACGTGAACACCCACCGCCTATTTTTCATTAAATCATCATCATCATCATCATCTCAGTATGACGTCCACTGCTGGACTTGTCTCCTACATGGATCTGATCTTGAGGGGATTGTCGCCATACTCACTATGCTTGACAAGCGCAGTACGGGATGTTGATACGCGAAAAAACCATGCCCATGTTCCGGAAGTATCCTTTGGCGAATTCTAACTGCATCTACGGGAGAGAGGAGGGATAACATTCTACCGACACCGCACGGATGGTAAGATATTAATACTCGCAAAAAGTTGTCGTAGTGTAATCATAAGCCGCCGTAAATATTTTGTCGCGCGAGATTTTTAATCTCCCTATAACTCTTAAGATATTAAATAAACAAAAATAGTTTACAGGGCAAATATGTTCTGTATAAACTACTCGAGATTTTAAAAAACCTATTAAGATATATACTTTATACTTTATATGTATATTAATACCACATGACCTCTCCTGATTCCTCCTGGTTCTAACAGTAGTTTCTAACAGCATTTGGTTGAAGTAGAATTAGGCAGGTACAGGAATCAATGATTAAACACTCTCTCTGCTGTGGATGCAGTTAGAATCGGCTAAGAGATACTTTTCAAAGATGCAGCAGTTGACGGTCAACTGTCACTGTCGCTGACTTGTATCATAACTTCAATGGTTTACGCAGCGCACGCCAAAACAACTCATTATCGGCATGAAATTTTACGATAACTTCAACAATCTTAACCATAGTTCAGTAAACTAACACCAAACTTCAATGAATTTTACAGTTAAACCTTCCTCTTAAAACACTATATCCATTGGTGATAACCGCATCAAAATCTGTTGAGTGGCTTAGGAGCAGAAGAAGCCAAACAGACAGACGCGGGCAGCGACTTTATACTATGTAGATAAAGAGAAGAGATAGGGAACAGATAGTGAAGAGATAGAGAACAGATAGAGAAGAGATGGAGAACAGATAGAGAAGAGATGGAGAACAGATAGAGAAGAGAATGCTAGGTATTGATGGATCTTAAAATTACCGTGGAGGTGCGTTACTAAAGTGTTAGGTACATAGGTACTACGCCAACGATAAGGGATACCTAACAAAAGCAAACTTAGGTAAAGGTACCATCATAAACTAAAAATCACTTTCTTGTTGATTTAAAACATATTTTTATAATACTTGCATTGTTTTTTGACCTAGTAACAAGGTAGGAGAACAAGAAATATGTTGCAGTTTGTTGACTATGTCACAAAACAAACAAAATTTAATTTACTTTAGACATACCATAGACAAGCGAATCTATTCCCACCTGAGATTCCGACGCGACGCCCGCGACGGCACTACTTTTTTGGTTGACAATAATTAGTGCACTGCAGTAGTCAACACACGTGAAATTAGTAAGTGTAGCACCATTTTGTATTCGTTTCAGACGTAAAACGTCCACTACTGAACACAGGCCTCGCTCATGGATCTCCATGAGGGGTAGTTGCCATACTCACCCCGCTTGGCAGGCGGGTTGGCGAGCGCAGTACGGTATGTTGGTACACGGAAAGACGCTGCTGCCCATCTTCCGGAGGTATCCTTTAGCAGGCTCTTACTGCATCCATGGGTATGAGAGGAGGGGTAACATTCTACTGCCGGCACCCCCCGGCATTTTGTATTAATCCTTCTTTATTTTATGTAAATATTATACGGTTTTATATGTGTATGGTTACGTGTTTAGTGAGAGACTGTTGTGGGAATCAAAGGAATATTCCAGACAATTGCATATAAAATTTCACAGGTAGGTACTTAAATACGTACCTAACTAGCGCGTCGCCACAATATTATTATAATGTATTAATTTTTGATCTAAAGATCTATTTTAGTTCATTCAATCTAAAGGTATGTCAGCCTTGTTCATTTTAATATTCTGTAAAGAAAAGGTTTATATACTGAAATTTCGCTTGATTTTGTTGAATTATTATTTCATAGAAATATTTTACATGTTTAATTACCTACTTTAGTTCTTGACTATAAATCGAAAATATTCGAACGAGTGAGCGAATTTATTTTACCTCTATGATCTGCACTAGCGCCCTCTATGGTCTTGTAGAAAATTAGATAAACTAATTTTTACTGTAATGTAAACGCCTCATTGCAGGGTGCCACAGCTTGAGTAAAAACATTTCTCGATTAAATCTTAAATATCTTAAAATGGTTTGAAAAGAATGAAAATTCTAAAGGTTTCGCGTCGTGAACGCGTTGGAGCGACAGTGACTTACCATTACACTGACAACTTGACAAGCATCACAAATTGTCATTTCAATGTTAAAGTGACATTGTCTGTCACTATGATTTGATTTGGGTTTCAGTTCGCGAATCGCGTTTGTTTGACAAAGTTTGCTCGCAAGCAAGGCAACTAGAAATAAACTTCAATTTATTGATCAATCAGGTAAAAAGCTGAGTAATTGTGGTTATATCTAAAGTTATAAAAATGCAGAAAGCTTTCGAAATACAAAAACAGATTCGCGATAACGCGAAAGTCTTGAATTCTTATATGACCGACCTGCAGAATTGGGAAACCGAAATGAAACGAAAGGAGGCGGCCCTTGTCGGCCAATTTGAACAGGTTCTGTCCTTTTACCGTTATTTTACCTAATCATAACACTTTTTATGCTTTTTACAATACTGTAGAAGTCATTAGAGCGTTATTAGGATAATATCCATTCGTTGATTTCCCGTAGATTGAATTTGCATTTGGTAGATCATGACGAAGGGTTTTTGTCGTAGTGCTTTGTTTTTCATGTGAATTAGTTTGTAGTTTAACAATGTTCTGATTTTTAATGAACCTTTGTCTTTTTGAGGTTAGGCGGGTATTCCCTGTGTACCAATAAGAAGCAAAGGGGCCAATGAAAAACCAGCTGTGACTAAGCCGCTTGCCGGAGACAGGATCTCTGCTTCTGACTACCTGTCATGGGAGAAGTTTGATGCTGTAAGTACCTATTCATGTTTTAATTGTATCTACAATTAACATAACTCTCAGCTAATTAGTCCTATTGCTGGGCATAAGTCATCTCCATACTTTGCCAAGCACCCTGACCTCTCCTGATTCCTTCATGAAGGGTTCTAACAGTATTGCATTTGGTTGAAGGAGAATTAGGCAGGTACTTACAGGAATCAATAATTGGCTAAGGCCACGAAAACATGTACCATCACACACGAGAAGCCGTAACACACAATAACACAATGGAAGTGTATAACACACTGGAAATATTGTAAGGGCTGGTTTACACTAATGTGTAGTAGTATAGTTGTAGAAGAAAAAAAGACACCTAACAATCAACCGGAGAAGAATTGATGATAAACTAAAAAAAACAAGTCCCAGAAATAAAATTATCTTAAAATGTTTTCGCAAAATTTGTGTAGAATATAGTTCTTAGTTTGCCTCTCAAATTTGATTGAAATCCGTCAATAAATAACACTACAGCAAACTTCCCCCCTTTCCCCCCAATCAAAAATCACGCTCGACAAAAAATGTTACATAATCAAGGAACTTGTGTGGTAATTTTCGTCAAAATCGGTAAAAAATAAGACCTAGGTGAGAACAGACTTACAGACAAACGGAAAAAAGCATACCTACCTACTAGGTAATCTAATAAAGTGTTATAGTTTGTTATTCCTAATAAATAAATAAATAAAATATTTTAAGCAATGTAAACCAAGCTTTATATATTTTCCCATGTGTTACGTAACACAAACCATAACACACGCAACACTCGGGAATAAACACACGGGGAAATGAATAACCTAAAGACAAAATACCATCTCAAAATGCAAAGTAAATCAATAAGAAAACCTTAGTTTACTTGCAAAATAGCACGTTCTACAACATTCATAAATGTAAAGTTATTAAATTGTGATATTTACATCGCAAATTGCGAGTGCAGTCTTGTCGTTTTAAACAAACAATTATCTTGTAGTACACCGAAACCGTGATTCACTCGAAAATAAAATGGCTGACAGGAATTTGACATTTTGAACCAAGAATGATAGTTTGCCAGTTCATAAAAACTAATTCAAGTGTTGGTACTTCTTAAATCACAAAAACTACTACAATATTTAAAAAATATAACACACGAGAAAGATGTGTGAGACATATATTCAGAAAAAGATTAAACTATGAAGTTTATGGTATTTAATTAATTTAACTTACCCGACTCATTGTTGATACATCATTATAGATATTAAAATAGAAATATTCATGTAATTACTTTTTTTAAACTTAGAAAATGGTTTAATTCGGTGATAAGTCATTGGAGGACATTGGATTTTTGTATGAAGTCAAAAAGTCGCTAATTTTGGAAATTTCGGTTTTCGATAAAAACTGCTTACAATAATAATTTAAGCAATCGTATAGTACATGCGAGTTCTCAAAATATAAAGAAAATAAGTGTTTTCTCTAAAATATGTTTGCAAATTTATAAAATAATTAAAAAAAGTTCGGTCCGTAGATTTTATACGAAAAGTACATGTTTTCGTGGCCTTAGCCAATTAAACACAGGTTTACAATAAACTAATAAAAGGGACCGGCAGTAGGATCTCTCTCTTCTGTGGATGCAGTTATCGGCTAAGAGATACTTTTCAAAGATGCGGCAGTGTCTTTCCATGTACATACTGTGCTTACCAACCAGCCTGCCAAGCGTGGAGAGTATGTCAACAACCCCTCGTGATCAGTATAAGGTGATCCATGAGGAAATTTGTCCAGCAGTGGACTTGCTGCAGCTTAGATGATGATGGTGATGGGTGATCAATGGGGCACCTTATCATCAACAATGGTACCTATTAAGAGTGTGCTATGACTGACCCTCGGTGCATAACAAAAAAGACCCAGAAGCAAGACAATATTGAGGGCCTAAGTCGCCTATCACAAAATATTCAATGATTTGTTTTTGGTTGTAATGCATGAAGCCTACTAATACTTGTCAGATTTATTGTAAGAATAAGGTTGACCATACTTTGGCCAAATTTGATGTAGAATATTTGTAAACGCCGTGGGGTGCCGGCAGTAGAATGTTACCCCTCCTCTCATGCCCGTGGATGCAGTAAGAGCCTGCTACGGGATACCTCCGGAAGATGGGCAGCAGCGTTTTTCCATGTATCAACATCCCGTACTGCGCTCTGTGAGTATGGCAACTACCCCTCATGGAGATCCATGAGGGAGGCCTGTTCAGTAGTGGACTTTTTATGGCTGGAATGATGATGATGATGATTTGTAAACAAACTGTCACTTTAAATTTTAATTGCTTATGGGTTTTGTAACCTAGTTAATAGTAATTTATTACTAAGAGAGAGGTCTCAAATCCCCAATATAGAACAAAAAAAACAAGTCATAAGAAAGTTAATTTTAGTTTAAGTATTAATGGTTTACAACCATTCTACATCAAACTTGGCTGAAGTTTAAGGGCGGGTGGTACCTTTTGTGAATACCAGTTGTTGGATTGCTACCATAATACACATATTATTAAATTACTGTGTTTTATTGGGCATATCAGTCATTAAAGTTCAGCCATATAAAATTTGTCAAAACAAAACAAATGACTCACCTTTCTGACACCATTTGTAAAGCTGGCCTCAATAGTTACGCTTAAGGGGTAACTAAGTACTTTACATTCAGGGGTAATAGTATAGATGCTGGGCAATCCTTATCCATCTAACAATGGTCCGGGCACAGCAGCATCCCATACAGTATGAATTAACAGTTGCTGGTACTGTATTAAAACATATTTGGTGACAGATCAATTTGCTTGAGGCTTCAAGAACACTAACATCTTGGTGTAAGTTAAGAGCATAACTCCAGTCTTAAACTCCATAAAAAATTAAAAGCACTATCCTGATCATTTTTGTTGCTAATTAAGTTGCAGGTGTTATGCTAAATAGGTGAAAATGAATCTTAAATAAATGATTAACTTTTTAGATTTTGTATTGAGTTTACAATTACATTTATATCTTATTCTTATTACATTGTTATCTAGGTTACCAAACCACTAGCTTAAATGGTTAACCTGTGACTAGATATAATTAAATTTGTTTAGTCCATCAGATAGATTTACATCATCATTTTTAAGAGATGAAGACGTCTCAGCTGTAGGTCTTTTTACATCATAATTTTCAAGACATGAAGACGTCTCAGCCGTAGGACTTCCACTGCTGGACTGCTGGCCTCTTTCATAGATCTCATAACTAAATAATAAAAGAGTGGTGATACATTATGCCGAAATGTCGCTTGACATCAAGTTTATTTGACATTACAATCTATCTGATGGACTAAATCGAATCTTTATTTTCATACTCTGTCACCATGTCATTTGTGAATGAACAAAATTCTGTGTCTCATTTTAGGCTGCAAAGAAATGGGTGAGCCAATTTATTAGTTAACATAGCTATCAGCACAGACTATTGAGCCTTCTGTTATTCAGATGGGCATTGCATTTTAACTTATGGCAAGAAAACTTAAAGTTACTTGCACTTGCTAGATCATTAAGGATTTATCTGTGATGCTACCTATAACCTGAGCTTTTGTGAGGCTTTACTCCTATATAATTAATCCATGTGTTCATCCATAATAGCTATGCAATAAAATATAATAATTATAACCCTAATTCCTGTATTCTAAGGTCTAATATAGCATGATTTTTAAATATACTATTACCTGGAACATTAATAAATCAATGTGTTTGATTTATGCATGCAAGCAATTTGACATGTTTTTTATAACAATAGTTGGTATGCAATGAAACTTTTTCATATACTTATATAATGTAAGGTTGGGGTCTGTATTGACATAATGTATAATCCTCTTCTTCCAATTATGCAGTAAGAGCCTGATAAAGGATACCTCAGGAAGATGGGCAGCAGCGTCTTTCCGTGTATTAACATCACGTACTGCGCTCGCTAACACGCCGGCAAAGCGTGGTGAGTATGGCAACAGCCCCTTCATGATCTTGGAAGACCGTGAGGGAGGCCTATGTCCAGCAATGGACGCGGATAGCAGTCCTAGGGCTGAGATGATAATATCTAATGAGCGCTTGAAAAACACTCAAAATTTGTAATTAGACACGTGTTTCGCCTCTTACAAGGCACCTTCAGGAGAAATCGGCTCCCCGTTCGTCACGAGTGCACGAGTGTGTAACATTTCTTCTTCTGTTATCTTTTCTTGAATCTTCGTTGTTTCCGTGGCGAACGGGGAGACGAATTCTCCTAAAGATGATAAAACAAAATCTAGTGTTAAACAAAAAAAAAAATGTTGGACATTTCACACAGCACTATCTACCCCAAAACTAAGCAAAGCTTGTATTATGGGAACCAGGTAGTTGATATAATACTTAAATACTTTTTTTTGTAAATACATACATAATATACTAGCAAAACATCCAGACGCGAAAGAAACATTTGCGGTTCGCGCAAACATTTATCCCGCCGCGGGATTCGAACCCGCAACCTACTGCGTCTCAGCCGGGCACACGCCCGCCGAGCCAGAGAGGTCGTCAATTAATTTACATAACTTATTTACCTATTCAAGTATAATGCATATAATATTCCATCTAATTAACTTCTGTAAAACAATTGTAAGACTGAAAGGAAACAACCAACTTTATAAAGTGTTTTAAAGGTAATCCCGCAAATATTGCATATAATATTCCATCAAATTAACTTCTGTAAAACAATTGTAAGACTGAAAGAAAACAACCAACTTTATGAAGTGTTTTAAAGAATATGAAGTATAAAAAAAATTGTGTTTCCATTTAAGGACAAAGCCTGTGAGGATATTGACACGAAAGACGTTGGCCCAGTATCATTGGACAGTAAAAAGAGTCTACCGGCCAAAATGGAGAAGCTAAGAGAGGAGGCACAGCATGAGAAACAAAGGGTAAGTAAATCTTACTTATAGTAGTTTGAAGGCGCCGCATTGATAAACAATTTATCATCGTTTCAGCCGTAAAACGTCCACTACACAACACAAGCCTCCTTCATGGATCTCCACGAGGGGTGGTTGCTACACCACGCTTGGCAGGCGGGTTGGCGAGCGCAGTTCGGGATGTTGATACAAGGAAAGATCCTGCTGCTCATCTTCCGGAGGTATCCCTTAGCGGATTCTTACTGGATCCACAGGCATGAGAGGAGAGGAGGGGTATAATTCTAATGTCCCCATGGCAATAAACAATTATTTGAATGTAATTGTTTAAATAACAATAAACAAAACATAGGTAAGCACTTAAAACAAAGTCAACATAGATGTACAGATATCTCTTTATTATGCCCTGGGGCCAAGCCGTGGGGAGCCGGCAGTAGAATGTTACCCCTCCTCTCATGCCCATGGATGCAGTAAGAGCTTGCTAAGGGATATCTCCGGAAGATGGGCAGCAGCGTCTTTCCGTGTATCAAAATCCCGTACTGCGCTCGCCAACCCGCCTGCCAAGCGTGGTGAGTATGGCAACTACCCCTCATGGAGATTCATGAGGGAGGCCTATTCATTAGTGGACTTTTTACGGCTTAAATGATGATGCCCTGGGGTGCCAGCAGCAGAATGTTGCTCGTCCTCTCTTGTCCATGAATGCAGTGGCAAGAGATACCTAAATGAATATATCCCGTTCTGCGATCGCCAACCCGCCTGCCAAGCGTGGTGAGTATGGCAACCACCTCCTCATGATCAGTACTTGGGGATGAGGAAGGCCTATGTTCAGCGGTAGACATCCTATGGCTTATATGATGAACAATTCCTTTGTTTGTTTTATGAATAAACTCATTCAAGAGTTGTTACGAAGAATTTACATAAATTTAAGTAGCATATTTTAATCTTCTGTTAAACTGTCTTTAATAACAGTTTTAATGTGTGTTTTTGTGTATTGTTGAATAACTTATGAATTTATATGAAATATGATGATATATAGAAATATGAATAATGTAAAATTAGGAAAACAAAGGCCTTCTACTACGGGTATTAAATACTTGAAATGAGGCTTTTACATTTACTGATAATGTATAATTAATTTATATAATTATTTTTTGTAAAAAAAATAATTTTAAATTATTATTTGTATATTACTTAATAAGGGTTTTTTAATAAGAATTTGTTATTAAATCGTTTACTGTTCTTATTTTCAGGGCAACAATTTCGTCAAGCAAGAAAAATGGGACGAAGCCATCAGCTGCTACAACAGAGCAATAGAGCTTGTAAAAGATGATGCGATCTATTTTGCCAACCGAGGGTTGTGTCATCTAAAGAAAGATAGGTATGATCTATTCTAAATTACTGGGTATATTAGTATGGGTATGATCTGTTCTAAATTACTGGGTATATTAGTATGTGTATGATCTATTCTAAATTACTGGGTATATTAGTATGGGTATGATCTATTATAAATTACTGGGTATATTAGTATGGGTATGATCTATTGTAAATTACTGGGTATATTAGTATGGGTATGATCTATTGTAAATTACTGGGTATATTAGTATGGGTATGATCTATTGTAAATTACTGGTTATATTAGTATGGGTATGATCTATTGTAAATTACTGGGTATATTAGTATGGGTATGATCTATTCTAAATTACTGGGTATTAGTATGGGTATATGATCTATTGTAAATTACTGGGTATATTAGTATGTCAAGGCGGCGACCTCGTAGAGAAATTATTGAATAGAGTTGCATCAGTTGGACCAACAATATTTATTATAATCATCTCAGCCATAAGACGTCTAATGCTGGACGCAGACCTCCCTCATGGATCTGCAAGTTCTGATCATGAGTGATCGTTGCCATACTCACCATGCTTGGCAGGCGGGTTGGGGAGTGCAGTACGTGATGTTGATACACGGAGAGACCCAACTGCCGGAGGTATACCTTGGCAGATTCTTACTATGGGAGGTCTGCGGAGGAAAGGCAACATTCTACTGTCGCTGGAGGTCCCTAAGGGAGACTTGTACAGCAGTAGACGTCCTACGGCTGTGGTGATGATGATTGTGTAACATGGTTTTCCAATAAACAAATTATCATCATCATCATCATCGACATAAAAGCCGTAAGATATGACTGCTGGACATAGGCCTCCCTCATGGTAAGACATTCAAGTACTGATCATGAGGGGCTGTTGTCATACTCACCACCCTTGGCAGGCGGGTTGGCGAGCGTAGTACGGGATGTTGATAAACGGAAAGACGCTGCTGCACATCTTCCGGAGATATCGCTTGGCAGATTCTTACTACATCCAGGCAAGAGAGGAGAAACAACATTCTACTGCCAGTACCCCATGGCATACTTGCTTTAATCATTACTAAATGAATAATCAATATACATACATAAAAGTCTTCCGTTACTGACTGAGTGACTGACTTGAAATTTGGCACACATACATACATATATCTTGAGTAACCTAGAGGTGTACTAAGGAGGGATTTTTCTAAATTCCCACGGGAACGGGAACTACGCGGGTGAAACTGCGGGGTGCGGCTAGTAATTGATATAACTCTTAAAATCGAGCTGCACTAAATTACTAGTCGGCAAACAATTTAACCGACCGAATTTGGCTGAAAATCGAAAAAAAAACAACCCATAATTAACTATGCTCTTATTACCATCAAGGTAATATTAGCAGATTCTTACTGCATCCACGGGCAAGAGAGGAGGGGCATGACATTCTACTGCCGCCACCACGGCAGTGGCAATAGACAAATAAATATATTTATTTACTCCTACCACCCTTTCCAGTCTGCACCAAGCCGAAAGCGATTGCACAGAAGCACTGCGCCTCGATCCGACGTACGTCAAAGCGTTTCAACGCCGGGCCACGGCGAGGGAACTACTCGGCTCACTCCGAGGGGCGTCCAACGATCTCACGGAAGTCCTCAAACTGGAGCCTAAGAACAAGGCTGCCCATACACAGCTTCAGCTGATCAAAGCTAGGATGGGCACTAAAGGGGTAAGTCGGGCATACCAAATCTCCGATGGGCACTAAAGGTCGTAGCACACGTGTCAACTCGGAAAGGGATCGTAACCGTATCGCCGTCAAACAGTCGTCAACCTAACGTAAGCACGAAACCAAAGCGGATCAGAAGCTCCGATACGTCGACTCGGCTACGGCTAGGCGACGCCGCGCTTACGGCTAGGCGACGCCGCGCTTACGGCTCGCCAACCGCTGGTTGACGGCTAGTTCAATCTAGGGTTGTTGTGAATATCAGCATCCACATTGATCGATGCTGATTTTCAATGCTGATGTTCGAGTCGCGACATGACTCGAAGACGAAGAGGCGCTTAAAGCGCATTTTTGTATAAATTAGGTAAACAAGTACAAACTTGTTTATTCGTTGCGCTCGCACTTTGCGTGGGGGTGAAAACAGGTTTAGTGCTCGTTCGTATTTTAAGCAGATAACGTGTCTTTTGTGATGTGAATGAATACCTATCACCCGGCCAGTATTATTTATGAGTCATGAGATCCTCTGATAGACGGAGAGACAGACAGAGAGAAGGAGGCTTAGTAATAGGATCCTGAAAAACTATGTTTTTTTATTCAGTACACAAAGGGTTGTTCCCTGTGCTACCCTTTGTGTACTAAACCCTCAAAAAATGTAAGATTTTTCGAGACTCGGTTTCTATTTGAAGAACCACCTACATTAAGTAAGTGTAGAACACTAAGTTTGCGAGCCCGACACGCACTTGGCCAAAATCAGCATCAGCATCCGCTGATGTGTCAACAAACCGCATGAGCAACAACCCTGGTTCAATCATTTTGAATCCGAACGTTAAGTGTGGACGAAGAGACGTAAGCTAGGGCACGGAGAGCCGTAAGCGCGGGAACGGCAAGTCGACCACGCACCGCACCGCGGTTCGTGAGCTTGTCCCAAGGCGAGGCGATTACGTTACGATTCCGATTAGTGTGCGTTGCAGTAGGGAGTTTCATATAACTAATACTGAACGGCTCGAGTTGATACGGTGACGATCCCTTTCCGAGTTGATACGTGTGTTACGACCTTTAATGAGTATGACTACCTCATACCCAACTTTTGAAGTTAACACAAAGAAAGAAACAACCATTGGACCAGTGTCTGATGTCTTTTCATAATGTTACTGTTCATCGGTTGCTTAAGCGTTTCAACGCCCCGGGTCAAGGAGTAGGAAGTAGGTACTCGGCTCGCTCTGAGAGCACGGGTCCAACGATCTCATGGAAGTCATCAAACAGGAGTTTATGAATGAGGCGAGTTAATCATAGCTAGGATGGCACTAAAGGGGTAATTCGGGCAGATCAAAGCTCGAAACGGCACATTAAGGGGCTAGTACCTTCTCAACTCTGGCAGATTAAAGCAGGCTCTAAAGGAGTGAGGATAGGAACTAAAGGGCTAAGGATGAGCACTAAAGGCTTGTAAAGAACTAGTTCAGGTCGAATGGGCACTAAATGGCGCTATTAAATACTTAAAGTTTACTGTCTTAGCTGATGAAGTAAGCTACACAAATTGGGATGAAAGAAGCTAAGGGCTAATACTGATATAGCACAAACTATAGTAATACAACTCGGTAGTTAAAATACGCTTAGTTAGGTGTCGACTTAAAGCGCCTTCCAAAAAAATTCACTTATAAAAACTGAACACGTTGGATACCTATTTTCAACGAATAATTAACGTGCGTAAAAAACCCGTTTAACATAACAATTAATAGTGTAACTCACGAGTCATTTGAAAGTGAAATCATAAAAAACTGTTTGTTATCTTGAGAGAAATTGTTAACTAATTATTAATTTAATAATTCCTTAAAGTAGATTATTTTCATAAAATTGTTTCAAATTGTTTTAGAGGAACAAAGAAATAGCGGTAAGTTTTATATATATTAGACAGAACATTAAATATTGGTACTTCTGGTACTTTAAGAAAACCAATACATCATGAATGATGAATGCACGTAATCGCGACAGCCAAACGGAATAGCATGTTGAAGTGGCAGTGGGCAGGCTAAGTAGCTCGAACAATAGATGGCCGATGAGGCCGGATAGTTCTCGAGTGGAGGCCACGGACCGGCAAGCGCAGCGAACCTCCACCAGTTGGTGGCAGATGGGCAGACGAACTGGTAAGGTCTGCAGGTGGATGCACGCCGCTTCCAGCCCTAATACATAGACGTGCATGAGGAAGGATTAAGTCTAACCATCCTATAGCGGAAACGATGATGACGTGATCTAACCCAATTTATAAAATTTCCAGACAAAATCCAAATCATCTCCTGCCACAATCCCAACCGTTGAAACCAGACCGCTACCCAATGCCAAAGCACAACCGAAGATCATTGAAATGGAGGATCCGAAGCCTCAAGAGACTAAGACTGAGCCATCGGCTGTGGACAACTGGAAGGCAGGCGTGGGCGAGAATGTCACTGTGCTGCGCCCTGTAAAGAAACCACCGCATTTGCGGTCTAAGGTAAGGAGTCATATCCTTAGGACCTCCACTGCTAACAGCCCTTATAAATTTCCAAGTACTGATCATGAGTGGCTCTTTCAGGGTTAAGCTCGCCCTTGTACATCACCTTTATGTATCCTTTTTTTGTTTGTATGTTTTGCTTTTGTGTACAATAAAGAATTTAAGAATGGTTGCCATACCACGCTTGGCAGGCGAGTTGGCGAGCGCTGTACGCGATGTTGATGATTATACACGTAAAGACGCCGCTGCCCATCTTTCAGGATGGGCACTAAAGGGGTATTAGGCAGATCAAAGCTCAATTGGACACATCATGGGCCTAGTCCCTCAATGTAGATCAATGCTTGCAAAATGGGCACCAAAGGAGTGAGGATAGGATCTAAAGAACTAGAGGATGCGAAGCCCCAAGAGACTGACACTGAGCCATCGGCTGTGGACAATTAGAAGGAAGGCTGATTAGAAGGCGAATTAGAAGAATGTCACTGTGCTGTGCGCCCTGTAAAGAAGAAACCACCGCATTCGCGGTCTAAGGAAAGAATTACCATCATCTCAGCTGTAGGACCGGTGTCCACGTCCACTGCTGGACATAGGTCTCCCTCATGCGTCTCCAAGCTCACGAAAGGGTTGTTACCAAACTTGCCACGCTTGGCAGGCGGGTCGGCGAACGCAGCAGAGGATGTTGATACACGTAAAGACGCCGCCGCCCATCTTCCGGAGGCCACAATAGTACATCATCATCATCATCATCATTTCAGCCGTAAAACCGGCACCCCACGGCAATAATTAATTACGATAAATTTAACATTTTAATTACTTAAGATTTTTTTATTATGTAGCTTTTTGAAAATAAATAGGTTATGTTTACAAATGTTTATATTTGTTTAACGTTTTATTACTTTTATGAGATTTAGGAAAGGAGAGAGGGAATCCGAGGCCTTTCCCCAGCAGTCGGATCCTACAGGCTGATTAGATTAGATGAGATATCGATAAGTATTTGTCTTTAGTAAAGTATTCTCTTTGATATTTTCGAAAGCATGTTGTAAAAAATACGACTTTAACATTTTCAGAGGCCGCTTAAGTCCGTGCTCATCCACGAAATACCGCTCGGCAAGACCTCCGCGGAGAAACCCCCGACGCGGCTGAAAATCGAGGAAATCAGTGATACCTGCAAAGATAACTTCAACAACAAAGACAGCTACAACAACAAAGACAGCTTCAACATCATAGATGTCAACAGCAAAGGCGATGGCGCAAAGAACGAAGCTAGTCCGGAATCGGTGAAGCTCATCACTGAACAGTTGGACACGGAGAAGGAAAGCCGCGTGGCGAACTTAGTGCCGCCGGTCAATAGCGTTCAGTTCATGAACGAGTGGAAGTATCTCAGAGGGAATGACGCGGCCAGAAGCGATTATTTGAATGTGAGTAGTCTTTTACCTTACAACCTATTGACACGTTAGATGCATTTGGGTCGCCGATCACTTTTTCATTCTTGGATCTTTAAGATCGTGGAGTGGGTTGTTGCCATACTCGCCACGCTTGGCAGGCGGGATAAAAGTGATCATCTGTTAAGGGATCATCATCATCACTTCAGCCGTAAAACATCCACTATTGAACACGGGCTCCCTCATGGATCTCCATGAGGGGTGGTAGTTATACTCACCACGCTTGGCAGGCGGGTTGGCGAACGCAGTACGGAATATTGATACACGGAAAGGCGATTCTGCCTATCTTCCGGAGATATCCTTTAGCAGGCTCTTACTGCATCCATGGGCATGAGAGGAGTAACATACTACTGCTGGCACCCCACGGCAACGGCACGGCTGTTAAGGGACCTCCGGAATATGGGCAGCATCGTTTTTCGGTGTATCAACATCCCGTACAGCGCTCGTCAACCCGCCTGCCAAGCGTGGCGAGTATTGTAACTACCTCCTCAAGATCTTGGACATCCATTAGGGAAGGCTCATTTCCAGCAGTGGACGTGGATACGGTGGAGTGCGGAGTCCTACGCCTAAGGTGATGATGATGATGGTGTGACTTAAAAGAGAAGTGATTTCATTCTTGCATTCCAGATAATAAACCCATCAAAGATTCCGTCCATATTCGCGGCGGCTCTCGAAAGCGACGTGCTGTCGGAACTACTGCGCGCCCTCCACTCACACATGCACAAGTTCCGCTCCGTCTCGGCGTACCTGGCTGCGTTGACGCAAGTCAGCCGCTTCTCCGCGCTCGCTATGTTCCTGTCAGATAGCGATAAACAACGTAAGTAACCCACAACAATGAGAAAACACCCTAGCGTGTCTTTCTAATCGGGTTCTCGACGAATAAGAATGTGTCTCTCTGTCACTCTATTCGTAGCTATGGTACCGAGTTGTGGGGTCAGCTTTCTTTGTAGCAATATTAGCTTCTCAAATGTCTTCAATTCTCATAGCTAAGAATAGCGAGTCAAAGAGACTCTTTGTCTCGCTATTCTTAGCTATGGCACCGTGTTGTGGGGTCAGCTTTCTTTGTCGTTCTTCTTCGCCCCCTACGCTCTGCCATGAGTTCAAAGATACACACAGTCAGAGGTAATCTACTAATAGTCGAGTGTCTAGTATGATAGTCGAGTGTCTAAATTAGAATAATGGTCAAGTGTCATGAATGATGGTCGAGTGTCTAGAAATATTGCCATCTAGAATCTTAGGCATCACTATTGTGCTAATTATATTGATGCCTAGGTAGTTAGGAACTACTGCGCGCTTTCCACTCACACTCGTATAAGTTTCGCACCGTCTCGGCGTACCTGGCTGCGTTGACGCAAGTCTACCACTTCTCCGCGCTCGCTATGTTCCTGTCAGATAGCAATAAATTACGTAAGTATAATTATCAAACTTTGTCAATGAATGTAGTATATTTCTCGTCAGAGATCCCGGCAATATTCGCTTTTAAAATGACTCTCTGTCTCGCTATTCTTACCTATGGTATAGCGTTGTGGGGTCAGCATTGTTTATCAATCGCCTTCGTTTAGTCTTGACGGTAAAGATCCCATCACTATTCGTTTCGTCTACCAAACAGCGATAACCTTCGTAAGATTCGTAATATTGAGTCTATATGGGAACAGATTCCCACATGCTGCGTTCAGATTCTTTGTCTTTCGTATTCACTTTGCTCGCGTTTATGTCTTGATGTTAAAGTTCCCGTCGATACAGGCTAAAAACTAAGTAATAAGTAAAGGAATTAAGCCGGCCGTCTACCGCCAGCTAAACTAAGTGAAAACTAAGCTCAGTGAGCTAAGCTAATACTAAACTGGGAAATAATAATACGTCCACCAAAATATAAGCTAAAACTACGTAAGTGATGCCATCACATCACTTAGTGCTAGAACGTTGAGTTAATCAGACGTGATGGAAGAAGAGACTAGCTATGATGAGAGTTCAGAGGAGGATTACAATCGTCATAGGAAAAGAAAATTATTTATTAAGCAATATAGGATATTGACATATTCAATAAATACCTCCATGCTGCGACAGGCGCCTGAGGGGTAAGGCAAGGGAGTGAGTGGCGCTTAGTTTAGCTCACGTAGTAACGGATCGGATACACAACTAAGTTATTTCGACTTAGCTGGGCTATTTAACGTAGCTTAGCTGGCATAGTTTGCCGTGGACGCACAAGTATGAAAAACTGGCTCAACCATGCGAGCTAAGCTAAACTAACTTAGTTTAGTTGGCGGTGGACGATCGGCTTTATAGTTCGTAAAACTTAGCTTTTTGGCTGTCCCAGTTGTCACTGAAATCCCGCCCCATCAAGTTCTAAATTTGAACTCTTTTGGTGACAGATCTACTATTTTGAGGAACAAATATTATAAGTATTAGGTGATTGTGAAATCATACCATTTCCATAGGTACAGACTCTACTTAGTTTAGAACTAGATGTTGCTGTGAGTAGTGTCTAGCATTATTCATAATTATTTATTTTGTATTGTTACAGTGATATCAAATCTCCTAGAGCACTGCAGAAAAGCTGAAAACCTCGGAGAAAACGAATTAGCTGATCTGAAGAACAAATATGAACTCTGAATAGTCAAAGAGATATTATTTATGTTACTGCCTTAACGATTTTGTTGCAGTGTTTTTGGTGTTTTAAGTAAGCATGTTAAGATGACGCATTGATAAACAATTGATTATATTTCTATAATTTTTAATTGCAATTTTATTGTAAAACGTGGACAGAGGTGGGTCCGCTTTCATACAAACTGACGCGAAAAGCTAGCTTGAATTGATAAGCCATAAGCGCAAAAACAGTAAATTCTCGTTTATAATGAAAAGTAATTATTACATTATTTGTATTTGGTTTAGATACATAAGTCTCTCCGCCGTGGGGTGCCGGCAGTAGAATGATACCCCTCCTCTCATGCCCATGGATGCAAGAAGAGCCTGCTAAGGGATACCTCCGGAAGATGGGCAGCAGCGTCTATTCGTGTATCAACATCCCATAATGCGCTCACCAACCCGCCTGCCAAGCGTGGTGAGAATGGCAACCCCTCATGGAGATCCATGAGGGAGGCCTGTGTTCATCAGTGGACGTTTAATGGCTGAAATGAAAGAACATAAGTCTTGTAGATGCTAAATCTAGGTTAAATGGCAATTAATTGTTATCTGTTTCTTTATGCACGCCAAGTTGATTTTCCTACAATATTTGGTTGACAGGTAGAAAATGCCTACGCCATTATGTTCGCCTTTTGTGCATCTTTGTTATAATTTTGTACAATAAAGAATTTATAAATAAATAAATAAAAGTATTGGTAATTATGTAAAAACTAACTACCATTTTGAAAAGGCAATTTTTTAGACATTAATCTGTTTAGTTCACCTGTAAAGTGATAATCTATGTTGATGAGTTTTTGGTTTTTCTGTTGTAATAGTAAACATATCAAGTAAACCGACTACCGATTTAAAGTAAAAGAAAAACATAAAACATCTATTCGAAATGTTTTGTAATTGCTGGAAGGCGTGACACCAATATCGCCAATGCGTCGTCTTAATTTGAACAAACTGATGCTAAAATATAAAAAAAATTAAGCTAGTATATGTATTTTTCATACAAGCACCACTGTTTCACTGTTTTACTGGATATAGACAGTGAAAATGTCAACAACCGAAAAACTTATATTAATCTATATATAATATAAGCATCATTACTAGATTGGATATCGCGTAAATACCTTCATTTTTATCCCGGCGGATGTTTCGATCTGGCACCTGATCGTGGTCGCAGGAAGCTTCCCGATAAATACCCGAAAATCCAATATAATAATAATGATCCCCTTAATCTGGAGTTCGCTGTGCATTCTCGCGTGTATCTTCAAAAGTTCAAAATGTGTCTACGTTATGACTAGATATCAGAACTATTTGATCTACTGGACGTTTGTTTTCCTTTTTGACCCCCCTCCGACACAAAAGAAGGGGTATTATAAGTTAGATCGCTTTAGCGAGTGGACAGATTTGAAAGTAGATTTTTTTTATTTTATTGTTTTTTTTTCCTTCCGTTTAAAGGACAGTAGTTTATATCTGTCAATTGTAGTCGTTTAGGTTAAACTTAAAAAATATAAATCCGTTATTGGCTTTCAGTAATACACATTTGTAATAGTGCTTTGTTAATTTTAAGAGCTGTGGATTTTGTATTAAATAAAATTAAAAGCGGGTTTTCCAGCGGAGGTTCTTTGATTTAATCAAAATCGGGACGGCGGGTATATTTCGAAACGTTTGAATGTTCATGCTCTTTTCACACTCCATTTCTTGTAACCGTCGTTTTACCGATATTGATAAAAAGAAAGAACCACCGCCGGAAAACCTGCTTTTTAATAAAAAATCTGCTTCCAAATCTGTCCACTCGTTTACGAGCCACAGACAGACACATGTTTGATATCAAATGAAAGGAAATTATGTTTAGAATGGAAAACTGACACGATATGGGGGGGCTAGTGTCTGGGTTACCTATTTTTTTTTAATTTTACAAACTAGTAGGATAAGTACTGGTTTGTTTATCATTTGTTCACATCGAATTTGGCTGAATATAGCGCATTTATCTTCAATTTCTCTATTAAGTATTAACAATATACAAGGGATCCTCTATAAATTCTTGTAGTTCGGTGCTATCAAAATTTGTATGTAAATAATAAACAAATTAATCTAGCTTTGACAACTTTAGAGAAATAATAGTCATGCTCACTGTCATTTGCGTGATTTTGTTATCTACCAAGCCGTGGGGTGTAAACAGTAGAATGTTGCCCCCTACTCTTGACCGGAGCTTATGTTTTCTAAGTCCTGGTACTCTTTACTCTTGGTTATTTCATTAATGTATCTGTAGAGAGTATTGTTTATTTTATGCAATAAACAAAAATAAATCAAATAGACGTAATGAAAGGATGTTCATAGGTGAGCTTAACCCTTAACTAAAACCTTTATGGCTGATGGAGGATAATTATTATAATGGGGTAGGGCAGTGTAAACTAAAAACATATAATACATAAAGAAGCAGAAGGAACATTTTTGTGAAGTTCATCCGGGAAAGTACTACCACCATACCTATTTCTGCCGCCAAGCAGTAATGCTGTGAAATTACGTGCTTATGAGACCTAACAAGTCTTAAAAGTCTCAGGGTGACGGGCGCAATGCAATGCAGCGTTTGTCACGTGCTTAGTGAACCTGATCACCGCGGTATTGCAGTTTTACATAGGTAGAGGTTACCGCTTAACATGGGCCTTCGGCTATTATCTGGTCATTTAGTACCTAGTATATCTCTACAACAAATAATGAACAATAATAGGTATGTTGACAGAGTATGAAAATAAAATTTATACTTGCCCGTCAGTTAGATAGTACAAAAATAATAGACACGTATGTTTGCTTATTAGGATTTCGTAGTTCAATTTAATGGATCAATAAAGTTTAGGGAGTGCTCGTGACGTCAATAACTGTACCGAGGTGCGTCGGCGCATACCAGCGTGTGACTCTCGTTAGAGTATATTGTTCTGTGGTGTGACTTGTCGCGACATTTCGATCTAATGTATAGATTACATTAAAAAATTAAAAAAAAACGTGTCCAATCGTTTTTGTTCATCTACCTAACGAACTTGATGAATTGAAATTTAGTCAAATAGCCTATTCTAAGACTTGACTAAAAAAAGCGTGTGCGTCTCGGGACGCACGACAGAAGTGATAAACTAATCTAAGTTGAAATATTGACAGAAAGCGTCTGTCCGAAATACGGCTAGCGCTGCGGGTGCTCACTAGTGAGAGAGGAGCCTGCCTCCCGCTGCCGTATGCGTGAGAGGAAGGGAAGCCAGACAGACTGGCGCCGTAACGCGTTACGTAACGAAGCGGTTTACCCTCCCATAAGAAGTTATCACTTCAATATCTTTTGATTTATTACAAATCTTAAAACCAACCAATAGACTTACCTGCAGCATTAGGTATGTATTTTTATGTTAAATGAAGCATACATCATGTATGTACTTATAATACTTTAATTTAGTGTTTTTCTGTCCATATTTGTGCAATTTATACACATTCTTTAATGCATTTTGTTTATTGTTTTACTGTAAGAAGTTATCAATGGTTTGTAAAATAGAATACTAGACGATTTCCGAAATAATTTAGATTGATTTGATACTTGTGAATACCTCTGAAGTGTTCTTAACTTTGTTTGTCTAGTTATCCGCGAGCATGTGTGGGTTTATTATGAAAATTTGGTGATTACTCACGTAACAATTTTTCTGACAAGCAGTTTGGTTAGCGCGCGTGTGCGAATGTGCTCGTTCGCCCTGAAGGCGGTTTTCGGGAATGTCGAAACTTGTTATTTTAATTGTCAGTTAGATTAGGCTCGTAAGTAATGCCCGTATTTTTAAAATAAATTGTCTCATGTTTGTTGTAAAAGTTATGATTTATTCAAAGTAAGGAGATGAATCATTGGTTTTTGGTGCGAAGGATTTTTAGTTCTGTGATTGATTATGTTGGAATAAAAAGTCATTTTTAGAACATGTTGTTTCTTTGAGAATTCTCATCAACCAGCATACTCTATAAGAGATCCTACCTAAGGTTAATGAGATAATTTTATGTCCTTGTAAAATTAGAGCTTTCTAGGATTAATACCTAGTCTCTTTGTAAAACCGCAGACAGACAGACAAAGAAAATTATAGCGGTTCAAGAATCAAAAAATACTTTATTCAGTGCGGCCGCATGGACCTTATTGACGCGTCACAAATTACAAAATAAAACAATACAAGTTAATAGAATAAAGCACATAATTGAATCTGTTCACGTCAGATGACACGCGAGTTAGTAAAAGAAGCCAACAGAAGAACCTAACTCGATGTTACGTTTGACTGAGTTGGAGAAGATTCCGTCCGAAGTCGTTTTGTCCTCTAGGAAATCTGGATATTTTATTAGAGGTTTTTTTGCAGAGGGTTTGATAACGTTTTTGACGTTTCAGTTTATTGTAGATGCGTATACATTGGCCTTTAAAAGATATTGACATTATGGAGCCTACTTGTGGACACAGCGAGTTTGTTTTTATTTCTTGTATATACACTGTGATTGTCGTTATTCTTCTTTAGAAGCAATATTTTTAGTTCCTTCTTGTTGTAACTATGTACTGCGGAACCCTAAATACATATCTTAAAACTTGTATCGTTGATACAGTGTTAATAGGATATAATATCAGGTAAAGGTTACAGCAAAATACAATAATTTCTCAGTTTTTTTTTATTATCGTAAAAAATACAAACATTACTTCCGCGATCGGACAAGAGATGGCGCTGTTAAGACTTTCTAAGGATGTTTCAGTTTCAAAAAATATTGTCCACGGAAATCTCGTTGCACGAGTCCTACTGACTTTTGACAGGTTTTATTACATTTGCCGCTAAGCAATTTTTTTAAAAAGGAAATCCTGTACCGTATTCTGCCGGCAGTGCCGGATTTACCAATAATGTTGAGTAAGCTGGAGCCTATAATAGGGCGTCAGATTTTAGGGGGCCGCAAATTTAGACCATTTCTTTTTTAGTCTTAGTGAAACAAAAAAAAATATACCTACATAGAAAACGAGTCTCGGAAAGTTAATTTTCATAATCATACCTATGGGGGATGGAGGTCACTAGGCGTACTAAGGGGGGCAAATTAAAAACATTTTCGATGGGAATCGCGACAAATAACTGGGGCGCGCGCGCCGGTGTCCAGGCAGACTGTACTCGAACAAAAAACCTTCCGCGGACGGCGGGGGGTCCGGGGGTGACTCGGGCGCGGCGGGGGCGCAGCAGATAAGTGTGCATGTTTTATTTAAATTATATCAAAACAACAGTTTTCAACAGCAAAAAGAACCTTAAGCTAAATTAATATTAGTGAGATTTAAAGTTTCTAGATCATCGGAGCAGCAGCGTGTGCATCGTTAACAATACCTACTGATATCTCCCGAAGATGGGTAGCAGCGTCTCTCCGTGTATCGACATCTTGTACAGCGCTTACCAACCCGACTGCCAAGCGTGGTGAGTAATGAAAATGAACAGGGCAATGTTCAAGTCGGCCTAGAAAGTGACACAGTAAGCACCGTGTGTATCCAGCCTAACGCTATGGACGAAACAAGTGATGAGGATTTAGCGGGGGTATCCCCCCCACCACCAGCGCCGGCGGCTATGTCCAGCCGCGCGATCCGTGCCGAACGCCGCGCTCAAGCTAGTTCTCGTCTCGCGGCCCTCGGAGTCGGCCACGAACGGTGCTCATGAAGAAGGGCCTCTAAATGGTCTACGAAACGTCAGCAAGATGATAATAAGTTAGGTACGTGGTGTAAGCCGTATTATATCCATTAAATGAAAATACCCCTCATAATCAGTACTTTGTGATCAAGAAGGGATGCCTTTGTCCAGTAGTGGACATCCTGCGGCTGGAACAGAACAGAACTGTAACTCGCCAGAAATAGCACATCTATCATAGATGATTTATACAGCGTTAGCAACTGGCATTCATGCTGTACGTGACGCTGCAGTGCCTGGGACATTGTAAGATGGATTAGGCTTCATCACCTTTTTTTTGGTGCGTAAGGGCATGGTTTTGCGAGTTGGTCTCGCGACGACTCACTTAAACCCCCCGATGGCCGGCCTCGGTGGTTCAGGGGCTCCGTTTCCTCGTAAAGAACACTCCGGAGCTCCTATCGCACCTTACCTGAGCACGTTCCGGGGGAGACGAGACTCCGTCATCTATAACTTACCACCCTACCAACATAGTATGCTATTAGCTAGAGGAAAGAACAGGTCAATACATATGAAGCTGGCTAAACCGCGGGCTTTAAGCACGTGTTGAAATGTGTATAAATCTCAGCTATAGGACTGCTGTTTACATCCACTGCTGGACATAGGCAGTATGGCAATAATTCATGGATCTTGGACATCCGTGAGGGGATTGTTGCTATACTCGCCACGCAGGCGTGTTATTTCAGCCGTAAAACGTCCACTACTGAACACAAGCCTCCTTCATGGATCTCCACGAGGGGTAGTTGCTACACGCTTGGCAGGCGGGTTGGCGAGTGCAGTACGGGTTGCTGATACAAGGAAAGACGCTCTACCCTTCTTCCGGGGAGCCTTATCGGCAAATTCTTACTGCATCCACAGGCAAGACAGGAGAGGGAATACCTATTCTACTGCCGGCACCTCACGGCAAAACTACCTTTAGGTAGGTACATTTTTTTATTAAACACCGTAGACAAATAAAATTACGTAGGTAGGTAGATCAACAAACCTTAACACTAACTTACCAGTAAACTGGCCTTCTAGGTACGCTAAAACTGGTGCCCTTATTTGAAAAATATGCTGATTTAATTATTATACAATGGATATAATAATTAACGTTAATTAAAACTTAACCGCAGTTTCTACTAATAAACCGTCTGAAGCGAGTCCAATTTGCATGTGCAACCATCGAGAATCTCGCTCGGATTAGAGTCCCTTCGGCTCGGATGGAAAACCTTTTTAACCGACTTCAAAAATCTGCTGCAGATGGAGTCATTTTTAACTGCCTATTCAGATTTCATCCCAGATATTATAATAAATGCCGTGAGGTGCCGGCAGTAGAATGTTACCCCTCCTCACGCCTGTGGATGCAGTAAGTGCAGGGATTCGGAAGTCCGAAAAATGGGCAGCAGCATCTTTCCGTGTATCAATATCACAAACTGCGCTTGCCAACCCGCCTGCCAAGCGCGGTGAGTATGGCAACTACCCCTCAGGGAGATCGAGGCCTGTGTTCTGTAGTGGACGTTTTACGGCTGGAATTATGGTTATAAATAAATAAATAATGCTGGACTGATCACACAGCATCATCTAGCCCCAAGCTAAGCAGAGCTTGTGTTATGGGTACTAGATGACTGATATACTTAATACATTATACTACATAGATAGATATTTTTATTATTTAAAGAAAAACACCCAGAACGCCCTGAACAAATATCTGCAGATCGTACAGACATTTGTCCCGAGGCGGGAATCGAACCCGCAACCCCTTAATAAAAACGTTTGAAATCTGGTCACAATATTTTAAGAAAATCTAAATGCTTGGTATAAAACAATTCAACCGTCACTTCGTCGCTCTCCATGGTTTCTGCGGGCCGACATAAAAGGAACGATATTGTAGGTACCTACAGCTGCACGGCTTCGCTCTGGGCATGTTCCATTTAACAGGTTTGCGTAGGTATGATGGGTAAAATTCACCATGTACAGTACATTCTCAAGTATTAGATGTGGCGTGATTGGGGATGTGTTCCACATTTTAATGGAATGCGCCAGGCGCCGATTGTTTTAGCCTGATCACATCCTGTGGCAGGTCAGAGGTTGCAACAACAGAGGTACTTTCCGAACCAATGTCGCTGAATTCCAAGGGTTTTATGGAAATATGCCGCGCAGCACTTTAAGAGACTTAAATTAAAATGTAGTCTAACTTATAGTCTTGTATAGTCATGTAAACCAAACCCTATTTATCTAGGTTATAAATGATTAAAAAAACCGACTTCAATATTAGGAGGAGGTTTTCAAGTCGTCTGTATTTTTTATTTTTTTAATCTATGTTATCTCAAAATACTTTCAATTCGGCCACAAATAGGTTCAAAACTCAGTTCTGATGATGGAGTCCATGAAGAATCGATACATATTGTAGGTAAACAATACAGCGGTTTTGGCATATTTAGCTGAAGGACAAGCATTTACATTCAGAAAGTATGATTTGGTGAAGTGGAACTGATGAAGAAGACCACAGATGGTCTCAAAACTCTTCAAAATTACAAGAAATCACGGGAAACGTAGAAAGATGGCTACCTAAGCAGGTCCCTACCTAGTACAATCCCTTCAGAACAGAACAGTGCCTACCATGAGTTGTCACTGTTAGATCGCCTGCCGTTACTATAGTAGACATCTGTCATATTTTGTAACTTATGGTACCAAATTCTTAGTGAATTATAATCATCATCATCATCATATCAGCCGTAGGACGTCCACTGCTGGACAAAGGCCTCCCTCATTGATCTCCAAGTACTGCGGTTGGAAGCCGTCTGTCTGCATCCACCGCCGACCAGCAGTTCTCACCAAGTCGTCTGCCCATCTTGTAGGTGGACGTCCTACGCTGCGCTTACCAATCCGTGGCCTCTATTCGAGAACTTTGCGTGATGACATATGGAACCGAGACGTGGTCCTTCACTATTGGCCTTATGAATAAGCTCAGAGTCGCTCAACGAGCTATGGAGAGGGCTATGCTCACTGTATGCTCGGGGTTTCTCTACGGGATCGAATCAGAAATGAGTGAGTGAAAACGGTGACTCGGGTCACCGACATAGCCAAACGGATTAGCACGTTGAAGTGGCAATGGGCAGGCCATGTAGCTCGCAGAACAGATGGCCGATGGGGCCGAAAAGTTCTCGAGTGGAGGCCACGGACCGGCAAGCGCAGCGTATGGCGTCCACCAACAAGATGGGCTGATGACTTGATGAAGACCGCAGTTCGACGGTGGATGCAGATCGCTTCCAACCGCAGTAACTGGAAATCCATAAGGGATGCCTATGTCCAGCAGTGGACGTCCTACGGCTGAAATGATGATGATGATCCGCTAGAGGCGCTGTACAAGTTTTCATACATTTTTTACTACAGTCGCTAGCGCGTATAGATTGTGGAAACCCATGTTAGACCTACAGAACCCTTGCATCATCCATTAGCTCGGTCTTCGTTTATTTAGCCGGGTAATTGTAGTTTTTACCATTACCCGGGTAATGGGATTTGTGCCGATTGCTGTTCGTCGTACCCGGGTAGGGTTGCCGGGTATCCGGTTATTTTTTACCTAGTTAAGAATATTTCTAGTAAGGAAATTGCTTATTTGTTTTAAGGTGAACTTATGCGATTTCAATTATGCGTGTGTTAGATTTATGGATAATTTTGATAAAAGAAATCATAAACTTATGCTTATGCTTCTGAAATCTATGGTTTAACACTTGAATAATGTAATATTTTTACGAGTAAGGCTGGTTTTATATTTAATGTTAGTTCTCTGTTTTACACAAGTAATCAATGTATATAGAACTTGTTATATACATATTTTCATTGTATTTATTATGTTAAACACATACTTTGCAGTATTTTTGTATAATTACAACTAGATAACAAGTTGTTCGACTCGACAACGTGGTAGTTGTTTACTTGCTTCTATAAAAAGGCCGTCGCTAGAGCGACGGGGGCCACTTTAGTTTCAACTGTCGGACAGAACGGAGCTCTGCAAATACCACGGAGTCAAAGCTAAGTTTAATTACTTAACGATTTACGGTATTTATTAAACATGTAAAATTATGTAATTACTTATTAGAAGTTTTGGTTTAGAGTCATTTAGTTAGTAAATGTGGTAACGTAACTGAATAACGTAGTATTATAATGATGATGATGACGATGATGATGATGATGGTAACGACGAATAAAATACATACGTTTAAATAAGTGTTGTTTTAATAAGTATCCAAAAGTTAGTTATATTCCTGGCCATAGTATATGTATATACCTTTATATTTATTGTTGGAGTTATATAATGATACTCCAGTTAAATTCTGATCACAACTGATTTATTAAACAATACTTACATAATTATATAGGAAGCTTATTGCTATACACGCATAATCGTGACTTGTTATAATATTAAGATTTATCACGTAGAAATTATACGTGATAATATGTACCTTTTACATCCTGGCGACTCAAAAAATAAGAAATATTTTATCTTCCTTGTACAAATTAGAAATAAACTATGTTCCTTGTACATCCTGGCGACTTAAAAATAAGAAATATTTTATCTAATAATAAAGCAATAAACAAATTATAACGAACTATTTATACTAGGTACAAGTTAAATGCAAAAAGTTAATTACAAAATCAAATGAAACTTAACGTCCAACCTTTCATCCAGCTTATTTCTATACCACGTTTTTTTTGCACACTGAGATCACTCTTTGAATTTATATTAAGCATTTAAGCACTTAATTAGGGACATCCAGCCCGTTTCTATACTGCATTTTTAAATCACACACTGAGATAACACTCTGCCCTGCATTCATCTTTTGCTGTGAGGCTGGCTGGCCTCCCGGGGGCGCAGAAGTGCACGCCAGTTCTCGCTGCCGTGTCACCTGTTGATCCGCTGCTCGCCGCGCGTACCTTCTCCGTCGTACAATGTAATAACACACACTTGCCAGTACGAGTATACATATTACTGAGTACATCAGCGTGTATTGGTGGATGTCATGTACATCGAGAGAAACGTTTGATTGGGCTTTTATGTCATCTATTTGACCTTTAATTTTTGACCACTCTTCCGTATGGTTTACTATAGTATATTCTGCTATTATGGACGAGTTAATGATTTTGTTAAGGATCGAAAACTCAGGCAATACTTGCAGATTTCCTTCTATTTGAACATTACTCAAAAAATTATTGTGACCGTATATAGAAATGTCATTACTCTTTACGATGCAACCTTGACCTAGACTCAGCAATCCGTTGTTGGTCATTGTCTCCATTTTTATGTCAGCGTCAGCACAAAAAATGCGCACAGAGCATGTGTCATCACAACACGAAAATAGCCACAGATTATTGCTCTGTAACTTAAGCCATTGTTCTGTACAGGTTACGGCCTCCGTCTTACATAATTTTTGTTTGCTGGTTATGCTTGTATTACAAATTTCCTTTGCAAGTGATAGCTCATAAATAGGTTTGTCGTAAGGACATAACATTCGATCGGTAGAAATATGCATACATGCATGAAGATCCTCTGTCGTCATTAAAATAAAAATATCCTTTTGTATATTAAATGCTATATATGGTGTAACGAAACGGACTACATGATTTTGATGTGGTAGACTGACAATATTGTCTAATTCTAAAGCATCTTTGCTTATAAGTGGAATTTTGATTTGTATAATTAAAGAGTTTTCACCAACTCTAGCGCATACTTTCATTTGTTTATAGAGATCATATAGGCTTTGTTTATCTAAAGCAAGCGTCAGTTCTCCTTGTAAATGACTGGAGATGATGCTTATTTGTTTCTCGAGCTGTTCTGGTGGCAGTATATTCATATTGATATGACCGTGCGTTATATCGGCTAGAACATCTATTAAACCGTCTTGTATGCGCCTTAAGCTATTCACGATGATATTCGCTGTCATTGATAACGATAAAATATTAAGTTCACTGACTTGCTCCATTTCTATCTGACTCATATGCTCACGCATATCCTCCATCTGCCGTGTTATTGATTTAAAATTACTGTTCATGATGTCTTCATTTCTCTTCAGGATATTATATTGAGCCTCTATGATGGTAGTTTGATTCTTAAGTAGTAGGTTTAAATGGCCTTCGTTCTGAGATATTTTTTCAATGTCTTTCTCATATTGCTTCGCAAATGTATCATCAAGGACACCAAACAACGCATTAGCCAAATAACCCACGCCGTTCACCAGACCTCTCTTTTGCCGATTACCAATATGACGTGATGTAAGAATTTCATTATAATGTTTAATTTCCTTTATCTCATGCTCTAGCTGGGAAATGATACCATTGTATTGCATCGGAAGCGGTGTCGGTGCCGAAGCCATGTACTTATTCAAATGCGAAACGTAGTTATCAATATTTTTCAATCCAGTCCAGTAAGCTGACATATTATAATAAACTACAAGCTTCCACTCACCTCGAATAAGGTTCAAATATCCTATCCTTTCAAAGTAAAAGTTTTGATTTTGCTCCAAATGTGTAATATTGTACGAGCCTAATGCTGGAGATAGCACTGCCATAAACAACATAAGAGTCATCATGAGAAGATGTGAAAAGCTAGACCTTGTACGCATTCGTCTCGGTAAATTGTGTTCCTGGACATCAATATCATCATTGTTATCTTTATCTACATGTTTATCCACTGGCAAAACGGAAAGTTTTAAGCAAGGCCTTTTAATAATACCGTTTTTTGTTTTAATAGAAGCTACTCGGACGCATCCATCCTTTTCATAATAGCTCCGCGTCTTCCCGAATTGATCCTCAACATAATATTGATGGTCTGGCTGTCCATACTCAGACAACTTTTCATTTAGTACCTTAAAATCTGCCCATAAGTTATCTAACCTATCCAAACGTTTCTCAATGTACTCCGATGTCCTACGACTCGCTGAATCCTTGCCAATGTTTATCTCAAGCTTCTTCATTTCGTCAAGAAGTCCACTCAGTTTATGCAACACAGCCTCCATGGTGAAAATAATAGAAAGATCTTACTAGATACAGGATACTTTCTCGTTCCACTGAAGCTGCCGACTTGATTGACGACCGACACTGAAGCTAATATTAATTAACACAAAGATACTACGTGTTGTATGCAACGGAGCTCTTTAAAATAAAATAAAAATGCTGCGGATTTCACTTAGATCCGACTTACAATATTGTCAATTTGTCCTTCGATAGACAATGGGTGAGCGTGACCTCGGCCGTTTACCTAGTATTAATAGTTAGTTTTTATAATTTGTTTATTGCTTTATTATTAGATTGATCTTTCTTATTTTTAAGTCGCCAGGATGTACAAGGAACATAGTTTATTTCTAATTTGTACAAGGAAGATAAAATATTTCTTATTTTTTGAGTCGCCAGGATGTAAAAGGTACATATTATCACGTATAATTTCTACGTGATAAATCTTAATATTATAAGAAGTCACGATTATGCGTGTATAGCAATAAGCTTCCTATATAATTATGTAAGTATTGTTTAATAAATCAGTTGTGATCAGAATTTAACTGGAGTATCATTATATAACTCCAACATTTATTTTTAAAATCATACAATAAGGCCAAATCTCTTATCAGAAGTGGGATCTGAACTACTCAAAAATGGAATTAATACCTTTTTTTTTTTTTTAGATTGCCAAGGCCGTACGACGTGGACAGAGGCGTTGTGGAAAGTCTGCTGAGAGCTATTTCAAACGCTGTGAACTTGAGGATAATTATTTCATTGCCGCCTTTTGACCCCGAGACAAATAGCAACGGTGCCGAAAGCTGGTTTAACTCGCCCTATCGCTGAACATCCTGAGATGGAGTAGCAGCACGACGGTAGCCAAAGCCGGTAAAGGGATCGGCTGTGCTGTGTTACGAAACCAATGGACAAAAAAGAAATAATAAGAGGGAAAACACGGGATTAAATAGAGACGTACTACTTTATACGATATTATATCAGAATGGCCAAGCAATTCATGGAAAGATATTGGGGAGATACAACAAACACCATACACAACAGTTATTGAAGTCACTAAACTCATGCTGGTCTGATTATATAGTAGTATGATTATATAGTAGTATGATTAAAATGTGTACGAAAGATATAAAACTGATATACTTGTATAACAGGAAGGTTAGTCAAAAGTAAAACATGTACGAAAGATATAAAACTGTTCTACTTGTATAGCAGGAGGTTGATGAAAAGTAATATACATATGTACGAAAGATATAAAACTGATATACTTGTATAACAGGAAGGTTAGTGAAAAGTAAAACATGTACGAAAGATATAAAACTGTTCTACTTGTATAACAGGAGGTTGATGAAAAGTAAAATGTGTACGGAGAATATAAAACTGTTCTATTGGTATTACAGTATTATTATATATATTATTAGTATTATAGGTTTAAAAAAAAATGTGATGTGAACTTCGAGAACGAAGCTCAGGTCAGTCTGGCCGTGTTAGATTTATGGATAATTTTGATAAAAGAAATCATAAACTTATGCTTATGCTTCTGAAATCTATGGTTTAACACTTGAATAATGTAATATTTTTACGAGTAAGGCTGGTTTTATATTTAATGTTAGTTCTCTGTTTTACACAAGTAATCAATGTATATAGAACTTGTTATATACATATTTTCATTGTATTTATTATGTTAAACACATACTTTGCAGTATTTTTGTATAATTACAACTAGATAACAAGTTGTTCGACTCGACAACGTGGTAGTTGTTTACTTGCTTCTATAAAAAGGCCGTCGCTAGAGCGACGGGGGCCACTTTAGTTTCAACTGTCGGACAGAACGGAGCTCTGCAAATACCACGGAGTCAAAGCTAAGTTTAATTACTTAACGATTTACGGTATTTATTAAACATGTAAAATTATGTAATTACTTATTAGAAGTTTTGGTTTAGAGTCATTTAGTTAGTAAATGTGGTAACGTAACTGAATAACGTAGTATTATAATGATGATGATGACGATGATGATGATGATGGTAACGACGAATAAAATACAACGTTTAAATAAGTGTTGTTTTAATAAGTATCCAAAAGTTAGTTATATTCCTGGCCATAGTATATGTATATACCTTTATATTTATTTTTAAAATCATACAATAAGGCCAAATCTCTTACGTGCAATTATATGTGTGTTACTTGCATGTTTAAGTAAAGTCTGATTATTTATTGGGGTACTTAAAAAAATACCTATGTACTTAGGTAATAATTATTAAATTTCACACGGCATCATTTAGCCCTAAGGTAAGCAGAGCTTGTGTTTTGGGTACCAGATGGTTGAATATTTTTTAGCTTATAGACACACACACTTATCATAGGTACTTAGGAAACACACAGACCTGAGACATATCTGCTGAAAACGAGAGATGGTATATTTTGGGTTTTTTTTGTGTTGTTAACCAATCGTGTAGACCAGCTACCAATTTGCATTTGCAAGCGAAAACGTAAAAAAATGTTGCGCCGTACGCAAAAGGCTAGTAAATTAGCGAAAGATCGAGAAAGGATCGAGGAGAGCACTATCACTCTCTGTAATTACTTTTAGGTATATAATTATATATTTTATTATGTATGTTTGTGTAGTATATATTTACTTTTCATGTAGGTATAATGATTTACATAATAACTATGTTTACAATATTCTCATTACTTTTGTATCAACATGTATTTATGTCAAAACTCCTTTTGTTTTGTACACGTATCCAGCTCACGTAATCAGCTTTTCCTATCCTCAAAGGTTTGCTGGAAGAAAACTCTTATTAGGGTTAAGCTCGCCTTTGTACATGTCATTTATTTGTAGATATTTACAATGTGTACAATAAAGAATTAAGGATCTTAAATTTCAGTAGTAGTAGAACTTTTTGTAAAAGGTTCATCCGGTGAAGTACTACTGTGGTACTACCACCATACTTATTTCTGCCGCCAAGCAGTAATGTCTTCATTGCTGTGTTCCGGTTTGAAGGGCAAAGGGGCCGATGAAATTACGGGCACATGAGACCTTACAACTCTGTCTCAGGGTGACGGGCGTAATGGAATGCAGCATTTGTCATGTGCTTAGTGAACGTGATCACCGCGGCATTGCAATTGTTATAGGTAGAGGTTACTGCTAAACATCAGGTGGGCATTCGGCTCGTCTCGTCATTTTCACATAAATGGCTTCATTTACACATAAACACAATAAACTGTTTTTAGTCTTTGTGGGGATCCGTTCATACTTTCACAAAATATTTATTTATGTATGTATATTAACTTCGTTTCTTTATTTATATATTGTAATTTATTTATTACACGTTCATACCCACATTTACACAACGTTCATACTTAATACATCATATGTTTATACTTACAGCTCATACACTCACACTATGTTCATACTTACTACTTCAACATGTTAAATTATTTTCTAACGCCCAAATGTTTTTCTACCCGCATGCATGAGAGAATGGTCAGTTAGTTCGTATGGAATCTTCCGCGCACTACCGTGTCAAATATACATATACTTAGTATTTTCGATTATTTAACGCGCCGCATTCAACTAGTGAATATTTCAGTATACTTTCTTCTACTTCTATCAACCGTGATCTAGTGTACTTTCTATTCTGCTCCTTCTAACAATAATTGTGTGTGTGACTTGTGGGCCCAATAAACCCGTTGGACTATAACAAACGTAAGTCTTTTTGTTTATACGTGGACCCATCTCAACCACTACAGTCTTCATTTAAGCCGACTTCGACTTATTTACAAAAATGTTAAATAAAATATCGTCACTTATCTCCAAAGTTGGCGGAAATAAACACCCGAAGTTTTTACAGGTAATTTCAGTGTATGCACATGTCGCGTACTTAGTGCGTTAGTGGACGTGTTTCTTGTGCTTGCCTACAAACCCGGACTATATAACAGGCTGGCGCCTTGTAACCTAGGTATCTATACCTACTACAAACCTAATGATTACAGGAATAAAATTATTACGAACTTCTCTAATAAGCATAGTTAAAAATCATCGAAAGTTTGAAAAATCTACTTAAAAGTCCGCTATCAGACAAGAGATGGCACTGTCAAGGTTCTCCAAAAAATATTACTGTATGATGGCACAGAACCCTCAGTGCGCGGGAATGGCTCGCTCTTGGCCGGTTTTATTTATTGATTGTATTCTGTTATTGTATGTTAATTATATAGGCCTTTTCCCAACAATGGGACGATAGAGGCTAAGTAGTAATAAGACTCACTTTGAAATGTAACCGACAGGTTTTGTAGGACCTACTATAATTACCTCCTAGTCAAAAAAATATTATTAATTATTAGTTTTTAAAGTACAGGATTTTATCGCGTACCTTTTTTAGGGTTCCGTACTCAAAGTAAAACGGGTAAAACCTTTGAGTAAAAATGGGACCCTATTACCGTTAGTTAGTTATTACGTTGACAGACAGACGGACAGCTGCCTGTCTGTCTGTCCGTCTGTATGTCTGCCTGTCTGTCTGTCACCAGGCTTATCTCATGAAACGTAATAACTAGAAGTTTTTACAGAAAATGTATTTATGTTGCCGCTTTAACAACAAATACTTTTTTTTTTTATTTATTTAAAAGAGGGTTTTGTCGCTAGGCGACCATATCACCCTATACTTATTACAAACAAAAACACCAGGTAATACAAATTATTACAGAATTACAAATTACTAGAGAAACAAAACAAACTTATAGGTAAATAAAACACAAAATATTAACTTCTTAGAGAAAAACACCTAACAGCTAGTTCATACAATTGTTCAGCTTTGTCGGACAGAGGCGACGCTAAGATTACGTTGCACTGGCCAACATTAGGAATCTTAGTAAAATCAAAATATCTATTTCTTTCACTGGCGTTCCGCACACATTCCGTCAACACGTGTTGTACATCTTCTAGGGAACCACAAACGTCACAATTGGGCGAAACAACTTTCTTCATAAGAAATGCAAACTTATTGGTCGGAATGTGTCCGGAACGGAGCCTGAGCGCCATTACGAGTACATTCCTGTTATAGGTACAGTCATCAATCCAAGGGCAAGATGTAATTTGTGGTTGTATCGTCTTGTACCAAATTCCTTTTTCTGTAGATCTTTTATCGAAATACTCCTGCCATAGATCAATACACTGAGTCCTAGCCAACCTTACATACTCCGAATGTAATGGAACTACTGTCAGAGGCATGCCATCAAAAATAGCTTGTTTTGCTAAAAGGTCTACTGTTTCATTTTCCTTAAAGTTAATATGTGACGGAATCCATTGCAAGATTATTGTTTTATTTTTAGATTGAAACATCAAAATAGATTCAAGAATAGTTTAAGCAATCGGGCTACCTCGCTGATGCGAGGTACACCGAGCTATGTGTTGCAACGCACTCTTTGAATCACAGCAGATAACAAATTTGTTGCATTCTAAAGAATCTAATTAAGATATAGCCTCAGATAAAGCTATAAGCTCCAGATGCATAATCGAAATATTGGCGTTAATTTGGATTTTCATGTAACTATTTGCAATGGGATCAAAAAAAGCAGCCCCACCAGCAGTTCCATTCTTAGATCCGTCTGTATATATTGTATAACAATCACTATAGTTACTATTAATAAAATCTAAACACAAGTTTTTTAAATCATGACAATTATAGGTGCGCTTCGAACGATCAACGGTCGGGATGTTATCGTAAATGACGTCACGCAAATTAATGTTGCTTACCCAAGTATTTAACGAAAACATTTCAAGTTTATGACATGAGTGAATAGGTAACATATTAAAAGAAAGGTGAACTGATACTAATATCGGAACCTTTCTTTGAGTCCAGTACTGGGAAGTTCTCTGTAACGTAAGTTCATCAATACATTTAATCGACCTATTGTCCTGAAATGACTTTGACCTAAGCCAGAATTTCTCGGCTAAGAATTTTCTACGCACGAATAATGGAGGTAAACATAAGTCACTCTCCATGACATGAATAGGCGTACTACGTATATATCCTCCAACCACTCGCATGGCTTGGTTTTGGATACGATCTAATTTTATAACATTACTTTGGCAACTATTATCGTACAAAAAACTAGCATAATCAATCCTGCGTATAATCGATATGTATAACCGTCTTAAATGTTTTTGGTGGACCCCCCAACCTGAACCAGCTAATGTTTTAATTACATTGATAAATTTCTGAATTTTAAATACTGTCTCACTAATATGCTTACTCCACCTTAAAGAACTGTCGAGCCAAAATCCCAGATATTTAACGTTATCACATAATTGTAAAGAATGACTATTATGCGTAAAGTCTATAGTACCCCTATAACGACCTTTTTTAAAAAGACATATTTTACTTTTAACTGGCGATATTTCCAAACCAATGCTATCTAATATACTACTCATTATAGTTAAAGCTAACTGCAGTTCTCTTAAGGCATCGTTCACGTGTTTTTTGGTGCAATAAATCACAAAATCATCAGCATACTGGGATATCTCCACATTGTTAACACTTTGACATATTTTGACAGTTGCTATATTAAATAGAAGTGGGGATAATGGATGTCCTTGAGCAAGTCCTTGACACGTCCACCTCGATAAAACACTTGATTTGCAGTTGATTTCTAGCATTCTTAAACTTAGGTAGGACCATAGGTACCTACATATTTTATACCCCACCTGAAATCCATCAAGAATTGTTATCAAGGATGGCACGTTTAAATTGTTATAGGCGTTTTTAATATCGATGAAACATCCTACTGTCAATTGATTATTTGAGAAGCCTTTTTGAATGTGAGATGTCAGGCACGTTAGATTATCTAAGCAAGATCTTGATTTACGAAAACCGACCATGGCATCAGGGAATAGAGTTGATTTTTCAAAGTACCACTCAAGACGCTTATTAATTATGGAATGTAAAATTTTGCATAAACACGATATCAATGAAATAGGGCGCAGAGCGGATAATGTACCTGATTTTGGAATAGGAATAACCTTAATTTTACGCCATTGTGATGGAACGAACGCAAATGTGTAGCAACGATTATAAAAACTTAGTAGCAATAATTTACCAACTAGCGGAAGATGATTAATCATCGAGTAGGAAATGTCATCGCAACCCGGAGCTGTGTCACTTTTCTTTAAACAATTCATCAGTTCCTGTAACGTTATGTCTGTTTCTAACATGGGATTACTAGAATGAACCATTGGGCTTTTCGCGCAAACAAAGTCAGGTGTTAAGTCGATAAGTAGTTGTTCTGCTTTTTCTTTATCTATCGTTTGCCGTGGTGTGGAACGACCCTTAATCCATCTCATTTTATGCCACATTGCTGAAACAGACGAAGTTTCGTCCACCGATAAACAAAATTCTTGCCACGCCTTGCATTTAGCCACCCGAATCAACCTCTGTGCTTCAGCTATTGTCTTTTTAAGTTCGATCAAGTTATGAGGCGACGGGCAACGACGAAACGTAGCCAGCGCCAGTCTACGTATAGCTACCGCCTTTGACAACTGGGGATTCCAATATGGTTTTGCCACAAACTTATTTCTAACATTGGTAGGTACTTTAGTGTATGGAATGTGGGCGGTTGCAGCTTTTTCTAAAATATCTATAAATTTATCATAAAAAATTTGGTGATCATCCGGCGGACTAAAATTAAACAACAATCTCTCAATAAATAGCGAATATTTAGTCCAGTTACTCTTTTTAAAATTTCTTTTTTTAATATAGGTTGTATCAAAATTTTGACTGAATGATATTTTAATAATAAGATGATCGCTACCTAATGTTTCGTTTGACGTTTTCCAATTGAAGTTAATTACGGAATCGGAGGATATAAATGATATGTCTGGCGAGGACTGTTGCATAACACCATTTACCAACCTCATTCTGGTAGGACTGCCATCGTTTAAAAAAGTAAAATTGGAATCTAACATCGCCTCCATAATTTGATTGCCTCTTGTATCTGTTTTATAAGACCAGCAGTTATGATGGCCATTAAAGTCACCTAATATAAGCGTCTTATTATGACTCATTGAAAAAACATGATCCCAGTCGCTTTGAGAGGTGTAAACGGAAGAAGGACAGTATATGGAGATAATATTCTCAATATGCTGACAATTGAGGATTTTTACGTGCAATAACTCAATGCCAGGGTTCAAACTCCGCGATAGGCATGCGCTTGACATTATACTTTTATGAGTTAAGATAGCGACGCCGCCATATGAGTCATCCCTATCTAGTCGATAACAATTATAGTTGCTTATATTAAAATTACTCTCGGGCTCAAACCATGTCTCGCTTAAAATCGCAATATGAATTTTGTCTTGCGTAAGTAGTGCTTCGAAAGAAATAGATTTAGGTCTCAAACTTTGACAATTCCATTGCATTAAATTGACGGTATAATCATTGTTGGGGCTTTTATACATAATGATGGGCAGAACTTAAAAATGTTCCGGCCGACATCCCACTTATTGCCTTACATATAACCCATTCAATAAAAATCTTTAGTCAATTCTATCTTCTTATCTAATGACCGACTACTAAGTAGAATGTCTGCTATCTTACTCAATAAATTCGTAAATGTGACATTTTTGATACTGCCATCCGTCTCATCAGTGTCCATGGGTGCTTGAGAAGACTGTTCTTCCTCCGAATACACTGAAGGTTCATCATTCCAGCTGAACGTATTCGTTTTAGAATGATGAGTCTGTTTTCGCTTCTTCTGCTTCTTGTTTTGTCCTCGATTAACCCCTAAACCTTGATCTTGTTCCTGTCCCTGACCTTGTTCCTCTGCCATATCCACTCGACGTTGTTCTTTCTCTTTGTGTGGTTGTATAGTCACATGAATCTGCTTACCCTTCTCTTTCTTGGATTTCGCCATATCAGCATAAGAGCAACTAGCAACTGAATTGGAGATAAAAGCATTTTCGTTAATTATTGGCAACGATTCTGGCATGTTATCGATTTCTATTATGTTGTCCTCTTCCTCATGGGGGTGCCTTACTAGACGGTCTGATACTGGGGTGGGTGGTATGTACATATCTTTCGCCTTCCTGTAAGTGACGTTAAACTCAGACATAAGCTCCCGAATTCGCCGTTCTTTTTTGAAGACTGGACAAGTTTTATTCATAGCCATGTGTGTTCCATGACAATTAACGCACTTAAATGACAATGTCTCGCAATTTTCATGTTTTTTAGAACATTTAGGGCAAATAATCGTCTTACTAGGGCAGAACTTAGATGTATGGCCAAATTTCCAACACCTTCCACACTGTGTCACTGGAAATATGTATTGACTGACTTTAATGCGTATCTTGTGGATGAAGACATACGGTGGAACTGAGGTACCCTTAAATGCCAATCGGATAGATTCACTTGAAACCCATGCATTGCCTTTATCTTCCATGTTTCTTTTATTTAATCTTTTAGCTGACATGATCTCAATCGAAGACGATACTTGTTTTAAGACTTCTTCCTCCGAAAGATCTAACTCTACGTTCTTAATTACACCATACGAAACTCCAACTTCGGATGTTTTAAGACATCTCCACTCCATATCTGTAAATGCTTTTGTAAGCAAAAAAAATTCAGCACTGGACACCTTTTCAAAAGTGATTAAAATTTTCCTGTTGTTAACATATTTGACTTTTGATATATCCTCGATTTTATTTTCTTGCAATAACCTAGCAAATGCAAATTGCTTAGGTAGGTCATTTACACTGGTCACGCAAATTTGGATTTCCTCCTCTATCTCGTCCCTGCCTCTTTCCCTTCGAACAACTTTTTTCCCTCGCATTACTGTTTCCCATCCGTCAGCGTCCTCCGAAGAAGTTGTCTCTTCTCCAAGCTGCCTCTGAATATGTCTTTTCCTGACTTGATTAGTAGATATCGCTTCTTCTTCCATCACTTCTTGATTTGAGACATCTACAATGTCACTGCACTCCACTAACGCATTTCTTAAATTCTCTTCCGTTACACCATATTGTACCGTATTGTCTTCGACACTCGGTTGAGAATTCATTGTGATAAAGTACTCAGCTTATAGCCCGAACAGCCGGGCTTGCAGCCGTGCACCGATCAATAGATAACGATATTTATTAGACAACGGAGCTAATGCGCGCGACCTTCACACTCGAGGTGCAATTGTCCACGGAACAAATACTTAAAACAAAATAACAGCCAAACAATGGTACGGAACCTTTCTTACGCGAGTCTATTTTTATCGCGCTTTGACGATTTTTATTATTTCCCGAATTTTCGAACACGTTTCAGCGTTCTCGCGGGAGGACTGAAGTTTCTGGGAGCTACCACCGCGAATCGATGGTAGGATACACGACTACCCTCAATTCGTCTTCCGTCAAAACGTCGGGAAAATAATAAAAAAGGTACGGGATAAAATCCTGTATTTTTAAAAACTAATAAATAAATAAATAATGCTGGACAAATCACACAGCATCATCTAGCCCCAAGCTAAGCAGAGCTTGTGTTATGGGTACTAGATGACTGATGTACTTAATACATTATACTACATAGATAGATATTTTTAGTTTATATAGAAAAACACCTAGAACACCCTGAACAAATATCTGCAGATCGTACAGACATTTGTCCCGAGGCGGGAATCGAACCCGCAACCCCTTGCGTCGCAGGCGGACCTTCGCCCGCTGCGCCACAGAGCTCGTCAACTAATATGTAAACAAATCGCGAAAGTTCGGAATATTATTAAGTCAAAACTAATAAATTACATTTCATGTATTCCCTTGGAAAACTTGCTCCAATAATCCCTCACTAGGCTCAAAGCAAAACTCAGGTCGAAGCTATTTAGATATTGATAAAATTAATCTAAAGTTTCTCCCAGGCCATAAATAATTGTCGAGCAAACAAAGTTGCCTTCTATCGGTATAATCGAGCGATTTTGGGGTTCCTTAGGAACTTGCAAATTCAATTACTTAGGAAATACATAAATCAACCTCTGATGTTCAACTAACACTGGTCGTGCAGACGGTTCTCGCGTTCTTGATCTAGATTTAGTTGCCGATTAGTTAGCCTGAGTAGATTGTACACTAGATACGTACTATTGTTGGTATGAATCATCATCATCATCTCAGCCGAAGGTCGTCCACTGCTGGACAAAAGCCTGATAGATCAATATGTACTGATCATGAGGGGTTGCTGCTATACTCGCCACGCTTGGCAGGTGGGTTGGCGAGCGCAGTACGGGTTGTTAATACACGGAAAGAGGCTGCTGCCCATCTTCCGGAGGTATCCCTTAGCAGATTCTTTCTGCCTCCACGGGCAACCCAAAATTGGTTTACATAAATAAATGTATTATCAACAAGGATATAAAATTATGACGTACTCTACTTTACTTACAAAGCTAAAAACTTTCCTTGTTTATCTAACATAAACTATAAAGGTAGTAAACAATTCTGACATCCCTACATATTAGTTATTTGTGCTATGTATTAATAATGTGGACCTTGATGTTTTTCAAATATATATCGTCAGTTCAACATCCCTGTCTTCCAGACCCCTTCGGTGGTCTCCGTGGCTGTTGGAGCCACTGCCCTTTATGGTCCGCTGGTCTGTCATGCAGCGGATGCTCGGTCCGTTGTCGGCGCGGTTGAACATGCGACGTGCCGTGTGGATCATGAAGTCAGCTGCGAGAGGCAGCTGCCCTGCGGTACGCCGGCTTCGATGAGGCGAGTGGAAGATGTGGCCTCCTCGACCGTGACTGCGAACTGTCTATTAGCGAGGAAGGATGCCACAATCTTAATGAGGACTGGCGGCGTGCTGGACTGCAGGAGTATAAACACCAGGCCCGGGTACCACACGCGGTCGAAGGCCTTCTCAATGTCGAGAAACCGTCACTTGGTTTTTTCTTGAACATCTACCATAGGTATTGATTTTTTTAACATAAATTGTCCCACAGCTGGGCAAAGCTACCTTTTCTTGTTCCGCACATCCCGGTTCATTGTAACTACCGCCTAGCGGACTCAAATGCATCCAGGTCATCTCGCCATCTCTTTCTGGGTCTGCCGCGACAACGCTGCCAGCCCGGCACCCAATGCGTGACGAGATTGGCCCAACGTCTTGGGTCCTGCATTCGAGTAAGATGGCCTGTCCAATCCCACTTCAGACGGGCCGCATTAATGCCTACATCTGCAATGCCGGTCTTTGCACGTAGGTCAGTGTTTCTGACGGAATCTATGCATTCGACGCCGAGAATGCTTCTCTCCATTGCCCACAGAGATGAGCTGAGATGAGTATCTTTAGTTGGGACTTTTGTGATTCGGTCAAAGGCCAGGTCTGATCTCCGTAGGTCAATATGGGCAAGATATACACGTCGATGAACTTCCGCTTTAGTGACAATGGACCCTTCAGAAGCTACATGGACCAGATGATTTTTTAAATTTTTAATAAGCATCTGGCAGCATAGCTTGCAGAAGGCACCAATACTTAACAGTATCCGTTTCTGTTTTATTGTATCTGTTGATGTTTAAACATTCGTGGTCTTTTCTTAAATGAGAATCCTGGAATATCGTTAAACTAAAGTTGTTCCTTGGGATGGTCAAAAGGTATTTCGGGTAAGTCCACGTAGTATAATACACCCTATTAAAAGATGATTGATTGTCTGCGTTGACTTAGGAATTTACTTAAAAAATGGCTCCATTCCGTACTTTTGCATACTTTGCTATAACGAGGTAAAATAATTGAAACTAGGAGTTTCATTTTACCTTACCTCGTTGGTAGTCAGTAAAATCTAGCCATCATCATGCTAGTAGGGTTAAATACAACAGCTCTAGTGAGAAGATCCCGAGGAAAACGTACTTCACTACCCCTTTAGTACCACTAGCGGGGTCAAACGAGTTAGGCAAGGCGACTCACGGGAACCTCTTGCAACCTTGCTTGGCTTCCCTTATTTATCTGACTCAAATAATAAGTTTTTTTTGTCTTTTTTTATATTTAAAGGGTTTGTTCAACAAACAAATATGGTACCCTTGTAGGTTCACAGAATACAATATAAAAGTAATAATTAAATTAAGATGAAAACAAATCAAAATTAGTAAGAAAAACAAAGAAAAAAACAAAAACATACATTTCAGTAACTGCGTTTCTGCACGCCTTGGTTAAAAAGTTTAACCAGTTTTCCAGCCTCCTCTGAAGAAGGGTTAGCTAGGAAACTGTTACATCCCAATCTGCCAAAAGCTAGGGTCTTTGGCAAATAAATCTTTACGTAGACTTTCGTTCCGGTCACATTCTATGAGAATGTGATAAACTCACCACGCTTGGCAGGCAGGTTAGCGAGCGCAGTTTGGGATGATGATAACGGAAAGACGCTGCTGCTCATCTTCCGGAGGTATCCTGTAGCCGGCTCTTACTGCATACACGAGCATAATGTAACATTCTACTGCCGTCACCCCACGGCATTTTACTATTTTTTAACTTTAACTGCTTAAGTACGCACTCTCAACCGCTTGAACAACTCTATAATTAATTTAGACTTACTCAGCGGTTGTTATATGGCTCCGTGAGTCATTGGACGTTATCTACGATGGAGTGGATAGCTTACGGGGCGCCACAATGCCGTAGTAGGGGCGGAACGAGCGGTAATCTACCAGATACAGGTGCATCTATCATGTACATAGCAGTATCTATAGGTCAGTGTCTGAGTATATGTTGTTAGCTCAGACAAATAAAACAAAACATGCGAACTTTTGTGCCCTGAGGTTCCGGCATTAGAATGTTGCTTCTCCACTCTTGCCCATGCATTAAGAATCTGCTAAGGGTCTGCTCTGCTCCGAAAGATGGGCAGCGTTTTACCGTGTATCAACATTCCATACTGCGCTCGCCAACCCACATGCCAAACGTGGGCAGTGCGGCAACAATCCCCCCCATGATCTTGACGAGCTCTGTGGCGCAGCGGGCGAAGGTCCGCCTGCGACGCAAGGGGTTGCGGTTTCGATTCCCGCCTCAGGACAAATGTCTGTACGATCTGCAGATATTTTATCAGGGTGTTCTGGGTGTGGGGTGGCAACTACCCCTCATGGGGCAACTACCTCTCATGGAGATCCATAAGGGAGGCCTATGTTCAGTAGTGGACGTTTCACGGCTGAAATGATGATGATATCAGTCATCTAGTACCCATAACACAAGCTCTGCTTGGCTTGGGGCTAGATGATGCTGTGTGATTTGTTCAGCATTATTATTATTATTATCTTGGAAATGTATGAGGGAGGCCCAGCAGTGGACGTGGACAGGCTATAGTGATGCTAATTTTTAACGCACACTGTTTCTAGTTACTTTTAGCTTGTATCGTCCCATTTTCGGCCAAAGGCCTCCCCCCATTCCCTCCACTCTTCACGATTTTGCGCCACCACTTTGCCAGTTCTTCTTAACAGCGTCCAGCTCGTCTCACCGTCGTCTGCGTGGTCTTTTAACACATGCATCTTAGATATATTGCTTATTTATTTTGTGTTATTTTCAATGAAAACAGAATCTTATGTAATCAGTTTGTTGGGTGCCAATGCTGGACAAGGGTCTCTTTTCTTCTCTGCCACTTATCACACAATTATGAGAGTAAATATAATCACAATATATGTTGATTTTTCTGTCTTTATCCCACACATATTGAGGAGTGTATAATGTTATTTGTTTATTTATTTATTTATTAAAAGTACACTGAAATCGAAAGTATTAACAAATTATAAAAAAAAACACATGCATATAGTTATTGATCTGATACAGACGACAATTGAAGTGTACATAGCTTACTCTAAATGTGCGTTAAGAGAAAAAGAAGAGAAAAAAGAATAAGAATTAATATACAAGTCAACATAAAGATCAATTTAAAATATGACAAACATTTCCAAAAACAACTAAAGCTAAGACAATAAAATATACGGTAATATAAATAGGTACGTAGAATTTGAATAACACAAGCGCAGTACTTAAAATGAAACATAGGCGGAATGTTAATCGGTTGTAACTTTAACCCTCTACCACCTACCACCTAATCTTCTCACACAACCACCTACCATACGTCTCACAGACGGACGAATGAAAAGACTTTCGTATGTAAAATCTAAGTGTGAAAGGTTTGTTTTTGAAGTAATATCAATTAAAATACGTATCAAAGTATTTATTAGAGCAAACAAGACACATAAAAATCAACAAGATTCCTTAAAATCTTAATTTGTTTGAAACAACTTTTAATTCTGGCATAAAAATTTTCTTAATCAAAAAACGAGACATATAAAAATAATCACATGACTTAGGAACTTCATTGTTTCGGTTTATAAAAATATAGTAATCAACAAGTAATATTAAATCAAAACTTTCTCATTATAATCATATCTTCGACAAAATTGCAGGGCATCGATCTTACAGATTTTCGCGACAGTGAATGCACATTTTGTGGGAGCATTTTTGAATGCAATGTATGAATACAAATCGGATTTTTACACTCAAAACACACGTATTGTTTCTTTTCTTTGCTCTGCAGGTAAAACTGGAGTTTGAGATACAATAATGTCATGATTCATGATTCTCCTCAGTATTTGATCCTTCGCCTTCAGGATTCGATTCGCAGCTATCCTCCAGTGCGTACTGTACGCCAATATCCAAATCTACATCGCTGCCTTCATCATTTGGTAGGTTTTCGTCGTCAGATGGATCTTGTTCTAACCAACGCTCAATAACACCATCATTAGAAGCCATTTTAAGCTTAAACACAAAAAAAACACGATTTCAAAAAAGTCACGCAACCACCTACCATACGGCTTACAGACGGACAACGACGGTTTTTTACTTACCAGTGACAAACGCGTGCCCCTCCGACCACGACGAGCGCATGCGCGGCACTGAGGGACGCGGCGGGAAGGTACAGGGACGTACAAGTAAATACGTATTTTGCGCGCCAAAATATTAACGTTTTTAATTTCCTTGCGTCTGTGAGACGTATGTCAGGTGGTTAAGGGTTAAACAATGTCATTCATGGAAAATGGCTCTGTAGAAGGTATTTAAAGGTGCGTAGTCTGTTGTTAAATTCGTCTATCTCCTGTATTTGTTAATAATGTTGTTTTCTCTTGTCGGTGGATGTAGTAAAAATAAACCAAGGGATACCAGTAAGATGGGCAGCGTCTTTCCGTGTATCAACATCCTCATCTGCGCTCACCAACCCGCCCCTGCCATCCGTGGTGAGTATTGCGTACAAGGCCTGTTCAGCAGAAGACGTTTTATTTTAGGGCTGAGATGATGACGATGATGATGGTCCTACACTAGGTAGGGTCGGCACGTATGAGATAAACGTATTGTGTCGATTCCATTCATCTATTTTAGCCGTCATCACGTAACTCACTCCTTTTCTATTCATATCATTCTTCACAAAATCAATCCATCCATTATTTTCTTTGGGCCTTCCTCTCCCTATATATCCACCAACATTCATAATATAGAAAATGAATTACACTTTTCGACACATGAGATTCATCCCTACGCTTATGGTAATATATTCAAAAACCGTAAATAAAATTTCAAATAAGTTCTCGCCAAACAAATCAAAACAATACCCATAACTACCCGCTATGCCCATACAATATAAAAATACTTAGTAAAATTTATGGTTCCCATTACTCGAACAATTCGAATCTCCATGCTATTAGGGCTATAAAGCTAAATCTTTCCAAGGACAAACATCTCAACTTCTTCGAAGGGCGCCGAAGTTGCACAGCGTACATGAAGATGGCTGGTTCTACAGCACTGCTAACGGTTTTGGCATTTTAAATAAAATAATAATAATAAAGTAAATTTATCTAGCCACTGTTTATAATGCCGTGGGGTGCCGGCAGTAGAATGTTATCTTGTGCTTGTGGATGCAGTAAGAGCCTGCTAAGGGATACCTCCGGAAGATAGGCAGAGGCATCTTTCCATGTGTCAATATCCCGTACTGCGTTCGCCAACCCGCCTGCCAAGCGTGGTGAGTATGGCATTTACCCCTCATACCCCATAAGGAGGCCTGTGTTCAGTAGTGGACGTTTTACGCCTGAAATGATGATGATAACATTTATCTTCTCAGACAGTATACAGTAAAATTGGTGTCTAGAAATGACATTGTATCTGAAAATCGTATTACAAGGTAAATTGAGACTGGCGCCTGCGCTACGATGGGTTTGCATAAGACCCGTGTTACATACAGGTTGCTGGGCCCTCCTTATCTGAGCCGTAGGACATCCACTGGGCATAGGACCCTTATTGATGTCCTAGTAATGACCATGAGGGGGTTGTTGTCATACTCGCAGCAGCGAGCGAAGTCTGGGATGTTGATACACGGAAAGATGCCACTGCCCATCTTCCGGAGGTATGCCTACAGCAGATTCTTGGTGCATCAACGGGCTAGAGAAGACGGGCAAGACGGGCAACATTATAATGCCGGGACACCGCGGCAAACTTGTTTAAAATATAACCTAAAAACTGTTTGCGAGTTTAAGTAATTCTTCCAATATTTTCTTGAAGTATTTAGTATCTTAATATTTCAAGAAGATAGAGTTACCAGTAGATAGCTTACGCTAGCATTACGTGTTAAGTTAATTATAGTGGATTTTTATAATGATTGGTTGCTTACAGAATGCTAATAGAATTTAATGTAAATTTTTAGGGTTCTGTACCCCCTATGTTGTGTTACACGATGGGGGATGACCCTTTCATCATATTTGAATCCTATCAAGCTCTGTCCTTTATAATACGAGTTTCACAAGTTATCTCATTAACCGTAATAGTTAGCGTGTCAAACTGTTTAACCTGAAGCCTATCTGCTCTTCTCTAACTAGAGAACGTGTCACAAAAACCCTGCTAGTAAGTGGTTCTTTACTGTGACACGTAGGTGCATGTGATTTAAATTTTGTCAAAGTGGATCATTTGCAGTCTCGCACGGAGCCCGCTACGCTTTGCCTACTTTCCTTCCCTTCAGCCAATACTCAACATGCTCAAGCGACACGCTCACGCCAGCATATATAAATGGACCAGCTATCTCACATCAGCAACGTAAAGAATTAACTGTATAATACCAGAAAAAACCGGATTTATTCCGTCCAGTTTAAGTAATTGATAGCCAGACAAGATTTAATTTAGACATTAAGTGCATGATTATACGGCTTAGATGGGGGTGGTACAATTTCTAATACAATTTAAAAGAGAGTGACACTGAACAAAATGAGGAAACAACATTTATTTTTACTCGTAGCTTCCTTGACTGTCAGAACGAACCAAGTTTTTCTTTTCTTTGATTCTCTGAAAGACGTCACGACTTTTTTATGTTTAAGCAGGAAGACGAGCAAACCAGCCACCTGATGGAAATCAACAGGCGAAACTGATGCGCTGCCGGCTTTTGAGTAAGAAGAATAACCGCCTTTTGTCCCACATGTTGTTGTTGAAGCTCCGAGAGAGGTGTCATTCTAGAATATTCGTTCATTGTTCGTTCTACAATTTAATCGTCCACGGCATAACAGGACACTCCTTTCTTGCTCATGTTTTTCCTTTTTCTTGCTTATTAAGCAGTCCTGGATTAACCCATAAGCAAATTAAACAATAGCTTAGGGCATCGCGTTTTGGGGGGAACCAGAAACAGCATATAAAATTATTAACACATATTTAAACGGGTATTTATCGCGCTATTTACCTTTATTATTGCCCGACGTTTCGACAGGATTGCACCCATCGTGGTCCCGGGAAGACTGACATGTTAGAGGTGACCGCAGCAAAGCGAAGGCGACTTTTCAGACTATCCTCACTTGGTCTTCATAAATATAGTAACTTGAGATTAAGGCTGTTTCACACTGGGACAGCACACTACACTAACTGTATCAGCACACTTAGGTTGATTCACTGAATGGCTACATGACTCATAGATGGAATCCTAGTCGTAGGCGCAAAGATAAGCAAACGGAAGTCGAGAGACAGTCAGCCTTCTTGCCGTACGTGAAAGGTGTAACGGACAAAATTGGAAACTTACTTAAGAAGTTTTCAATAAAGTCAATCTACACCCCACACACTAAAGTGGCTAAGCGTCTACGTACACCTAAGGATGTAGTACCCTTGCAAGTTCCTGGTGTTTACAAAATCGATTGCAGCTGTGGACGTTCCTACATAGGCCAAACGAAGCGCACAGTCGCTGAACGTGTAAAGGAACACATAGCAGCGGTGAAAAATCGACAAGTGACCAGGTCTGCTATAGCTGAGCATGTAGTGGACTCAGGACCCAATCACTGGATTGAACTCCACAATCCCAAAGTTATAGCCAACGAGAGGCACTATTACAAGAGAATGGTTCGGGAAGCAATTGAAATTAAGAAGTATCCTAATTTCAATCGTGAAGACGGCTTCAGACTCTCTGCCTCATGGAATCCAGTGATAGCCAAGTGTACTCGACGTGTGAATCAACCTAATTGTGCTGATACAGTTAGTGTAGTGTGCTGTCCCAGTGTGAAACAGCCTTAATCTCAAGTTACTATATTTATGAAGACCAAGTGAGGGTAGTCTGAAAAGACGCCTTCGCTTTGCTGCGGTCACCTCTAACATGTCAGTCTTCCCGGGACCACGATGGGTGCAATCCTGTCGAAACGTCGGGCAATAATAAAGGTAAATAGCGCGATAAGTACCCGTTTAAATATGTGTTAATAATGTGTCGTGATCGCGAAAGTTTAAAAAAGCATATAAAATTTTTACTAGCACATGAACATTTTGTGAACTTCCTGTGAATCATAATCAGAGGAAATAACAAACCCATGGATCTGAAGCTGGTTGGTGAGTTTTTTCACTCCACTTTGTGGTTTTTTTCTTAAACCGTAAAAAAATGTGTTATATTAAATATTATGGGCAGGCCATGTAGCTCGCAGAACAGATGGCCGATGGGGCCGAAAAGTTCTCGAGTGGAGGCCACGGACCGGCAAGCGCACCAACAAGATGGGATGATGACCTGGTGAAGACCGCAGGTCGACGGTGGATGCAGATCGCTTCCAAACGCAATAACTGGAAATCCATGAGGGAGGCCTATGTCCAGCAGTGGACGTCCTACGGCTGAAATGATAATGATGATGATTATTATTATAATACCGCCGTGGGGTGCCGGCAGTAGAATGATACCCCTCCTCTCATGCCCATGGATGCAGTAAGAGCCTGCTAAGGGATACCTCCAGAAGATGGGCAGCAGCGTCTATCCGTGTATCAACATCCCATACTGCGCTCACCAACCCGCCTGCCAAGCGTGGTGAGAATGGCAACTACCCCTCATGGAGATCCATGAGGGCAAATATTCCGCGATAGTTCGCGGAATATTTGTAGACCTTTTCAAGTCAACACCTCAGATACTAATATGTCGATCTTTTAGGGATAACCCATAATAACCAAGTTTTTTTTACCTGCTCGCACAACTATTATTGTTCAAAACCCGTCCTTGACAGAATCCTTCTAATTGTATTTCAGTTCTAAGTCAAGAACTTAAAACTGAATCGGGCATCTGTACTTTGAAAGGGTCATATTCTAATCGTCGTAATTCCCAAACTATTTTACCTAGAGCTAAGATTTTTATGTATGTTTTTTGTAAATATCCTGTACTTTAAAAAAAAGTAAGTAAGCAGCCTAGCATTTTCAATCCAGTGAAAAAAAAAACTTACATAAAGTTTTCTATAAAATATTTTTTAGCAGTCATTTTCATTGTTTAATTATATTATTGTTTAATCATTAAGAATGTTACCCCTCCTCTCATGCCCGTGGATGCAGTAAGAGCCTGCTAAGGGAATGCTTCGGAAAGATGGGCAGCAGCGTCTTTACGTGTATCAACATCCTGTAGTACTGCGCTCGCCAACCTGCTTGCCAAGCGTGGTGAGTATGGCAACTACCCCTCATGGAGATCCACGAGGGAGGCCTGTTCATTAGTGGACTTTTTACGGCTGGAATGATGATGATGATTGTCGATAAAATTAATCATATACATACATATATCACCCTTATCCGTTCCGACACCGGTTACCTTACACATTTTATAAGAAATGAAATCACCAACTCACGCCTCCGATAGTACACAATAAATACGTAGATAGACTTAAAATTTTATGAAGCCTATAAACGAAAACTTTATCGACAAAACGATCCCGCAAAGGGACGAACCATTAGCTAAAACATTTATCAACCAGCACATTAACGTAGGAACTGCGCCAAAAAACCAAATGAAAACCAACCCACGATTGGAAATATATTCTGTGACGTCACCGGAGATTTACACGATAGCTCTAATATACGACTCCGCTCCACCTATGGGCTTACAGAAATCTCATGCGGTAACGTTCAGTGGGCTATTCGTATTCTATAGACTTACGAGGCTTTGTGAGAAAGATTTTAGTTTCAATGACACTTAGAGTAGATAGAGTAGGTACATTATTGACATTTTAAGCGTGGTATTTTACTTAAGGTCGTTTAAGAAACAGCTGATAGTGCTGTAATATTATTCTTCAATTGTTTTGTGTTGCTACAACCAAGCCACGATTGGAAATATTCGTATTCCGTTACGTCATTGGAGATTTATACAATAGCTCTGATAATACGACTTGACTCTACCTATGAGCTTAGATAAATCTCACGCGGTAACGTTTAGAAGGCTATTCGTATTCTATTGACTTACGATATGACGCGACGACAATTTTGCGCACTCTTTCATATTTTTTGCGTGAACTTTACTTACTTAATGGTTACAATTCCTTTGGCAGACATTCTAACTAAAGCTAACAAAAAATTTCGTAATAGAAATGACCTAATGGCTATTCCGTTAGTGCCGTTTGTCGCCGCTATTAAGTCGAACCAGTTTGAACTTATTTTACGGTGACAACTTAAATTAAAAACGTAAAATCTCTAATTATTATAATACAATCAACACCATTGACTCCCAAGAAGTGGCTGGTAATATACCTTACAGAATAACCACAGTAATAAAACAAAGAATAAACACACACTAATATAGAATAGACAGAATAACCAGGTTATCTAATCACAGCGTCTTGTACAGAATGAATACTAATTGCTGACTATACTAATTATCATAATCATAATTTCAGTCGTAAAGCGTCCACTACTGAACACAGTCCTCTCTTATGGATCTCCATAATGGGTAGTTGCTATACTCACCATGCTTGGCAGGCGGGTTGTCGAGCGCGGTACGAGATCTTGAAACACAGAAAGACGCTGCTGCCCATCTTCCAAAGGTATCCCTTAGCCGGCTCTTACTGCATCCACGGGCATGAGAGGAGGGGTAACATTCTACTGCCGGCACCCCACGGCAACTGACGCTGTATAAATCATCTATAAAATTAGGTGTAAAGGTCTTTTGCTAATCAAGTATGTACCTACTTATTTCATAATAATACCTTAACTGTGTAGTTTTATATAACCTACTATCAAAGGCCGAACGTCTCAATAATCTTCTAATTACGGAACCCTTAGGACGCGGGGCTCGCTCGCACTTGTCCATTTTATTTTATACTAGCGACCCGCCCCGGCTTCGCACGGGAGCAATGTTGATACTAAATATACTACAGAATATACCATCGCGGACTTTGTTGTAGACCTTTTTAAGGTGTACAATGATGTTGTGCATTATTTTGATCTATCTTGTAGGGTTCAGCCAGCGTTTGCAATGTGAGCGCAAAAAATGTGTTGATTTAAGACCTTACATTAGAAACCTCTGAAATTATCAGTGTTTCTCTAATAAATTATTATACGCAAGTATTATACATATAAATCTTCCTCTTGATTCTCTACATCTAATAAAAAAAAACTACATCAAAATCCGTTGCGTAGTTTTAAAGATCTAAGCAAACATAGGGACAGACGTCTGTCTGAAGTCTGCAGGAAGCGACTTTGTTCTATACTAAGTACTTGTATTGATAATGCCACAGGGACAACCACAGGAGAACAAGGTTTTGTTTGTTTTTAGCGTAACGTTTTAAAACTATTTGATTTCTATTTACTTACGAGGTTTTTGCGACGAAGGGACATTTTGTTTATTTGTAAAGGATCTTTCATCTACAAATAAACAAAATGTCTATCAAAAAGGTATCATCAGATTAAGTTAAAATTTGTTACATGACGGCAGTCGAACCCGCAACCTTCCATGAGTCTACTAAGAAAGCTCGACAAACGGATGACGAGTGCGGCAAAATGGTCGTTGTGTCATATTGTTGAATGCACTTGTGCCACGCACAACATCACGCTTGTGCGACGCACGACATCACCCTTGTGCGATTAAAGATTAACGAGTGTACGATAAACGGTTATTCGGCCAACTTTAATTCATCATCATCTCAGACGTAGGAAGACAAATGTTGAACTTTTAGGCCTCTCTCATAGATCTCCTTCCATGATTGTACTAATGACCTCATGGTCATTAGTTCTTTCCTTGGCAGGCAGGTTGGCGAGCGCAATGTTGATACACAGAATGACGCTGTTGCCCATATTCCAAAGATATCCCTTGGCAGATTCTTTCTGCATCCATGGGCTACATGCTACTGGCGACACCCCACGGCAAACTTAAATGCGACATGGCTCAAGTCCAAAAAACGACTTTATGAAAGTATGTTTAACTTCGGTCACTGGTTCACAAAAGACATACAAATTTTACAACTAAACCTTTAAAACACTTTAAAGTTTGCATAATGCCTCCGTTAGGAGCATAAAATGTTTAAATTTCAAAGTTCATGTTGATTCTATTATAGAACGCGCTCCTTCTTATTTTAGCGTGAATTTTACACATGAAGTCTTCCAAAAAGCGGCGGCTGACCTATTTACAGTACCTAACGTTTAAATTGAATTTTCAGAGGCTTTTGGTACACTCACCTGGGAAAATGGATGTGCTGCTACATTACATCTTGCATTCTAGAAGTGTTTACTCATATTTTAAAGACAGGTGTCATACTTACGTAGGCTTACCTACAAGCAGGTGCTACTTTCACAGATGTGTAATTTAATGTGTTGGAAATATTGCATGAAAATGGAATCTTCTAAGTGCTAAATCTGAAGGGCGCTGGTGTGACAGCGGTCAGCAATTGACCTATGCATTTGGCGCGTACTTAAAAAAAAAAGAGGATGAAGATTATGAATCCTGCTAAGAATGGCGATAATACCACAATAATACTATGTTGTCTACTCGTTGTGATCTATACTAATATATTATTCGGTTCGTTAGAAAGTTGTTGTTCAGTAAAAGCAATCAAGTATATTTTGTTATCTCTTACTTAATATTTTTTTAGTAAATGTGTACATGTTACAAATTTTCGCGCCTACTGTGGTTCTGTGCTATTAATTTTTAGGATAAATATCTGTCAAAATATTTAAACCGAACGTGACAAAGCATGACATCATCTGGTATCGCAGTTAAGCTTTTTAATCTTCTTCCAGTTGGTTCAATAACAATTTTATTGATACTAAGCCCTAGAATTTTAAATTTGATTTTTTTTACAAATTGATTAGATTATTGTTTTGTTTTTACGTTAATATATGGTACATGATTTGTATGTTATTTTTAAATAATTGTTTTATAGTACTTAGTACAGATTTCATTTTGATACAATTTATTTTATTTTTGAATGCAATTTTTAACTACTCATACCGTAAGCACGTGATAAATGGGTCCTAACGACTACCAAACGAACGAACGTTTGTGATCTTACTAACTGACTGTACCTCACCTTAAAGAGGGCTATAATAAGGTGGAAATCTGGACTATGCATCATTTTAGGGGACTACCGTTCAGATATTAATTAAGGTTCAGAACAGGTCGGCTACTCGTTTATCTTAAAAATTACGACGCATTGCAAATACTGTATTATTCAAGTCTTTATTAAAGAACCGTGCAGTTCAATAGCGTTAAGACAAAGTTTTCTAATAATTTACATACGAACTTTCGTCCCCTATTACAACCCCTTCAAGTTTAATTCTCGCAACCAAAGGTAGTATTTGTCCGTTTGCAAGGTTTAATCTATTCCCGAGCTAAAATTTATTAAAATCGATTCAACCGTTTTGAAGTTAAAGCGGAACATACATACATCTATCCATACATATATACACACTCTCGCTTATATATTATAAGGAATAAAATGTAATACAATATACATTTAAATATGCTACACAACGACATCGACATTACTATCCGATTGCCCTTTTTGACACATGCCTCCCCCAACCTCTTCCAATCCTTTTTGTTTCTCGCGGTCCTTATCCATGTTTTACCTGGTAACCCCATTAACTAGCCTACTTTTTTTAACTGTTTCCCTCTCTTTCGTGTGCAGTATTTTCACAAACAATTCATCACCGTTTGTGAACTTACTAACTGTCTGTACCTTACCTTGGAGAGGGCTATATTAGGGTCGAAATCTGGACGATGCATCATTTTAGAGGACTACCGTTCAGATATTATGGCTCAGAATAGACTAAATACTCGTTTATTTTACAAATCACAAAGACTTTATTAAGCTGTAACAAGGTTGTTAATATATAATCTGTTCTTTAATCCTTATTGAGTTTAATGCTTTCCATGGCTCAGTTGATCTTACAGCTATTGTAACCTTAATTTTATTGTAACCTTTAATTTATTTACCTGAACTGGACTTATCGTATTGTTATTGAATTAAAATTATCGTGGCTTGGCATTGTTTCATAAATATAATACGACTTTCACGACGTACCTAACTAACGGTGCTCATGAAGAAGGGCCTCTAAATGGTATACGAAACGTCAGCAAGATGATAATAAGTTAGGTAACTACGTGGTGAAGGTAGTATTATATTTGTTTAACGTATTGTTATTGTTTATTATATTATGGTTGTTTTATTTAAGAAGTGGAGGGAGGCCTTTGCCCAACAATGGGATGATTCGGGCTGACAGTTACAGATTTATTTATATATAGTGTCCGAGCTGAATATAATAGGAGGAACCAAATCCTCGTGACTCCGATGGTTCGGGCATGTAGTCCGAACGGGAGAGAATAGGGCATACATATATACTCTGCTGGCTGCTCTATTCTCTCCCATTGGTCGCTCAATTATTGGTCGTCCGAGGTACCGCTGGAGCGACGAAGTTGAGCAAGATCTGAATGGAATTTGAGCCGTTGACTGGACTGAAACGGCAAGGGACCGGGACAGCTGGCGATCACTAGTGTCGGGTCACTGCGCCACGGCAGTAAGTATAGTTTATTTTTTTTATTAAAGCTACAAAAGTTATCTGCTTACATTTATCATCATCATCATCATCATCCACAGCCCGATTTCACCCACTGCTGGGTATAGGCCTCCCTAAGTTTGTGCATCCACAACGCTGCTATATTATATATATATATTATATCAATGCTTACATTTATGCAGAGTTTTTATTTATATTCTCGGATTAATAGAGGAAAGTACACATCTTTCTTACTTTTAGTAAGTACAGTTTAGTGTTATTACTTATTAGAAAGTATTTTGTTTTAGTTGTGATAGTTATTTAATATACCTAAAATTGTTTAATAATACCCGTCCATATTTTGTGTTTCTCGTGTTAATAGTAAGACCTAGTAACGCTTTAGACTAGTCTAGAAGATGAGTCTTTACGTGTATCAACATCCTCTACTGTGCTTGCCAAGCCGCCTGTCAAGCGTGGCGAGTATGGCATTTGGCAACAATCCCCTGGAGACCCAACGGACAGCAGTCTTAACCACGTCGTATTATAACGTCAATCCTTATACAGTTCTGGTTTAGACAGGGATTTCATTACAAGGGTTTAAATAACAGGCCTCCTGTATCCAGATTGTGCGTGGGAAATTGCGAAGTTTAGGGCAGTAGCTTGTCTATTATTCTGCCATCCTCCAAATTGCATCGGTTATTAATTCCGTTCAAAACGGCGGATTCGATAAACGAAGCGCTTGATTCGAAACGATGAGTTCAGAACAATGAAATGGTATGAGCAGAAATGCAAGCACATTCAATAATAAAATTACGTAAATCCATGTAACTTTTAATAGTGCGTGTACGTTTGTATAATATTTTGAAGATTTGTTCCTACATAATTAATTTTATATTTATACTTGGTAATTTGTTCATGTAGTTATTTTTCTACTAGGTAATGTTTTCACGTGGACCTTTTTATACCTTGTCATTTTTCCATATTGACATTTTTATATTGTGGCTAGCTGTCCCGGCGAAATTTGTACCGCCCATAATCAACTACCCACTACCACATCTTCTAACAACTACTCTACTATTAATACTAACCCACCGCTACTCTACTACTACTACTACTACACCACTACTATACTACTACTTTACTTCTACCCTACTTCTACTCTACTACTACAGTTACTCTACTACTACTCTACTACTATTCCACTTCTACTCGACTACTACTCTACTACTATTCTACAACTATTCAACTACTACCCTACAACGACTCAACTTCTACACTACTACTACTACCGAAGAGAGTCAAAAAATATAATCAGTTTAAGTTTAGTCACCTAATAAACCTTTTGAACGCACCTATAAAAATTTGACAACCAAGTGACACCGTGATAATACGCTACGCTAAGGTTTATAACTACTCAACTTCTACACTACTACTACTGCCGAAGAGAGTCAAAAAATATAATCAGCTTAAGTTTAGTCACATAATGAACTTTTTGAACGCACCTAAACATATTTGACAGCCAAGTAACACCGTGATAATACGCTACGCTAAGGTTATTTACTTTAATAATACTTTCATCAATCATTTATAAACTTTAATATCTTTCTATGTAGAGGTAGTATAATGTACTAAGTATATCAGTCATCTAGTACCCATAACACAAGCTCTGCTTAGCTTGGGGCTATATGATGCTGTGTGATTTGTCCAGCATTATTTATTTATTTATTATTTAATATGGTGGTTAAGTATTCTTAAATTTTCTAATTTTCAGTAAAATCTCGTGACCACAACAAACACAACAAAAAAAAAATTAGCGAAATCGGTCCAGCCAAACGGCTGCGCGTAAACACGCGTGATGCCGTGTCCAAGGGAAATAGGGATTGATTTTATTGTAGATAGATTGTTGGCATTATTATACTGAGTTATTGTTAATTTTGCTGATTCTGTGGAGTGCCGGCAGTAGAATGTTACCCCTCCTCTCATGCCCATGGATGCAGTAAGAGCCTGCTAAGGGATACCTCCGGAAGATGGGCAGCAGCGTCTTTCCGTGTATCAACATCCCGTACTGCGCTCGTCAACCCGCCTGCCAAGCGTGGTAAGTATGGTAACGACCCCTCATGGAGAACCATGAGGGAGGCCTGTGTTCAGTAGTGGACGTTTTACGGCTGAAATGATGATGATGAAATAAAAACCCGCTTCGAATTTTGACCAGGTTCAAATTCCGTCAGAAAATAAATTATTGATGTGAATTAGAATTTTTATTAAATTAATGTTTTGCCAAAGTGTGCGTATTCTGTTCCTCCCAGGGGAACCTTTATCAGGGAATCGAGTATGAGATAGGCAGAGCGTGCCGCGTTATACTCAATTCCCTGACGAAAGTTCCCCTGGGAGTAACTGAACACGTTGGATTCCTATTTTTTCTATGTTTTTTGCTTTTTTCAACGTTTAATTAACGTGAGAAGAAAACCCGTATAACATTACAGACAAGTATCTAAAGCTGAAGAGGGAAGATGGCAGCATAACGTCAAGTAAAGCAGAAGTGTTAAGGGAAGTCGAAAGGTTCTATGGACGGCTCTACGATTCGGTCACGAAACCTGTTTGCAGTGCGGCCAACGACCCAAGAGCTAAACTGACCCGACATTATACCGAGGATATCCCGGACATCAGCCTGTACGAGATCAGGATGGCCTTGAAACAGCTTAAGAACGACAAGGCGCCGGGTGAGGACGGAATAACTTCAGAGCTTCTGAAAGCGGGTGGATCACCGGTACTTAAAGTCCTTCAGAAGCTATTTAATTCCGCCTTGCTTGAAGGTACGACGCCAAAAGCATGGAACAAGGGCGTGGTGGTTCTGTTCTTCAAGAAAGGTGACAAAACCTTACTTAAGAATTACAGACCCATCTCGCTGTTGAGCCATGTTTATAAGCTGTTTTCCAGGGTCATCGCGAACCGTCTCGAACGCAGGTTTGATGACTTCCAGCCTCCCGAACAAGCCGGGTTCCGAAAAGGCTACAGTACCATAGACCACATACATACGTTGCGGCAAGTCATACAGAAGACCGAAGAGTATAACTTGCCGCTATGTCTTGCGTTTGTGGACTATGAGAAAGCCTTCGATTCGATCGAAACATGGGCGGTGCTTGAGTCTCTCCAACGATGCCGAATTGACTATCGGTACATCGAAGTGTTGAAGTGTTTGTATACAAACGCCACTATGTCAGTCCGAGTACAAGAACAGAGCTCGAAGGCGATTCCCTTAAAAAGAGGCGTAAGACAGGGAGACGTAATCTCTCCGAAACTGTTTACGACCGCTTTGGAAGATGCCTTCAAGCTCCTGGAATGGAAAGGGCTGGGCATCAATATTAACGGCGAATACATCACTCACCTTCGATTTGCCGACGATATTGTGGTCATGGCAAAATCGATGGAAGAGCTCAGCACGATGCTCGAAGGCCTCAATCGAGTCTCCCAGCGGGTAGGCCTTAAAATGAACATGGACAAGACGAAAATCATGTCAAATGTCCATGTCGTGCCTGCCCCAGTTATGGTTGAGGACTCGGCTCTTGAAGTTGTAGACGCGTACGTATACCTAGGACAAACAGTCCAATTAGGTAGGTCCAACTTCGAGAAAGAGGTCAATCGTCGAATCCAACTCGGATGGGCAGCGTTTGGGAAACTTCGCAACATCTTTTCGTCCAACATACCTCAGTGCCTTAAGACGAAAGTCTACAACCAGTGTGTGTTACCAGTGATGACATATGGAACCGAGACGTGGTCCTTCACTATTGGCCTTATGAACAAGCTCAGAGTCGCTCAACGAGCTATGGAGAGGGCTATGCTCGGGGTTTCACTACGGGATCGAATCAGAAATGAGGAGATACGTAGAAGAACTCGGGTCACCGACATAGCCAAACGGATTAGCACGTTGAAGTGGCAATGGGCAGGCCATATAGCGCGCAGAACAGATGGCCGATGGGGCAGCAAAGTTCTCGAATGGAGGCCACGGATCGGCAAGCGCAGCGTAGGACGTCCACCTACAAGATGGGCAGACGACTTGGTGAGAACTGCTGGTCGGCGGTGGATGCAGACGGCTTCCAACCGCAGTACTTGGAGATCAATGAGGGAGGCCTTTGTCCAGCTGTGGACGTCCTACAGCTGAAATGATGATGATGATCTAAAGCTTAAGGATAAAATGTCGTATAATTAATCAGTATCATACTAAAGCAATTTGCAGATTTGCGGAAGCAAAAAACTTAATCTCATCAAAACAGATGCCGGGAAATTGATGAACGCCTCCCATAATAAAACTTGACGCCATAAAATCACGTAATTATCATAAACATCTATATCGATCTATAAATAAAATAAAAATTGCTGTTCGTCTCTTTTGCTCGTTAGCTGATTTTGGTTTTGAAAGTCCAGGGACGGTTAAAACAGTGAGAAAATATGGAAAAAATGCGAGAAATACATACTTTTTAAACTAGGTTATTTTTAATTTTTTTATTTATTCCTTTGAAAAATCTATGAAAAAAATCTTTTCAATCTTCAACAGTTAAAAAAGTATCTATTATTTTTTCAACGTAGTCGTTCTATGGACTTAATTGCTAATTTATTTTTTAAGAAATTTTTTTATAATTATGTTTCTCTAGACTTGTATCTATTTTGTTTTTTAATTCTGTTTTTTGTTTGTATGTCTTTATTGCATTTATGTATTATTTTAGCTCTTTATATTCATATTTTTTTATAATACTTTTTATATTTTATAACTTTTTTTATAATGCATTTCTCAGATGTTGCTTTGCGCATGCTGGCGCCAGAGAAGACATACAGTACGAAGAACGTTACAGTTACGGCTCACAGCCTTAACGTACTACAGTACGAAGAACGTTACAGTTACGGCTCACCGCCTTAACGTACTACAGTACGAAGAACGTTACAGTTACGGCTCACAGCCTTAACGTACTACAGTACGAAGAACGTTACAGTTACGGCTCACAGCCTTAACGTAACAATAGCAACTATTTGTGTTTTTAGTAATCCGAATTTTGTTATTTTATAGTATTAGTATTGTACTGTTTTATATTTTGTGACACAAAATAACTTGGTTGTCAAATATTTATAGGTGCGTTCAAAAAGTTTACTATGAGACTTAGCTTAGTAATTGTAGGGTAGTAATAGAGTAGTAATAGTAGAGTAGTTGTAGTGTAGTAGTTTAGTAGTTGTAGGGTAGTAGTTGAGCAGAAGTAGAGTAGTAGTAGAGTAGGTCCCGGCGAACTTTGTACCGCCCAGAATCAACTATATACTCTAATTCTCTTACTGTATTAGAATTAAATACTCTACGTATGCTACAACAGTAGTAGAGTATTTAGTTGATTCTGGGCGGAACATAGTTCGCCGGGACAGCTAGTTTTTCTATAAGAATGAAAAATACAATATTTTTTTTGTCTTCGGTGTTCATATAAACACCGGCAGCCATAAAATTCTTTAACCGATGTAACCACCAAAAGGTATCTATCTATAATCTCAGGCGTAAAGTGTCCTCTGCTAGACACAGGCCTCCCTCATGGATCTGCTAGTACTGATCGCGAAGGTTTTTTGCTATACTCACCACGCTTGGCAGGTGGGTTGGCGAGCGCAATCAGTATGTTGATATTCCAGAGCTATCCCTTGGCAGATTCTTACTGAATCCACAGGCAAGATAGGAGAGAGAAAATTCTACTGCTGGCACCCCACGGCTAATCAGTTTTAATTCAGTTCAGGAGTTATTCTCGGACAACAATTGCGGACATAACATACAAACAAACAGCCGGAACGCCTAGTGGCTACTAAGAACTTCGTTCGCTTCGCTCACTCGTTCGTAATGCTGGACAATTCACACAGCGTCATCTAGCCCCAAGCTAAGCAGAGTTTGTGTTATGGGTACTAGATGACTGATATACTTAATACATTAAACTACATCATCATCATTACAGCCGTAAGATATCCACTGCTGGACATAGACCTCCCGCATTGACTTAGAGATCCAAGTGCATGAGGGGTTGTTGCCATACTCACTACACTTGGCTGGCGGGTTGGTGAGCGCAGTTCGGGGATGTTCTTACACGGAAAGACGCTGCTGCCCATCTTCCGAAGATATCCCTAAGCAGATTCTTACTGCATCCACGGGCAGGAGAGGAGGGGTGACATTCTACTGCCGGCACCCCACGGCAGAACTACAATATATAGGTATATATTATATTTATATAAGAGAAAAAAATCGTATTTTTTATGTTTGTAACAAATATACTCAGAAGCTACAGGACCGATTTACAAAATCTTTCACCATTAAAAACTTATCTTTGAGTAACCAAGACTATATTTTATCCCCGTATTCCCACGGGAATGAGAACTACGCGGGTGAAACCGCCGAGGTCCGTCTAGTTATACATAATATAGAAAAAACATCCAGAAACCCTGAACAAATCGCTGCAGATCGTGCAGACGTTTGTCCCGAGGCGGGAATCGAACCCTCTTGCGTCGTAGGCGGACCTTCGCCCGCTGTACCACAGAGGTCATCAAATAACGAGTATAAAGTAACTACGTGTAGTAAAGACAATAGTTCTGTACGTTTACCATGAGTTTTCACATTCTATACTCGCTAGCGACTGTAGTAAAAAATGTAGGAAAACTTGTACAGCGCCTCTATATAGTTTGGTACTAAAATACGCAGTAAACTATACTACACCGACTGCAGTTTAGGCTTCATTTGCTTAGAATTTGGTACTATGAGTTACAAATCTGATAGATTGTCTTTTTAAAACTTTCGCGATCACAACACATTATTAACAATCATATAACCGGGTATTTATCGCGTAAATTACCTTTATTATTTCCCGACGTTTCGCTTGGATTGCACCAAGCATGGTCCCGGGAAGACTTAAATAAAGGTAATTTACGCGATAAATACCCGGTTTTAAGTATGTTAATAAATCTGACAGATGTCATAGTAACGTACTATTGTGTAGTAACGGCAGGCGATCTAACAGTGACAACTCTTGGTAGACACACTGCAACTCAACTCCCTAGTTGCAGTTGCTACTGCGAGTTGCATCGACGAGTTTTAATGACGTAATAAACGGTAACAATAGTGTGCAGACTTTACTAGTTTTACTGATATTAGCTAACTTTCTGTTAAGGGAGTGAGCTTCAATGTTTACTTTAATGTGTATTTATCTGTGCTATAACTTCCTTTCTCTATGAGACCATCAAAATCTCTGGCTATTTTTATATCTAAGGTACACTGTCATTACTTATCCTTGACGTAAAACTGTTTTTTTTTTTCAAATATTAGGTATTTGTATAATTTAATTAAGTATTCATCTTTAGGATCTAATAATTATACCGTTACCCATTTATGATTGTAGTATTTATATATTTATGTAGTTATAAGTTTGTTTATCTTATAAGTATTTAGTTTGTTATATATGTAGGTATATTTTTATCTACCTATTTTTGCGTATATATTATTCGTACACCACGTACGACCAGTCCTTACATATTATATGCCAATTATAGGCGATCACAACATTCGTTAAACTTATACTAATATTATGTTACAAAAACTGTTATAGTTATGTAATACTACGGTTAATTGAATTATTATATAAGAAAAAATAGATAAATTTAATTACACATTTTAAAACAATAATATATAAAATTATTAACAATTTTTAAGGTAACAGTAGGTATGTACTTAGTACATTTATCACAGTTATAAAATATGTATTGAGGACTAAGAATTAGGTTCAAGATGCTGAAAACATTCCAGCACTAAAAGTTTAAATTTATTGAAGTTATCACCAAAAATATCTAAATTAGGCACTTCTTTATTTATTAATTTATACCTACTGGTTACAGAGCTGGACTACACAGGCGCCCGTAGGCCTATGTTGGTGTAGCAGAATGGGATGTTAAAATACAGCCTGGTTCATGATATAGCCTGGTGATAGACAGACAGACGGACAGCGGAGTCTTAGTAATAGGGTCCCGTTTTTACAGTTATAAGCCTCCCGTACGCGTTCCGTAAGCGGGACGCTAAAAACTGTTAAATAAAAAAACTGCGTAAAAGTTATAGACGAAAACAGGGCAGCATAAAATCGTCTCAGTATTAAATTTCATAACATTTAAAACAAAACCTTAGTTGAAAAACAAAACCTAACACTTGTTATTCAAATATATTCGTATTCAAATACCCTAGAACTTGAGCTGGATTCTGGATTATATTGAGCGAAATTCAATAAATCTAGGTACAAATCGAGCTCGCACGAACCATGAAACCTCGAACCATTTTATCGCGCAAAACCGCAATGGATTTAGATATCAATTTCGATAATAATAGGAAATTTGGCTTTCGATGTTAGTGTTATAAGCCATTAATTATTTGACTAGGTTCTGCGTGCAGATCTCCAACAAACTCCCAAGTGAGTTGCAGTAGTGGTCATTGAATAAATTCAAAAAAGTTTTCAAACGCAATCTTTTCAATAAAGGTTATATTATAAAGTATCAGAGGACAAATTCACTTGGGACGGAATCTGCTCCAATACATCAAACGTTACATAACATAAAGTAAAATAGTTAAATGATGATTTAGCAACCAAATAGGTAAAGCCTTAAAACACCTGACTGAACTTACCCCCTTAACACAAAACAAATTTCAGCGAAGCATTAAGTGATTCCGCTGCAATGTATGGCTGTTTGTAATTTTATGAACATTTTCAATGTGCAAAATTGGCTTTTTGATGGCGTTTGCCGAAGAAAGCGTGCTACGTTCATATTCGGGTTAAGTGTTGAATTGGGTCAAAATATTAGTTTCAGTGGCTTGAGGTGCCGGCAGTAGAATGTAACCCTTGCTCTCATGCCCGTGGATGCAGTAAGAGCCTGCTAAGTGATACCTCCGGTAGATGGGAAGCATCGCCTTTCCGTGTATCAACATCCCGTACTGCGCTCGCCAACCCGCCTGCCAAGCGTGGTGATTATGGCAAAAACCCCTCATGATCTACTTCCCGATCCAAAAAGGAAGCCTTCGTCCAGCAGTGGACGTCTTACAGCTGAGGTGATGATGATGATGATGATGAGATTTATCTTCCGGAACCTTTGTGAGTTTCGTACCATTTGCTGTGATCATGATATGGCTTGATATGACCCGCCATGGGGTGCCGGCAGTAGAATGATACCCCTCATCTCATGCCCATGGAAGCAGTAAGAGCCTGCTAAGCGATACCTCCGGTAGATGGGCAGCATCGTCTTTCCGTGTATCAACATCCCGTACTGCGCTCGCCAACCCGCCTGCCAAGCGTGGTGAGAATGGCAACTACCCCTCATGGAGATCCATGAGGGAGGCCTGTGTTCATCAGTGGACGTTTTATGGCTGAAATGATGACGATATGGCTATCGGATTTTGGAACTCAAATAGTGCTAGGCGGGGCACGTGGTGATGCCAGGTGGAGGAATTAAAATGGAGCTGAGTGGGACTTAGGGCCAACTGGGTCGATATGGATCCAATCCGTCACAAATTGATAGATTTATAGATATAAAAATGTTATTGATAATTTTTCACAATTATAGGTCCTTAATGCGTATCAATTACAATCACGTCATCAATTAATTAATAATAGGTACATTGAAAATAACAATACAATAATAATCATAAATTCAAATGTCAGTTTTAAATAAAATTATAAATTGGACTTCTGACGAAGCACGACGCCGGCGCGCCGAGGCAGGCGAAAACAAGCGCTGGCGAGTTCGCCGGCGATCGCTCTGGACAGAGACAAATGGAAAGAAAATATAATAAATAAATAAATAAAAATTAAACAACAGATGCCGTGGGTGCCAGCAGTAGAATGTTACCCCTCCTCTCATACCCGTGGATGCAGTAAGATGGGCAGTAGCTTCTTCCATGTATTATACACTGCCATGTTTAACATCCCGTACTGCGCTCGCCAACCCGCCTGCCAAGCATGGTAAGTATGGCAACTACCTCTATAAATAAATAAATAATGCTGGATAAATCGCACAGCATCATCTAGCCCCAAGCTAAGCAGAGCTTGTGTTATGATTACTAGATGACTGATATACTTAATACATTATACTACATAGATAGATATTTTTATTATATATAGAAAAACACCCAGAACACCCTGAACAAATATCTGCAGATCGTACAGACATTTGTCCCGAGGCGGGAATCGAACCCGCACCCTTACGTCGCAGGCGGACCTTCGCCCGCTGCGCCACAGAGCTCGTCTAAATCGCCTCTCATGGAGATGAGGGAGGCCTGTGTTCAGCAGTGGACGTTTTCTGCTGAAATGATGTTGAATGAAAATAAATGATGAAACAACACTCGCTCTAAGTCTTGTGATGTCAACCTCGGCAGATTTTTGTATATTAATAAGACTTAGATAATCATGCTTAGACTTTACATTTCAGTAGATAAATGCAAAGTAGACAGAGGTACGTCTTCTGGCTATGCATGAATGATGAGTTAGCAAGGTTCTTCAGAACTTTTCACTGGTTCATTATAACTTTAAGCTTAAGTAAACCTAAGTAAAGCGTACTGCATATTCCGCGGTTTTTAGCGGAAACTGGGAATATGTTGATTTGAAAGTTCATGGAAAATAACTCGTTCTTTTTTGGGTTCCGTACCTCGAAAAGAAAAAACGGAACCCTTGTAGGATCACTTTGTTGTCCGTCCGTCTGTCTGGCAAGACCCTTTTTCTCAGGAACGCGTAGAGGTATCAAGCTGTTATTTATATCAAATACTCAAGTCTACTGTCCCTTGAAGCTGTGAAAAAATGAGACTTCTAAGCCAACGAAATCAAATGATACAGCCGTTTATGCCGCAAATTTCCGCAAATTTTCGACACTCGCAAGGGAATCAAAACCTATAGGGTACTTCCCGTGAACTCAGAATCATGAAATTTGGTACGAAGCAACGTCTTATAGCGCAAATATAGAAAAAAATGTGAAAACCGTAAACTTTTAGTGACATCATATTATAAAATATTTTTAATAATTTTTAACTTACTACCCCTTTCCTCATGGACGCGTAGAGGTGACAAATTTAAATTCATATCAAATACTCAGGTCTTATATACCTACAGGTTTGTACGGAACCCTCGGCGCGCGAGTCTGACTCGCACTTGGTCGGTTTTTTTCGGAGAAAATCAACAATCAAAACACTTTATTGTTCATAACAGAATTTTTTTAATATTTTCTTAATATACCTAATTACTAAAATGTTAAGATACATTTATATTTTACATTTATATCATTTATAAGTTTTTATATAATTTTATAAAATTATATAAAATTAGGCCTTTGCAGTGGGACAGTGGAGGCTAAATAATAATAATAATAAATAATATAAAATTACGTTTTATATAATTTTAGTAATTATATAAAACGGGTTTTCCACTAACGTTAATTCGACCGAGACCGAGACTGAGACGGAGACGGAGACGGTGAGTGATTCATAGAATAATAGCATTTACTAAGGAACCAATTTTTTTATTGAATACTTTTTAGTTTCCTGACAGTTTTTTTAAATCCTCTGGTAAATTGTTGAATATTCTAAGTGTCATAGTTGCATTGCATTGCACCGCAACAAAGGACGCCAGATTGGAGACGGGACTGCAGGAGCTCATAGAGTCATGCCCTTCTTCTTCTACAACATCTGCATATCCTTCGGGAATGCTCAGGGAATGCTGCCATGAGTCCTTCTCTGGTACTTTAAGGAGTTGGGCTGGCTAGGGTCGGGCTAGCATCACGGGGGACAATGCACAATACACCCCTATGCGGGACGTCAGTGCAGATCTAGTTACCCCCACTAGAATAAGAATAATAATAAGAAGTGTCATAGTTGTTTCTGTGTCATCGCTAGTTTGTAATAATATGGTTTGTGCAATCTGTTGCTGACAACTTCTCTTTTTATTCTAGGGGCCAAGATCATAAGCTCATCGCGCCATCTTCTGGGCCACGTTAATTATACGTTGAAAATCGGTTGCCAACGTGTTCGTTCCTACCAGGGACTTTCATCAGGGAATGGGATTTAGTTAAATGGATTACGCGGCGCACCGTAAACCATTAAAGTTATGTGCAAGTGATGTATGTAGAGGAGAAGCAACATTCTACTGCCGGCATCCAACGGCACTATAGCTATAAATAGCAGTAATGGCGTGTTAGGGAGTGCTTACTGGTAATGATACCGTTCTTCTGGGTTTAATTTGACTTAACGGCGAACATCTTTGAGTGCTCTGGTACAATTGTAATAGAGCTTACGATTAAAAAGCTTTAGAATGTAAATGAAAAACCACGCTCTATGCAATGTCGATGAAACTACTAAGGTTCTAAAGTAATTGGATAAGATAAAGGGCATCAATAATTATTATTATGATCCCATCTGATACCACTGCTGGGCAAGGGTGTACAGGAGTCCCTCAAGGTATAGAGGTAGTGTTATGACGTAAATTTAAACTTGCGGTTGCGTCTTTTGTTTCACTTAATTATGTTTGCTTGCTTTTAAACCCAGTTCTGATGATGGGATCCATAATAAAATAAGGGAAATAATTATTTAATGTAATAAGGATACACACAATCTCCATGAGGGGAAGTTCAGAAGTACTGCATCAACGGGCAAAAAAGGAGGGGTAACATTCTACTGCCGAAACCCCACGGCATGGTAAAGGTTTTACTGTTTCGTTAGGTTCTGTAATCTGTGATCATACCGCGGCCTAGTCGTCACAGTATTCATCAGATTTCATCATTTCAGCCGTAAAACGTCCACTACTGAATACAGGCCTCCCTCATATATCTCCATGAAGGGTAGTTGCCATACTCACCACGCTTGGCGAGCTCAGTACCGGATGTTGAATGTAAAGTCGCTGCTGCCCATCTTCTGGAGGTACTCCTTAGCAGGCTCTTGCTGCAACCACGGGCATGAGAGGAGGGGTAACATTCTACTGCCGGCACCCTACGGCAATGCAGCGTTATCGAAGTGCGATGAGATCAAAATGTTTCCATCTATTAGTGGTTTGATTTCGTGTTCTAGAATTACCCGTTTTGACATTCCGATTTCAAATACAGAAATTACTGGTTTTCAACATGTAATCGTAAAACAATGCCGTGGGGTGCCGGCTGTAGAATGTTACTCCTCCTCTCATGCCCGTGAATGCAGTAAGAGCCTGCTAAGGGATACCTCCGGAAAATGGGCAGCAGCGTCTTTCCGTGTATCAACATCCCATACTGCGCTCGCCAACCCGCCTGCCAAGCGTGGTGAGTATGGCAAATACCCCTTATGGAGATCCATGAGGGAGGCCTGTTCAGTAGTGGACTTTTTACGGCTGGAATGATGATGATGAATCGTAAAACATGCACAGAGAAATCCGCATTGTACAATGTATGTACCTAAATCGATCCTATAGAATCCATAGAATTCACACTCGAATACTATTTCATATAATAATAATAATAATAATAATCATTTATTTTCAGACACAGATCCATATTTGTTAGTAGACTTAGGCATAAGAGTTAGTACTTAAAGTAAAGGTATTTAAACAATAAATTAAACAAAAACACAACCTAATTATTCTATAAGCACGTTTATACAGTGCTTATAAAACGAAGCCTCATACTTGTTAGCAATAGCATTCAGAATTCTGCTGGTACTTCCGCGAATTCTGCTCAAGAATGAAGCTACCCGTTTCCTCATGCATGCAGCGAACCCGTCCGTACGGGCTTCCGCAAACATTCCGGAGGCGCTACAGAATCGCGGAAGACCCAGCAGCATTCTGAATGCGTTATTATATTGCACCCTAAGGGCGTTGATGGATTTCTGCGTATATGTGAACCACAGGCTGCTCGTATAGAAGGACTGACAGAACGATTTAAAAAGAGTTATTTTAGCTTCTTGTGAACAACGAGCAAACCTGCGAATCAACATATTCGACCTTACCGACAACGCCCTTCTTTCCCTCTCAATATCTTCATCATCTCTCAAGGATTCAGTGACAATATGACCCAAGTATTTAAACTGGTGCACCCTCTTAATCGGTGTGTCATTTAGCATAATAGGGAGAACAGGGTCTAAGAAGTTACTTTTATTGTTGAACACCATAAATTCGCTCTTTTTTACATTATATTTTAGCCCATGACTGGCTGCATACAACTCACACTTACTGAGAAGCTTCCTGAGGGCCCTGATAGAAGGTGCCAGCAGCACCATGTCATCAGCATAACTTATATTATTTACACATACACCATCAACATAACATCCAATTGGTAAGCTGCTGAGATCTTCTATCAGAGCGTTTAGATACAAATTAAAGAGCTTTGGGGAATTTACCCCCCCCCCCTGTCTCACACCACACTTTAGCTTGTAATCATCCGATAATGACCCATTCCACTTAACTTGATTAGTTTGATTGTTGTACCAAAACTCAAAAACAGAACATAGATCTCTGCTAAGATTTGTGCCCCTAAGCTTTTGCCACAGTCGTTCATAACATACTGTGTCAAAAGCTTTTGACAGATCCAGAAAGCATGCATAGACCGGCGTCTTTCTGCCTATATAGTACTGTATTGTGTGTTTTAAGCTGATTATCGCACTTTCGGTTGACAATCCAGGCCTAAACCCAAACTGTCCATCATGTAAAACAAGATGCTGCTCAAGTTTACGGTCAAGGAGCCGGTCCAACACCTTAGCTGTTACAGTTGCTAGCGATATAGGCCGGTAGTTATTCTTGTCTGCCACGTCACCAGTTCTGTTCTTCAGTATTGGTACAACAATCGTTCTCATAAGATCAGGGGGCAGATATGCGTGACTTATGCAAAGTGAAAATAAAAGAGATAACACCCTTGGCAAATGCATACCCCCATATCGCAGATGTTCAACACTGAGGCCATCATGACCCGGGGACTTGCCTCGGCTCATACTTTGTATCATTTTTTCAATTTCTGCCGCAGAGAAACGTGTGGCAGGCCCATCATATGCATATTCAATTTAGTGTTATACAAAATAACATGTGAATATTGGCCTCGCCACTCAAAGTCAAATTCAAAGACTATAAGGGTTTATTCAATAGAGCAAAAAGCCACATAGAATAGTCAATACTGTTGCTTTCAGGGGGTTTCAGCTTTATTCATAACCATATCAGGGGTGCTGGCAGTAGAATGTTGCCCGACCTCTCATACCCAAGGATGCAGTAAGAGCCTGCTAAGGGATACCTCCGGAATAAAGGCAGCAGCGTCTTTCCGTTTATCAACATCCTGTACTACGCTCGCTAACCCGCCTGCCAAGCGTGGTGAGTATGGCAACAACCTCTCATGATCATTACTTAGTGATCAATGAGGGTGGCCTTTGTCCTGCAGTGGATGTGACCACGGCTGGAAGAGAGAGAGAGATATTGGTGCTAGTGTTGCTTTTTGGGGGTTGCATCTGTATTCATCACCACACCAGCCGTAGGTCGCAGGTATTGCTGGATATACGCCTCCCTCATGGATCTCCAAGTTACTGATCATGAAAGGTTTTCGCCACACTCGCCTCGCTTAGCAGGCGGGTTGGCGGGCGCTGTGCGCCTCCCTCATGGATCTCCAACTACTGATCATGAAATCTTTTTGCCATATTCGCCTCGCTAATAATAAACGTTTGGAGTAAGTAGACGTGGGATGCCGGCAGTAGAATGTTACCCCTCCTTTCATGCCCGTGGGTGCAGTAAGAGCCTGCTAAGGGATACCTCCGGAAGATGGGCAGCAGCGTCTATCCGTGTATCAACATCCCGTACTGCGCTCGCCAATCCGCCTGCGAAGCGTCGTGAGTATGGCAACTACACCTCATCGAGATCCGTGAGAGAAACCTGTGACAGCAACATAGGTCACAGTATTCAGTAGTGGACGTTTTACGGCTGAAATGATGAAATGTTGGGAGTAATGGAGGTTTATTTTAATGTTTTTGTGTATATTGTTTTTCGACAAGCACTGTAAAAGTACCCCTTGCTCCACCCCGCCGCCCATGTATGCAAAATACAGTTGAAACAGTAGAGCAGGCATTTAAATGACGCGATTACGGGAATGAAATCGGCATTCGAATATTAAAATTCATTTGCTTGCGGCCAACATTACAGCCAATTACAGTAGAATCGCAAGTTCGCTATACACATTCGAAGCTATTCAAAGCGATACAAGACTATAATATAGTAACAAAACAACGGAAATTTATTACGTAATACTGTGTTAATATATTATAATGAATTGTGATCGCGAAAGTTTACGAAAAGCCATTTTACAAAACATACTACTCTTGGTAGTTTCATCATCATCTCAGCCGTTCCACGTCCACTACTGGACATAGGCCTCCCTCAACAAATAGAGATCCACTCAAAGATCATGAGGAGATAATTGCCACGCTTGGCAGGCGGGGTGGCGAGCGCAGAACAAATGTTATACACGGAAAGGCGCTACTGCTATCTTCCCGATGTATTCCTAAGCAGATTCTTACTGGATTCACGGGTGAGAAAGGAGATGCAAAATTCAACTGCCTGCACCCACGAGTCTGGTACCTTGTCACAGCTAAAAAAGTCCTTACTGCTTTCCCGACCCAATTCAACGTTGAGTGCTCCATTCCAAAGTTTATCAACGAAATTGGCTATGTAATCATCAAATCCGTATACGAGCCGCGTGCTCCATCGCTAGAGATGATCGTTACGATAATAATCAACAATAACTACACGGGGCTTGGCGTCCCAAAATGGCCGCTCGGAATAAGTGGCGGGAAAGTATGGCAGTGATTTTACGCAATTTTGATCCGTTTTTTTTCGGATTTTTGGTTTTTTTAGATAATTGGTTATAGAAATGTTTTGTTTTTATGAAATACTCTCTTTTTAAATTTAATATAATCAGGTTTTATATCAGGCAAAATATGTGTATCATCATTTATTTTTTCAGCCGTGACACGTCCACTACTGAACACAGGCCTCCCTCTCACCACGCTTGGCAGGCGGGTTGGCGAGCACAGTACGGTATGTTGATATATGGAAAAACGCTGCTTGCTATCTACCGGAGGTATCCCTTAGCATGATCTTACTGCATCCACGGGCATGAGAGGAGAGGTATCATTTTACTGCCGGCACTGCCTTAAATACTTAATAACTAAGTTTATCAATATATTTATATGTATTGTTAACTTTAAATCGGTGTCCCTCAGTCGTATGAGAAAAGTAACTACTGGTTGTAATAATGTGTAGAAAAAAGTAAAATGAGGAAAAACGCGAATGAGAATAAAAATATTGGGGAAAAATAATATTGGGTAATTGGTCTATACAGTCCCCTCACGACCACAGTTTTTTGTACTTTTGAGTCGGTTTGAGATCTTTACTTAGTATGATTATGTTTTATACCAAATCCGACTCAAAAGTACAATTATTTTACATATATGTATTTAGTTAATATTCTTCGGTTTACTGTTTTTTTTTAAAAGCACTGACTTATTTCATATTTGTTAGTAATTCTGTATGAAAATGTAAATAATTAGTTACATAAGAACCACCGCTAGAAAACCTGCTATTAAAAAAAACACCAAAATCTATATATATAAAATTCAAAGTCCTGACTGACTCACTGACTGACTGATATATCAACGCACAGCCTAAACCACTGGACCTAAAGACTTGAAATTTGGTACACATATACCTTGAGTATCCTAGAGGTGCACTAAGAAGGGATTTTTGAAATTCCCACGGGATAGGAAATAAATGGGATTTATATTTTCGAATCAAAGTGGCTCTGCGTGGAAAAGGGGATTTTACGTTTTATGACTTCCACGCGGACGAAGTCGCGGGCAAAAGCTAGTCGGTTCATAAACGACGTAGTTATCCCCGAACACAAATAAAAAAATATATATACAGGGTCAGTAGAGGGTTACCTTAAATAATGATGCAGGTTATTTTTTAATTAAAATTTTAACTCAAAATTAAATATTTTATTCCGAAAATCAATCGTTATTCATATCTCAAAATTAAATATATGGGTGTTATTGCATGGTAACTGCTATTTGCCGCATGTTAGTTAGAACCTGCCTATTAATTTATCTGAGGCGGTAGTAACATAAATTAAACCATTTTCTTGGAGTAATTTTTTTTTTGACAAACTTGGCACTTTATCATAGTCGATTTTCTCAAAAATGTTATAATGTAATTTTTTTTTACTGTTTTATTTCAATCCAACCTATTGGCCAGTCGGTTATTTTCGGTTACCCTTTGCAAACTCTATATACGGTCAAATTTAGAAACCTCCTTTTTTTCGTTTTAAAAAAGATAAGTTTGAGATATAAGTTGCCACGAAAATATCCACAGCGATGGTCAAACTTATACTTAACTTATAAACTATAACTTATATAACCCTTTTTTATACAGGGGTTAAAAATAGCCACTTTATATTTTTTTAACATTTTTACGAACCAGTAAACACCTACTAGGATGTTTCTACCTTTACCATTAAAGTGGGCTTCGTAAAAATTACCAATAGGCATTTTCTAACCTCATTCAAAAGTGGGTTAACGTGATCTCAACTGTCGCTCCTACTAAATCTCGTTTCTTAATTAACACTTTGTACTTACGTTCCGATTTTATTAACATGACATTCTGCAAACTCTTACTTAACTTTCAGCTCTTTGTTATTAAAATAGAGTTGAAATTCCCGGGGTGTAGGGACAATAGGCCGGGCATACCTTTGGTTGGCTTAAGCTAGCAAATATAAATGAACCGTAACATCACTGCTTTAAGGTTGAAATTCGTTTGGGTTAAACTCGTATACTTCGCATACCTTTGGCCGTGAAAGTACTTTGTCAGAAAGACAAATGTGCCTCATACATACACAGCGAATCTTGAGTTTATGGTGATAAGTGTACCTAATGCACAGATGCGACTTTTCATTTAAATAAAGAAAATGTTACCTGTTTTCGTGAATAACGTGCCGTCCAAAACTGTTAGTTCAAATGGAAAATTACTCACAAAAAATAATCACGTTAGTTTATTTATTCCAAGTATATAGAAACCAAAAAACAAGTCATTGCTTATTTTGAAAGAGGAGTTTACATTCCTAATTATTTGAAGCTTCTACCATTCACGATTTTGGAGATATGGCACATTAGGTAAATCAACATTCTACCCCCTTTTGAACCTTGAGTGTGAACTTCCAAAATTCTCTCTTTGCACCAAGACAAAAGTACCCTGAAAATTTTAAGTCTCTAGGATGGTTTAAGCTGTACGTTGTCCGTCAGTGAATATGATAGAATTTTCTAGAGGGCGAAGCCCCCTAATATGCATAGCGCTGTCTGTCTGTGTATGGGAAGATTACAACCGAACGCATTGACCAATTTACATGAAATCTTTTTGTTAACACCGCTTTATTGAGAGAAGGGTACTGATTGATTTTGGTGACCCAAGGATCACAGAGACTGGAGTTATTGTGACCTCAAAAAGTCACCAAAATAAAAAAGTCTTCAAATGGCCGAAAACGTCCAGAAACTCATAAATGCCATTTTTGACCTTTGGTGACCTTTTGGGGCCTCCCCCCCTCCTATTCTGGTACCCCCGTACCAATGCTTGTATAATAAAGTGAAGTGATGTATACTGATTGCGAACGTTTAAAAAAGACGAACGCGATCAGACGCACGATCCCAAATGCAGGATGGCTCAACTTGCATTTAACTTATTAGTGCTAAAAGTAATGTACAAGCACAAGCATTTCTCACGTTTTTACCTTTATTTTTAAAGCAACGTTTCGTCTGAATACCACAAGCTGCGGCTGCGGGAATACTATAAAGGTATTAAACTATTTTAGTCAGTCGGCTAATATGTAGAGGCTTTCTGGTTTAAATAATCCAAAGGCTTAAATACTCGCCTAAATACGAAGGAAGGTTGAAATACTTGTCTAGATAATGAAACCGGATTAGTGTGAGCTGAACTCGCCCACCGAGGGTTCCGTAGGTATGTGGGAACATAATAATTATTAAAAAATTATCTGATTTAGTAACTTTTGGTAAATAAAACGAAAGGATTCGGTCACCCATAAAACTTATGACCGCGCGTAGGGTTGCTTAACACATTGTGGACACATTTTGCAAAATGTGTTGCACCAGTCAGTGGAAATGATGTCTGACTCGATGTTAGCTGTAAAAAGGTACGTAATGTTATAATATAATTTAATCTAATCTAATTTAATTTTTCTAATAATTTGAAATTGTGACCTAATTTATCTATTCTTATTTATTAATTTATTGACATGTACCTCTATACTTTTTGAATTTTATTTAATTTTGTGTGCGTTATATGGATTATTTAGTTATCTGAAATAAATGAGTACAATACAATTAACCTCGATGATTAATTTCGTATTTTACAAAGACAAGTTTTCTTTATGATTCCATTCTTTATTTCTTCTTTTCTTCATTGACGAGCTCAGTAGTGAGCAGTAGTAGCAGTAGGTTCAATTCTCGTCTCGTGACAAATTTCTGTACGATCTGCAGATATTTGTTCAGGGTGTTCTGGATGTTTTTCTATATATAATAAAAATATCTATCTATGTAGTATAATGTATTGAGTATATCAGTCATCTAGTACCCATAAAACAAGCTCTGCTTAGCTTGGAACTAGATGATTCTGTGTGATTTGTCCAGAATTATTCATTTATTTATTTTATTTATTTATTACAAATGGTCCCACTATAAAGGTTCCGTTTTTTCCTTTTGAGGTACGGAACCCTAAAAAAGTGAGGCCTTTGCATCTATTGTAGATGATTTATACAGCGTTAGCAACTGGTATTCATGCTGTATTGCCGGGGACATTGTCAGATGCAGATGGCTTGCTCAGCACCTATACCATCCTCTTAGCTAAGTCAGCTATTAGTTAGAGGAAAGGAACAGGTGAATACGTCTGAAGTTGAATAAGCCACGGGTTTCCTCACGGTGTTTTCCTTTACTGTTAGAACATGCGTTAAATATACTGTGTCCCGTCACCCTGAGACATAGTTGTAAGGTCTCATGTGCCCCTAATTTCCGCGATTATTTTTTATTTAAGTTGATTTGGGAAAATACACAGAACAATAATATAATTTAAATATAAAATATTACACAATCCAATATAGTTTCCAATGATTTTAAAAACTTTTAAACAAACAAATAAAAGAAATAAGAAGAAGAAGAAAACATGGATATTATGTTATACCTACTTAAAATGTAAAAATACTAAAAGTGTTTTAGGTTCTTCTGTTTTCGTTGTTGGAATCAGCCTGTCCATCTGTCATCTACATAATCTCTGCAAACCACTTCATCTACGACAGGTTGACGTTGCGAATGCGGACTGGAAATTAAATTGCCAAGTAATTGACAAGAAAGTGTACATTTCAAAGTAGTATTCTCGACTTTTGTAAAGTTGGTGTGTGTTTATTTAATTAATTAAGGCTTTTGGCATACACATTTCTGCATTCGATCAACCGATTGTTTCTATCTGACTTCAAAAAAGGGACGAGGTTTTCAAGTGGTCTGAACGTATTTGCTTACAAAGATATATTTTTTTGCTGTATCTTTCATAAACGACGGAGTTCCGAGTTAACATCTTTGGTTAAGAAGCGATTTAGAATTTTTTTTTTTAGATTGAGTTAAGGACTCTGTTTTGATAAAGGGATCCATGAGGAGATAGGGGAACTCCTCAAATATTGTAGAAAAATTTAGTAGCGATTTTCGCATATTTAGCTTGAGGTCAAGCATTTTGCATTTCGAAAATATAATATAGTGAAGTGGAGGAACTCATAATGAAGAAAGACTACAGACGGTTATCGAAACTTTTTGAAAAATTCAAGGGTGATGACATCGAAAGATGTTTCTGACAATACAGGTTGTATAATAACATGTGCACTAATCCGAAAAGGGGGGTTTCAGCCCATGAAAACAAGAAGTTTTATGAGGAAAAAAAATCGGGCATTCGTAATAATTCGTTGTTTTAATATTTTTACTTATAATTTTACTAGACAGTGTGATGTGAAAAAAATCTTTAGTCACAATCGGAATTTAAGTTAATTTTATTTATACACTTAAAAATTAAAGGAAAATTGTGGATGCAGTAAGAATCTGCCAAGAGATATCTCCGGAAGATGGGCAGCAGAGTCTCTCCGTGTATCAACATCCCGTACTGCGCTCGCCAACCCGCCCGCCAAGCGTGGTGAGTATGGCAACCACCCTCATGTTCAGTACTTGGCCTCGAGGGAGGCATTTGTCCAGCAGTGGACGTGCTACGGCTGCGTTGATGATGATCTAATAAAGTTCAAACATTAATTACACGCAAGTGGTTCAGAGATCAAAATTAAGTATGTCCTAAATTACTTTAACAGATGGCCGCCATCCGAAATAGAACAAGAACAAATAAAGGCAAGAATGAAGAGTTACTGTAACAAATCAGCCGAGTTGGGTCGACAGCGCATGCGTTCAGCCGTGATGCGCCGGCGTCGATAAGTTTTATAAATCCCCAACAAAAAAGAGGGGTATTGTTAAGTTTGCACGCTATGTGTTTGTGTGTCTGTCTGTGGCAACGTATGTAACTCTTAAAACGAGTGTACCGATTTTCATGCAGTTGTTTTTTGGGAATTAATGAATGAACACTTTATTGTACACTGATAAACTTAAAAATAAAATATAAATAGGTAAACACGTACGAATAGTCGGCCTTATTGCTGACAGCAATTTCTTCCAGGCAACCCATCAGGATCACCGCGGTATTGCAGTTGTAATAGGTAGAGGTTACCTTAACATCAGGTGGTTTTAGGGTTCCGGACCAAAATGGTAAAAAGGAGCCCTTATAGTATCACTTTGTCTGTCTGTCTGTCACAAATGGATATCTCGAGAATTACTGATGCTATCGACTTGAAATTTTAAATAGTTAAAGATAACACTAATATAACATATATGAAAATGTTCAGAAGTATTCTTATTATGTTTGCAGGGGGGCGGATAGGGGATCTCAAAATTTTAAGTTAAGTTACTACGGTCGTGTGGGGTATCATATGAATTCCGCCCCCCTGCAATCATAATCAGAATATTGTTTAGCATTTTCATTTAAGCTATATTAATACCACCAACACACACATACACACACACACCACACAAACACACACACCACACTAACACACACACCATACACCCCAACACTTCACGCACATATATACTTACATTCTTATATTTTTGATAACTGTTTAATTCCTTAAAATCATATAATTCAGAACTATTATTTTTGTCTGTTATTGTGTATTATAAGCTGGAGGAGGGCGTTGATCTCTGCGACACAGTTTTTTTTTTAACTTTTGCGGATATCATCGTTTTTCATTATTTTTCTGTATTCTAACGTGTTTTTGATCCAATAAATGATTTTGTTTTTTTTTTTATATTAGTAAAAACGTGTTATTTTTAACCATTTTAAATTTCAAGTCGTTAGCATTAGTAGTTCTCGAGATATCCACTTGTGACGGACAGAAAGACAGACGACAGACAGAGTGATTCTATAAGGGTACCTTTTTACCATTTTATCCTACCTCCTGGAACCCTAAAAATTAGGTTTTCTAGCGGAGTTTTATCATAATCAATTATAAGATGGCCGTTATCCGAAATAGAACAAGAACAAATTAAGACATGAATGACGAGTGACTGTAATAAATCAGCCTAGTTTGTGCGACAGCGCATGCGCTCAGCCGTTGTGCGCCGGCGTCGATAAATTGGACGCTTTACGTCTTTTTGGACACATTTTCGACGCAAACAGACATTTAAATAAGGAAACAATTTAGGTCATTTTGGTTAGGGTAAGTTGTTTAGTGGGAAGGAATTTGCTTTATTCTTTGGGCTTAAATATCTTAATTCGCCTTGGGGTGCCGGCAGTAGAATGTTGCCTCTCCTCTTTTGCCTGTGGATGCAGTAAGAATCTGCCAAATTATACCCCTAGGAGATAGGCAGCAGCGTCTTTTCGAGTATCAACATCCCGTACTGTGCTCGCCAACCGGCTCGCCAAGCGTGGCGAGAATGGCAATAATCCCCTCATGATCAGTACTTGGAGATTAATGAAGAAAGTCTATATCCAGCAGTGGACGTCCTACGGCTGAGTAGAAGGCGGGTTGGCGAGCGCAGTTCGGGATATTGATACACGAAAGAAGCTGCTGCCCATCTTCCGGAGGTATCCCTTGGCAAACTCTTACTGCATCCACGAGCAAGATAGAAGAGGCAACATTCCACTGACGTCTCCACAAGCCAAAAATAAAGGACTATGATTTTTTTTTCAGCTAAATGATGAGACAAGCTCAAGGTTCACCTGATATTACGGTAACCTCATACCTATTACAGCCGCAATACCGCGGTGATAACGTTCATTAAGCAGATGACCAACGTTGCATTGCATAGCGCCCGTCACCCTGAGACACGGTTAAAAGGTCTCATTTGCCCATCTGTTACGTTACAATGAAATAAAAGCATGCATACAATAAACGCATCGGTGATTCATTTTGCAAAAACGGGGATTACTCACGTAGTATTGTAACGTCGAAGATTATTCCGACACGATTCGATTTTTCAAGAAATCATCATCATGGGATTGAATGCCCGTCCGCGCGTGGGGCATCGGTGATTGTTCTTGATATTCTTTAAATGTTTAAATGTGTTTTCAAGACTATACTACTACTACTATACTCCCACTACTAAGAGGATGAAGCTAAAGCGCCGCGATCCTAAGCGTAGCGCTTTGCTTCCAAATCCTGCAAAGGACCGCTGCGACAAGGATGGATTCATTCTAGTGGAAAGGAAGAAGAGGAAAACCACTTGTCGTAATCCGTGTGACACTGCCGCCCCTATTTTATTGCGACTGACGACCCTGCGTGCCGCGGTATCTACCACACAACTCTACATTTCACGCGTCCACTACGCCGTGACAGCAGAGGGTATGGTAGCATGAAGCAGAAGACTGGTTTCTCCATGAGAGCCGTGAAGTTGGAATCTCGCCGTGAAGTGAATTTTAAGTCATATAATGGTGAGAGTTTAGCCGTGGGGTACCGTCAGTAGAATGTTACCCCTCCTCTCCTACCTGTGGATGCAGTAAGCAGCGTCTTTCCGTATATCTACATCCCATACTGCGCTCACCAACCCGCCTGCCAAGCGTGGTGTGTATGGCAACTACCCCTCACGGAGATCCATGTGGGAGGCCTTAGTTCAGTAGTGGACGTTTTACGGCTGAAATGATGATGATGATGATGATTAATGGTGAGAGTACCTACGAAGTGGTTTTCGACATTTATGGACCCTGCATTCTGGCCGAAAGGTGTCTTCTTAAGAAGTTATTCGACCGCCTGACACAAGACACCGCGCGCACGTCATTACATCGGACGCGATGAAATTGATGTACTAAATTATTATAAGTCTATTTAGGTGCTTATTATATTTTATAAAATGTATCTATTGTATTGTATCTATGTATGTACAACCTTTGTAATGTATTTTTGTATGTGCATGTATTTGGAGAGACCTTGCTTTGCCGTAACACAGTGTTTTAACTAGCACGAGAGGTCTTGATAATTACGTTTAATATGTTATATGTAGTTAAGGTTTTAATAAAAATAAATAAATGATTGATTGATTGATTATGTTGTAAAAGCTTTATTTTTATTACGTACTTTTGTATTGGTCGTGTTGGTCGAGTGGTATGCCCCCCGACTTTCAATCCGATGGTCGTGGATTCGATACCGGTAGTACCAATGGATGTTTCTCTCTTGAAAAAAATGTATGTGCACACTTAACACTCTTTAACGGTGAAGGAAACATCGTGAGAAAACCCGCGGCTTAGTTAGTTTCAGACGTATTGACCTGTTCTTTCCTCTGACTAACAGCTGACTAAGCTGAGAGGATGGTATAGGTGCTGGGCAAGCCTTATCCATCTAACAATGTCCCAGGCACTTCAGCATTCCGTACAGCATGATTACTAGTTGCTGACGCTGTATAAATCATCTATAATAGATGCAAAGGCCAAACATTACTTTTGTATATACGTATGGTCTAATTGTCTGTGTTATTATAATATAAACGATAATTTTTCCTACTAAGCTTTAATTTCGTTGATAAGACTGAGTTTGATTAATTAAAGACTTCATTCTGACTTTACTCACGCTCAACGCCAACAAGACAAAATATGTTTGCTATCACAAGACCATAGTTTCTGCGCCGCCCAAAAATATTTCCTTGCGCATTCATAAATGCTCTTCCTCGAGATATGATACCTGCTGTTCCGTTTTCTGTCCTGAGATTGAACGTTCTACTTGCGTTAGGTATCTGGGAGTCCTTGTGGATGAAAACCTCACCTTTCGCCAACACATAAACGCTCTATCAGGCAGAACCAGAAAACTAATTCACATCATGAAACTCCTTCGTGATAGCGCTGATAAAGACACGCTTATGATCGTATACTCGGCTCTCTGCCTATCTATCGTGAGCTATTGCATCACCGTTTGGGGTGGCGGTACCAAGTCTGCAATGATCGGCGTGGAGCGCGCACACAGAGCTGTTTTAAAAGTTATGTTTCGAAAACCATTTAGATTTCCCACTGCTTCTCTTCATTCTGAAACGCAAACGTTGACTGTTCGCCAGCTTTATATATCATGTGCAGTTTCATCATACCACAGGACTTTCTCTGCCCAAACACAAACACAATCAACACAAAAAGGTCGTCGTATAAAAGTTAGGATCCCTACCACTAAAACCGCTTTTGCCAAACGGTTCAAATATTTTGCCTTCCCTTTCATTTATCGTCGCGTGATCAAACATTGCGATCTATCCAGTTCCCTTTATGGCGTGAAGGAAAAAATAAGACGTTGGCTGCTAACCCTAGACTACGATGCTACTGAAGACCTCCTTAGCATTCTGCGATGAGTATTCCAAGCTTACTTACTTCTTATTTATTTATTATATCCCATATATATTCCCCCTTCCCCTCCCACACTCCTAAAAAATCGATCATATTGCTATGCAGAGAGCTCTAATTGCATTTTCGCTTAGTTGGACTGTTATATTAGTTATTTTTGTTTTCTTTTTCTTTTCGTAAACTTAAATTCAATGTTTTATAGTTATAGTTGTCATTCTGTTCTCTTTTAATTGTTTGCCTTGTAACTCGAACTCTGTAATGAGGTCTCCCGCGATACAGGCTTGCCTCGTGCGGGGACCACTGTCAAACATGTATTGTAAAATTTTTAACTTTGGCTAATAAATTATTTTGTATTTTGTATTTTGTATTATGTTTTTATAGAGCGGTTTTTTTTTTCAGTTGTAATGGCAAACCAATCGTGTAAACCAACTACCAATTTGAAGAATAAACACGAAATATTCAAATATAACATATAACATTTATTCAGACCTAAAAGCATTTTTATTCCTGACTGCACCTCATATACTAGTTGAGGCATTCGTTTATGACTGATATTCGTTAGGAATAGAACTTTAATACTCGTAACATAGTAAACAAATACTATTTGCTTGCCGTGGGGTACCGGCAATAGAATGTTACCCCTTCTCTCATGCCCGTGGATGCAGTAAGAGCCTGCAGCTAAGGGATACCCCCGGACGAAGGGCAGCAGCGTCTTTCCGTGTATTGACATCCCGTACTGCGCTCGCCAACCCGCCTGCCAAGCGTGGTGAGTATGGCAACTCCAAACCCCACATGGAGATCCATGTGGGAGGCCTGTGTTCAGCAGTGGACGTTTTACGGCTGAAATGATGAATGATGATGATTTGGTATAAGAATGGAATAGATCGTAAAAATATCACAGAGTAAAAATATCAAACCTTTCACCTGGGACAGGACAACCAATTTACAGTCTGTTTTGATCACGTAAAGTAAATTAAAACTGACCTCAAAACAACGCAATGAATTTAACACGATTCATCACTTTGCCCACCCCAACTTGCTTTGACGTTGATGTATGAATTTATTTAATCAACCCTGTTCACACTTTGTATAAAAAAGTAATTTCGAAGTTCAGAACGCGGGAAAGTTTTATTATTGTTATGAATTTGGTCAAACAAGCTTGCGATAAACGCTGATTCGATTCCTGACAATTTTTTGAACCCCCGACAAAAAAGAGGGGCGTTATAAGTTTGCCTGTCATGTGTTGGCCGAGTGGTATGTACCCCCGACTTTCAATCCGAAGGTCATGGGTTCGATACCGGCAGTGCACCAATGGATTTTTCTTTCCTTAACACGAGCTTTAACGGTGAAGGAAACATCGTGAGGAAACCCGCGGCTTAGTTAGCTTCAGACGTATTGACCTGTTCTTTCCTCTGAATAATAGCTGACTAAGCTGAGAGGATGGTATAGGTGCTGGGCAAGCCTAATCCATCTAACAATGTCCCAGGCACTGCAGCGTCCCGTACAGCATGATTACCAGTTGCTGATGCTGTATAAATCATCTATAATAGATGCAAAGGCCTTACTTTTTTTTGTCATGTGTGTGTGTCTGTCTGTGGCACCGTTGGTCTTAGACTGGTGGGCCGATTTGAATGCAGTGTTTTTTATTTAAAAGCAGGTTTTCCGACGTTGGTTCTTAAATATGTTTTATTAAAATCGGTGAAGAAGTTTACAAAATAGTGTAAGAGGGATGTATAACCAAATGATTTCAAATATACCCAAGTGTGGTATCAAATGAATGGGCATGATGTGTAGATTGCAAAACTGAAAGAACACAGTACAAAATAAAGAGCTGGGGTTTACTTAATTTTTTTTTATTTCATAATTTTGTATCATATTCAATTATGACGGTTACAAAATATGAGGGTTGGAAGAGAGGACGTGTAATTGAATGTTTCAAAATATACTGAAGTTAGGTATTAAATAAATCGAAATGGTGCCTAGAATAAATAAAACCGGACAAGTGCAAGCTGAACTAGCCCACCGAGGGCTCCGTAGGTATGTTGGAACATAATAAATACTAGCTTTTGCCCGCCGCTTCGCATGCGTTGTACTCAAATAAAAAGTAGCCTATGTGTTAATCCTGGTCAACATCAATACGTGTGCAAGGTTTCAGCTCAATCTGTAGCCTAATTTTTGCGTGAAGAGGTAACAAACCTTCATCCAAATAAACTTTCGGCTTTATAATATTAGTGGGATTAGAGAAAGAGGCACAAAAAGATTCGGTCACCTCTTAGAGTAACGTACTTCTAGATTCATCAGGAAGGCCTTTGTCCAGTATTGAACGTACTATGGCTGAAATCATGAAAAAAATAACATTTTTTTACAAACTTGGACACCTCAAGGTTAAAAACGGTCAACGGTAAATTATCTTGGAATACTTGTAAATTAGAAACATTTTAGTAACAATAATTTTATCAACAGATATTTTTATACACGTTTGTATTATTATAAAATATCCAACGGAAGTTATGCAATGAATATACACAACAAATTACAATATACATCAAAATTTCAAAACGAATTAAAAAACTGTTACAACTATTACTTTAACACTAACATCATGTTATTGTTAATACCTGTTTAAAAATTATAACAGCTAAGTCATAAACAGGTATAACGTATCATCATCATCATCATCATTCCAGCCGTAAAAAGTCCACTACTGAACAGGCCTCCCTCATGGATCTCCATGGGGGGTAGTTGCCATACTCACCACGCTTGGCAGGCGGATTGGCGAGCGCAGCACGGGATGTTGATACACGGAAAGACGCTGCTGCCCATCTTTCGGAGGTATCCCTTAGCAGGCTCTTACTGCATCCACGGGCATGAGAGGAAGGGTAACATTCTACTGCCGGCACCCCACGGCGGTATAACGTATGTAATGTCATTTTTATTCTCAGCCTACCAAAAGCATTAAAAAGCAGAGGGCAACATTTTTACTATTGAAGTTTTTAATGCGTCAACAACTGTTCAATGATCAGAGTTTATAGCAAATAAAAACTTTGGATTTAATGTGTCTGAAGAGTAAACTTAATTCTGTATACAAGTTCGAGAATTCGGTCGCACTCTAAGTTCAAGTCTAGTTTGTGATACAAATGATATCTGTAGTGTATGCGATACTATTGCACGCTGTCTCGTGTGTCCTGTGTAGTGACGGGTATAATTGGTTAGCGAACTATCACTATCACAAAGAGAACTGCCATGTGAACAATAAGGGTGGAAATGAGGTATGAGGTATTCCAGATTAGTTCAACAGAGATGGGGAATGTTCTGAAAAACTATTTAACTTGATACCAGCAGCACAGTTCCATCGCCGAACCACTCGCCACAAAACCAAATTTCATCTGTACCACTTGGATAGCTGGTTCTCCACTACCGCTAGTTTCGCGCGCTCTTTTTTCATCATTTCAGCCGTAAAACGTCCACTACTGAAGACAGGCCTCCCTCATGGACATCCATGAGGGGTAGTTGCCATACTCACCACACTTGGCAAGCGGGTTGGCGAGCGCATTACGAGATGTTGTTACACGGAAAGACGCTGCTGCCCATCTTCCGGAGGTATTCCTTAGCAGGCACTTACTGCATCCACGGGCATGAGAGTAGGGGTAATATTCTAGTGCCGGCACCCCACGGCAACGGCACGGCGCTTTTTTTTGCCGCAAAAAAAAAGAGCAAATGGGAGTACAATTCAATTGTGGAACGTACTCCCATTTGCGGTATTCCCTCGGAGCTTTGAAATGGGATCCTTCAAAAGGCGGGTATTTTCCTTCCTCAAAAGCCGGCAGAGCATCAGCCTCGTCTCTTGTGATGTCCATGGGCGACGGTGACCACTTTCAATCAGGTAGCCCGTTTGCTCGAATTCCAGCTTATAATATTTAAAAAAATGTTGATAATATAATTAGGAAGTTGGCATTTTAGGCTATGTGCGACGTAGACTATACAATGTGTATTGTTGAACCTTGATCAAACGAAATGTACTGATACACGACATATAAATAATTATCGATAAAAATCGGAAAAAAAATATTATGTTAGCTATCTCGAAAAAAAAGCTGTTTTTTTTTATTTTTTTTTAATGGTGAATAACATAACAACGAAAAGAGAGAGACCTATAGTTTTTGGAGGATTTGTAGATTAAATAAGGAAGTTTAATACAACATGCAAAAAAGTATACCTCAATAACCAAAAACAATAAGTTTTAAAGTAACCGATCAAAAATAAAATAAAATATGTCGTTTTTTTTTTGTCAAATTTCTAAAAAAATATTATTTTTACCAGGCTTTTGTACGAAAATTGTATATTTTATTTATTTTATTAGCTATGTAGATTATCTAGCTTTCAAATAAGACTACTTCCAATAACCGTTTACTCAAAAACAAAGGAACAAAAACTAGACAAAGTAGTTTTCATTTAAAAATAATCAAATCGGCTTTGTTTTTGAAATAGCTAACATAATTTTTTTTTTCGATTTTTATCGATAAATACATATATGTCGTGTATCCGCGCATTTCGTTTGATCTAGGTTCGATAATATACAAAGTATAGCGACGTAGGTATATTAGGTTTTAGGCAAGCGGAGAACAAAGGATATATGTACATAGATAGATCAACTTCTACAATATCCTTAACAAAAGTTCGATCACAGTCTAGGTTTGTGATTGAGGAGTCTAGTTTGTGATACAATTGATTTCCCTTGAAGCTTTAAGCTATATTTATATCCTTTGAAGCTTTAAATACAGCCTCTTAATTGCAAACAAACTCGAAATTGTTTTTGATAGTTACTAACTTGAGCGAGAGCTGTATGGACTGATCACGGAAAGACGCTGCTGCCTATCTTTTGGAGGTATCCTTTTGTAGGCTCTTACTGTATCCACGGGCAGAAGAGAATAATAACTAAAAGTCGCCGTGGGGTGCCGGCAGTAGAATGTTACCCCTCTTCTCATGCCCGTGGATGCAGTAAGAGCCTGCTAAGGGATACCTCCGAAAGGTAGGCAGCAGCGTCTATACATGTATCAACATCCCGTACTGCGCTCGCGAAACTAAGAAGCGTGGTACTCACCACGCTGGGTGGGTTGGCAACTACCCCTCATGGAGATTCATAAGGCTTGTGTTCAGTAGTGGACATTTTACGGCCGAAATGCTGATGGCACGTATTCAGTTTTCCTCTTATCAGCCTCTTTGACTCCACAGGGTTATTTTTCCATCTTCTATTTACATTCTAAGTTACAAATATATTCCTCAATCATATGTGCATAGTAATTAGAAGTTTGTTAACCTGTTTTTGAAAATAAACATATTTTGTATTTGTATTGTATTGTATTTCCCTACACGCGGATATCAGAAATATCCGCGTGCAGGGAAAACTGAATACGTGCCATCAGCATTTAGTATAACTTCTTCACAAGCCTACTTCAAATGATGTCGGATGAAGATTACATCTACAGGACACGTGATGGCAATCATCATTTCAGCCGTAAAACATCCACTGCTGAACACATGCCTTCCTTATGGATCTCCATAAGGGACAGTAGTCATATTCACCACGCTTGGCAGGCGGGTTGGCGAGCGCAATACGGGATGTTTTTCACGTAAAGACGCTGCTGCCCATCTATCGGAGGTGTCATTTAGCAGGCTCTTACTGCAACTACGGGCAAGAGATGGCAACATTCTACTGACGGCACCTCACGGCGTGATGACAATGCTGGTTTATCCGAAGAAATCGTTTTCATCCGTCAGCTTGATCGTGTCGCCTCCTCTTAAATAGATATAATTTTATTAGCGAGTGTCTGAGCCGTGACGTAATTGAGTGATCGGAGCCGAACCGGCGCCCATTTGTTCGGCAAATTAGCACCCTTTCAATGAAAATGTCGTTTGGTAGACAAAATTAAATAGTCGTGAAGGTTGAATTTATCTTTCGGATATTTTGGATGATATCCTGCAATTAGACGATGAAAGTTTAAGGAAATCAATAGCTTTTAATGAATCAGTCAAAGGTTTGTTACCGTTAGTATTATGAATTGTCTTTTCCCATTAACAACTTAATGCAATTAGCCCAATGATTTATTATAAACTAGCTCTCCCGCGCGGTTTCACCTGCGATGGAAAGCTAGTTTATAATAAACAACGTTAATTGAGAACTTGCCGTGGGGTGCCGGTAGTAGAATGTTACCCCTCCTCTCATGCCCGTGGATGCAGTAAGAGCCTGCTAAGGGATACCTCCGGAAGACGGGCAGTAGCGTCTTTCCGTGTATCAACATCCCATACTGCGCTCGCGAACCCACCTGCCAAGCGCGGCGAGTATGACAACAATCCCCTCGTGATCTTGAGATGTATGAGGGAGGCCTAAGTCCAGCAGTGGACGTGGACACGGCCTACGGCTGTAATGATGATGATGAATTAATAAAAAAAAATATCGATACATATTTTTCTACCTTACCCATTTAATTTGTGTAATTTTCGATTAAGTTTTGTACCAATCTATTTGTAACTTTTTATTATTTTAGTATTACGGTTATATAGTATGTATTTTTTGTGTGTTTTAATGGGAAAGTAAGGATGAGTCTATGTCAATGTCTGTGTCTATGTAAGGCAATGAATACATAATTCGTTTTTAGTTTTAAAATTACAGGATTTTATCGCGTACCTTTTTTATTATTTTCCCGACGTTTCGAACTCATTTCAGCGTTCTTGGTCGCGAGAGTCCTCCCGCGAAATCGCGCGAAAATATGTTAACACATCGCGAAAGTTTAACAAGTTATACATAACCGTTGTTACCAACTAAAGTAAGTTATATGCCGAAAGGTAGAGCTACCTCTCGTGATCATTCCGTTCAAACCCTTGTCTCTAATAACACAAATTAAACAAGAATAGCCCAAAAATGTGGCGTTTCGAGTAGCTCTCCGCGGGAATTTAAATTGTAACTTTATTTAGCGTGCATTTGCTTGTCTGTCTGTTTTATTAGTGCATGCAAGATTTACGACTCTTGGGAAAACAAGATATTTTCGTCTAGTAACTTGGGTTTTATGTGTAGGATAAGAGGTGATAAAATTTAGAATTATAGCTTTTTTGTAACAGTTCACAGTTCAGTGACTTGCATTGTTCTATCATTTTACGAGGCTCCTCGCTCTCGTAAAATAATATAACTAAGTTGATAAGCAAATCCATTATCGTAACAATATTTTAAGATTCATCACTAAGATTTATCTTTTTACAGCTTTTAATAATAATAATAATGCTGGACAAATTTTGCTAATTAAAAATAATTTGCTAATGAACAGCAGAGGGCAACATTTTTTTCCCCCGACATAAAAGAACACAGGCCGCCCTCATGGGATTCCAAGAGGGGTAGTTGCCATACTCACCACGCTTAGCAGGCGGGATGGTGAGCGCAGTACGGGATGTTGATACACGGAAAGACGCTGCTGCCCATCTTCCGAAGGTATCCTTTAGCAGTCTCTTACTGCATCCATGGGCATGAGAGGAGGGGTAATAGTAATAATAATTATAAACACGCGGTATAATCTATACTAATACATTATGTACCTATTGATTGCTTGATTATAAACAGTTATCTTGGATATTTTAACGATAGGTATGCAAAGTTTCAAGAAATTAAGGCCTTTGCGTCTATTATAGATGATTTATACAGCATTCGCAACTGGTATAATCATGCAGTAAGGGGCGCTGCAGTGCCTTGGACGTTGTTAAATGGGTAAGGCTTGCCCAGCACCTATACCATCCTCTCAGCTTAGTCAACTATTAGTCAGAGGAAAGAACAGGTCAATACGTCTGAAGCTAACTAAGCCGCGGGTTTCCTCACGATGTTTCCTTCACCGTTGTAGCACGTGTGAAGTGTGCACTAACATTTTTTAAGAAAGAAAAATCCATTGGTGCACGGCCGGTATCGAACCCACGGCCTTAGGAATGAAAGTCAGGGGTACATACCATTCGGCTAACACGAAAGTAGTCTTATAATGGGATAAAACAATGTTCGAAGATTCCATTCTCAAAGGGCACCTCTGAAAGTGACGTATTTCAGGCCACGACAATACTCCACAGAGAACATCTATCGTGAATATAACATACTGAATGTTAGACAGTTCTTCATAAAGGCTCTAGTAGTGAGGCAACATTCATTTTTAACTGCAGATATTCTAGGTAAGTAAAAAATATAACGAAACAAACATAACATATTTAAAGTAAATAAGAGTCGTTCCAAATTTGGGCGTAACTCAATCAATATCATAGGACCGTGACTTTACAATCGTATAAGCAAATAAATATCTATCGCAACACTCAAAATTATAATCAATTTAAAAAAAACATCACAAGGTATCTTACAAGTTTAAATTACAACGACACTGAAGACCTTCTTAAAACTGTTAAATAATAATTTCCTAATTTTTATCATAAGAAAAATCCAACACACACATTTAAATTTTGCCCAGCCTGTTTGGAAATTGGTTTTACACCCACTTTACATATATATCACTCACGCACTCACCACGCACTAATATACAAAAACATACGCACATACACACACACCAACATAGACACTACAAAAACACTATTATAAATCTTCTTGGCTGAATAATGAACTGAATGAACCATTATTAACATACATATAACCGGGTATTTATCGCGTAAATTAGCGCGTATTAAAATAAAGGTAATTTACGCGATATATACCCGGTTATATGTATGTTAATAATGTGTTGTGATCGCGGAAGTTTAAAAAAAGCAATGAACCAGTAGTTTTAAATATTGGTATATAGTCTAAAAACAATACAAAAATATTGTGCATATCTAATTATGTAAGGTGAGCCCGATGCAAGATGTTGTGACCTCATTATACAGGCTTTATGTCTTAGTATGGGGAACAAAGCAACAAAGCTACTTCGTAATCCATTTAAGATAAGATTGTTACACTTTTATTAAGGGTATATTACGTATTGGTCTATGATATTACCATGTAATTTATTTTTTGTACCGTTATTACCTTTTTTAGAAATACATAATCTTTAATCTTTGAAGATTCCATTACAGTAACATAATACCTACATGTTACGTGGTACAGGTGAAGTTCATAAAAGCGTGTTAAAAATGTAAGCAAAAAGCAAAGATTTAAATCGTTACCTATTATCTGTTTGTAATCTAAGATGAGTTTGCTGACCGTTTTTTACTAGACATAAGTGTGCGTGCGTCGTCAGTATTGTAAACACACATATAAAGAAAATGCCACAGTTTTTGGTGTGAGAGTCCATCTACGATTTAAATCTTTAGCAAAAGGTATGCAAGCTTCCATTCGACCCAAAAGTAAAGTTCTAATTCGGTTCACAAACGAAAAAGATCTAAAGAAAGAAAGATTCAGCAGATACCTACGAGGCGGAAATAATAGAATAAGACACTCGTTACGTACTCAACACAACAACGTGGTACAGGAAATACAATGTAATAATTTTTCTCCTCTAAATAATAAAGCTCCTGGAGTCTTACCATTTCCTTCAAATATTCAAAGTGCCTGAATTCAAAATAGAATTAATAACGTTGCTTTTACAATACAATATTTAAACACAAAATGAAAATAAATACGGACTGCTGCAAACAAAGAAGGTACAAACAAATTATGCAGACACAAAACCGCAATTTTAAGCACTAAGTTGCATATTTCATACAAATGCACAAGCTGCTTACAGAAAATAATGCACTCTGAAATAGGAAATACCGTTTGTCTTTCATTAATTTTTCATATGTCAACTGAAGGCAGGGCTGTGTTAAGAATTATTTTAAAGTGATTACTAAACAAAATGTTGCCTCTCCTCTCTTGCCCATATACAGTAAGAATCTGCTCAGGGATACCTCTGGAAGATAGGCAGCAGCGTCTTTCCGTGTATCAACGACCCGTACCTTCTGCCCTCGCCAACCCGCCTGCCAAGCGTGCCGAGTGTGGCAACGACAGACACCGAGACATTAAACATCGAGAAGACACTGCGTAAGTTGGAAATAATTTTCAGTAACAAGACCCCTTAATATATATTATTTCCATTAGCGCCAACCAAGCGCAGGTGAACATCGATCACTGCGCAAGTTGGAAATATTTTAAAATCTAAAGCAAAGATCACAGGCCCAGACACAGGCCTCCGCCTCCCTCATGTGTCTCCATGAGGGGTAGTTACCATACTCACCACGCTTGGCAGGCGGGTTGGCGAGTGCAGTACGGGATGTTGATACGCGGAAGGACGCTACTGCCCATCTTCCGGAGGTATCCCTTAGCAGGCTCTTACTGTATCCATGGGCATGCGAGGAGGGGTAACATTCTACTGCCGATACCCCACGGCATATATCTATCACTTCCCACAAAGTCCATCTCTTCAACTAAGCGCAGGTGAACAACTAGAAGACGCTAGTTAAAAATAATTTTAAGTCTGAAGCCAACGACTCCTATTATTATTTGCCTTAGTCCACCTCTGCAACAACATTGCGCAGGTAAACACTGGGACGAGGCTGCGAGTTGGAAATAACAAATATTTGGCGCCTACAGTCGTGTAAGGCAATTTGCTCTTAAGATTTAGAGCGTAAAGGGTAGGGGTGTTATGGAACTTGCGAACACATATCATCAAGTTTTTGTCACGGAAAACAGAAGCGACGAGCTCTCATTAACGGCCACAATCTTCTTAGGGCCGTATTTCATACTTAGGCTTTTACACAGAGGCTTACAGAAGTTGCTATATAGGCAAGACGAAGAAGGACTGGGAGATGCTCGCGTGAAGATCTCGACACATGCATGCTTGGTGGAATTGGCGAGCGAAAGGCCGTGTTATTAGTAAACGTTTTAGTTTAATAAACGTTTTTGAATATTTTACGGTTCAAATCACGATAATAATAAATTATGAGCGAAGAAAAAATTTTGCTTGTTTTTGTGGTTGCACTTCAAGTATATCAAAGTTATACTCTCAAGAACTATCATCTCCATCTCGCTATTTACCAGTCGATGCATTACGGTTTGCAGAGACGTTTGCCTATCGCGAGATCTTGGGTATGCATAAACTTCGTTTCAATAGAGGTTTTGTCAGTTTTTGCGAAATTTATCGTTTTTGACCGTTTATCACTTGGATTCCATGGATGGTGGTCCTTCACTGCTGGCCTACTAAATAAGCTCAACGAGCTATGGAGAGGGCTATGCTCGGGGTTTCCCTACGCGATTGAATCAGAAATGAGGAGATACGTAGAAGAACTCGTGTCACCGACATAACCAAACGGATTAACACGTTGAAGTGGCAATGGGCAGGCCATGCATCGAAGAACAAATGCAGATGACTTGGTGAAGACCGCAGGTTGACGGTGGATGCAGGCCGCTTCTAATCGCAATACCTGGAAATCCATGAGGAAGGCCTATGTCCAGCAGTGGGCGTCCTACGGCTGAAATGATGATGATGATCACTTGGATCTTGATGCACGAGAATTGCCCTTCTGCTACTATACCAACTGAGCTACGTAATTTGAACACTTCGGGGTCGTCGAACTACCTATACTTAGAGGTTTTAATCGAAGGTTAGAAGTATTACTTCGACATAGACAGTTTAGAAATCCTTGACTTCAGACAATTCAATTCCCGTGTTCACGATGAGGTCAGGATTAGGGGCTGTCCCTCGTCGTCCCTTCATAGATAGTTTAATCCCGTTCGGGATATTTATTGTTGCCGGCGGGAATGGACCCTATTCAGTCTATCTGTCCTTCTGTTGTGGCCGGTATAGTATCTGTGGCATTTGTGGTTATTAGATAGGGAATGTTTTGTTCAGAACTGTGGATAGAGGCATAATATTTTTTTTTTTGTTATGTTAAACGGTTTTCTCCTCACGTTAATTATTCGTTGAAAATAGGTTTCCAACGTGTTTAGTTCCTCCCAGAGGAACTTTCGTCAGGGAATGGAGTTTTTACGCGGTATCGTCTCCTTCCCTCTCACGCGCTCGCATTGCACTGAACAAATGCGCGCTCATGTTGCAGTGCAAAGCGAGCGCTTAACCTTTATTAACCTTTGCATGGTTAGCGGTTTACACATGAGTGGTGGAGACCATTCGTTTAAATTGAAAATTATGCCAAACAAATGTTAAAGCCTAATGTAGCCGTGGGGTGTCGGCAGTAAGATACTGCCTCTCCTCTCTACTCCGTGGATGCAGTGATAATCTGCGAAGAAATATCGCCAAAAGATGGACAACAGCGCCTTTCCGTGCATCAACATCCCGTACTGCACTCGCTAACCCGCCTGCCAACAGTGGTGAGTATGGCAACTACCCCTCATGATCGTTACTCTCGTCAATCATAATCGTTACAGCTGGACATAGGCCCTCATGGGTCTCCAACCCATGAGGGAGGCCTATGTCCAGCTGTGGACGCCCTACGGCTGAGATGATGATGATGATAATTGTCAAAGCATACAAAGTTCCCGTATACGAGCGACTCAGAATTAGGACTCCAGACTCCTTTCAAACCGTAACTAGGAACCAGTTGCAAAAGGTAAATTAAAACATCATGGGGGAAAAGCGTGAGCTTTAATTATTATTTGAAAAGGTTTTAAAACAACCCAGCATTACCTTGTTAGTAGGTTCATTTTTAAGGACTTGAAAACCGCAGGTTTCTGAAAAAATGTAATTATGAAAAATAAATTTGCAAATTTTGCAATATGAAGTTGTCTGCGGGGATCAAGACGCTATAATAATTTGTTGAAAAGCATTAGGGTGCGATTCCAAAACGCTCGTTTCCTCGAGCGTTGTGATCGGGCAATAAAGCACCGCTTCGCCTCAGTGGAAACGCACCCTAATGCTTTGAAAACAAATTTTCATAAGAACTAGCCGCACTCCGCAGTTTTAACTGCGTAGTTCCCGTTCCTATGGGAATACGAGGATAACTACTAAGTTACCACTAGGATGTTACTAAGGGATAATGTAAAATTCTAATGGTGAAAGAATTTGGAAAATCAGTTAAGTAGTTTTTGGGTTGATTCGCTAAGAACATAGAAAATAAAAATCTTTCCTCTTTATAATTTTGAGAGCTATGTGGGAAATACTGTCGTAGAGGAGGCCTGTACCCAGCAGTGGGTGCAAACGGGCTGAAATTATGATGATGATGATGGTGATTACCTTATAAAAATCGAAATACGTATTTAATAGTTTTTTGCCAATTTAAAAAGGACTTAACTTTTAAATTAAGTCTTTCTGCATCATCCCACATATTATAAAGCCGAAAGTTTTTTTGGATGGAGGTTTGATAATATGTGGGATGATGCAGAAAGACTTAATTTAAAAGTTAAGTCCAGGTTTGATACCTCTTCACGCAAAAACTAGGCAACTAGGCTACAGATTGAGCTGAAACTTTGCACACGTATTGATGTTGACTAGGATTAATTACATGGTTAATTTTTATTTGGGTACAACGCATGCGAAGCGGCGGGCAGAAGATCTTATAAAATCTTTCTAATTCTAAATCCGTCATAAAATGTCAAAGTAGCCGCTTTCAAAATAACCAATCCTATCCCAGGAGCGACCAACGGTCCATATTGATCCGGATAATTGGATAAAACTGGATCTTACCAGTTATCGGTTCAAAGGGTCTGTAATCACTTCAGAATCATATCCGTTTCAAAAACGTAATCCTATTGAAAAATTATCGTATTAGAGACCTTTGAAATGGTTCTTTACGAGGGTCTGATGATGTATAAGGTTAAGTAAATTCAATGTGGTCGGCATAACATGTCCTATCTATCCATCTAATATTGGCGAGCTCTGTGCCGCAGCGGGCAAAGATCCGCCTGAGATCCAAGAGGTTGCGGATTCGATTCCCGCCTAGTAAAAAATGTCTCTATGACCTGCAGATATTTGTTCCGGGTGTTCTGGATATTTTTTTAATAAAATAAAATATATCCATCTATGTACTATAGTGTAACAAGCATGTAATGCACAAAACACAAGCTCGGGTCTAGAAGATGCTGTGTGAATTATCCAGAAATATTTATTTATTCTTCTTTGTAAGACGTCAATTTGACCGTGAGCTGCGTCTGCGCGTCGCCTCGGGGGTACGTAATGCAACGGCAATACGTAACAGCAGATGTCTACTGTGCAATTAACACTTTGTGTTTATTTTTCTGTTGTTATTTTTATATTTTAAGGTGTGCAATAAAGCATTTTCTATCTATCTACGCCTTAGCATTATCACGCTCTTTTAAATTTAGGACCATATAGTTTAGATATTTGGCTACGTGTTTAACGATCGGCCGCCTGCCTGACGTCCCCTCTGAACCCTCTTCGGGAGTGCTTGTTTTTATTGGCCTTGTCTGTTAGCAAGCAGGGGGCAAGACAAGCCGATGTTGGCTAGGGCGCCGAAAGGTGTTGTTTGTCTCTCTTTACCCCTCTTTACTTTTATCAGTCCGACGTTATAATACAAGTAAGTTTTAAAATGGTCTATTACTTTGAAGTAGTTTAAAGGGTTCCGTAGTACCACAAGAAACCCTGATAGATTCGCTTTGTCTGTCTATCTGTGTGTCCGTCTATCTGCGGCTTTACGAAGAGACTATTAGTCTCGGAAAGCTGTAATTTTGAATAGACTTATAAAACACTAGGCAGCGCTCCGCAGTTTTACCCTCGTAGTTCCCGATCCCGTGGGTATACGGGGATAAAATACAGCCTATGTAACTCAGGGATAATGTACTAGTCAAGCAGTAAAATATACTTTTAAATCGGTTAAGTAGATTTTGAGTTTTTTCTTAACGAACGTACAAAATACAAATCTTTCCTCTTTATAATAATATGGGTTAAAGCACAGATAATATAATACTCACTAGGTAAAAGTATGAAATTGCCGTTTTATTGTAATAGGTACATACTTCGAATTGACATAGAACCTTCATGGTTTGAGATTTTTGAGTGAAACTTTTTTCACATGATATCCATGAAGTTCTTCTTTTAAAAAATCTGCAACATTTAATTATAAACTTTTAGTTGTTTTTTTTATTCAGCTTAGACAAGAAAAGTATCCAACTTCGAAAATTGCAATTTTTTTAAGTCTATGTTAAGAGGATTAACTCTATTAAGACGACGAGAAAAATGTAGCTTTATTTTAAGCATAGTAATAAGTAGCCTGTGATCGGACCAGCAGTTGACACTACGCATAACTGGCGTGATGTTAACCTGAGCAAGATCTCTTTGTCGAACAATTGCGTAGTATTCGTAAGTGCTAGTTCAAATTGTGAACACAAGGTTAGCAATAGATATCCGTTGCTGTTCATGTTCCCGGTCCCATGCCTGCCTAAGACTTTAGGCCATGCTTCAGAGTCACGACCAACTCGAGCATTAAAGTCTCCCAGAAGTAAAACTTGCTCTCTGCAGGGTATACGCGTGAGGACTCTGGTAATCTCCTCGTAAAAACGATCCTTTACTTTGTCACTTTTGTCCAAAGTAGGTGCTAATGATGTTTAGAAAATTGTGTCCGTTAACATGGATTCGCAATTTGTATAACAAATTATAAAAAAAAACACGATTCGCTTGAGCGATGTGAACGTCCATCTTTCATGACATAGGTATCGTGTTTCTTGTCGAATTGTCAGTGACGGATCTCGTGTAAATGAAGCCTTACTCTCATTGCCCGGGCCTGATTACGTTAGTATAATCTATATCAGGGGTAATTGGGTGCCGTGCAAACAACCTGTATAAGGTAAATAACGCGGATAAACATTTGGGACACAAATGACTGACGAATGATGTATGTAATATATTATTATGATCGATAAACTGCAAATTTAGATAGAAGCTAAACGGTTTTCTATTAGTTAGTGAATATTATACAGCTTTCACCACGCAGGTAAGAAAAACACACTGCACCGCGCTCCGTCGCTTAGCGCGGGCCGCAGATTTTAACATTGTATGAAAGTATATCAATTTGTATGAAAACACGCCCAGGACAACACACTGACAACGCGTTGGCGTGTGAGATCTCGTCCCTCGTAATCTGTCGCTCGGCTCTCTTCAGTGCACACTTGTACTGATTTACTAAATCTGGGACATAGAGGTCGAAGTCCGAATTTGTATTTTTTTATTTAAACTAAGGTCTTTGGGTGATTCTAAACCTTTTTTATGGAAAACATTTTTTTGATAAACCTGCCCGTTTCCAAGAAAAAAAATGTTGCGTTTGTTTGTATGGAGAAAAATGGTTATTATTTATTTATTTAGTTAACTGACAGAGATTTTAAAATCAAACCTAGTAGGAATTATAAAAGGCCTAATACTTTGCAACTGCTTTAATAACATCTACTTTCTATCTCTGCCCGTTTGAAAACGGCAGGCGTTCAATTTTTTTTATGTTTATTACGCTATAATAATATGTAATATTAATTACATCGATCAGAAATTATATAATAAGTTACCTGTATACATATTTGTCTGTTTACTTTCTACCTGGTTTTGTTTAAAATAGGTTTAAATGTTGTATAAAAAAATAAGTTTTAGAATCACCCAAAATTAGGTTTAATAGTTTAAAAAAATCTGATCCAAATTCGGACTTCGCCCTCTATGTCCCTGATTTCGTAAATCGGTACCAGTGTCCGGCAGGACGCGTTGCTAGTGGTAGAACTGCCTAACTTATAATTATCTTACTAACGTTTCCGAGACTATGTAGAGGCCTTTCTTAATAAGCACAGTCTGTGGACGCCTCCGAGGGCCGTGAGACGAGAACTGTCTCGTGTCGTCTCTGTACGTGGTAAAAGCCGTATCATATTTATAAAATAATGTCAAGTCGCAATTATTTCAATTCAGTATTATATTGCCTCGAATGTACCCCTCCTCTCATGCCTGTGTATGCAGTAAGAGCCTGCTAAGGTATACCTCCAGAAGATGGGCAGCAGCGTCTATATGTGTATCAACACCCTGTACTGCGTGCGCCAACCCGCCTGCCTACGTGGTGAGTATGGCAACTACCCCTCATGGAGATCCATGAGGACTGTGTTCTTTAATATTAATTTTATTCTGTTTTTAGTACTTATTTGTTGTTATAGCGGCAACATAAATACATCATCTGTGAAAATTTCAACTGTCTAGCTATCACGTTTCATGAGATACAGCCTGGTGATATACAAACAAACGGATAGCAGAGCCTTAGTAATAGGTTCCCTTTGCGTTCGGAACCCTAAGAACTGTCAATACAACGTTATTTTGACAGTTATAGAGGTACAATAAACGAGTATATCTAATGCGATATTTTATCACATTCACGAGAATCAGGCCCCAGTATCCAAATATTTATCATTTGGTTCAACTAATTGCTTGGGCCTGATTATGTCACGATGAACAGTGGTAATTGGGCACCATGCAAACACCCTGTATACGGTAAATAGCGTAGATAAACAGCCGATTACAATACAAACGTGGTAAACTGTTAAATTTTAATCACGTATTGGTAAATTTGCGAACGAGGATTAGGATGTACCTACAATGGTAAAAGCGTAGGTTAATTATAAATGTGATTAGATCTCATCATAGTGTGTCATATGCCGTGGGTTGTCTTCAGTAGAATGTTGCCTTTCCTCTCTTGCCCGTGGATTCAGTTAGAATCTGCTAAGGGATACCTTTGGAAGATGGGCAGCGGCGTCTTTCCGTGTAGCAACATCCTTTACTGCACTCTGCTATCAAATGAAAGGGCATGATGAAAAATTAGGTAAACTCCGAGACTAGGTAAACTCTGAGACTAGGTAAACTCCGAGACTAGGTAAACTCCGAGACTAGGTAAATTCCGAGACTAGGTAAATTCCGAGACTAGGTAAACTCCGAGACTAGGTAAACTCCGAGACTAGGTAAACTCCGAGACTAGGTAAACTCCGAGACTAGGTAAACTCCGAGACTAGGTAAACTCCGAGACTAAGTAAACTCCGAGACTAGGTAAACTCCGAGACTAGGTTAAGTGTCGGGGGTTACTAAAAATTAAATTGTATAAACTTTTGTAACGGTTGATTTCATAAAATATATATGTTATTATTTTGAGTCACTTTCATCCTACAACTGGGCAAAGGCCTCCCCCATTCCCTTGGACATCTCGATCTTGAGCCGCTGAGATGACGCTGATGATTATGAAAAGTTCGCTACTAGGGCCTCTCCAAGATTTAATTTTAACCTTTGACCTTTCCCATAACACTTTAATAATCTCTCATAAAAAAACAAGACCGCCTTTCAAACCAAGAGAAAAAACTAACAACTAGTAAAAACTAAAGAAGTATTAACCTGTTCACAAGCTTACAAAGAGCCAGGTCATCGCAGACGGTATTCAGAGTCTGAAAGGGTTCAACTATCTAAGGCATAATGCACACGAAGTGTGTTTGAACAACCGATGTTAAGAGATGGGTTGTCGCAATGGTAAATACAACGTTACTCGGTATTTAACGTTATAACCACTAAAGGTATTGGTTATATATGGCTCATAATATGCCGTATGAGGATTACTAGATACTCGTAGTAAGTCTTTCTTATTCTAACTCTATTGCAGTGGAGTGCCGGCAGTGTCACCCTCTTCTCTTGCCCGTGGATGCAGTAAGAGTCTGCTAAGGGCTACCTCCGGAAGATAGGCAGCAGCGTCTGTCCGCGTATTAACATCCCGTACTGCGCCCGCCAACTCGCCTGCCAAGCGTGCTGGTGGGTATGGCAACTATGCCTCATGGAGATCCAGGAGTTAGGCCTGTGTTCAGTAGTAGACGTTTTGCGGCTGAATTGATTCTAAACTCACCCAACGGCAGTCATAAGATTTGGTGTAAAACGCAACTAGATAACGTAGTGTCCCTACACTAGCTATGTGTTTCCGTATAATGAGTCTCGCGACTTATCACGGCATCACGTCATTGACGGGAACCGTGCAGGGATAATAAGTAATGAGGATGTTTCTATTTTTAGCGTTTATGTGATGTATTTTAACCTCCTAGTGCTGACGTCTGTCTGTGAGACACCTTGAGTTGACATTGTTTGTACAATAAATGTATAAGTACCATAGGGCTCCCCCATGGATCTTCATGTGCTGATCATTAAGGGTTGTTGATATACTCACAACGCTTGGCAAGGGATGTTGATACACGGAAACAGCCTGCTGCTATGATCTATCTATCTCCTTTTTTATACTGCTAAATGACGAGTCAAGCCGAACGCGCACCTGATGTTAAGCGGTAACATCTGCCTATTACAACTGCAATACTGCGGTGATCAGGTCACTAAGCACGTGACATGTGACGCCCGTCACCCTGAGACGCTCTCATCGTTTCAGCCGTAGAACGTCCACTGCTGAGCACAAGCCTCCCTCATGGATCTCCATGAGGGGTAGTTGCCATACTCACCACGCTTGGCAGGCGGGTTGGTGAGCGCAGTACGCGATGTTGATAAACGTAAAGATGCTGCTGCCCATCTTCCGGAGGTATCCGCTACTGCATCCATGGGCATGAGATGAGGGGTAGCATTCTACTGCCGGCACCCACGGCAGTAAGATTACAATATGTGCCCGTAATTTCCGCTTTAAATTACGGGACAGAATGTCATAAAACAAAGAGGAAACTATGCAAAGAACATTAAATGATTGAACAGAATAATTAATAATACGTCATTAGCACTCGGCAAAGTATTATTAATTAGTCAAGTTGGAATCAAGATGGAGATGTTTTTGTTTATTTGTTCTTTGTTTGTTTTCATCTGGTATTATCTGTGGCAGTGAGAAGCGTATGGTGATAATTTTATTTCGCTATCGTCACATGGGCGTAAGTAAAACATTGATTCCACGTCCACTGCTGGACTTAGGCCTCCCTCATAGGTGTCCAAGATTATAAGAGGGGTTGTTACCATACACACCACGCTTGGCAGGCGGGTTGGCGAGCGCAGTAAAGGATGTTCATACACGATGTTCAGAGACTCTGCTGCTCATTTTCCGGAGGTATCAATAAGCAGATTATCGCATCCACGGGCAAGAGAGAAGAGGTAACATTCTCCAGCTGGCACCCCACGACAGACAAAATATAATCTCACGGAATATCCGAGGGAAAATCAGTTCCACTTGCGTCCGAATAGCTATTTAATTATTATATTAGACGTGACGCAGCAGAATAGGGGATGCTATTACTTATTAGACAAGGGTAAAGAAAGGCAGGTAATTATAGCAGACGTCATATTTAATTACGTTACACAAAGTAATGGGGGTGCCGGCGGTAGAATGTTGCCTTTCTTACCCGTGGATGCAATAAGAAACTGCTTATGGATACCTCCGGAAGATGGGTAGCAGCGTCTTGCCGTATATCAACATCCCATACTGCGCTCGCCAACCCGCATGCTAAGCGTGGCGAGTATGGCAACAACACATTCATGATTTTGCGGATTGTAAATAAAAAAATTGCTAATTTTCTATTTATTTCCCCTCAAAAACTTCTTGTTTCCATGGGTTGAAATCCCCCGCCCCTTTTGGCCTAGTTTACATACTACATTACATTATATGGTATAGTTAAAGATATGTAATAAGATGTTAAACAAGTAATCTAAGGCCTATTATGATTTATAATTTTATTATACCTTACAGACTAATAATAACATAAAATGACAGACATATAATTATATAACTTAAAAAACTAGGGCACACGTGATGTCACCGACGTGTTGCGGAGCGGGGTACCCGTGCCCGGCTGCATTTTAAGAAAGTAATTCCCGATGTTTCCCCACCAACGATCAGTAATACTGCCAGATCTTTTTCATCATCGTGTGCGTCTAACTAAGCCGCAATTCCCTAATGTTCAAACGGCAAAAACATTCACAAATTCGCCTGAACTTATCAAATCTCGGAATTCCATCCCGCGAAATCCGAGCAAACAAAAATCAAATCCGAATTCAAAACAAATATTACACGCCCACAATAACTAAGCAAACAGGGAGATACTTCATATACCTATGAAGTGCTGAATAAACTCTTTTTAAAATCGGCTTTCGATCGAACAAATCGTAGTATCAGAGTGTGCGGCGATGTGAAACTGAGTATGTGGTATTTCAGGATGTTTATAATAAAAAGATTAGATTAGCGCGTTATATTATATGGATAAGAATAAATATTTTGTAGGGATGAGTTTGAACACCATTTGACGAATGTTTGAAAATAAAAAAAGAAAGAAGAAGGAAAGAAAAAGAAAGATAGAAAGATCGTGAGAACTTCCGCAAAATCGATATAAAAAAACCTTCTACAATCTTAATTTGTCAATTACTATTCACATTATGAAAATGAAAATGAAAAAGCATTTATTACAGCAAAAAGAAAAAGTATAAAATACAGCGAAACTTATGCTAAAACTTAAACACTTGAAAAATTAACATCTTAACTGTTTAATATTATATTCATAGGGTTTAAAAAGCGACGCACCCTGCCATAGTTTTTTAATAAACTATGACGCAGTTACGAACGCCCAATTCAAAACCAAATTTTTTAACCTATAGTACCTGGGAGATTGTTAGATGGTGATTATGCTCAGCACCTATACCATCCACACAGCTTAGTCTGAGGAAAGAACAGGTCAAAATGTCTGAAGCTGACAAAGCCGCAAAGCTACACATGCACACGCACACGCACACACACACACACACACACATACTGGTGATTTTAACATGTACTCGGTTTTAAATTAATCATTATTGCATCTAAAGTTATGTTAATCTTCAACCATTTTCTACCCAATGCCAAGTATATTGCTTGTGCCAGTTCGTCAGTCTATGTAACTGGCTGTCTTCCCACACTTCTTCGCCCAGTTTATCCACATTCAAAGTTTGCAATTTGTAAACAAAAAAACCAACTACAATGATGAAATCTCAATTGTTGCTGAATTTACCCCAACCCCTATAATGTATGCTTATTGTTATTACAGTTGAATAATCACGAAGAGAAGCGACTTTCCGAGTATCAAAATCCCGTACTGCGTTCGCTAACCTACCTGATAAGCATGGCGTGTATGGCAACCACCCATTCACGAACATGGAGATCCATAAGCAGTCAGCAGTCCTTAGTCTGTAGGTCTACTCTTATACACAAATTGTGATGAATCCGAATCGTAATCAAGCCAAACTAACTCTTATAGCCATTACGTAAAGTTTGCCATCCTGTAGATAATATCATAATCGTGTAGTAGAGTAGGCGCCCAGGGACGAATATAATGAAATAAAATAAAATTTCTCCGATCCAATACCCCGTTCCTACTGTCACCAGTACAGTCACGGATTCGTTCCATATAACGTGAATTGCGTGTACTCAAGCCCGTGTTAATATTATCTTGTTTGCACGCGGTTCGCGCTTTATTCCCAATTCCGATTTTCGTTTTCCCTTTATTAACTTCAGTGTGTCTACCATGAGTTGTCACTGTTAGATTGCCTGCCATTAACAGTAGTAATAGCGCGTTACTATGACATCTGTCAGATTTGTAATTGTAATGTTCATGGTACCTACCAAACTCTTAGCAAATTAAGGCCAAACTACAGTTTCTGTAGTATATAGTTTACTGCGTATTTTAGTACCAAACTATTCGCTAGAAGCGCTGTACAAATTTTCATACATTTTTTTAACTACAGTCGCTAGCGAGTATAGATTGTGAAAACTCATGGTAGGCCGACTGGAAATGTCTAAAACATGACATAGCGTTTAACGCTTATAATTTTCAGGAGGTAAGTTTATGTAAGTTTATTGTTATGCCATGGGGTGCCGGCAGCAGAATGTTACGCCTCCTCTCATACCTATGGAAGCAGTAATAGCCTGCTGAGGGATACCTCCGGAAGATGGACAGCAGCGTCTTTCCCTGTATCAACATCCCGTGCTGTGCTCGCCAACCCGTTTGCCAACAAAGGAACTCCTCCATGGAGATCTATGAAGGAGGCCTGTGCTCAGTAGTGGACGTTTTACGGCTGAAATGTTCAATTTTCTTTTTAAACAATACTCCTTTAAGGTATCCTATGATGAAAGATACTATAACATTAACCAAGATGATAGAGCAAGACTGTATATAGCCTCTGCTTAATCTCTTAATGAGCGCAGCAATACTACCTCTATACGTACAATAGCTTGCTGCCTATTGTACTATTAATGTACGATAAACTTGTACCTTGCACTAATGCAATTTTGATTGCTTTGAGCATAATGATAACAGTCATGATGGAGCGAACGATGAGTTGCAACTATTCAGGATTGGGCTCGAATGGGACGTTGTTAATTACTCTGCCGTGGAGTGCCGGCAGCAGGATGTTGCCTCTCTCACATGCCCGTGGATGCATTAAGAATCTGCCTAGAGATACATATGGATAGGCACCAGCGTCTTTCCGTGTATCATCATCGCGTACTGCGCTCACCAGACCACCTGATAAGCGTTGTGTGTTTGGCCACAACCTCTCATGATCACTACTTACCCCTCATGGCCAATGAGGGAGGACTTTATCCAGAATCTGCTAAGGGATACCTCCGAAAGATGGGTAACAGCGTTTTTACATGTATCATTATCAACATCCCGTACGCAAACTGCCTGTAAGCCTGTTGAGTATGGCAACAACCCTCACATAAGTATTGCTTGCTTTAAAGATTGATAAGGGTGCCCTATGTTTAGCAGTAGACTTTATACGGCTGAGATGATGATGATGATTCTAGTCACTACAAATAGCACTCCCCGACCAATTACATCGCGGATAGGTAAGAAGATGAAATAGTTTAAGTGGAGATGGGCGTTCCCATCTGTCGTTATTCCGCCTTGCCAAGTGTCCTTACACTTGGCAAGGCGGAATAACGACAGATGCAAATATTTAAATTGCTAAATATGTGTTAACAATAATGCTGACGCACGCAAACTGGTATTGCCAATGAAACATACTGTTATTGTGACCATTTATTGTGCAATAATAGATAGATAGATATAATAAACTCTTTATTGTACATTCACCATTTACCTCTAACATAAACTTTACAAAGAGAAACACAGACAAATATTGCACAAACTTTCGTGTAAAAAATAAAACACACCACTTCCGGTTAACACTGTCTTCAGAGATTGAATGAGCGAGCTATCTCATTTCATTTGGAAATAAAACGGCGCAGTCTCATTATTGTAAGGGATTTCGAACACATAGACAAAGCCGGTCATTAAATGGTGACTCCGCAAAGACTAAACATCACCAGGCAGATCACCAGCTAGGTGGTCAGACGATAGGATATCTGTCTACCTATTTCTGCTCATTTCTGCTCAATATGCAATTGGCATACGGCGGGAATGAATGGCATAATAAAGACCCAGAAGTGGGCGAATATGAAGAAAAATTATTAGAGAAATAGAACTTTTTGTGAAGATTTCACCAAGAGGAAGTATTACCATATACCTATTTCTGCCACCAAGCAGTAATGTCTGCATTGCTGTGTTACGGTTTGAAGGGCAAGGGCACCAGGGAAATGACGGGCACATGAGACCTTACAACTCTGTCTCAGGGTGACGGGCGCAATGCAGTGTAGCGTTGGTCACGTACTTAACGGACGTGATTACCGCGGTATTGCGGTTGTAAAAGGTAGATAGAGATTTTCGCTTTATATCAGCTGGGCCTTCGGCTTGTCTCATCAAGTCTAAAAAAAAGTGACATTCGTTAAGTCTAAAAAAAAAGTGACATTATTCAAGAATCGCTCAACAGTCGCTGAACGTGTAAAGGAACACATAGCAGCAGTGAAAAATCGACAAGTGACCTGGTCTGCTATAGCTGAGCATGTAGTGGACTCAGGACCCAATCACTGGATTGAACTTCACAATCCCAAAGGTATAAACAATGAGAGGCACTATTACAAGAGAATGGTTCGGGAAGCAATTGAAATTAAGAAGTATCCTAATTTCAATCGTGAAGACGGCTTCAGACTCTCTGCCTCACGGAATCCAGTGATAGCCAAGTGTACTCGACGTATGAATCAACCTAAGTGTGCTGATACAGTTAGTGTAGTGTGCTGTCCCAGTGTGAAACAGCCTTAATCTCAAGTTACTATATTTATGAAGACCAAGTGAGGGTAGTCTGAAAAGACGCCTTCGCTTTGCTGCGGTTACCTCTAACATGTCAGTCTTCCCGGGACCACGATGGGTGGAATTCTGTCGAAACGTCGGGCAATAATAAAGGTAAATAGCGCGATAAATACCCGGTTAAATATGTGTTAATAATTATTCAAGAATGTTTTACAACTTTTTATTGCGGGCGGTACTACAAAATTTACAAAATTTAGCGCAGACTGAGTGCAAGTTATGTAAGGTTCAATAATTGTATCTTATTTAGACTCAATACGCGGCCGACCTAAAGGCCAAGAACTCAGCGCATCGATTTCGCGAGGTAGAGTTAGTACAAAAGAACAGGCCCGTACGGTATTTACTGATACGCTCTACGGTACAGACACACGATACAGAATGTAAAACAAGCATTGGTACGGGGGTACCAGAAAAGGGGCGAAGGTTTCCGAAAAATGCCATTTTTGACCTTTGGTGACCTTTTGGGGTCACAATAACATCGGTGTGACCCTAGGGTCACCAAAATCCATCAGTTTCCTTCTCTAATTAAGATAGTGCTAACAAAAAATGTTTCATGTAAATCGGTCAACACGTTCGGTTGTAATCGTGTCATGCACAGACAGACAGACAGCGATATACATAACTACAACACCTAAAATTTATATATTATAAAAACAAAAATGTGTTTGTATAAATGATTCATATACTTAAATTTCTTTGTTTTTTTTGTGTTATGCTGCTTCATAAAAATCATGATGTGTATGCATGCTCTGAAATGCTGCCTGGTTCAATACCATTTATGTATATACATTTATATTTTATTACATTGTACTGACCGCATTCTTTTTTGTGTACCAATTTAAATAAATAAATCACCTGCCGCGAATCAAGGCTCAAGCGGTCGGTGACTAGGGCTGCAGGGAGAGGATTTTTTTTTAGTGGTAGAAAAAAAAAATATTATATTGTATAATAGAAACTTGGCTGAAAGATGAAGAAATAAGTACATGTACATTTAATGACTATAAAATTGTAAGTGCTAATTGTAAGAAACAATGTAGTCGTGGAGGGACAGCTTTCATAGTTAAAAATGGAATATCAGCTAAAACAAGAAAAGATGTATGTAAATATATTATAAAAAAAAGACTTCGAGATAAGTTGTATTGAGTTGAAATTGTGTAATATCGTAGTTGTTTATTGACCGCCTTGTGGAGACTTGGAAGTGTTTCTAAACCAACTTGAACTTTGTTTATCAACCCTAACAATGACAAAGAAGATAACTAACAACTATAAAAATATAACACTTTGTGGGGACTTTAATATTAATTTTCAAGATGACTCTAACCAATGCAAAGTATTAGTAGAGCTATGGATGTTATACTTTAACAAAAATATTGATGACTTAACAAGATTGACCATAGTGCCATAGTGCTAGTTGCAATGACAACATATTTTGAACTATCATCATCATCATTTCAGCCGTAGGACGTCCACTGCTGGACATAGGCCTCCCTCATGGATTTCCAGTTGTTGCGGTTGGAAGCAATCTGCATCCACCGTCGACCTGCGGTCTTCACCAGGTCATCATCCCATCTTGTTGGTGGACGTCCTACGCTGCGCTTGCCGGTCCGTGGCCTCCACTCGAGAACTTTTCGGCCCCATCGGCCATCTGTTCTGCGAGCTACATGGCCTGCCCATTGCCACTTCAACGTGCTAATCCGTTTGGCTATGTCGGTGACCCGAGTTCTTCTACGTATCTCCTCATTTCTGATTCGATCGCGTAAAGAAACCCCGAGCATAGCCCTCTCCATAGCTCGTTGAGTGACTCTGAGCTTATTCATGAGGCCAATCGTGAATGACCACGTTTCGGTTCCATATGTCATCTCTGGTAACACACATTGATCGTAGACTTTCGTCTTAAGGCACTGAGGAATTTTGGACGAAAAAACGTTGCGTAGTTTCCCAAACGCTGCCCATCCGAGTTGGATTCGTCGATTGACCTCTTTCTCAAAGTTGGACCTACCTAACTGGACAGTTTGTCCTAGGTATACATACGCGTCGACAACTTCGAGAGCCGAGTTCTCAACCATAACTGGGGCAGGCACCACATGGACATTCGACATAACCTTCGTCTTGTCCATGTTCATTTTAAGGCCTACCCGTTGGGAGACTCGATTGAGGCCTTCGAGCATCGTGCCGAGTTCCTCCATCGACTTTGCCATGACCACAATATCGTCGGCAAACCGAAGGTGAGTCATGTATTCGCCGTTAATGTTGATGCCTAGTCCTTTCCATTCCAAGAGCTTGAAGGCATCTTCCAAAGCGGTCGTAAACAGTTTCGGAGAAATAACGTCTCCCTGCCTTACGCCTCTTTTTAAGGGAATATCCTTCGAACTCTGTTCCTGTACTCGGACTGACATAGTGGCGTTTCTATACAAAGACTTCAACCCTTCGATATACCGATAGTCAATTCGGCATCGTTGGAGAGAATCGAGCACCGCCCATGTTTCGATCGAATCGAAGGCTTTCTCATAGTCCACAAACGCGAGACATAGCGGCAAGTTATACTCTTCGGTCTTCTGTATCACTTGCCGCAGCGTATGAATGTGGTCTATGGTACTGTAGCCTTTTCGAAACCCGGCTTGTTCGGGACGCTGGAAGTCATCAAACCTGCGATCGAGACGATTTGCGATGATCCTTGAGAACAGCTTATAAACATGGCTCAAAAGCGAGATCGGTCTGTAGTTCTTAAGCAAGGTGTTGTCACCTTTCTTAAAGAACAGTACCACGACGCTTTTGTTCCATGTTTTTGGCGTAATACCTTCGAGCAAGACGGAGTTGAAGAGCTTCTGAAGGACTTTAAGTATCGGTGATCCACCCGCTTTCAGAAGCTCTGACGTGATTCCGTCCTCCCCCGGCGCCTTGTCGTTCTTAAGCTGTTTTAGGGCCATCCTGATCTCGTACAGGCTGATGTCCGGGATATCTTCGGTATAATGTCGGGTCAGCTTGGCTCTAGGGGGTATTTTGAACTATGGATGCCAGAAATTCAAAAGTCGTGATGGGAATACAATCCGATAACTTTGCTCAAATTTTAACACTCAATGCTGAACTGAAAGAAACTCTTAAAAAATATGAATCATATCTGATAAGGCAGTATATCATGCATATTTTCACTCCATAATGACTTAAGGAACACTGGCTTGGGGTAATTCATCAGATTGAAATAGAGTGTTTTTGTTACAGGGGCGAGCATTAACATTTATATTGCAAATTGTAATAGTTTTATAATGCCTATGATATATAGCATGATGTAAGATACGATTATGCAATAAATTGAGTGTTGACGTTCGAAATTTACCTTTACAGGAATTTAGTAGGAGAGTAAGAAAATTTTTATTTTTAAAATCTTATTATGTTATCAGCGAGGTTATGGCTGATAATTGGAATACATTATTTTGAATTGAATTGAATTTGGTGCGAGAGCGCAGTTCGGTGTTACGGATTCTATCCGTAACACCGAACTACGTAACATTAGATAGATATTTTTTATTATTATATAGAAAAACAGCCAGATCACCTCGAAGAAATATCTTCGTACGGAAATTTGTCTCGAGGCGGGAATTGAACCTGCAACCTCTCGTGTCGCAGGCGGATCTTCGCCCACTGCGCCACAGAGGTCAAAATATGGAAATTCCCGTGTTGATTTATAAACAAAACATGAAAATTGCACCATCCCACACAAGAGATAAACCGACTGGGCTGCTGTCATGCCTAGATTAAACGAGCCAATGTGGTGCAATTTCATTAAGCCACGACGGGAATGAGATTTCCTTTTCTGTGAAGGACTTAGGATTAGGCATTCTCAGGCTTGTAGTCGAATGAAGCTGTATGAATTCAACTTAGATGTTGTATTCCATATTTTTTTATTGTGTTTTACCAAGGCCGTGGGGTGCCGGAAGTAGAGTGTTGCTCCTTCTCTTATGCCCACGGAAACAAACAAGCGTTTATTTAAACGTAGCTACTAAAAATAATAAAATAAACATAGTCTTTTTTGAAACGTCGGGAATAAAATAAAGGTAATTACGCGATAAATACCCGATAATCCCATATTTTAATAAAATAAACATAGTGCCTGTAACTTGATCTGATTTAATATTTTTTTCAAACAATTTAAATACGAGTACCTGCTTAAATCCCGCGACAAGCTTTTTTATCACATAAATTGTGTAAAGACGTTGACAAACTTTAATGGAAAATGTTTATTTCATTGTTTTTAGTAGGTACATTTAAATAAAAGCTTATTTTGTTAAAAAGTTTTTTTTACTTTTATTTTATTTTAACTTTTTAGTTATCACTGGACTGTTGGTTTCTTGTCTGTTCATCTCATGCCCGCCGTGTTGTATTTAGAGTGACGTCATTTAATTTTTTGAGTTATTCTATATATTAAAATTATATTGTGCTCCTCAGTCCCTCGATTAAGGGCCTAAAAAATGTGTGCTTCTTTTAATCTGTGATCAATATGGTTTGGCATGACAGCCTTATTAGCAAGCTTCCTTCATTCGGCCTGCCTACTGGACTTAGTGTTTTGATTTCGGACTTTCTGCGGGATCGATCGATTCGGGTGGTTGTTGACGGCTCCTCGTCCGATCAAATGACAATCAATGCCGGTGTTCCCCAGGTTGTTCCAAATTCAGTGCTCTCTGCAACGCTATTCCTGCTGCATATCGACGATCTACTGAAGCCTGGTATCTTTGGATACGCAGACGACAGCACAGTTGTAGAGAGCTACACATTCAACGCACGAACCAGTGGACCACAGATCCAGTCACTCAGAGAGGCAATGGTAGAACGCTTGAATTTGTCTCTTAAGGTCGTTTCTGACTGGAGTGATGCCAATCTGGTCAAGTTTAATGCCACTAAGACCCAGGCGTGTCTGTATTCTGCCAAAAAAAAAACCGTTTGGACTGTCTCCCTCTTTCCAAAATGTGTCTGTACCGATGACTAATCGACTTGAAGTCCTTGGCGTTACCCTATCGTCGACTCTAAATTTTGGCTCCTACATTGAGTCAAAAGCGCAAGTTGCCGCTAAAAAACTTGGTATCCTCTCTAAGGTGCGTCGGTACTTCGTACCAGAACAACTACTATGCTTGTACAAAGCGCAGGTTAGATCATGTATCTATGATATAGTATGGAGTACTGTTGCTACCTTTGGGATGGCTCTGCCAAGTATCAACTTGAGGCTCTGGAGTCGATAGAGAGGGGTGAAAAACGAACCATAGGCAATTACACAACAAAAAGAATCCTAGACAAACACATTACTCGAGTCACGGTTACAACGCCCAGAACATAGACGTAAGGTGGCCAGCTTATCGGTATTTTATAGGATACATTTTGGAGAATGTGCTTTCGGGTTGCACAATTTAATCCCGCCAGCCCCTTTTTTTACCGTACATCCAGGGGAACCCGGCCAAGGCGCCATAGATACATAATAGAAATACCATACGTACCCACGCACGAAGCGCTTTGATTCCACATTTGTAATGCGTACTGCGAAGATCTGGTATTCGTTGCCGGAGTCAGTATTCCCCGAAACGTACCTAAAATTTGGGTATCTTAAAATCAAGGGTAAACAGGTACTTTCTAGGCATGCTTGTCCCATCCTAGACTATATCATTGCTTAACATCAGGCTAGATGTGGTCAAAAGCAAGTCTATATGAAATACAAAAAATGGTATTGCTCATGGATTAAAGTACAATGTCATTAAAACCGAAATGATGGTGTTCAGGTCTGGTAAAGGCCCAGAGCGGGAGCCAGAGGTGCGCATAGTAAGTACGCCAATAAATTTAGTCAAGCAATTTAAGTACCTTGGCCACCTGCTGACAGAGTCATCAAAGGATGATGCAGATATAGAGCGGGATAGGAGAGCTCTCGCCGTAGGCAACATGCTCGCACGCCGATTCACCAACTGCAGTACTGACGTGAAGAATACCCTATTTAAAGCATATTGTCTGGGTATGTTCTTTGCTCAGAAATCCTTCAGCACCATACGGGTTCAGTATAATAATGTATACCGGACCCTTATGAGGCTGCTACGATACTGCAGTGCGTCGACTATGTTTTCTGAGGCGAGAGTTCCTGACTTATTTGCAATAAGACGGACAAGAATAGCAGCTTTCTGGAATCGGCTAAGTCGCTTCAAAAATACTGTTCTGGGGGCATTGTCTGAACATTCAACGAATCCAATATAGAGGTACAAGCACTGGATTTGTGTTTACACAAAACCAAATAAAAAATAGGTATAGGTATATACGAGTATACATTGTATTACTTTTATTGTTTGTAATACGTTTTTATAGACACATTTGCTTTTGTATTTTGTGATATGGGCCATGTTGCCTGCAATAAAGTGATTTTATTTATTCTCAGCAAGCCTTTTCATATAATACCCATATTATAGGAGTACATTAAAAGAAGTAGTCCACCATGTTAGGTGTTCCGCCATGATGGATTCAGAGTGACGTCATTTCATTTTGTGAGTCATTCTCAGCAAGCCCTTTCATTTGATACCCGTATTATAAAAGTAAATTAAAAAATAAGTAGTCCGCCATCTTGGATGTTCCACCATGTTGGATTCAGAGTGACGTCATTTTGAGATATTCTCAGAAAGCCCTTTCATATTTTGATACCCATATTATAGGAATACATTAAAAATAAGTAGTCCGCCATCTCGGGTGTTCCGCCGTGTTGGATTCAGAGTGACGTCACATAGCTGACCATGCATTGTCATCCAAAAAAACAGGTATACAAAATTTTAGTATAATTGGCTTCAAAATTGAGTTGCAAGATTCTGCGAACAAACATAGTTACATACATACATATGTACATACATAAAAGGCAAGCTAAATAAAAGCTTGTAAAAAGCATTTGTTTTATTAAGCAATATAGGTATATTTACCTGGTATTTATCGCGTATATTATCTGTTGTGTGTCGCGTAAATTAACAGTCGAAAAGTTGAAATAATACGCAACTTTTTGTCTGTTATAACGCCGATATTAATAATGTGTTTTGATTGCGAAAGTTAAAAAAACCATTTTGTATTGTATTTATATTAGATACCGGGAATGTTCTCGTACTTTTTAAATTGGTGGAGGCACCAACTGTTGCACAGACTGTGCGCAGTCGTGCACTGTGCAGCACAGTGCACGACAAGACGCGAAGGGAAAGGGTCGCGTCCTGTCTTCACCCTGAAAAAGGCCCTCGATAAGGATCGAAACAGTTGGTACTTCCACCAATTTAACAAGTAGGTACGTGAACATTCCCTATATTTAATATGAATTTATTAATTCACTATAGTTATTATAATAAAATTTGTATTGTAGAGTACAAAGCACTGTCAATAGTAAGAATCCACCGCAGCAAAGGAGGCAGTGTCTTGCAACAATAAAAGCACAATTTCTAGGGAGAGACTCGCTTCTAGAATGCAAATTACCGATTTAAAGTTACAAGGATACTCTCATTTACAAACTTATTGCATATTTTTGCATATAAACTTGAAAATATTAGATTAAACTAGAGAATATGAACGTTTGTGAACGCGGAAACCGTTCGCGAATGTGGACAGAGTTTTTGTGAGGAAACTATTTTATGAATATTTCAGCTAGGAGGGTTATGGAGAACTGAAATGAGACGATGGTTTGGGAGTTCGAAAAGTTAATTTCTCCTAAAAATATTCCAGTAATAAACCAGAACCGTGGCTGTAGAATGTTACCCCTCCTCTCTTGCCTGTGGATGCAGTAAGAGCCTGCTATGGGATACCACCGGAAGATGGGTAGCAGCGTCTTTCCTTGTATCAACATCCCGTACTGCGCTCGCCCGTACTCCGCCTGCTAAGCTAGGTAAGTATGGCAACTACCCCCCATGTTTTTTGGTTTATTCACCAAAAAACATCAAAAAAGCTCCTTCACTCATTTACCAAATGCCTAAGTTTAATTTAAGTCCTTCATTTAGTACTTCATCTGTCTGTACTACCTTCGTCTTAAATATTCTGTTATAGGTATCGTATAATAATCATAATGAACAAATTTATAGTTTATGTTCAAGTCAAGAACTTTTTAATTTGACATAACAAAAAACAAATTAATTCATTTGTATTTGTAGATTAAACCCGAATAAACCCATTAAAAACTCCTTCACCAAAAGCCTAAGTTTCATTTAAGTGCTTCATCTGCCTGTACTACCTTCGCCACAACTCATACGCTTTCAGAGACAGTGTAAAAGCATCACACGGTTTTAAGGCGATTAAAAATACACACTACATTACGTTGCGGAGTCGGTGGGGGGCGCTTATCGCCGCTTTCCGCCAGAGCGCGTGCAGTTACCGCGGTAATTATTTTAGATCTTTTAGACATTCCTTGGGAGTATTTGTTTTTGGAACTAAGAATATCTGACTAAAATGTTTAGAAGCGTTTGAAATGGATTTATCGGAGAACGCTGGTTCCAGCAGACGTTTGACTTAATACCATTTCAAAGACTTATGAATGGAACTATTCATTTGTATTAAAGTTAAATAAAGTAATAAACACAAAATATATTTAACTTTAACATAATCCTTATTAATAATACATAGATATTATAAACGGGTATTTATTACGTTATTTAACTTTATTATTGTTGTCGAAACGTCGGGCAATAAAGGAAAATATCACGATAAATACCCGGTTTTATAGTGTTAATAATGAGTCGTGATCACGAAAGTTTAAAAAAAAAATTCACCCATATTTTTGTTTAAATCTTCTTTAGTACATGTAAATTATTAGTAGATGCATTGAAACTGGAACAGTACGTACTTTCCAGTTGTACCAGGAGGTAAACGTTGGTGACGTCACAGTTTATAAATATTGCAGCCATCATCGTTGAACAAAATGTATTTTGTAAGTATTATCTGTGGTTTTATGTTTATTGTTCCAAAATAAAAACATAATAAAATTGTTTTTTTATATGGTTATGAAAAATGGTAATACATTATATTGCCAGAAAAAAATTTATATTATGGACTCACATATAACATTTTATTTTCACACTTTTTTTAATATACATAATAATAGGCTGAAAGACGAGCAAACGGGCCACCTGATGGAAAGTGGTCACCGTCGCCCATGCACATCTGCATCACTAAAGACGAGGCGCTGGCGTAATAAAATCCAAGCTTACTTGGTTTAATGAGACAAGCGTGTCTCTTGAGTAAAAAGAAAAAAGGAAAAAAGAGTCCTAATTAGAACTAGTATCTTGACGTAGCAGAAATATATATTTCCTTTGCCAATAAGAGCGAGTCTCATTTCATTAGATAGCCCGTCTATTACCTACTATATCATATCCTTAAGGAAACTGTCGCCCTTTCCGCAATCATTATTTTTTGTCACTTCTTTATTCGTCTGGGAAAATGCGTGAAAGTTTAGCCTTTCTAATCAAAAGATGTTATCCGACTAATTTTTTGTTTGATGGTGATTGTATATTGTGATACTTAGATTAGTCTTAGTGCTTTTTATATGTATTAAATAAAATAGTTAAATTAAATAGTTCTTTTCATCTATTTTATCACACCTCCATCCCACACTCATCATCTGACTTCAATGATAGATCCCTCGATTTTCCTGGGATTACACCATCAGCTCCTGCCCTAACTGCACATTTTTGAATAAAATAGAATTTTTAAAACTGTTTCACAATATAATCGTCTGTATTTTTTTATACATTCGATTATAGAACGTCCTCCTTTTTTTAAATCTTTATTTATATAAGAGAGTTTTATCAAAATAATCATGTCACTCTCATAATTAACAATTAAATTTACGATCTACGCTTTAAACCTAACTTAACTAATTTATCATTCATTTCGGCGTCATCTGATAGAGCATTTAATAAAATCTTATTACATTTACCAAATTCTTGTAAATCGATGCCTGATCGTAATAATAATTCTATTCGCTCGACTTCATTCCGGACACACTCCACTAAAATATGATAGACGTCTTCCAATACGCCTCCCTCTTCACAATTAGGTGAGCTAACTTTACCCATAAAAAAACCAAATTTGTTGAGTGGAATGTGCCCGGACCAAAGCCGCAAAGCAATCACAATTTCAGATCCAGCAAACCACGGCGATCGCGTCAATGTCTGTTGTATAGTGCAGTACCAAATGCCCTTAGTCAGTATCCTCTCGTCAAAGTACTCGTTCCACATTTCTGTACACTTATCTCTGACCGAGTGCAAATAATCCGTGAACAATGGTAGACAATCAAGAGGAATTCCATCAGCAAACGCATTAGCTAAATGATCGGCTTCTTCATTCCCGGGTATACCGATGTGAGATGGGACCCATTGTATTTTTACTCAAAATGTATTTTTATTCAAAATGCTATAGGCAATCGGTGGCCTCGAACAGTCGATGTGCACCGAGCCAAATGCAAAACAGCACTTTTGGAATCAGTCAAGATAACAAATTTACCGGTGCTGAAAGATTTCACATAAGAAATAGCTTCTGCTATGGCGATAAGCTCGATGTCTTTAAGGTAAATATTAACATTTATACTTAACTGAACAGAACATTGCGTTTGAATGTCGTACATCGCCAAACCACCACATCCATTTTCTCGGTCCTTTGAACCATCGGTGCAAGTTTAGTAAAAATCAGACTAGTTACTACATAAATAATCCATACAAGTCTTATTTAAATCATCTGTACTGTAGTAATGTTTTGGTTGGGAAATCGCATCAATATTGGTACTACAACAGAAAACAAATCCACATTGCTAACCCAAGTATCGAGCGAAAACATCTCTAATTGTGTACTAGAATGGATAGATACATCTTAAAACTGAGCAATTAAAACTAACAAAGGTTTACTTCTACGTCTCCAAAATGCGTTTTTACAAAAAGTGGATAAAAACTATAAAATTTTAATAATTTTGCTATCTAATAACATAAATCTAATAAACTTTTGAGCCAAAATTTACCTGCTACATATACTATACGTACTCCTAATGGTTGCAAAAATAATTCATTTTCCATTACGTGTATTGCAGTACTTTTAATGAATCCTCCAATGACACGCATACATTGATTTTGAATTTTGTCAAGTTTAGCTAGATGTGTCTTACAACTATTCCCAAACAAAGGGTTTGCGTAATCTAGCCTACTGCGACCCTTAAACCATTTCATTTTGCGCCACATTTCGCTATGTGAAATTGTGGTATTCAATGAGGAACAAAAGTCATGCCACGATTTACCTGGAGCGTTTCTTATTAATAATTTCTGTGTAACAAAATAATCTTCGACATATAAATAAAACGTGAGTACATAATCCCCGGTTTTAAAAATGAATAGTATAAGGCATCGTCCTAATAGAACGCGACTAAGCGATCAACGCAAGATCGCGCGATTTTCAATCGTACAAATCCGCGATCAAACATACTGATATGGAATAGGTGTCCTAACCGGCATTCGCGCGATGCGGACGCGCGACTAGAATGTATGATCGCGACCACACGATGGTCGCATCGCTTACTCGCGCGATAATCGCGTAGTCGCGTTCTATTAGGACGATGCCTAATACTATTAATTTATAAAAACGGGTTGTTTCTCACTATTACTCACGTTAATTTTGAAAGTGAAATTATGAACAATATTGATATTTACAACAAAACAATATATTCAAAAGAATAGTTAGTACGGCGCCGATGACCGAACAACTCATGTGTAAAATAATCGTTTGGCAGCTTCTGTGTCTCTAATACAAGAAACACTGGGATTATATTCTAATCTCGTAGAAACAAGGCAAATATAAAACTACATATTTAACCAAAGCCCTGGGTTCCGTGGAGTCCGGCAGTAGAATGTTGCCCCTCTTTTCGTCGTAAGAACCTGCTAAGGAATACCTACCTCTGGGATATGGGCAGCAGCGTTTTTCCGTGTGACATGACGACCTGTGGCACAGCGGGTTCGGTTCCCTCCAGTCCAATGTCTGTATGATCAGCTGATATTTGTTTAGGGTTTACTGGAAATTTCCTATGTACATATATGTATTAAAAAATATCTATGTACATACGTTGTATAATTTAAAAGTATATCAGTCATTTAGTACCCATAACACAAGCTCTGCCTAGCTAGGGGCTAGATGAATCTGTATGTCCCATACATTACCCGTATAATTCAAAAAAATATATTAATTTAATTATTAACATCCAGTACTGTATGGCAACAACAATCTCACGATCAGTACAAAGATCCTTAAGGGAGGCCTTCGTCCAATAGTGGACATCCTAAGGTAGATAATGATAGGTAGATAGATAAAGCGTCACCAACATATTCATACAACATTAACACAACAATATTATAACACAAATTAAAATAAAATATGAAATACACTGACAGGTCACAGAGAAATAGATAAGTAGGTAATACAAACACAGGTAAAAGTAAAAAGTAAAGTAAAAATTTATTTATTAGATATAAGAGACATTTTGCTTATTATAACCTTACCTTACGAACTACGAAAAAATTAATAAATCGAATAAATCAACCTTAATTAAGAGTAAGGTAAGTGGATTAGTCACCTTTGCTTTGGAAAATAAACTAAGGATACTTAATAGTTTTTACAAAAAAAGAAAAACGAAGAAGTGGACATGGATTTCCCCTAACGGACTTTGTAAGAACGAAATAGACTTTATTATGTCTAACAATGATAAAATAATTCAAGATATATCAGTCATACACAATCTGAACTTTAATTCAGACCATAAAATGGTCCGCGCGATTAACAGGCGCACCTATAAAAAGAAAGAGAAGATTTCAAAATGATAGTTCAGCCATTGTATGCACCGGAAATAGCGACCATCTCATGATTAACTTACATGCATTAATAGGAAAGAATAAAGAAAAATCCGTACCATTTCAAACAAAGTATGATAATATTATAAAACTTTTAAAAACAGAAACTAAAAAAGTAAACACAGAGCAAAAATATAATATCTTATGAAACACAACAGCTGCTCCAAGAAAGAAAAGAACTAATACAAATGAGAGACAACAAACTTAATCGTCCTAAAATATCAGAACTCAGTAAAATGATAAGCGAAAATATAAGAAAGGATAAAAAAGTAAGAAGACAATATACACTGAAAAAACATATCGAAAGAACCGGTGGAATAAAAAAGGCTATTAAGGAATTAAACGTAAAAAAAAGATTGGATGCTCAAGATAAAAACTACAAACGGGAACTATACAAGTAAAAGACCAGAAATGCTAAAGATAGCTACAGACTACTATCGCAACCTCTATCAGAGAACTCAAAAGAAGATATAAAAGAAAGAAGCACAATAGATTCGGAGCCAATACCAAAAATATTAACGGATGAAACGATAAGAGCAATAAGTACACAAAAGAGAGACAAGACACCTGGAACTGATCAAATAACAAATGAACTACTAAAATCTACTGCACCGGTGATCGCTCCTATATTAACAGAATTATTTAACGACATTATAGAGACTGAAAATATCCCTGCTGACTGGACTAAATCAACAATTGTATTGCTGCATAAGAAAGGAGATAAAGGGGAAATAGGAAACTATCGTCCAATCAGCCTGATGTCCAACATCTATAAAGTATTTTCTAAAATCATTTTATAACGAATCACGATTGCACTTGACGAAAACCAACCGAAAGAACAGGCTGGTTTTCGAAGTAAATATTCAACCATAGATCACATTCATGTTCTAAGACAAATCTTGGAGAAATACAAAGAATACAATAAAACCTACTATCTGGGATTCGTTGATTATAATAAAGCCTTCGACTCATTAGAGCACGAATACATCTGGAAAGCACTACATACGCAGGGAATACAAGGAAAGTATATACAAATATTAAAGAATATATATTCGAAAAGCACAGCCCAAGTCAGACTGGAAACAATGGGAGAGGAATTTTCTATTGAGAGAGGTGTCCGGCAAGGTGACCCTATTGCACCAAAGTTGTTTTCAGCTGCTTTAGAGATAATATTCAGGAAATTGGAATGGCACAAAGATGGACTAAACATAAATGGCGAAAACCTAAATGATTTACGATTTGCTGATGATTTGATTCTATTTTCCGAGTGCCCAAGAAATCTCGAGCAAATGCTTCAACATTTGTCCGACCAAAGCACGAAAGCAGGACTCTCAATGAACACGGCTAAGACGAAAATTATGACAAATGCTACAAAGTCGTATAGTATCACGGTAAATACAGAGGTAATAGAATACGTCGAAGAATATGTATATCTAGGACAGTTAATAGCCGTAAGTGATACTATGCATAAAGAAATCGACAGAAGGGTAGCCAATACTTGGAAGAAATGTTGGTCTCTCAGCGAAATAATGAAAAACAAAGAAATGCCAATGAGAGAAAAAAGAAAAGTATTCAATACATGCATTTTGCCATGTTTAACGTATGGTAGCCAAACTTGGGCACTAACAGAAAAGCAGATGAATAAAATAAATGTATGCCAAAGTTCAATAGAGAGAAGTGTAATAGGAGTCAAACGAAAGGACAAAATTAGACTTAGTAAAATAAAATTTGTAACTAAATTTAAAAACGCAAAAAAAGTATGCAAAAGACTAAAATGGCAATGGGCAGGACATATGTTAAGAGAAAAGAACGATAAATGGACTAAAATAATAACTGAATGGTACCCTAGGGATGGGAAAAGAAGTAAAGGACGACAAACGAAACGATGGGAAGATGACCTAAGAGGAGTTGCTGGTCCAGAATGGATGAGAATAGCGAGTGACAGAGAGAGATGGAAGTCTTTAGAGGAGGCCTTTGTCGAAAGACAAGCTGTTGTTACGAAACGACACCAATAGTCAGAGATAATATCATCATCATCATCATTTCAGCCATAGGACGTCCACTGCTGGACATAGGCCTCCCTCATGGATTTCCAGTTATTGCGGTTGGAAGCGATCTGCATCCACCGTCGACCTGCGGTCTTCACCAGGTCATCATCCCATCTTGTTGGTGGACGTCCTACGCTGCGCTTGCCGGTCCGTGGCCTCCACTCGAGAACTTTTCGGCCCCATCGGCCATCTGTTCTGCGAGCTACATGGCCTGCCCATTGCCACTTCAACGTGCTAATCCGTTTGGCTATGTCGGTGACCCGAGTTCTTCTACGTATCTCCTCATTTATGATTCGATCGCGTAAAGAAACCCCGAGCATAGCCCTCTCCATAGCTCGTTGAGCGACTCTGAGCTTATTCATGAGGCCAATCGTGAATGACCACGTTTCGGTTCCATATGTCATCACTGGTAACACACATTGATCGTAGACTTTCGTCTTAAGGCACTGAGGAATTTTGGACGAAAAAACGTTGTGTAGTTTCCCAAACGCTGCCCATCCGAGTTGGATTCGTCGATTGACCTCTTTCTCAAAGTTGGACCTACCTAACTGGACAGTTTGTCCTAGGTATACATACGCGTCGACAACTTCGAGAGCCGAGTTCTCAACCATAACTGGGGCAGGCACCACATGGACATTCGACATAACCTTCGTCTTGTCCATGTTCATTTTAAGGCCTACCCGTTGGGAGACTTGATTGAGGCCTTCGAGCATCGTGCCGAGTTCCTCCATCGACTTTGCCATGACCACAATATCGTCGGCAAACCGAAGGTGAGTCGTGTATTCGCCGTTAATGTTGATGCCTAGTCCTTTCCATTCCAAGAGCTTGAAGGCATCTTCCAAAGCGGTCGTAAACAGTTTCGGAGAAATAACGTCTCCCTGTCTTACGCCTCTTTTTAAGGGAATATCCTTCGAACTCTGTTCCTGTACTCGGACTGACATAGTGGCGTTTCTATACAAAGACTTCAACACTTCGATATACCGATAGTCAATTCGGCATCGTTGGAGAGACTCGAGCACCGCCCATGTTTCGATCGAATCGAAGGCTTTCTCATAGTCCACAAACGCGAGACATAGCGGCAAGTTATACTCTTCGGTCTTCTGTATCACTTGCCGCAGCGTATGAATGTGGTCTATGGTACTGTAGCCTTTTCGAAACCCGGCTTGTTCGGGACGCTGGAAGTCATCAAACCTGCGATCGAGACGATTTGCGATGATCCTTGAGAACAGCTTATAAACATGGCTCAAAAGCGAGATCGGTCTGTAGTTCTTAAGCAAGGTGTTGTCACCTTTCTTAAAGAACAATACCACGACACTTTTGTTCCATGTTTTTGGCGTAATACCTTCGAGCAAGACGGAGTTGAAGAGCTTCTGAAGGACTTTAAGTATCGGTGATCCACCCGCTTTTAGAAGCTCTGAAGTGATTCCGTCCTCCCCCGGCGCCTTGTTGTTCTTAAGCTGTTTTAGGGCCATCCTGATCTCGTACAGGCTGATGTCCGGGATATCTTCGGTATAATGTCGGGTCAGCTTGGCTCTAGGGTCTTCTGCCACACTGCAAACAGGTTTAGTGACCGAATCGTAGAGCTGTCCATAGAAACTTTCGACTTCCCTTAACACATCGGCTTTACTTGACGCTATGCTGCCATCTTCCCTCTTCAGCTTCGTCATCTGGCTTTGCCCAATAGACATATCTCTCGCGAACACTTTGGAGCCTTTGTACCGCTCTATCGTATCTTTAATACGAGCTGTATTAAAGGTAAGAATATCGTGCCGCAAGGATTTCCAAACTTGTCTATTGAGCTGCCTATGTGAGTTAGCATCATCGGGAGACTGCAGTCGTAATGAGCGTCGTTCAGCCATGAGGTTAAGAGTGTCATCAGAGAGTTTCTGAGGTCTATTTGTACGGGGCGTCTTAAAGAACTGAGACCCCACCGTATGGACAGTTTCTACGAACCTGTTATTGATCTCGTCCACTGATGCATGTTCTTCGAGACCCAGACAATCAAAGCGATTTGAATATTCGAGTTGAAAGCTCTCGAGGTTTTGGATATGTGCGCGAGTGGGTCGGAGCGTAGATTTCATCAGACGGGACCTTTCAAGTCTAACGTTCATATTCAATGTGCCTCTAACGATTCGGTGATCACTTCCGGTTTTCACCCTGTGAATCACAGTGACATCATTGAATACCCGTTTCTTGTTGGTCAAGATGAAATCAATCTCATTTCTCGTGGAACCATCGGGGCTCATCCAGGTCCATTTCCTGTGAGGCGGCTTCTGGAAGAAAGAATTCATCATAAAGAGTCCTTCTTTCTCCAGAAAATCGGCCAGCCTCTGTCCCCTGGGGTTCCGTTGCCCATACCCAAATTGCCCCACTCTCAACTCATCATCGCTTCTCTTGCCTAACTTTGCATTGAAGTCCCCCATAACAACAGTGAAGTGGGTTTTGTTTGTATGTATGGCCCTACTAATGTCCTCATACATAGACTCTACTTCTTCATCTGGGTGTGACGAGGTCGGCGCATATACCTGAACGACCTTAAGCGAATATCCTTTAGATATTCTGAGTGTTAGGTATGCGACCCTGCTCGACACACTGTCGATGGTGACAATGTTGTTAACGAGTGACTTGTGAACGAGAAACCCGACACCACCTTGGGACTGTTGGTCGCCCTCCCGGTAGTAGAGTAGATTACCGGACTTAAGGGATATCGTGTCCTCGCCCTCTCTACGGACTTCTGATAATCCTAAAATGTCCCAGTGTAGCCTACTCATTTCTTCTTCCAGCTCAGCAATCTTTTCGTCTGTCCTCAAAGTGCGGATGTTGTGTGTTACCAGGGCCAGTGGTCGTCGTTGGGGTTGGTAGCCGTCCGTCTCCCGAGGATTCTTAGCACCCCTAGCCCCGCCGTTACCGTGGCCGCTACCGTAGCCACGACTAGCGGGGCTGCCGGGGACTCGGGGCCTGGTCCTTGTTTTTACAATCATAAGGGGTTGTTGCCATACTCGCCACGCTTGGCAGGCGGGTTGGCGAGCGCATTATAGGGTGTTGAAGACGCGGAAGACGCTGCTGCCCGTCTTCCCAAGGCATCCCTTAGCAGATTCTTACTGCATCCACGGGCAAGAGAGGAGGGGCAACATTCTACAGCCGGCACCCCACGGCAGAGATAATATATTTAATTGAAAACATTGTTAAACAGCAATAAAGGCTTATTTTATTTTATTTTATTTTATAAGTGGTTTTCTACCCTCCACACTAGAATTCCCTGTGTTGTGGAGGGCTAATCTCTTCTAGTGCTAAGATTGTGTGTGTGCGTGCATAATGAAAAAACATTTTTTCTAAGGTTGTAAGGTAAAAAAAAAAATATTCAATAAAAGTATTAATATGATGATGATGATAAGCACTAAAGATTTGCAATATAGGAACACAACGGTCTAGGCTTTCTCCTAAACCGTTTATCCTAACAAGATCCTATCTGTGTTTAAAATAAAAGCGAATACGTAACATGTCCGCTTCAGCACCGATTAAGTGCTAAAAAGCACTTTATGCTAGAGCACTTAGAGACCAAATTAAGTGTATGGAAAACTTGGCAACTGCTTTGAAGATCGCGATGGCCTAAGTGGGATAGTATGGCGATTTCTGTGTGAGTATTGTGAAGATGGGTGCCGGCAGTATAATGTTGCCTTCCCTCTTTTCGTTTATCATTAAAAATAACTATGTAAGATATAACTTAATAGTTATTAATTTATTTTTATATAGTTAAAAAAAATTGTGTAATTATATCTAAATATGTAAGGGGAGCCCGATGCAAGACATTGTGACCCCATTATACAGGCTTTATGTCTTAGTATGGGGAACAATAAGCCGTGGGACGCCGGCAGTAGAATGTTGCCCCTCCTCTCATGCCCGTGGATGCAGTAAGAGCCTGCTAAGGGATACTTCCGAAAGATGGGCAGCAGCGTCTTTCCATATATCAACATCCCATACTGCGCTCACCAACCAGCCTGCCAAGCATGGTGAGTATGGCAATTGTTAAATGATGACTATAACGACCGAGTTAGGTTCTTCTTTTCGCTTCTTTTCCTAACTCGCGTGTCATCTGAAGTGAACAGATTCAATTATGTGCTTTATTCTATTTATTTGTGTTGTTTTACTTTGTAAGTTGTGACGCGTCAATAAGGTCCATGCGGCCGCACTGAATAAAGTATTTTTTGAATTTGAATTTGAATTACCAGTCATGGAGATATGTGTCTGAGGGAGGCCTGTGTTCATCAGTGGACGTTTTACGGCGATGATGACGCACTAAAATTTTGTTCGAATAGACGCTTGAGTGACAAACCGAACCCCAAATTTAGGGACAATTTTTCAATCTTCAGATTAACGGTCAGATATTGTCTGTCAACCTCTGTAACATTCATCAATACCGTATTGTTGTCTCTTTTCTTTGAACATAGTCTGGCCGTATTAAAATATTTGGTCAGACAGTTATTCGTGGAAAAGATTATAATTTATTGAAAAATCCATAAGAAGGTACATAACAGACTAATAAACAATCTTATGACTTTATTCGTTGGATACATAAGTCTTCGACATTATTAATGTGATGATTGAAAAATCGGCCCTTAGTGCGAAAAACGACGAATAGAGTAACTCGCTCCAGTTCCCCACATAGCCCAACACTGGCAGATTCGCTCACGCGAGCGCCTCCGCTCACAATCCATTAGACGCGACACCGACGCCTCACCTAAAACGATTTTGCGACTTCACAAAAATAGTGGAGCTTTGTCGACATATTAACCGACGGATGCACTCGGCTTAAAGTCCGAGACTTTGTTTGCTTCGCTTGTTCGCCCGCTGAACCGTGAAACGTTATTTGAATATGCTCTGAATTTCTGAAGTCTTTTATATTTCATAATGTCGTAGAACGTCCACTGGGACAGGCCTCCCCTGTGGACCTCCAAGTATTGGGGCTGGAAGCGGCCTGCATCCAACGTTGGGCTGCAGTCCTTACCAGATCGTCCGCTCATCTAGTTGGTGGACGTCCTACGCTGAGCTTGCCGGTCCGTGGGCTCCATTCGAGAACCTTTTGGCGCCAACGGCCATCTCTTCTTCGAGCTGCACGGGTATACTGTATAGATGTATCGTGGTTTGACATAATTTAATAAATGCAACTATATTTTTTATCACCAATGCTTAGATTCGTCACTATATTAATTATGCAATACACTATTTAATAATTATTATTGTATTAATATTAAATGCAAATGTTTTCTTTGTGTTTTAAAATGTATTGTGTGCTCTTTAGTAAATAAATGAATGTCTATGTCTATGTCCATGTATTATTTTTTCAGGCAATACTCTGTTTATATTTTCGAATATGTTTATCTTAGGTACCCTCAGTACCTTCCTTGTTAACTACTGAGTTGAGTTATGCGTTCAATTATATGCATGTTGTGGCCGCGTATAGTTGGGGGCGCACTAGCCATAAGTACCCATTTTTTATATTATGTATAATTTATGAGTGTCTCTTGTTTATGTGTATCTGTCGTAGATGATTTATACAGCGTCAGCAACTGGTTTCATGCTGTAGGTACGGGACGCTGCAGTGCCTGGGACATTGTTAGATGGATAAGACTCGCCAGTAGATACATAGATAGATAGATAACTCTTTATTATACTTAATACTAACACAAAAATAATATAACATAGAAAGAAACTTACAAAACTAAAAGTAGAAGTACAATGGGCGGCCTTATCACTATAAGAGATCTCTTCCAGGCAACCTTAGGATGGATAAAATCGACAAGAACGAAAAAGGCACGGTGTCGTCATAAATATTTAACTTAAGTACTTAATAAATATATAAGTATGTTCCTATATTCAGCGACTATACATACATAAATATACTATACTATAGTACCTATACCATCAGCAAAACGATCTACATAAAAGGAAAATTAATTAGATTTTGTACAGGTAATGAATCCCTGGAACAACTATAACCTTATAAATATAATACTCATACAAACTAACAAACTGGTAAAACAAAATTGGGACGGGATAGATAACATTACAGTAAACTAACACAAAGAAATTTTATGCACATGGTCACTTAGCACACAACTGATATTGAAGTGAATTTTTTTTACAGAATTGAATTTTCTGTAAAAAAAATTCACTTCAATATCAGTTGTGTGCTAAGTGACCATGTGCATAAAATTTCTTTGTATATTTGTATCATGTACATATGTACTTATTTTTGAGACGGGTCATCGTTGAACATATCAGTGTATCTTCTGCCACAATTTCGTCAACAGGGCATTAACGTGCCCAAAGTGCTCTCGTACCTTCTCTCTTATAATTCGGTACTCGAGTCTCCACAGAGCACATGAAAGGGTAGAAAACCAAACCCTCTTATGAGACTTTCTCTCTGAATGCACAGTCGCCATGGGCGAAATCGGATAGGAAGCATCATTATAAATTTTTGAATTATTCAACAAATAAATCCGACATTTCTTATTGATGATAAAATCCTTGACTTGGTTCTGTAATAACCAAACCGCTAATGTAAGAATATATATGACATTTTATTTTTTCGGTATAACATTATCATCCTATCATCAGAATTGGGTACAAAAACATGCAAACATTATAAAGGACAACCAAAAACGCCTTAACCTTAAATTAAGGTTGTCCGTCTACTTTGAATAGTGTTGAATAGTGTCTACTGGAAGCATGTTACTATGCTTCCAGTAGACACTATTCACAATTTTAGCTGTAAAACGTCCACTACTGAACATAGGCCTCCCTCATGATCTCCATGAGGGGCAGTTGCCATACTCACTACGCTTGGCAGGCGGGCTGGCAAGCGCAGTACGGAATGTTGATATACGGAAAGACGCTGCCACCAATCTTCCGGAATCATTCCTTAGCAGGCTCTTACTGCATCCACGGGCATGAGATGAGTAACATTGTACTACCGGCACCCCATGGCTTAGACACGACTTAGACTCTATACAATAATTGTATAAAGTCTAAGTTTATTCAATTCCTAAAGGATTCTTTTATCAGAACCGAGTTTTGGAAAAAATGGTACCTTAACGAAAGTGTTTCTATTTGAACTCAAAAAAATATTTTCCAAATAAGTTCATAAAGTTCCGAGGAAGATAAGATAAATAAGAAAATAATAGTAGAATATAATTTTTACAAATGTATTCAATCAATCTGGTCTCCATTATACAAGTTTTGCTTAGTTTGGGACTAGATGTTTGTGTGTTGAACTGCTAATCTGACAAACTGCTAATCTGATATTTCGCTAATCTGACTTTGTGACATTCTGGTATAAAGCGTCCAAACGGTTGTGTCTAGTACTACCATAACATGATGTTTGACTGAGGTACAATTGATGAGCTGTTAGGTATGTTATGAACTGCGCCATTATGTCGACTCGTCTACCAAAATTAATATCATTCACACTAAGAGCTTACACTCAAAGTAATGAAACAATAAATTTATATTATGTCATAGTTCAGTCGCACCGAAGTCGCAAAAGAAGTGAAACTTATTAACCACAAACATAAAACACTCATGGAAATACCGTATCAAAAATTAATCAATTTAAATGTTGTAATTACCTAAGTGAAAAAAACACACTATAAAAATATACAAATTATAAAAATATACACTATAAAAATTACAAACTATGAAAACTCATAATAGTTGTACAAACTTTCCATTCTTTGACAGCACTCAATTGCATTTTGAAAGTAATTCTGGCTTAAGCTATGTGTCTGGTAAGAAAAATCAGTTAATAATAGACCCAATTTTGTTAAAAAATATTGCAATCTACGCCATATTTTCTGCCCTTTTTTTCTTTATACTCGTAGTTACTTCGCTGTTAGAAGAAAAAGTCACAAATCAAACTTAACATTCAATAATACTGTCCAACTGTGGTTTAGTTTTGGGTTCATATAATATGTGTTTGATTTTTGCTTGGAGTACAAGTTTCGATTTGAGAGATTGAACCATTTTGTTTTTTTACACTAAAATCGACTCGCTGCTTGGGATTCCCGATCTCACCCCACTCAACCATTAAGAAAATTTTCGCTTTCGCCACTATCTATTGGATTTTGACTTCCGCGTGGGATTATTTTTCTTGGTTCTATGAGTACGGTTGGGTACCACCTACATTATACTGCCCGAAAGACATTACATGTTTATAAACACGATGACTGTTCTGATGAGTATAGAGTGGTGACAATTTTAAACGATTATTATACTATGACTCAGTTCACTGGAGTTTTAAGCGACTATAAATTGGAACGAGGTGCAAAGGAAGTTTTGCAGTTGAATCGATTGAAGAACGTTACATCGGGAAACTCTAAGATATTGTTTCTTAGTAAGAGTTATTTGCTTTTGGTCGAGCAGGTGGCTTACGTCAACAAAGCATTTGGTGTTCGAGTAAGTAATCTCATTTTATACAACTAGTTGTCTTTATAGCACCTGGTTCTTGTTTGTGTTGTGACTGGGCAATTTGTGATGTTTTTAGAAGACTGAATTTAATAAAGAACTTAGGTACTCGTATATTATTGACAGCATCTTTGCTTTAGAAACTAGTTTGTTAACAGAATAATCGTAATAATAACATAAAGACATACTTGTTATAGCCCCCAAACTAACTACAAATCTTGTCGTTTATTTCTTCCCAAAAAAAAATTGTAACATAATCCCATATTGAACCTGTATTGACCTCGCTACCCACTGAGCATACGCGCGCGCACGGAACTATTCTAATCCTTTTCTTCGATCTCAGCAGCGTATATAGAATACGTCTGTCGAGTTCGGCCCTTTGCCGAACGCGACCGCGAGTGTTGTGTGGAGTGAAGTGCGTGGAGTACTATGGAGCAGAAGGACGTTGGCAGAAGACGGGATCCCCCAGACCCCGCCCGTCTGCCAAAAGTTCGCGCGTCGGAGTGCGACCCCCGGCTACTTTCTGATGCACCTAGGACCCAGCGGCGACTGAAAATGTCAATTTCGTTAAAGTCTTGTCGCTGAATAGGCGTGAGGACACAGTACTTAGTAAACCCATCCGCGACTAACATAACGTGCTTGAAGCCTTTCGATTCGGGTAATGGTCCCAGCGCATCCATATGAAGTGTATCGAACGGCACGTCGGGCTTTGTCCAAAAAGATATGGGTTGAAGTGGAGCTCGAGGAACTCTCTTGTGTGCAATACATGTAATACAGTGACCTATATATGTACATCTTAACGAAAGCTCTTATACCGGGGAACCAAAAATGTCTTAGAATTACATAAATCTAGCGTCTTGTCACTACCGATATAACAATGTTCATCGTGGAATATGCGGAGAAGGCTCAAGCGTTGTCCTTTCATATTATAGGAGTAGATTAAATGTAAGTAGTCCGCCATCTTGGGTGTTCCGCCATGTTGGATTCAGAGTGACGTCACATAGCTCACCATGCATTGTCATCCAAAGTTAACATGTATACAAAATTTCAGCTCAATCGGTTGAAGATATCTGCTTCAAAATTGAGTTGCAAGATTCCGCGAACAAACATAGTTACATACATACAATACATACAGGGCAAGCTAAATAAAAGCTTGTAAAAAGAGCATTTTGTTACTGATTCGACGTTAGCTGTGGAAGAGATAAAAGGTTGCGGGTTTGATCATCACCACGTAACTAATGTTTGTATGTTGTGTAAATATTTGTTCTACTTTTCTGTAGGTTTTCCCTCTAATGAATCAGAACCCGAAAGATGGGATGCAGCGTCTTTCTGTGTATCAAATTCCCATACTACGCTCGTCAACCCGCCTGCTAAGTCACTTCACACTGTTGGACATAGGCCTCCCTCATGGACCTCAAAGTATTGCCGACGGAATACTTTGAGGTACTTTGAGGTACGACCCGCATTCCTTATCAGGTCATCCGATCATCTTGTTGATGGACGTAATACGCTTTGCTTGCCGAGAACTCCACTCGAGAGCTATTCGACCCCATCGGCCATATGGTTTTCGGGTACTGCCGATTGGCACTTCAGCGTGTTAATCCGTTTGGCTATGTTTGTAACCCGAGTTAATCTACGTACCTCCTCATTCTGATTCAAAAATGATGATCTCATATTGATGAGCCAGTGGGCAGAAGCTTTTATGCGGCAAGACAAACCAAGGGTGAAATTGCTCAGATTCGTCATTTCAGCCGTAAAAGGTCCACTACTGAACACAGGTCCCCTTTTGGATCTCCATGAAGGGTTGTTGCCATACTTATCACGCTTGGCAGGCGGGTTGGCGAGCACCGTTCGGGATGTTGATACACAGACAGAGGCTGCTGCCTATCTTCCGGAGGTATCCCTTAGCAGGCCCTTACTGTATCCTGATATGGTAGTAATCGTGTGTGTCAAATATAATTACTTACTTCGAGGACCTTCATGATGCAGTTGGTTTAATACCGGCTGAGACGAGGATGTGGGTTCGATTCCCGTCGTGGGACATGTTTGCTTTATCTGCGGATATTTCTTTCCTGTTTGTGTGATTTCTAGATATGATAAGTTGGTGTTCACGAGAAAAATGTCTGGTAATCGATTATCTGGTACCTATAACCAGATCTGCTTGCTTTGGGGCTAGATGGCGCCGTTTAAATTATCCAGCTTTACTTAATCATTTATTTATTACTCAATCGATTAATACCAGTTAGCGACACCAACTTGATTTATATAAACAAGTTGCTTAAAAGCAATCTTAAAAGTTGGTTAAATCGCTGCCATAAATCAGCGTATTCATTTAGGGGAAGAACAAAACCTAGAGGTAGGTAATTATTCATGAAATCCACTAATTACGTGACTCAGCCAAACCAGAAAATGTTGATAAGGGTTTCGCTAAGGCTAGGTTCAGATGTTGGGTTGGAATGTTGCTGTGTATTATTTCACTGGGTAACTGAGGCGGAATTTAGATAACTATTTATGAACATCCAGCCCTCGACCAATTTTGTATATATCCTTTTATATTAATATGGTCACTTGGTACTTATAAATACTATTGCTTATAGACTGTACTTATCTATTTTGCGTGGAGGCGGTGATCATTAGTTTTTGGAAGCAGTGGTAATAAGCCTAAATAATTTTGTCTATGTCAATTGAGCGAAAGTCATTGGTGTTCGGCCGGTATCAAGCCCACGACCTTCTGATTGGAAGTCGGGGTACTTACCACATAGCCAACACTGCCTTTTTGATTCCCGTTAAGCACAACATGTTAAATTTGCACAATTGTTTTTCAAGATATAATGCATTGGATTTTTTGTTAGCCGACAAAACTTTTAGATCGACAATGTGGGGTTGTACCAGAATTGTACATTTCGAATTTGACATGTTTACCATGCCCGTTTTTGGAGATATATGACACATTTTTAATAATTTCACCAATATTTTTTTCATAAATCTGCCCCTGAATTAACAGTTTAAAAACACCTGGAAAATCCTTGAACACGTCATTGCTCATTAATTTTGAATGAGGAGTCTACAAGCTTCTACCATGCACTGTTTTGGAGATATGGCTATTTTTTTGTAATTTTTACCGACTTCAAAAAAGAGGAGGTTCTATGTTCAACTGTATTTTTTTTATGTATGTTTACCGATTTCTCCGTCAATTGTAGACCGATTTTCAAAATATTTTTTTTATTTGAAAGAGTACACTTCCGAGGTAGCCCCATTAGAACCAAATCAGGATCTGATTGTGAAATCCGGGGAAATCGAAGGAAAACCTCAAATTTCAAAGGCATGTACAATGTTTTTCACATTGTACGTGCCTTTGATATTTTATATTTATTTATTTTATTTTATCATTTGAAGTCGGTTTCTTTTTTTTTTAAATAAAGAATTATAAAAATTTTTTTTCGTTATTCGCACCTATTCGCATTAAAAAAATTAAAATCCTTGAATACGCCATTGTTTAATTTAAGGAGGAATCTTCATTCCAAATTTCAAGCGTCTACCATGCATGGTTTTGGAGATAATATGGCATTAGTAAAATAAACTTTGAACCACTATGACGCATTTTAGGGTACGTGGTGCAAAACCGCCAACTCAAAAGGTAATTGTGGAAATTCAAAAGGGTTTTCAAAGGGTTGTAAGTCTGTAAAGTATATTATTATGGGCCTAAGATTAAGTGTTTCACATTTTGTTACATAACTATGAAATAAATATTATTGTTGCGCTGTGCGCAAACTTAAACTAGTAAATTAGCGAAAGATCCAAAAAGGAACGGTGTGTGAGCGGCAAAAAGAGTCCAAAGGTCACTTTCTATTGCTTTCAACACAAAAACGTGAAGTTTCACGCACTATTGTTTCAAAACCGTTTTGTCTATAAACTTCACGTGTTTTTGTTCACGTGTTGAGCGCAGCCCGCACTGTGGGCTATTGTTGTCCTGTTTCTATTGTCCGTGAATCTATATACTTCGGCGACTAGAATCTTCTTTAGGTGCGATATATGTATATACGTGGATGTGTTTGCCGAGCGGGCAGTCTTTATTTGTCTACGGATGTGAACAGTGCGATATATCCGAGTGACTCTAAAGTGAAAGCAGTGATCAGTGACGAGTGTACAAGTGCTATACTGTACAGTGAAAAGTGAACAAGTGTTTAAGTGGTATTCAGTGTTGTACAGTAAAGAAGTGTTCCTGTGTGAATCTGCTGTGAGAATCTTATTGGTGTGATGTGTGATTAAAGTGTTAATTTTGGTTTAATTAGACTACATTATTAAATCCCGAACCCCCAGCTCATAACATAATTATCACATAGCTTGAGTGTGGTTTGCACTATAAAGATAAAAAATTATCCCCAACTTTCTCAATTGCACGGGTGAAATAGCAAGTGTAAAACGAACCTTACATGGAGTCAAGGAAAGACATAACTCTTTGCGACCCGTTAAGGGGAGTGAGTGCTTCCAAGCGTAGGATGTCGATTGTGGCTCTTCAACGGTTAACTTTATAACTGGAGATGTTTTGCACTTAAGTTTAACTACGCGGTTATGTACTAAGCTTTAATCTTGGTATTATGCTGACTGACAAAATTGATTATCATCATCATCATTTCAGCCGTAAAACGTCTACTACTGTACACAATGCCTAGATGATGGAATGATTTCATGGATGTCCAAGGGGGGGTAGTTCCAATACTTACCACGCTTGGCAGGCGGGTTCGCGAGCGCAGTAAGGGATTTTGATACACGGAAAGACGCTGCTGCCCATCTTCCGAAGGTGTCCCTTAGCATGCTCATATTGCAATCACGGGCATGAGAAGAGGGGTAACATTCTACCGCCGGCACCGCGTGGCCTTGCTTACTATACTTAAATTTAAAATAAAATACTTTAGTGGCTTCGCAAATTAATTAGATAAGTTTGTTTGATATTTATTTTACATAATAACCTCAGTAAATCAAATAAAATTGTCTTCGGGGAAATAAAACGTCTATTTATATTATACTCGTATGTACTTTCTAAAATTGGTTCTGGATCCGGAAGGAAGAACAGCCGTTTTAAGACTTTTCAGGTTTTGTTGAGTTTCATTATAGAAATACTATGTTTATTTTGATATGAACTGAATAGCTGTAGTTAAAATAAATGTAAAGTTTCACACAGGTATTGTGTTAAAAAATGTTTTTAAAAAGTAACAATCTAATAATTAAATGGCGGTTATCTCCCCATCACAACACGTATGGATGGTTTGCTTTTAATAAAAAAAAAATATGGTTTTGTACCTCAAAAGGAAAATACGGAACCCTTATAGGATCAATTTGTTGTCCGTCTGTCTGTCTGAAATTTAAATCATATACTCAATTCTACACTTACATTGAGCTGTAAAAAAAACCAATATTTTAAGTTAACCTGAAAAAAAGATACAACCGCAAAAAACGCATGTTTCGACATTCAATGGAATCAAAATTCATAGAACTAAAACTATGAATTTTGATTCCATTGAGAAGGTCGAAACATGCGTTTTTTGCGTTTGTATCTTTTTTTACAGTCACTAGCAATAGTTTTTGTGCTAAGGTAGTTCTGGGCCACATCTATACATGTGTAAAATTTCAGCGCAATCGGTGGTGTAGTTTTTGTTTAAAGATATAACGAAGACAATTAATTGGACCTAGATGAGTCCCAACGGTTCCATGAGAAATGAGATTTATTTCACCTTGACCAACAAGAAAAGAATATTTAATGATGTACGATATTCTGTGATACACAGGGTGAAAACTGGCAGTGATCACCGCATTGTTAGAGGCACATTGAATATGATGAAAGTAAAACTTGAAAGGTCCCGTTAAATGAAGTCTATACTCCGACCCACTATCCAAAACCTCGAGAGCTTTCAACTCGAACTTTGAAATCGCTTTGACTTTGTCTAGAAGTAGATGCATCATCATGGACGAGATAAATAACAGGTTCGTAGAAACCGTCTATACGGTGGGATCCCAGTTCTTTGAGACCCCCCGTACAAATAGACCTTTCTAATGACAACCTTAACGATGAGACTTTGCAAACGATGGATTTTGAATAAGGCTATTTACAAAAGTGTATATCTTATTTGGACCAAATATGCCACATAGGAGGTTTTGCTTTTGCAACGACGCAATGTGTTATTCCCGGTCCACATCTATACCGTGTGCAAAATTTCAGTCCGTTAGGTAGTTTTTGAGAGAAGAGGTAACACACCTCCATACATACATACAAACTTTCGGATTTATAATATTAGTGAGATTCCTACGTGCCAATAACAAACTTTGCTTGTAACGCTACAGTACAAAGTTAAATAACACTCTCAAATTTCAGCAAAACTCAAAGCAATTAAAGATCAGTTAAACAATAAAGTGAGTTTGTTTCACTTGTTTGATGATTAAGATATTCTACTGATCCTTGAAAATAATTATTTGACTCATAGAGCCTTCTCACATCTAAAATCAAGTGTAAGCGCTTGAGCTAGCGACTTTGTTCTTTGAAATCAAGTGTGCGCTAAAGCTGAGAACTTCCGCAATATACAAATTGGTTTTTAAATGTACTATAAGGTACTTGTATGAATGAGTGAGGGTATTGTCCTTTTGGTCCTTGGCTAACGTTTTATATGAAGTAATTAACTTTTAGAAGGTATTTATTTCGTTTAGAAGTTTTGACGCGCGAGTTAGGAACCGATTTTGGCTCATTTCTTCCTGGACGAAAACTTGTTAAATGGTGTGGTTCTGTAAGTAGGTTGAGAGTAAGTAGCCCCCCATCACGTAAAATAAAATTGTACCTGGCTGGGAGACTAGTCTCATCTGGCTGACCTTATTCCATGCGTTGTTGGTTGACACAGCATTTTTTTATTCTTTTCTAAATAATAAAAGATTGTAAATTTCTTTTTTATCACGTATCTTCCAAACGGATTGATTGATTTCGACAGTTAAGGTATCGTTAGATTCGTCTCAAAAACCTTAGATAAGTATGTAAAAAATACCAATATGTCGGATTCTTGGCGCCAAATTGTAAGTGGTCAAAAAATGTTTTAACCAAACCCATCGAGTGAGTATCAAAGTAAAGGAAATTAAAAGAGATAACAATTATATATAATGTTTATGTCATGTTTTTAAATGTAATCAGGAATAATTACAACGATTTTATCAGGAGGCGCAGCGCATAGCGCTATCTGTATGTCTCTTTGTCTGTGTTTGAGACGATTACAACCGAATGCGTTGACTGATTTACATGAATCCTTTTTTGTTAGCACCGTCCTAACGAGTATACTGATTGATTTTAGTGACCCTAGGGCCACAGGGACTAGTTATTGTGACCTCAAAAGGTCACTAAAAAAATAAAAGTCTTCAAATGGCCGAAAACGCCCAAAACCCCAAAAATGTCATATTTGACCTTTAGTGACCTTTTGAGGCCTTCACCCCCTTTTCTGGTACCCCCGTATCAATGCTTGTTTCAATCATTCTAATAAATTTGTACCTAATCCAATGCATTTAAATGGTCGTAAAATACGGCTTTAAATCGGCCAAGTGCCACAGCTGAACTAGCTAGTTTTTCTAGGGTAGCTAGGATTTCCTCCTTAAAATGTCTGAAATTGGCATCGAGGTCTATGTCGCGTTTACAATATTTATTTTACTCTTCTTCTTCTCAGCCGTAGGAATATTGTCCGCATCCACTGCTGGACATAGGCCTCCCACGTGGATCTTCATGTTTATGAGGGGATTGATGCCATACTCGACACGATTAGCAGGCGGATTGGCAAACGCAGTATGTTGCGCAGTTGTTGCTACATGGAAGTACGCTGTTTCCCAAAATCATAATTTACTCTGACATAAAAATTTAATATTTTACATAGACCATCCGTCGTTTTTTGTCTTGACAAACACCCTCTTCACGCATTTCTATAACTTTTCGTTATATTCTCTAGAAAACATTAGCTAGCAATATTAATCTAGCTATTATATATCTATTAATCTCTTGCAATATTAATATCATTTAAAAGCTGTGGCAGTAGAATTTCCTGCCCGTGGATGCATTAAGAATCTGCCAAGGGAGACCTCCAGAAGATTGGCAGCAGCGTTTTACGTGCATCAACATCCCGTACTGCGCTCGCCAACCCTTGGCATTCCCACTGGATCCAGGGGCAAGAGAGGAGCATTCTACTGCACCCGAGGGCAGTACATTATTGATGCTTACATAATGTTTACACTCTAAGATAAGGTTAATACCACAATACACTTGCACAAACATAAACCATCTCATTTAGTTGAGAAGATAGATATTAAGTGCCGTTTCAAGCCAGAATCACCAAGATATTAACCGAGCAGCTACCGCTGTAACAAAGGTACGTGCTGCTTGGCGAGTAGCCAGACCATGCTACATGCAACACCGCATCCAGTCTCCGTTTACGTCGCGTCGTTAGCTGGTTTAGTAGGTACCTATAGATATACACATCTCATCAGGCTTAATATCAGATGGGGCTTCGACTTGTCTCGTCATTTTGTCGTATAAAAAGTGCTTATTAGCCGTTCCATTAATGACTTTAAAGGTACTTTTCTTTTGAAATATATTAGAAAGAAAGAAAGAAAGAAACCGTTTATTTGCACCAAAGCATATAGCAATATTATACACATAAAATTATAATTATCTTAACTTTACATTGGCACAAATCGGTCACCACTCAGCATAAGCAGGGATTAAAAATAAAATAAAATTAAAATAAATTAAATTATTATTACTAGATAACTATCATAAACTGTTCTCAGATTGCATATAACCCTCGCACAACCATAAACCACCTCATTTGGTTGGTAAGATAGAAACCCAGGATAATAACCGTGCAGCAACCGTTGTTACGTGGGGTGCCGGCATGAGAATGTTACCCCTCTTCTCATGCCCGCAGTATATACCTCCGGAGGATGGGCAGCAGCGTCTTTATGTGTATCAACATCCCTTACTGCGCTCGCCAACCCAAGCGTTGGGAGTTTGGCAACTACCCCACATGGAGATCCATGGGGAAGGCCTGTTTTCAGTAGTGGAACTACTCAGTTTAGGCTGTCAGCGGTGGGCTCAAATGAAAGGCATTGACGATATCTACTTTATCGATGACTGCTGTCAAACTTCTTATGGCTATATCTCAGGAATGAAAACAGGAAATGCTTAGCTTAGACTGTCAGCGGTGGGCTCAAATGAAAAACATTGACGATAATAATATCTACTTTTTCAATGACAGCTGTCAAACTTCAAATGGCTATCTCTCGGGAACTGCTCAGCTTAGACAATTAGCGATGGCCAAAATGAAAGGCACGGACGAGATCTACTTTTAAGATGACAGCTGTCAAACTTCAAATGAATATATCTCGGGAACTGTTTAGCTTGGACTGTCAGCGGTGGCTTCAAATGAAATACATTGATAAGCTCGACACAAATAGAGGGGTGTTATATTTGACAGCTGTCAAGTTTAAAATAGATCTCATCCAGGTATTTCATATGAGCCTACAATAGTAATTCTAGGATGAGTAATTCTCGATATATCGTCCTTTTAAGTTTGAAAGCTGTCATTGAAAAAGTAGATCTCAACCAGGTCTTTCAAATGAGCCCATAACGGTAAGCCTAGGATGAGCAGTTCTCAAGATATCGACGTTTGAAGTTTGACAGCTGTCATGTAAAGTCTCATGTGCCAATAATTTCACCAGCCTTCACCGGATTTTCCCTTCAAACTGGAACACAGCAATAAGGACATTACTGCTTGGAAGCAAATATAAGTAAGGTGGTAGTACTTCTCCGGATGAACTCTCCACAAAAAGTTCCACTACTACAAAACGGGTACAGACAGACATATGTAGATAATCTGTAAGAGATAGGCAGCAGGGTCTTTCCATGTATCAACTACTGCGCTCGCCAACCCGCTTGCTAAGCCTGGCAACACCCCCTTATGATCAGGTCTTGGAGATCCATGAGCGAGGCCTATGATCAGTCTATACGTCCTACGGTCGATGACGATGATGATTTCGGTACAAAATACGCAAAGCCGCTAGATAAACTTGTACCTCACGATATCATACCTCCGTAGGTACATAATTAGCTTAACTATTAATCAACCCCTTCTCTTCTAATTTAATAAATGTACCTACAACATACCTACTATGCGACGGGACTATTAATTAGGCTGATGAGTCTCTAATTATGTAGGCGCAGTATCTCAAATTATAAGCCTAGTATGAATAAAACATGCCGTGCGGTGCCGGCAGTAGAATGTTGCCTTTTCTCTCTTACCCGTGAATGCAGTAGGAATCTGCCAAGGGATACCTACGGTAGATATGCAGCAGCGTCTTACTGTGTATCCCATACTGCTTGCAAAGCCACTTGCCGTGGTGAGTTTGGCAACAACCACCTCGTAATCAGGGAGGTCATGTCCAGCAGTGGACTTCCATCGGCTGGGATGAATAAAATATGAATGAAGAATTAAACTATTTTTTGCCGACTTCCACGATTTGGTGAACTGAAACTGAGATGGGCATCGAACTCTTCAGTGTTAATTGACCTGTGGCGACCTCCAAAGATGGCTATGATGAATACCTAATCATATATCGTCGCACAAATCGAACAAATGCCTGAGGCGCATTCAAGGTATCAACTGGCCTCGGACCATCTCTAATGCAAGGCTATGGGAGTTGACCGGCCATAACCCTTGTGCCAAAGAGACAGTCATGATGAAATGGCGCTGGTAGGACATGTGTTTTCGACGACCAGACAACTATCCAAACATGGTTTGTTGTGGCAAGCTCCCGGAAAAAGAAAACCAGGTCACCCCCGCACCATCTGGAGGCGCACAGTTGATATGGAAGCTGCATCAATTGGCCTCGGACGGACGGAGTTTGAGGTTGCTGCCTAAGATCGTCCCAAGTGGAAATCCCTTCTGAGAACCCTGTCCCTGATGAGGGATAACAGGATGCCATCATCATCATGACGTCACACCTAGCTTATCATCATCATCATCATCATAATCTCTGATTGTCTTAAATTTATAAAGTTGTCTCTATGTTATTGTTTATTTGCAAGTTTAATATTTTTTATGTTTTTAAATAAATTGTTGTAGCTAATATTTGGGTGTTTTGGCGCAAGCTGTAGGCCAATTTATGTGTGTATATATAATTAATAAATAAATAAATCACCATCATCAGAGTAATTGGATTCAGTAATTTTTGTTAAATATTAAAGAATTATTAATGATTAGGAGGGTTATTAATAAGAGAGGCTTGCAAAACCTAAGTAATTTCCAAACGATCAATCAATTGGACGGTCTATAATAGACCTGCTATGAATTCTATGTTTTTTTTAAAGCTGACTTCTTTTAGTCCGTTTTTAGGGTTCCGAACCAAAACGTAAAAGCAGAACACTTAACACACCGAGACCACAGAGTCAAACCGACTCTGTCTGTCCGTCTGTCTGTATGTCAGAGCTGGTTTCTCTCAAAAATTACCGCTATATACTATGCTATCGTCATGAAATTTTTAACACTCTGTCTACTTATATTACATTAGCCGCACTCCGCAGTTTCACCCGCGTAGTTCTCATTCCCATATGAATACGAAAATAAAATATAGTTTACGTTTTTCAGGGATAATTTACATTCTAATGGTGAAAGAATTTTGAAAATAGGCCCCGTATTTTTTTGAGTTTTTTTGTTACAAACATATGTACAAAATACAACATACAAATCTTTTCTTCAACTCTCTGCCTCATGGAATCCAGTGATAGCCAAGTGTACTCGACGTATGAATCAACCTAAGTGTGCTGATACAGTTAGTGTAGTGTGCTGTCCCAGTGTGAAACAGCCTTAATCTCAAGTTACTATATTTATGAAGACCAAGTGAGGGTAGTCTGAAAAGACGCCTTCGCTTTGCTGCGGTTACCTCTAACATGTCAGTCTTCCCGGGACCACGATGGGTGCAATCCTGTCGAAACGTCGGGCAATAATAAAGGTAAATAGCGCGATAAATACCCGGTTAAATATGTGTTAATAATGTGTCGTGATCGCGAAAGTTTAAAAAAGACTAAATCTTTTCTTTTTATAATATTTGTATAGAAGTAAAGATATATGTATAATAATATGATAGCTAGTATATATTGATAGCTAGATAGATAGTATTCTTTGTCCCTCACGGTTTACTACGTACTGTTCATGAGGTATTATTGCCATACTTGTCAGGCTTGGCATGCGGGTTGGCGACAGCAGTGAGAGATATTGATACACGAAAAGACGCTGTTGCCATTTTTCCGGAAGTATTCCTTGGTAAATTTTTACTGCATTCTCGGGCAAGAGAGGAAGGGCATCATTCTACGTGGGGGGCCACGGCGAGTTACTTGTACGAGTATTAAAAACTAGCCGCACTCTGCGGCTTCACCCGCGTATCCCGTTCCCGTGGGAATACGGGAATAAAATATAGCTTTTGTTTTTCAGCGATAAATTACCATTCTAATGGTGTGAAAATTTTAAAAAATCGGCTTAGTAGTTTTTGAGTTTATTCGTTACAAACATAGGAAATACAACATACAAATCTTTCGTCCTTATAATATTGAGAGATGTGTTGTGATCACATTATAAATCAATAAGGCCAGGTGCGTGTCAAGATACGCGCTGTGTAGGGTTTTGTAGTTACCCGTAGACCTGTTGTTAGAAGTTGTATAATATTTTTTTACGTTTCATTCCTCATTTTAGCCATAAAACGTCCACGTAAAAACACAGGCCTCCCCCCTCATGGGTCTCCATAAGAGTTGCCTTACTCACCACGCTTGGCAGGCGGGTTGGTAAGAGCAGTATGGGATGTTGATACACGGAACGAGGCTGCTGTCTATCTTCCGGATCATCTTCTTTTTTACGTTTACCTGAATATTTTCACAGGTATTCATTGAGTTTTTCCGAAACAAGAAAAGCTAGAGAAACCGTTATAGTTTTCCTAGAAAGTTCATGATTAAAGCTACATAACTGAGTCGACCTCTGTGGCGCAGCTGGCGAAGGTCCGCCTGCGACGCAAGAGGTTGCGGGTTCGATTCCCGCCTCGGAACAAATGTCTGTATGATCTGCAGATATTTGTTCAGGGTGTTCTGGGTGTTTTTCTATATATAATAAAAAAATATCTATTTATGTAGTATAATGTATTAAGTATGTCAGTCATCTAGTACCCATAACACAAGCTCTGCTTAGCTTGGAGATGATGCCGTGTGAATTGTCCAGCATTATTTATTTATATTATTTTATTAATTATAATTTTATTTAGATTTGTAAAAGTAGTAGTTTAGATTTTAAATTTAGATTTTGACGGTCGAAAAAAGTTTCAAAATTAAATATTTTTTCTTAATCCAAAAATTGTTTTCGCAACCACTCAATGGTTTTAAAATACCTATTCCGCGATACCACACTACTATACTATGGAAAAATCAAGAAAAAAGTTCTTAACCACCTTACGTGTATTACGGCCTTACCTTACGGGTATCAGAAGTACCCTTAGTTTAGGGTTCTGTACCCAAAGGGTAAAAACGGGACCCTATTACTAAGACTCCGCTGTCCGTGCGTCTGTGGGTCTGTCTGTCTTTCTATCTCTAGGCTGTATCTCAGGAACCGTGATAGTTAGACAATTTAAATTTTCACAGATGGCATAATTCTGTTGCCGCTATAACAAAAAATGTTTGAAAACAGAATAAAATTAATATTCAAGGAGGGCTCCCACACAACAAACGTAATTTTTTTGCCGTTTTTTGCTAGATAATGACGGCAATAGGTGACGCTTGATATATTCACAGAATATTTAAGTTTTTTTGCCAAATAATAAGTATGGAACCCTTCGTGCGCGAGTCTAACTCGCACTTGGCCGATTTTTTAGATTTTCGCAAAACCGCAGACAGACGCACAGCAAAGCGAAACAATGTATAGGGGTTCCTCGTTATACTACGGAACGCTAAAAATACAGTAACAACTTGTACAAAGAACTTTGATAAGTAGGCTACTTCCCTTTATAAAGAGCCAGGAAGGGTCCAAAGCCTAATTTGATTAACTGAATCAAGTGCCCATCAAAATTGTAGCATTACTTTGATAAGGGTGAAACCCTTTTCATCGTTTTAATAATCCTTTTTGCAACAAACAATCAACCTCTAATTGTTGGAACGATATTGTTCAGGGGTTTAATACAAATACAAATCTTTTGAAAATCGGTCCAGTAATTTATGAGTTTATTCATTACAAACATACTAAATACAAATGCCGTGGGGTGCTGGCAGTAGAATGTAGCCCCTCCTCTCTTGCCCGTGGATGCAGTAAGAGCCTGCAAAGAGCTACCTCCGGAAGATGGGCAGCAGCGCCATTCCGTGTATCAACATCCCATACTGCGCTCGCCAACCCGCCTGCCAAGCGTGGTGCGTATGGCAACTGCCCCTTATGGAGATCCAAGAGGGAGGCCTGTGTTCAGTAGTGGACGACTAACGGCTGAAATGAAAATGAATGAAAATACAAATATTACCTCTTTAAAATAGTAGTATAGACTAGTTTCTGTCCGCAGCCTCCCACGCGTTGTTCGTAGGACCAACTTTTGAATTGCCTTCCATGTTTTCTTTTCCTGTCTCTTGGTACCAGAGAAGAACAGATTTTGTCCATTTTTTTATGGACAGGACAGATGGACAGGACAGGAGATGGACAGGACTCCACTTGTTTTTCCGTATTGTATATGTAATGTCTGTTATATTAGTTTTGTTTCTGATCACTGCGTGTTTTATTTTGTACAATTTTCTAATGGCTAACATACTTCTTGCTCTCCATAGATCTTTGGTAGAGTAACAGTTTTTTATTGTGGGTTTTTGTATAAGCCCATGTTTGGCACCCATATGTTAGTATTAGGAGTATGCATGTGTTAAAAAGCTTTCTTTTTATACAGATTTTCAGTTGTTTTTCATCACATCCTTAAATGTCCAGTATCTTTTCCATGCGCTTCCAATTCTCGTTTCTATTTCTATAGTTGTCTTTATGTGATATAACTTGACCCAGATATGTGTGGTGGATATATATTCTAAGTATTTGTTGTTAATTATCATTGGTTTTTCAGTGTCATTTGTCATAGCTTTAGTTTTGAAAGTGTTCATGGTTAGCCCTATCTTCCTGCTTTCTGTGTCTAGGTCAATCAGCATCTGTTAGACTTCATTTTAAGTTGTAGCAAAGACTACAAGGTCATCCGCGAATCTGAGGTGTGACAGCATTTCACCATTTGTGTTAAGTTCTCAGTTCTGCCATTCTTATATTCTAAATATTTGTTTGAGAACAGCTGAAAAATGTTTTGGTAACAGAGGGTCGCCTTGTCGAACGCCTCTTTGTATTCTTATCTCGTTTCCCTCTCTTTTCATTCGTACTTTTGATGAGCTGTTTTTGTTAATTTCCTTAAAGACTCTAATGTATTTGTTTTCAAAGCCTTGGTTCTTTAGTGCTCGCCAAATTGCTTCATGTTCAATTGTATCGAATGCTTTGCAGTAGTCGACAAAACAGCAGTAAAATGGTAGATCATACTCCTTACTCTTCTCGAATATTTGTTTAATGACATGAATGTGATCTAATGTGGAGTAACCACTTCTAAAGCCCGCTTGTTCTCTTGGTTAGTTTTCGTCCAGCGTTTTTGTAATCCGATTCAATAAAACTTTAGCGAATACCTTATAAATATTGGACATAAGGCTTATCGGTCTGTAATATATTAATATCATTTGTGTTGCCTTTTTGGTGCAATTAAAAATTCGTTGCTGATGTTGTCAGGTCCAGGTGACTTATCTTTCTTTTGAGTCTCTATCGCTCTTTCTACTTCCCTCGTTCTCATCTTCTAGGTTTATTTCCTGTAAGTCGCTTTTTCTTGAATACAGGTCTCTGTAGAATTCAGTTGCCGTGTTTATTATATCTGGTATTTTTGTGGCGAGCCTTTGTAAATTATCGCGCAGCGTTGGTATCCACTCCATATTGTCTACTAGTTAGCGTATAGCATTTCATGTACCACCGGTTATGGTTAAGTATATTTCATATGTTTTTTATCTGTGTATGTGGCGTCCTTTTTATGAGTTCCTTTATTTCCTTACTTAAGTCTGATATTTCGCTCCTTGGTCTTGTCCTTGGCTCTTTTTTATTGCAGAGATTTTTTTTTTCTGATTTTAAGTCTTTGGTAGTACTTTTGCTTGTTCCGACTGTTTTAGTCAAGATTTCTGAAAACTTGTCATATTTACTTTGAATATATATGCTGTTTTTGAGCTGAAAGTTTTGAAGATAGGTCTTTATTTCGTCAATGTTTTTATTCACGATGTTAAAATCAAGAAAAATATATTCATCCTCACCTTACGTGTGGGAGATATCCAAAATTAATTATTTTTACCCCTTAATACTTTTAAAATAGCTATTCAAACATACCCAACGAGGATAAAAACAAGAAAAAAAAATTAACCCCATCTTACGCGTATGTTATTATTAAAATTAGCATATTAATGGATGCATAATTTATAATTTTTTAGTAGGTATTTTTTGTACCGTTATCTCAGCGGTATTATTTTATGACGTCCATGCTAAAAACAGCTTCTTAGAACTAAAGTCTCTTAGTAAAGCTGAAGGCAGACATACAGGCAAATCAAGACTATTTATAAGGGTTCCTTGCTGTACTACGGAATCCTTAAAAGACTAAAGAATAAGAAGAACAACAGGCGAACTTTAGCAAAGTCGCAAAACTCGTTGATAATTGGGTAGATTTCACCACCTCCTCGATTTATCTACCATTGTAGCCTTATTTGCGAGATTTGCTTTTCGTTCGTTGTTTATTTTTCGGGGTAATTGGAAAAGATCGCTAGGGACTGATTCGTTCTAGATAAATGGGGTTTAACACTCCTTTTATGCGTATGAACGGTTAGTAACAGGAAAGGTTATATTTTGACCTGATTTATAATTTTTATGCAATAAGATTAACTTCTGGATAATTTTTTTGTGTTTTTTTATTGGTTTTAATTTAACAACTACATACAAAATGTCGTCTGTACCCTATGTTGCTTAATAATTATCGAATGAGTGAGGAAGTTCTTAGTGGCAACTAGGCGTTTCGGCTGTATGTATGTATGTGCGCAATTTTTGTCACAGGATAATTCTTGAACGGATGATCGGATTTTGATGGAATTTAAAATATAAGGAGATTACATAAAAAAAATCGATTGTCGTTTTAATTGATGGATTAGTTTTTGAGATATGGGCGTTTAATCGTTTATTTTTGTTCTAACATATAACTTTTGAATAAATCAGATTTTTGTACAATTTAAAATTTAAGGAGATTTCTTTAATATAAATTGATTGCTGTAGGGGATTTTAAATAAGTGGTGTAGTTGTTGAGGTATGGGAATTTATAAATCTATGTTTTTTACTCGAGCATAAATTTTGAACTGAAATTTAAACACAGAGAAATTTTACGAACACGCGGTTAGTAGCCAATAGAAACGCAGGAGTTTGCATATTCTGTTCCCGCCACACATCAAGTTCAAATGCAATGGGACTTTATTGAAAGAAGTCGCTCGCTTTAATATCTTGGCGAAATTAATTTAATTACATTCATTATAGATAATATTATGTTTATTTTTATTTCTTATTTCTTATTTTTTTATAAAAAAAAATAACCACACTTAGGACATCTAAGAATCAGTGCACTCGGCTTTAAGTCCGAGACTCTGTTTGCCTTGCTTAAATCCCGCCCATCAAGTTCTAAATTTTGTAACGGCGTAAATGACGTGTTACAGTCGTATTAAGCGAAGAAGAGTTAATTATTAATCTGGGAGACTACTCCAGCGATCCTGAGATTTAGATGAGGACTATCTTTCGATGGCCTGCAATAAAAGCCATAAATTTATTTATATTTGGACTAACAAAAAATGCCTTTCCAACGTGTAACACTGGTACACGGTGGGAACAAATTTATAAAATGTATATCCATCGGGTACCACAATGGTAACACCCAACCGAATCAGTATAAGAATTATTCCTCTTCTTCTTTTCTCAGGCCAGCAATTACGTCAAAAATGACAGCATACGTCGAAAATTACAATATGCTTAGAACAATGCATTTAGATGCCGTGGTAATATCCTCAGTATTATAGTCCGCGTTCTCTCTGACACTCTGTCATCCCATGCACCGTAGAACACAGAGAGTTTTCCTCAATAGCATCACAATAGATGAAAAATGGTAACAGTCCCTACTGTGAAAATACAGCGTCATATTTCGCCTTTAGCTTTCGGTAAATCCTCGCTCTGCAAGCAAAAACGCCTTTGTTCTTGATAAAAATCAGCACCCACACACAGCTTTATTAGACCCTAAAACTCATCGGATATTTCCTCCCCTCTTTTACCCCCTTTCACCCCTAAAGTGGGCCTCAAGGGAGCAGTTTGTTAACTCACAAGCTTGCTGCGAGCATTTTTCCGGCGATCTCCATGGAATGAATTATGCTAATGCCTGGATGGTCCATCCTTTTCGATGATAACTGGGTTAGATGGACCTTTATGGTTTTTAGATTATCTAATGTCGTATGCCTACTTAATAGGTGTATAGTTCCTGTAATTAAACCCTTATAGAGTAGTAGTTTTTGTAGTTATAGAACTTTTTGTGAAGAGTTCATCCGAGAAAGTGCTACCACCATACACATACCTGCCGCCAATAGCCTTAGGACGTCCACTGCTAGACATTGGCCTTCGTCTTGGATCTACGGATTATGAGGGGGTCGCACTCACCACGCTTCGCAAGCGGGTTGGCGAATGCAGTACGGGATGCTACACGGACGCTGCTGCCTCCTCCAGAGGTTTGCAGATTCTTGCTTCATCAACGGGCAAGATAGGAGGAGCAAAATTCTACTGCCGGCACCTCTCGGCCTTTAAATTTATATTTATATATAACTTTATAGTGAAAATACATGTGTCTGATTTTGTTCAGAAAATACCATCAAAAATTAAATGCAGGGCAAAACTGCCTGAGGTCTTCATAATACGTAGGTGTGCAGCATAACACGAATCAGATAAGGCCGCACTTATAGTGACGCATTCCACCGCCGGCCTCGGAAACTAAAAATAAAATAAAAATACTTGCAGCTGATCCCGTTCAGACAATACCACCGAAAATTGATGAAATGAAATGAAATGAAATGCGTTTCTTGAGACATTAACTAGTTAAGTGTATAACAAAAGTGAATTTGATGATACATTTCACAATTTCCAAAACATAAAAGTGCAGTGTGTCAAAAGTTTATATCTCAGCAACAGTTGCACTTAGGTAAAAAATGCAACGCTTGTATTCTGACAGAACCTTTTGAGTACCGCCGTGGGAGAACATAAATTAAATATGAGTAAACAAAATTATTATATACCTACCTATTACATAAATGCGAGAGGAATCACATGCTACAATTCTACGCAGCCAGGCAAACCGGAGTAATCGTGTCCTTCTGGAATAGTCAGTAACCATAGACTATAATTTATAATTCAGGACATAACTGCCTGAGGCCAAAATAATACGTAGTAGCGTAGTAGCGTCAGCAATTGGTACCTAATCATGCAGTGCCTGGGACATTGTTAGATGGATTAGGCTTGCCCAGCACCTATACCATTCTCTCAGCTTAGTCAATTATTAGTTAGAGCAAAGAACAGGTCAATCAGTCTGAAGCTAATGAAGCCGCGCGTTTTCTCACGATGTTTCCTTTTCCTTTCTTATCACATAGATTTTTCGCAAAGCAAGTAGATTTACAGTATATAAGTCTACGAATCAGATAAGGCCGCACTCGTTGTGAGGCATCGTACCCTGGGGCACTCGTTACCTTTTCGCGCTGATTTTACAAATAAAGTTGCAAGTGCACTTCATTGTGCCAGGCAATCTAACAGTTACAACTCATGGTAATGAGTTGTCACTGTTAGATTGCCTGGCGTTACTATAGTAGTAATAGTACGTTACTATGACATCTGTCAGATTTGTAACTTATGGTACCGAATTAAGCAAATGAAGTCCAAATTACAGTAGCTGTAGTTTGGACTGTTTACTGCTTATTTTAGTACCAAACTATCCGCTAGAGGCGCTGTACAAGCTTGCATACATTTTTTTAACTACAGTTGCCAGCGAGTATAGATTGTGAAAACTCATGGTAGACCTTACTGATAGTAGTAAATATTAATAAAGATTTTTATGATTTTTTTTATTGTTTACGACTTTGCAAAGCTAAAAGGTAGTTATGGTATTAGGTTTGTACGCATTATAATGTTTGTAAGTATTTAGGTATGTTTCACCATGGCATGTTATGACGACGCGACTAAGCTGCGAGGATGTTATAGGTGCTGGGCAAGCGTAATCTATCTAACAATGTCACAGGCACTGTAGCGTCCCGTACAGCATGATTACTAGTCGCTGACGCTGTATAAATCTTTTTTAAACTTTCGCGATCACAACACATTATTAAAATATATGATTATCGGGGCACCTGGTCGTGGTCGCGGGGAGACTCATAAAAGAGAGAGAGAGAGAGAGTCTACCCGCGACCACGACCAGGTGCAATCCGGTCGAAACATCGGGAATAAAATAAAGGTAATCACGCGATAAATACCCGATAATCCCATATTTTAATAATAAGCTGTATAAATCGTCTATAATAGATGCTAAGGCCTTATAACGACGCATTTGCGATAATTGACGTCAGCGATTTCAACTTTTTTCAGGAATTAAATGGAATACGGAATTTATATTTTATGTTTTAAATGTTTCATGGTTTTTCCTTCAAATTGGTAGTTGGTTTACACGATTGGTTAACTATTAAAACCTTTTTTGCAAATAAAAACGCATAAATTGCTCTATTATAAAAAACACATAGATTTTCACTTTACATGTGAACGAAACCGATTTACGTCTTTTCATTTATAGTACATTAATATAAGTCTACACCCTTTTCAAAATGGTGGTTGGATTTATTATTATATTATTGTTTATTTTTATTTATTAATTTTATTTAATAAGAACGGCACAATCTACCGATTACAATAATTAATTAATTATAAATATTATGGTAATACTAGCTGCAGTTGTGTGACAAATTTATTTTACACACTGAGGCCAAAAATGTTATAAATTTTTGCGTTTACTATAAAATGTATACCAAGACAAAAGGGGGTCATTTTGACCATCCCAAGAAACAACTTTTGTTCTACGACTCTTCAGGATTCAGTGATTTTCATTTAAGAAAAGACCACGAAAGTTTTGACTTTAACAGCTGATTATACGATAGTGACAACTTAAAATCCAGCTGATTCTTGACAGGGTCATTGACCTCCGCGAAGATCTTCCGTACAAGTACAAATAAAAATACCTATAACCACAAATAGGTTTTTTTTATTAAAAAGTAAAAATGAAATTAAATACCCATTATTACCTCAGGATCATTTTCACATCATACCATCTAGTAAAATTATAAATATATTATTAAAAAAAAACATAAGAAAATAAGAATTCTTGAATTTTATTCCTTCTAAAACTACTTGTTTTCGTGAGCTGAAACCCCCCCTTTCGGGTTAGTACACGTGTTGCAATACACCCTGTATAATATACCTTTCTGCAGGGCTAGCATGGCCGGAGATATTTTATCCACGGGGAGAGGACAAAATACTATTCCCCTCTGTCAATTTTGTCCACCCTCAGAGCATGGCGACATGGTGGATAAACTATTCACGGTGGACAAACCAGGGGAAACGCTTGTCCCCGAAATTATAAAAGTGATATAATTCTCTTTCCCCCTGTTGCCGTGCTTTAGCATTGGATAAAATAATTTTATCCCTTGTCAGTGGAAATAACCAGTGGACAAAAGTTTTATCCCCAGCCCATGCTAGCCCTGCTGAAACGGTGAAAGCTACCGGAAAATAGTCGATAGAGAGTTAGTAGATGGGATTATTATCTACAAAAAACATCTCCATACTTTTCGCCCTACGAAGCTCCGTTTTAGAGAACCGAATTCCGGAGGAATGAGGAAATGATTAATTTGTTGGACGTCTTTCAATAAATAACAATTCCTGTTTTCGTCTTGCGTATGTCTGCTTAGTCATGCAGGACCGTTTTGTAGGAAACATCTGAGATACCTACCATAACTCAGAGTAAAAGTAAGACTTACAAGTTCATATAGAAATAAGTTTAAGTGACTTGGTCTGATTGAGTTCCTCGAACTTCTTAACTTGTTTATTTGTGGCGCTTCGTGACAGGATCTTATATTACCACTTTGCTACCGTCTGTTATATCGACAGGACGATCGGACTTTTATATTTATGAAGATGAGAATTTCATAAAAATAAACGTCTTTGTTTTTTTTTCTTGCCGTGAGGTGCCGGCAGTCGAATGTCACCCCTCCTCTCCTGCCCGTGGATGCAGTAAGAATCTGCTAAGAGATATCTCCGGAATATGGGCAGCAGCGTCTTTCCGTGTAAGAACATCCCGAACTGCGCTCACCAACCCGCCTGCCAAGCGTGGTGAGTATGGCAACAACCCTTCATGCACTTGGTAAGTCAATGAGGGAGGCCTATGTCATAATGATGATAATGATGAAATGTCTTTGTTGGTACTTACATATAACTGTAGATGGTACAATTAAACAGAGTTTACACTATATGCAATATTTACGGTATATTTACCATGATTTTATTCTTTTTGAGTTTCCCGATATTTCGGCGCAGTTCAACACCCGTGTGGAACTATGATAGTATAAAAAGTTATAGACCATTGTATATAGAAACATAAAATATATATTGTAAGCACATATGATTACTTACACAATTAACATTATTAAGCAATGATTATGACGGCAAATATTAGGCAGTATAATTTTGCCTCTCCTTTTTTACATTTTGCCCGTGGGCGCAGTAATAATCTGCCAAGGGATACCTCCAAAGGATGGGCAGCAGTGTCATTCCGTGAATCAAAATCCAGTACTGCGCTTGACAACGTGGCAACGACCCCTTAATTTTCCTTCATGTGGGAGGAATATGTTTTTTAGTGGACGTCCCACAGCTGGGATTATGATAATTATGGGAAAAAAATAATGATAGTCGGGCTACTGGTGCCCTACCAGTAGCTCTGTTCTGTGCTGCTGTTGGCAAGAAGAAGCTATTAACCTCTCTGCATTAGGAGGTACGAGGCAGTCCTGGTTTTCGGACTGATCCTGAAATAATGGTTTCACAAACATTAACGCTACGCGATACACTGTGGCACATGGGTAGGCCATGTAGCTCGCAGAACAGATGGCCGATGGGGCCGAAAAGTTCTCGAGTGGAGGCCACGGACCGGCAAGCGCAGCGTAGGACATCCACCAACAAGATGGGATGATTACCTGGTGAAGACCGCAGGTCGACGGTGGATGCAGATCGCTTCCAACCGCAATAACTGGAAATTCATGAGGGAGGCCTATGTCCAGCAGTGGACGTCCTACGGCTGAAATGATGATGATGGTACACTGTACGTACCTTCATTCAACCTGCCATTGGGGAAGTCAATTTGACATACATCATTGGTGACACCGGTCCCACGCACCGGGATTTATATAAAGTTTTTTCATTATTTAATGATACCATGTTACTTATAAGCGGTCAGTTTTAAAAATACACACTTTGTTGACAATTAAACAAAATTACTTTATAAATCACACCTTTACTCATTATACACTTGCGCTTAAAATACAAAAAAATATCATGTTATATTACGTACATTTTTAAAGACAATCAGCTTACTACGATCATAGAGTTTTATAACTAATACAGCATTTATCAGTGTTTTGATACGAAAAACTAATATAAAATAAACAAAAACTGTAATATTTGTAACAAAAAACATTCAATATAAGTTTAATAATGACCATTCTCCTTACATAATCGGTGACGCGGCGCCGGTCTCACGCACCGGGTTTGCGTCGAAACTACCGACTAGTTGAAATTAAAAAACTATATACGCAAATCTACAACCTCTATAAGCTGTAAAATTTCAATACCCTAAGTTAACCTGAAAAAAAGATACGACCGTTTCTGCCGCAAAAAGGCATGTTTCAACATTCTCAACGGAATCAAAATTCATAGGGTTTGTTTTTCAGTTCTTTATTTATCTTAAAAAAAGTACAAAAGTATGTTACGCTGAACACAATTCAGGACATACACAGTTCAAATTAATATTCATCAATGACTTGGCAGGCTAAATGACCTATTTAAAGTCTTTGGACAAAATTAACATTTATGGTTACATTGGTACTTTATATATCTGATATAAAATAAGTAGTTGAACTGCCTATACACGGGAGTTAAATAATTATTTGATACCAACACTTACTCTAGTGACAGTTTTTATAAGGAAAATTTACGTAAGTCGCATCATCTAAGTCAGTATTTGAATATTATGTAACGAAAGAGCTTTCGTTCCAGCGGCCATCCAGTCAACACCTCGGCGTCTCACCTGATGATGCTTCGCGGAGAGGCGAAACACGTGTCGTCGTATAGGTTTGGGTATGCATGCATGCTGCACAGACAAACCAGTTCTCCTTGCATGTGCATAATTAGCGGGCGGGAGGGCGGTGCTCCTGCATCTCAGCATAAGCGGAATTAAAACTAAATATTTTTATTGCATTTTATTAAAATATTCTGTATTCAGTAGGTAAGCAAGACAGACGTAAACAGCATACGCCTACTCGCTAACACACAGGGATTACATGAGCCGGCAAGCTACCTCTGACAAGTTAACCCTTCGCTGGTTCAATAGTGATCAGCGGCTATAATTGTGAATGAAGTTGTGGTCAAAAAGTAATAAAGGAATTAAATTAATCATCATTTCAGCCATAAAACGTCCACTAATGGATACATGCCTCCCTCATGGATCTCTATGAGGGGTAGTTGCCATGGGTAGTATTTAAATAATAAATGAGTATATTATTCTGGGGTAATATTAAAATATATTACCCTAATATATTATACAATACAATACAAATTTTAATAATTTTTAATACATTTTACGAGTATTATTTAACATTATAATTTCTTAAAACAAGGATTTAGTAATTTAAGGAATAGATTAAAAAAAAGTAAGGCCTTTACATCTATTATAGATGATTTATACAGCGTCAGCAACTGGTTATGCTCTACATGACGCTGCAGTGCCTGGGACATTGTTAGATGGATTAGGCTAGCCCAGCACCTATACCATCCTCTCAGCTTAGTCAGCTATTATTCAGAGGAAAGAACAGGTCAATACGTCTGAAGTTAACTATAAGCCGCGGGTTTCCTCACGATGTTACCTTCACCGTTAAAGCACGTGTTAAGTGAATATATAATAATAGGGAAATATATAAAATAATATATGAAAAAAATATGAAAAAATATGAAAAAATGTGAATATACCTATATAATAATATATAATCATTACGAATAGATAATAATAGAATAATAAAAGGAATCGAACCCGTAGAACATTGGTTCACAACAGGAAAGGTAATTTTGCTGCCAAAAAATCAAAATACAGAAGACCCTAAAAACTGGCGCCCCATAGCTTGCTTACCAACTATGTACAAATTGCTGACTTCTGTATTAGCTGATGAACTCTACATACATTGCGATACAAATAACATCTTAGCACCGGAACAGAGGGGATGCAGGCGTCGCTCCCGAGGCTGCAAAGACCATCTCATGATCAACAAAGCCATACTGGAGGATGCACACCAGTGTCAGAAAAACTTAAGTATGGGGTGGGTTGACTATCAGAAAGCTTTTGATAGCATATCACATGAGTGGTTACTCAAAGTACTTGATATTTACAAATGTCCACCTGCTATCAAAGGCTTTCTTGAGATAGTTATGCCTACATGGAATGTTATCATGACAGCCTATGGAGCAAACGCCTGCATTACCACTGACCCAATTTACGTCCGCCGGGGAATATTTCAAGGCGACTCTTTGTCGCCTTTACTGTTCTGTCTAGGCTTGAACCCGCTTACAAACATCCTGAGTAAATATGAATCCAAAGGTTATAAACTCAAAAACAATAGCACTATAAACCACTTGTTATACATGGACGATCTTAAATTGTACTCTAATAACTCCAATAATTTAAAAACTTTAATTGACAGCACAGAAATATTCACAGAAGACATCGGGATGAATTTTGGGTTTAGTAAATGCAATGTATTACATTTAGCGAAAGGTAGGAGGCAAGAACATGAAGGTAGAGGTCATATTCTACTTAGTGGGGAGGAGTTTAAACATCTACGTAACGATGAACAATACAAATATTTAGGAGTACATGAATCTGGTAAAATAGATCACAGCGAAGCCAGGCAACAAAGCTAAAAAGAATATTTCCGTAGAGTTAAATGTCTCACTAAATCACATCTCAACGCACGTAACCTATTAAAGTCAATTAACATATACGCAGTACCGGTTCTTTTATATACATTCGGCATAGTAAATTACAAAACAAGCGATTTAAAGAAAATAGATGTAAAAACTAGAAAAATATTAGCAATGAATAAAGTGCATCAACAAAAAGCTGAAGTAGAACGATTGTATTTGCCAATAGAAGAAGGGGGTAGGGGATTAACTAATGTAGAAATGCTGTATAAAACACAAATTATTAAATTCAGAAACTATTTAAGAGGAGAACAAGACCATATTATAAAAGCAATCGTAAAACAGGATAGAAAAAAGGTTAAATATTCAATAAGTAAAGAGTCACAAGTAAATTTATTAGAAATAGGTCTAGAGAATGAAGAAAATTATACAGATAACGAAATTCGTAAGGCTGTCTTAAAAACTAAAATCAATAAATGGAAAGCCAAGCCGCTTCACGGACAATTTTATAATAAAGTATTGGATAAAGAAAATGTAGATAGGGTAAATTCATTTAAATGGATCAAAAAACAACCGTTAACACCAGGGCTAGAATCATCAATCTATGCTATACAAGATCAAGCAGTAGTAACTAGGCAGCATGAAAGAGATATCCTGAAAAGAGCAGTGGACGGTAGATGCAGGCTCTGTATGGCAAAAGATGAGACCACACAACATATCATATCTGGGTGTGAAAAACTAGCTGGTACTTACTATACTAGAAGGCATAATAACATCGTGCAATATGTTCACTGGACGCTGGCAAGAAAACATAATTTCGTAGTTTCGAATCTTTGGTGGCAGGAAAATTTAACACAACCTCAAGTTATAGAAAACGACACAGCTAAACTCATGTGGGAAATACCGGTACAGACAGATATTACAATTATACACAATAGACCTGACATTATATACGTAAATAAAATAGAACATAAAACATATTTAATAGATATAACTGTACCATCTGACTACAATATTGGAGCGAAAGAAATTGAAAAATTAAGTAAATATCACGCATTAAAAGTAGAAATTACAAGGCTTTGGAAAACACCAACCGAAGTCATACCTATTGTGGTCGGAGCTACAGGTATAATAGCTAAAAGTTTAAGCAGGTATTGCGACAAACTAGACTCGCACATCAATATTAACATAGTTCAGAAACAAGCAGCCATTCATACAGTCACAATACTAAGCAAAGTTCTTGGGGATACAGTTTTTGTCAATCGGGGGGGAAATAACGAACATCAGGGGGAACCTGAGCAATCTTTTCCTTGAGGGTCTCAAGGCGGATGCTCAGTAAAACCGAGTCAAAAGCTCGAGTAGAAAGGAATTTCACAAAGTATAAGGGAATAAAATATACTTACTATATATTTTCCTAGATTTATTAGTTTTATTATTAATTTAAGTAAGTATATAAAATTATTAATATTAGGTACTATTTATTTATAGATTTTTATTTGCTCTGTTCTTTTTAAAAACCGGAGTTTACTGAAGCGCACGGGCTTAAGACAAGTGCATTTCGGTAGAATGAACTTCATTGGGCAGTTCAGTTTGTAGGAACTTCCTAACAATCCTACAGGTGTCCAAAATAACAGCTTTATGCAGAGGAACATACATGTTTTTCGGTAAGTCCAGGGAATCTATAGATTGGAAGAGCTTTTTTGGAATAACACCTGTTGTTGACAAAACCATGGGAACTACAGTAACCTTGTAGAGGCGCCACATTCGAGTAATTTCGTTTTTTAGGTCTACATAATATTTTGATAGCTTCTCTGTTATGGTGTTCTGCAGTTTGTGATTGTTTGGGATGGCAATATCTATAAAAAGTGCTGTTTTGTTTGCTTTGTCATTATGTGTTATGTCCGGTCTATAATATTGAAGTGAATGGTTTTGTCTTAAAAATAAAGTAATATATAAAGTATATTAGTACATTCTATAGAGCTCTAATTTTCAATAGGTTTGCTGAATTAAGAAATGTGGGAGCGAGGTACTGGGAAACAGAAGAGCCTACACGCATTTCTAACACGCTAAATATATTGGTTTCGTTCCATGTAAACAAAAAAAAGAAAGATTAAAGAAATCATAAGTTTTTGCAGCATTATTAAACTAAGTTCCTACACTCATGTTAGAAAAACTTTAAAGTACGAAACTCCAATTTAAACCTCAAAACTAAGATAGACCAAGTAATTATTTTAAGAGCAGCTAAGTCTCAACTCGGTTTCAGTTGTGGAAACCCCATGCTTCAGGATTGTTTGGGATTTGTTACCAAGATTTTGTCTAGTTCCAGAAATTAATACAAATTATAAGGCTGTATTTAACCTTGAAACCTCCGGAAGATGGACTGCAGCGTCTTTTAGTTGTACCAACATCCAGAACCGCGTTCACCAATCCGCATGCCAGACGTGTTGAGTATGGCAACAGCAAATACAAATGCTGGAATTTAGCTACAAATAGGTCTTAAATAATGTCAATATATTAATATTTCCTATACATTCTGCCTTAAAAAGGCGTGCAAATAAATAAAATTGAACATGATAATTATTATAAGATAAATTGGTCAGCGCTATAATAATTGATAAACAAGGAATAGCCTCAAATTTAACCTCAAATTTCCCGAAGTTTGGCTACTACCGTCGAAATCAGGAGCGCAGCGTTGTTTTCAGACGAGGCTTAAACTCTTAAATTCAAACTTATGGACTGAATTTTCATTTTGCAAATAGTTTGAAAGTAATAAATGAGTGCGTGCTTTGCATGAGAAAATGAAGTATTTAAAAAAGTTTTGCGCGGGAGGCGCACAAAATTTCCTTTATAACAGACTTCAAAAAAGGAGGAGATTCTCATTACTTCAGAACTCCGTCGTTTATGTCTATTACAATTTTGTTTTTAGCTACGTATTATAATATTAGCCGTGGGGTGCCTGCAGTAGAATGTTACCCCTCCTCTCATGCCCGTGTATGCAGTAAGAGCCTGCTAAGGGATACCTCCGGAAAATGGGCAGCAGCGTCTATCCGTGTATCAACATCCCATACTGCGCTCGCCAACCCGCCTGCCAAGCGAGGTGAGAATGGCAACTACCCCTCATGGAGATCCATGAGGGAGGCCTGTGTTCATAGTGGACGTTAGGCTGGAATGATTATATAAATACAAATTATAAATACGAACACATTGAATTAGGTCTCACTTTTTTTTAAACTGAGTTCTGGTGATGGGATCCATAGGGAATCGAGGTGACTCCTTAAATATTGTTGTAATCATATTGATTTCGGCATATTTAACTCAAACTGAGGCATTTGCATTTAAAAAGTATCATTTAGTGAAGCTGAACTGATGAAGACCATAGATGGTTATCAAAACTCTTCAATATTACGAAATTCACGAGCGACGACATCAAAAGATAGATAGATGAATTCTTTATTGTGTAAATCATACAGAAAATAAAAACAAAAATAATTAAAATTAACTTAAACTACAAAAACAACAGAAATACACAATGGGCGGTCTTATCGCTTAGAGCGATTTCTTCCAGACAAACTTTGGATGGAGAGTATTTGAATGGAAGAATGGGGTGCAGTGTTAATATCCTAATATTTAAATCCTAACATATGTATGTACTATATATACATATACAAATATATATTTATATATAATAATTACATAAATACTAAATGCAAATGTTTGTATAAAAAGCTTACATAACTAAAAGATGGCTAAGATAATAATATATCCCTAGCCACTAATCATCATACTTATCTACACATCATCACCATCAAAATCAGGGTCATTGGAATTAAATCTATTGGAATGAAATAAGTCTAAGTGTGTACTGGAGTGTTATGCCCTACATTTAAACATGCAGTTGGGTTTTTTCTTTCACTTAATATTGTTTGCTTACTTTTTAACCCAGTTTTTATGATGGGATCCACAATAAATGGAAATGTAGTTTTTGTGATTTTATTTCTATAAATATCTGAATTTGAAAACTTTTTGATACATATTCAAATATAATTTTCCAAAATACCCTCTTATCCGATAGCTTGTTTATTAATATTTTCCTTTGAATTTTGTTGTACCTTTGTTTATTTAACGTGACACGAACGACAAGTCTCTAAGTCACGAACAAAAATTCTTGGATCGATTAAAGTTTTTCTCAAAAATTGCACTTGTCCCGGATTCTGGCGAGAGTTCGCAAAAAACTTGGGTCTTTAGCCTTTAAACAATGAAATACCCTTCTTTGTTAGCGCCCAACCAGCCATATAATCCCCTTTGATATTTCCTGACAACAATTCTTTATTCTTGATTGCTTGACTTGGAGCAATAAAAGAAGATATGACTTAGCTGGACAAAAATCCTGTTGAAGAAGAAACATTTTTACTTAAACATGTAATAATCCCCTTTTCAATTTCCTGTGAACAATTCTTTATTCCTGATTGCTTGGCTTGGAGCAATAAAATAAGATATGACTTAGCTAGACAAAAGTTCTTTTGAAGTAGAAAACTCACTTAAAAAAAGGTTCATCATTCATCATTTGCATTTAGTTAAGTATCTTATCTTCTACTGTTATTTATTTTATGGTGTACAATAAAGTTATAATCATTCATTCATTCATTTCAGCCGTAGGACGTCCACTGTTGCCTCCCTCATGGATTTCCAATTATTGCGGTTGGAAAAAAGGTTAAAAAAAGGTTAAAACTTTAATATTTCACAAGCGCAACCCTAAATCAAAAATTGTTCTCGAAATCCCTAAATGGTTTTAATAGACCTATTCAACGATACCCCACACGATGGCAAAATCAAGAAAAAAAAACTTCACCCCCACCGTGTGAGCCTTTGTTCGGTGTTGGACAGATTCTAGATTAGACAGATTCGTAATTCGGCAGATTCGCTACACGACAGATCGTGAATTGGGCAGTTTCTTGGATTCGACATATTCGCTACTCGACAGATGTACAGGCGTAAATAAAATAGCAAGTGGAACCAAAATATTTTATTTAGTATTGAATATAAAATTTACTTTAACATTATTTAATTTACTTTAAATCAATTGAACACAATTATTGTAATAGGGAAATATGTAGGTAACAGTTGTATTTTATTTGAAGTGTTTGAAGTATGTAGGTGCATGCTAAATGACAACGTCATAAAGTGGCCTATTGATGATTAAATATTCAAGGAGTTTTCATAAAGTATAAATAGGTACCTACCTAATTTAATGTGGTGTAATTCGATTAGTTCATGTTTAGTTCAGCTTTTGTATTGATCAGTGTCAGATCAGTAGGTAGGTACCTACTGATTTTGTGCACAAGTGTTCATTTTCTGCCGTGTAGCTAATCTGTCGAATCCAAGAATCTGCCCAATTCACGATCTGTCGTGTAGCGAATCTGCCGAATTACGAATCTCTCTAATCTAGAATCTGTCCAACACCGAACAAAGGCTTGTGTATTTTATATGTCCATCCAAAATAACAGTTTTTCAGGACTAATAGTTTATTCACAAAGCCAGTGACGGATGGACAGACAGACACTCTAGGCGAAACTATAAAGGTTTCTTCTTTTACTACCTAAAACACTGCGGCTTATTCAGCTTCAGACGTATTGCACTTTCCTTCGAATAGTGGGTAAAGCTGAAAAGATAGGTGCTGGGCAAGACCTATCCATCTAACAAAGCCCAGGCACTGCAATGTAGGCAGCACATCATGAATTGTCATTTGCTGACGCTGTATTAAATCAGATATTAAAGGCTAATTGCCGTGAGTGCTTGCCAGCACTGCCGTAATGTCCGTGGATGCAGTAAGAGCCTGCTAAGTGATACCGCCGAAAGGTGGGCAGCAGCGTCTTTCCGTGCATCAACATCCTGTACTGCCCTCGGCAGCCCGCCTGCCAAGCGTGGTGAGTATGGCTACTACCCCTCTTGGCGATCCATGAGGGAGGCTGTGCTGAAATGATGAATGATGAAAGGCCAATTTATGCAGCTACAGAAAAGTTCCTGGACCTGGCTTTCTACAACAATTGATTCAATCTTTTGCATTATTTAAATCTTTCAAAGGGCCACTGTCGAATCGCTACGATACTACCTCTATACAAAACACAAATTCAAGTGCCAAGTTTAAACGAACTTTTATTAATGATGGCAAGAGATATTTTGTCTCGAACTCACTGGGTTTTTAATGAATAAATAAACAGTTCAGGTTGTTTTGATCTAATTTCCAATTTGATAGATATTTTCTGGGTACTTAACTGGGTCACTGTGAGCGATGGCTCCCACTTCTGATTCGGGTCACTGATATTTATAAGATTGATCTTTGGAAAGGTCTATTTAGATTTATGGTGTGCCTGTACCGCTACGGAACTCAGGTAATAACCAGACGAGCCGACGCGGTTTTTTTTATTTCATATTGGTTTGCGACCACATTTGTTGACCACATCTTGCTTGATGTTAGACAATGCTAGGTCTAAGATGGGACACGCTTGCCTAGAAAGTACACATTATTTAAGAAACAGTTGGGGTGACAGTCTTTTATTATTTTGTTATTTTATATCTGATATTAACATAGACGTGGGGTGCAGGCAGTGGGATGCCCCTCCTCTTTATGCCCGTGGATGCAGTAAGAGCCTGCTAAGGTATCCCTCCGGAAGACGGGCAGCAGCGTCTATTCGTGTATCAACATCCCGCACTGCGCTCGCCAACGCGCTAGCCAAGCGTGGTGAGTATGGCAACTCCCCTCATGGAGATCCATGAGGTAGGCCCGTGCTCAGTAGTGGACGTTACAACTCAACAGAACAGGTGGGAGTACACGATTTTGCCGAGTAGGTGTCGTATACATCGGCTACGACCTCCAACAACGCCAATAACCCTAATTACAACTAAACCTTAACAAAAGCCTATCATTATTTATCTAGGTTAACATGGTTATGTGATAGCACAGCCGACTGCCAACATTTCATATGACCATAATAGTAAACTTCAAGGAAATATACAATCTCCCCAGAACTAGGGTGGATGCATTTGGGAAACTTGCCAGTTCGTATAACGCTTGATAAAATCATACTTACTTTGCATGTTGCTTTGGGCTACATAGTAAGCGGAGTGAGCCTTTCAAATATGTTATAATAAACAAATAAATAATGCTGGACCATTCGCACAGTATCCATCTAGCCCCAATCTAAACACATCCTTGTATTGTGGGTACCAGATGACTGTAACAGTCATACCTAATATATTATACTACATAGATAGCTATTTTTTATTATTATTATATAGAAAAACATCCAGAGCACCCTGAACAAATATCTGCAGCTCGTACAGACATTTGTACCGAGGCGGGAATCGAACCCAGGCGTCGTAGGTGGACCTTTAGAGAGAGTAAGACCTTCGCCCACTGCGCCACAAAAAGTAAAGCCTTTGCATCTAATATAGATGATTTATACAGCGTCAGGTAATCATGATGTACGGGACGCTACAGTGCCTGCGACATTGTTAGATGCACCTATACCATCCTCTCAGCTTAGTCATCTATTAGTCAGAGGAAAGAACAGGTCAATACGTCTGAAGCCAACTAAACCGCGGGTTTCCTCACGATGTTTCCTTCACCGTTAAAGCACTATAGCACGTGTTAAGTATGCACATACATTTTTCAAGAAAAAAAATCCATTAGTGCACGGCTCGTATCGAGAATGGAAACTACCCCTCATGGATCTCCATGAGGGGTAGTTTCCATTCTCACCAGAACAGATGGGACTACGCCCATTTCGTTGTGACGGTTAATAAGTGGAAGGTCCTTTGCTTCTGGGGACTACTTCATTAGTATTTTTGTCCACGCTTGATGATAGAACCCGAAAGGGGACTCCGTAAACCAATAATGTTATCCGACTAACGTTCAAGGAAGTTTAGTGGCCTCGTCTTTTAACAAGGTAATATCCATTACTACGTCGTTTTGCTATTTTGTTTTTGTGAAAACCACCACAATTTGGGCACTTTTCCTTGCCCAGTTCTAACCCAGCCACGATATTCCAAATAAGCTAATTTTCGATTTAATATAAAATGATCAAATACGAGGGTATTTTCGACCGAAAAAAAATAATACGTCGTGGAGTGCCGGCAGTAGAATGTTGCCCCTCCTCTCTTGCCCGTGGATGCAGTAAGAGCCTGCTAAGAGCTACCTCCGGCAGATGGGCAGCAGCGTCATTCCGTGTATCAACATCCCATAGTGCGCTCGCCAACCTGCCTGCCAAGCGTGGTGAGTATGGCACCTGCCCCTTATGGAGGTTCCGTGAGGCCTGTGTTCAGTAGTGGACGTTTTACGGCTGAAATTATTATAAGTGATGAAGCTACTGCCTAGTACCTTGGGTTCTTGAAATTGTATTAAATAATAAAGGTTACATAGAATAAGTACGTGATTCGGCGCTTTATGAGGTTGTTTTGATCGCCATATTGATTTTTTACAATTAAAAGAAACGATGTTCGGATACACTATCCGCACTGATGCGACTAGTTCGGATACGCCGCGACAATATGTTATAGTTGAATAAACGTTATTGAATATTTAACGGTTTCAAAATACGATATTTTACACTTCAACTAAGTATTATTAAATTATGAAGGAAAGATTTTGCTCGTTTATGTGGTTGTACTACAAGTGTAGGTATCAATGTTATACTCTCAAAACATATCTCTGTAAATAAGCAACGACGTTTAGAAGAATATTTGATGTTATAACATAAACAATTCTCAAAACATATCTCTGTAAATAAGCAACGACGTTTAGAAGAATATTTGACGGTTTGTTTTTCTGAAACCTAATAGGTAATAATTTTAAAACAAATATTTGAAGAATTTAAGTAGGCCGCGCCCACGCGCACACCTTCAATAGCCCGCTACTCGAATAACCTGGCCTTAATCATTTTCCCAAGTTCCGGCCCGAAATAGTATAAACTTTTCTTCGCGAACCTCGTTCGTCCGTTGATATTTCAACCACTTAATGGGTTACAATGGCCACAAGGTTCGCTAAAGCAGAACACCGATCAAATACGATTAAATACTGACTTACTTATCTGTAGGGTGCCGGCAGTTGAATGTTGCCAGTTCGGCCAATAATGCCAATTCGCTTACCATCATGCGAGATTGTGGCCAAACAAAGGACTTACTGATATACAAAAAAAAACCTGAAAACCACCAAATAACTCTGTTATCTTGCAAAGTTCGTAGACCTTCTACGTGTAGGTCTACCATGAGTTTTCGCAACTCGCTAACGACTGTAGTTAAATAAATGTATGAAAAATTCTACAGCGCCTCTAGCGGATAGTTTGGTACTAAAATACGTAGTAAACTATACTACAGCTATTGTAATTTCTGCTTCATTTGCTTAGTATTTGATACCAAGAGTTACAAATTTGCATTAAGAAAGGGCAGCAGCGTCTTTCCGTGTACCATCCCGTACTGCGCTCGCCAACCTGCTTGCCAAGAGTGGTGAGTATGTAACCCCCAATGATCAGGACTTGTAGATTCATGAGGGAGGCCAAGATCCAGCAGTGGACGTCCTGAGATAATGATGATGATTAAAATATATAAATCAAATAAAATAAGTTTATACGTATCTGCCGTAGGGTGCCGGCAGTAGAATGCCACCCCTCCTCTCCTGCCCGTGGATACAGTAAGAATCTGCTAAGGGATATCTCCGGAAGATGGGCAGCGTCTTTCCGTGTAAGAACATCCCGAACTGTGCTTACCAACCCGCCTGCCAAGCGTGGTGAGTATGGCAACAATCCCTCATGCACTTGGATCTCTAAGTCAATGAAGGAGACCTATGTCCAGCAGTGGATGCTTACGTCTGTAATGATGATGATGATGATGATGATACGTATCTTGAGAACATTCATCAGTACAATATGGATACCTTTTGCATTTCGTATTAATTGCATATGTTATTTTTTTTGTAAAAACAAGTTGAATTAAAAAAACTTTATAAAAACAAGCTTGTTTTACATGTTAATAAAAAGAACTAACAAGTTCAAAATCGCTTAATTACTGAGTTTGTTCGGCTATTTTACATCTCTATCATTACACCCAGGTTACCACCTAGCACCAAAGTACTCGTCAAGACGAATCAAACGAGTCCAAACTCGATGGGGTTGTGTCGTTTAACTACCGAGTTTCTACGGCCACCTTTCAGTTACATCATCAGATCAGCTCCATGTCATTATAATTTTGCATAGTCATTCGATTTACAATTGAATGCAAAGTTTCAGCTTAATCGGTAACCGGGAAGTAGATGAAATTCAACTTGCGAGATTTGATTTACAGGCAGACATCGGGACTGGTGAAACTCGTTTGGACGCTTTATACCAGAATGTCACAAAGTCAGATTAGCGGAATATCAGATTAGCAGTTGGTCAGATTAGCAGGATGTCTTATTAGCAGAATGTCAGATTAGCGGAATGTCAGATTAGCAGAATGTCAGATTAGCGGAATGTCAGATTAGCAGAATGACAAAATTTATGGCCGTAGATTGAAAAGCACAATGTGGATTATAACTATTTTTAGTGCTCTGTGTTCCGTGTTCCGTGCTCGTGGAAAGCGCATATGACGTACATGCTGTTATGTAATAGGACGTCAAGAAAATGTGTACAATAACGTTTCAGGCGTTTTGCCGTGGGTTGTCGCAGTAGAGTGCCCTTCCTCTCTTGTATGTGAATGCAGTAAACATCTGCAAAGGGATACCTCCGGAAGATAGGCGGCAGCGTCTTTCGGAAAGTATCGCAGCAGTCTCTCATCATCTTCTGATGATGAGGGGTTGCTGCCATTGTACTTAGTATTTAGTACATTGTACTTAGTATGTAGTACATTGTACTTAGTACATTTTACTTAGTACGTAGTACATTGTACTTAGTACTTAGTACATTGTACTTAGTACATTGTACTTAGTGATCAATAAGCCAGGCCTTTGTTAGCAGTGGACGTCCTACGGCCGCAAAATAATGTTTTAGAAACTTTATTCTTAAGTGACGGTAGCTGTACCACAGATTACAGAAACTAAGCAGTTCGGCCACAACGCTTTTAATTTTTTACTCTCAAATTTTCAATAAAAGCGGACATTAAAGATATATATTAAAACACTAATGAAAACAAACCGCTTAGTATGAGTTTGCATAAAAAATATTGCACGAACTTTGGTAAAATAAATAGGACACACCACGTCTGACTAACACTGTGTTTAGACGTACACTGATTCCAAATGAGCGTGCTCACTCATTTTGTGTGGAAACAAAACGGTGCGATTTTATTACGGTAAAAGTGTCTAACGATTTATATATTTGATTATGGGAACCTAAACGCCAATTTATACTTGACAGGGTCATTGGTCTCCGTTAAGAGTTGCCGTAAAGGTCAAAATGCCTTAAACCTAAACCACAGCTATTTAAGCCTGAGTAACGTTGAAAACGTTACGCATAGCTTAAAATTTCTAAGTATTTCTAAATTTACAGATTTTCGTACGGTAATAGTAAGTTCTAAACATAATAGAGGATGTATTATAATTTTATTTATACAAACCCGAATATGATGATCCTGAACGCCCGAAGAAACAATTTTAATTTTACGACTTTCTAGGATTCGGATGTCCAGTTCCGTCAAAAATAAAATAAACTGAAAGATTGACGCATATCCAACGGGTTATTTTACACATAAAAGCCTAAAATACGTATTTTTCTGCACATACCCATTTCCCAGGTTTTCAATCCATTTGTAAACGAATGGTTCGGAAAATTTTGAAATTGAATTGCTGCATGACGCGTAGGATTTTTATTTGTATTTTACTTTGTTAGTATTTATTATTATGGCGTGTCTTTTAATAATACTTCACTGAAATTTAACTGAACTTGCTGAACTTTCGCGATTTATTAACAGATTAGATTTAGAATACAGGATTTTATCGCGTTCCTTTTTAATTACCCTCGACAAAAAAGAGGGGTGATAAAAGTTTGGCCGCTATGTGTTTGTGTTTGTCTGTGGCACCGAACTACAGAAAGGCATAGACACACATACGCACATGTATACATAGCGGTCAAACTTATTTATTTATTTATTTATTCATCTTAGGCAAACTATCAGCACAAGATACACAATAGTTATAAGTATAATAATAAGTGGCTATTAATAAGTTTCCACTTATAGATACACAGTAGTGGTTTACAAAGAACTTATAACACTTATAAACTTGTAACACCCCTCTCTTTGTCAGGGTTAAAAACAGGGTACACAGATTATTGACCACTAAGAGTATAAACTTAGACGACAAAAAATATATTCCCTTTTATAAACCCTCGTTATACGCCGTAATTTCATTAACCTAAATTCAAAACAATAAAATAGTGCATTAAACTAGTTAAAGACAGAAAACTAATTACCGATGCCATAAAACTAAAAACAAACGCAATTTATAAAAAGTTTTTGCGCGGCCATCTGGCGGATTTCCGCAGATAATTAGCGGCAAAATAGTCTAGCAAAAACGTTCAGCATTCAAAGAGAAAGAATTTTTTTACGTCCACTTCGTTGATAACCTTTAGCGGCATTGCGGGAAACCAAAACCGGGAAGGCAAACTATTGCCAATCGGGATCACTTCGAGAAAGAGAAAATAAAAAAAATAAAATTGACACCCACAACACATACAAAGCGTTAGAAGAAATAAAACAACAAAGTGAACAGTTCGAGAGTTCTAACATAACAAGAAAGGATATTTCAGATAGTCTTACAACTAAGTACGACACAAATAAGAAGTTAAGTGAAGCGTCGGGTCAAAAAATGGACACTGCCTCAGTATTACCGCTACCATATTGCATTTAGTGCTTCTAAAACGTGTTGGTTTCCCGCAATGCCAAATGCTAAACCATTGGTTATCAACGAAGTGCTTCTCAGGATGCCTACTCTAGAAAACGATTACGATATTATCGTCAGAATGGCAATTTTTATTTCACGATCATAAGAGTTAGTTTGGCTTGATTATTATTTCGATTTATCGCAATTTGCATTCAAGATTAGAAGATGGCCCAGGCTATTTAAAACTTTGTTTTATTTCAGAATAAAGGTGAAGTCTTGGCTTGGATATATTTGCTTTATCCCTATAACATTTTGCCGTAGGGTGCCGGAAGAAGAATATCACCCCTCCTCCCTTGCCCATGGATGCAGTAAGAATCTGCTGAGGAATATCCCCGGAAGATGGGCAGCAGCGTTTTTCTGTGTACCAACATCCTGTCATGCGCTCGCCAACTCGCCTGCCAAGCGTGGTAAGTATGGCAACAATCGCAAAGTAGGCTCGCTGCCAACTCGCCTCACGGAATGTTGATATGATCCGTAAACATGCTGCTGCCCATCTTTCAGAGATGTCCCTTGACATATTCTTACTGCATCCACGGAAAGGAGAGAAGAAGCAATTATACTGCCGGAACTCTCTCCCACTCCACGTTTGTTTTTCTCTTATAAATAAAATAACAATATCTCGTTAATAAATAGATTTTTTTTAATAGGTACTGATTCAGATTCGCTAAACTTTAGTTTCACAGGCTACGCAGAAATTTGTTTTACTTCAGTATACGATGATAAATCGAAAACAAGGTATATAACAATATCTTAAGTTGTTGTTCCTGATTGGCAATAGTGACCCATGATTGGCAATAGTGACACATCAAAAAAGTTAGAACGCAATTATTCGATGGAATATTTAGTTTTTGTCGCTTTATAGTTTAATGAAATATAAAACCTTCTTTTAACAGTCAACCTCTTCAAACTTTTTTCAGTAAATTATGTTATTAAACCATAAAAATATTATTTAGTCCATTTACATTTCATTGATAATATTTTATTAAGGATTTAAATAGTTGTCTATATTACTTACATATGTTTCTTAACATTAATGCAAACATGTTGCACGAAATTTCGTGAAAAAAAATCACGACACGACGTCCAGCTAGCACAGTGTTTGATACCAAATGAGTGTGCTCACTCATTTCGCGTGAAAAGAAAACAGTGCGGTCTCATTACGGTAAGGACAATTCGCCCTAGCGTAGCAAACGCCCTAGAGTAGCGATTTAGATACAATTTTTTGGTGTTATATTATAATTGAAAAAAAAAATAGCAACCGTTGCGCAAATAATATCGCGAGATGTACAGCAAACTTTATTTTGATAAAGTTATCGAGTTACACTATAACATATAAAAAATAAACATTCATTTTATTCAAAAAGAAAATAAATAATTTTGTATATCCAAAAATTATTTATTAAAAAATTAAGATGTTGCTTAGATATTTTTGATCTGTGTACTTGAAACTCATTTTAACTTCAAAAGACCAAACTACCTTGAAATAAATTGAATTTGATTGAATATTAATCTGTTTGTACTTCGAAGTAGGGTTTCGCAGTCGACAATTGGTTTTTGATGGAGACAATAATTATTGGGAAATTTAATTTAATCATCAATTTGTATCGAGTTCTAAACGTGACTAAAACAAGTAAACAACAAGCAAAAAATCTTTAATGATTTCTAGTTATTTCAATGCATAATGTCAAGCCGCGCCAAGGTAGCCTGGCTGCTTAGTGCACGGGCTACCATATATAATATACTCAGCTTGGCTGCGGCAGTCAGTCGAACGTATGACAGTGCGTGGCTGCTTAGTGCACGGGCTCCCATACACCGTCACTCGTTTGACAGGCTGCGGGTAGCCTTGCTACGACAACCGGTCGAATGTATGACAGTGTGTGGCTGCTTAGTGCACGGGCTCCCATACACCGTCACTCGTTTGACAGGCTGCGGGTAGCCTTGCTACGACAGCCGGTCGAACGTATGACTGTGCGTGGTTGCTTAGTGTACGGGCTCCCATACACCGTCATATGTTTGACAGGCTGCGGATGGCCTGGCTGTGGCAGTCAGTCGAACGTATGACAGTGCGTGGCTGCTTAGTGCATGGGCTCCCATACACCGTCACTCGTTTGACAGGCTGCGGGTAGCCTTGCTACGACAACCGGTCGAATGTATGACAGTGTGTGGCTGCTTAGTGCACGGGCTCCCATACACCGTCACTCGTTTGACAGGCTGCAGGTAGCCTTGCTACGACAGCCGGTCGAACGTATGACAGTGCGTGGTTGCTTAGTGTACGGGCTCCCATACACCGTCATACGTTTGACAGGCTACGGATGGCCTGGCTGTGGCAGTCAGTCGAACGTATGACAGTGCGTGGCTGTTTAGTGCACGGGCTCCCATACACCGTCACTCTTTTAACAGGCTGCGGGTAGCCTTGCTACGACAGCCGGTCGAACGTATGACAGTGCGTGGTTGCTTATTGCACGGGCTCCCATACACCGTCATATGTTTGACAGGCTACGGATGGCCTGGCTGTGGCAGTCAGTCGATCGTATGACAGTGCGTGGCTGCTTAGTGCACGGGCTCCCATACACCGTCACTCGTTTGACAGGCTGCGGGTAGCCTTGCTACGAAAGCCGGTCGAACTTATGACTGTGCGTGGTTGCTTAATGCACGGGCTCCCATACACCGTCATATGTTTGACAGGCTGCGGATGGCCTGGCTGTGGCAGTCAGTCGAACGTATGACATTGCGTGGCTGCTTACTGCACGGTCTCCTTTACACTGTCATATGTTCGAAAGGCTGCAGGTAGCCTAGCTGGAGCAGTCATTCGAGCGTAGGACAGTGCGTGGCTGCTTAGTGCACGGGCTCCCATACACATTCATTATGTTCGACAGCGCGCAAAGAGATTGCGCGTTCAATTACTGTCGCAGGTTTTCAAGACCAAAATAAATAAATAAATAATAATAAATAATAAATCATTTATTTCTCTCACAAAAGCATTATAACAACAAGTGGCACAGTATAACAAAAAAACTTACAGATTAAGCCTATTTTGTGAGGGGTGGTGCCTGTGAAAGGTTTTATAAAAAAAAACCTGTGTTACAGGTTATACACCAGTGCTCTCGCTCGACACAAAAAAATGCTTAGTTATAAATATTATGTCCGAGCTTTTATAGTCCTTTACTTTAAACGCATCATCTTGTAACGACGCCATTTTTAATATTTAGCATAATAAATAACAATAATGTATTAGCGGAATTAAAACTAGATATTTTCTTTGTTTGTCATAATAATAACAATAATATTATTGTATTGTCACCGAAACTAAAGGTCTAACCGTCTTATTTCGCTTCTGGCCCTCAGGTATTCTGAGTTCTGGCCACGTGTTTCGACCGCATGGTTCGATCAGTCAGAGTACGTGAACTTTTTTTTCCAGTTGGTTTGATTAATCGAACCATGTGTTCTTGAGACTCTCGATAGTTCGATCAATCGGACTTTGTGAACTTATTAGTAGGTTCGATTAATCGATCCTAGTGAAACTTGTACGACAAAGGAGTAAACTTACAATTAGGTAGGTACTTGGGCTAAAAACAAGAACACAATGATAAGCATTTCTCCAGCTTTATTTAAACAAAAAATAATAATTATTAATATTTATTTACATCGCGATGTAAAGAACTATTTACCTACAAAAAGTGACCCTTTCCAAGCTTATTGTTCTAAGAATAATCTTTCATCAATATCATTATTACTAAGCATTATGTTGGTCTTCAGTAGTATAAATATCGTTTGATGGATTCTCTACGTCGTTTTTCCAATATTCCACCTTTCATTTTTAATACAATAAAATTGGAATCTCTTTTCAACACTGTCAAAATTTTAATCAAGTTTGGTGTTTTTTTGCCAACAAGATCGTTTATTTTTCTATGCCATCCTTCCAGGCAATTATTTGTACGGAAGAGTGTGCCGTATACGGACCACATTTTGATAAATTCATTACTCTTTAGCCATGGCCGTTCCATGTATTTTTGAAATATTAACATGTTTGTGTCATCAGTTGACATACCATCTGTGACAAATTTTTCAAAACCATTTCTTATCAAATGAGAAGGTAATAAGGCTAACATTGTGGCCACAGCTACAATTCGCTTTTGGCTTTAAGCTTTCGTAATTTTACACCTATGCGGATATCTCTACAGAGATTTCGCACAATGATAGAAGCAGCCTTTGACTACAGCCTGTGGCAAAACTGTTTCTATAGCCTTCATTGTCGCAGCCTCTTAGTCGGTCATAAATCGTATGGGATTGAATCCAGGCAACTGTGACAAAATCATTTCTAGTAATGCTAAATAGCTTTCAGTTTTTTGGTTGGACGTTAATACGTAAATCAAAGGGACGACGTTTAAGCTATTCAGGGAAGAACCTACATCACCATGTATGACATATACCTGTTGAAATGGCGACGGGCAGCTGTGAAGTGTTCCGTCTCCAAAAAAAACTTTAATTGTGGATATCTTTTTTCTCGCTTCTTCGGAACAAAATGCAATCATGCGCATTTCATCGTGACAGTAGTCCCCCAACATAAACTCTTCAAATTCCGGCAGAACCTCTAACCTCCATAGTTCTTCAAAATTTTACTTTGTTAAATTATGTGTATTTTTTCGGTTATTGAAAAGACTACTTTTTACTGAACTATATATTATGTCGGTATTTTAGTGATTAAATCTATGCCTGAGTTCTTTACAGGTATTACGTGATCGTCGTATATACTTTTCATTGGTGATAAGCTCTCCGATGCAGCCTTTTGCATATAATAAAGCTATTTGCCGATATCATTTTTAATAAAGTCAAGGAACACAGAAGTGATCGTTTGTATTGATAATCAGTGATTCCTGTTAAAGATAATATATATTCGTAAATAACATTGCATTAGGTATGTATCATTAGTAGTCAGAAAAAATTGCTTGTTCTTTAGTCAATCATAAGTTCATATAACCTACACAATATACAATTATACACATACCACATTTATTTATATAGATTAATATCAAGAGATACTTACTTTAATAGTTATAGATCCACGACATTTCTCAATATTTTTATTACGGCAAATCCATAAACATGAACCGTTTTTAAAACCTTTATTGCGGTAAAACTGGTGAGTGTGGTGGTACAATAGTTTTCGCGTTTCCGATGGATATATAATATATAAATTGCGACAAATTATATTCAATACATATTGAATAGGTAGGTATCTTCTTGTCTTGTCTTTTTATTTGATGGCTTTTTGTGTTTGGTTTTACACAATTTCGCCAGTGTCAAGTTAATTTATAAATTCCTATGTTATTTGGTTGGCCATGTTGGCGGCCATTTTTTACCAAATTAGCTTTCTTTGTTTTCCTTGTTCACCTTGTTGCGAGGTAGGTATCGTAAGATAATGGAAAATATCTGATTAACTAGACATTTATCATTGACATTGAATTATTACTTTCTGAGGAGATTTGATACCCTATTGCATAGAGGTCGGTAGTCGGACTATAAGAACTTGGGATTGGGAACCATGCAGTCGAACCACGTGGCCAGAAGTCTTATTTCAGCATAAGCACCTCAACCTTGTTTAGCTACTTAATGTTATGCATAAATATCTAGCATAAATGATGCCGGCAAAAGAATCTTGCCCCTCCTCTTTAGCCCGTGCGTGCAGTAAAATCTGCCAAAGGATATCTCCGTAAAATGGACAACAGCATCTTTCTGCCTATCCAAATCCCTTACTGCGCTTGCTAACCCGCCTGCCAAGCGTGGCGAGTATGGTAACAAACCTCTCATGATATTGGAAATCCCTGAAGGGAGCCTCCAGTGGAGTCCAGCAGTTGACGTGAACAACAGTCATAAGGCTGACAGAGATATAAGATTAATATATACAGCGTCAGCAACTGATATTCTTGCTGTACAGTACGCTGCAGTGCCTTGGACATTCTCACTGGATGAGGCTTGCCTAGCACTTATCCTTTCAACTTAGTTAGAGGAAAGAACCGGTCAATATTATATGAAGCTGACATAGCCGCAGGTCTACGCAGTTAACCGTCAACAATACCGATTATGAGATTGGTTTCGCTTTGTGCGATATTTTCAGATTCCTACGGTGATATGGAATTTCTACCATTAGCGGGAATGTCCGGATGATAGAATGGAATAATGGGTACATATTTTGTCGGATACGGCATATCAATTTTATTGTCCATTGGCGCGCGGTGCGTTGTACTGAGTGCACGTGCATCTATTTTCCTTTATCACCAATAGGTTTATATTGTTGGAAAGTGTAAGTGAACCTATTTACGATGGACGAGGTTGATCTTCGACCTGGCTGCGTCGAGGAGAAACTCTTTTGTGCCTTTGGTTGTGGAATGTGAGAATTCAAGTGTTGTTTTAGCGGAATCGACGGCTCTCACCTCGCCGATAGTTAAAAGTACCTGACCTTCCAAGAGATTAAGAGGCGACTTATCTGATAGCAGCGGAAAATAAATTGATGAGGAAGGATAGTATACGATAGTGCAACACAAGTAGAATCGACCTCCGAGGAGGTATCCAACCTGAAAAGTCATCCAACCTATCGGTGGTCATGGTGTTGAAGTGTGTCTTTCTTCTAACAAATTTTTACCTAAACAGATAGGATTGGCGAAACTATTAAAGTCGGAGAACTTCAAAAACATCAAACAAATTAAGTACAAAAGCCCCAATCAAATTTATATTTCATTTGGAAATAAAGATTAGGTACTAATTTACTGTTGAACAACAAAAGTTTCTCAGAGTCAGGTCTACGCTGTAATCTGACGAATGAGGTCGGCATTTGAATAAATAAATAAATTTAACCTTGCCCATCGCAGTATTCCACCAGTTGTCAGCTCTGAGGTTGCACAGGCAGTATCAATTATATTTATCCAGCAATCTCGATGGTTAACTTTACATATGTATATGTAATTTCAGATTTCGCTTTCCGCTTGTCTTGTTCTTGTCAAATGTTTTCGGTTTGTCATTCCAGAGCTGATTCTTGTGTCGTACTTAAAGTTGTAAGTACATCAATTTCTTGGGTGCGTAGTGCGAGCTAACACTGCGGGCGTCGCGGAGTCATTAATGCAAATGGAAACTGTTTTTTAATTATTATTTTTTAATTTTGAAACTAGATCTAGAGGGAGTTTTAACTCTCACTAGATCTTGACTAAATCTGTAGAAAAGGTCTAGTGAGTGTGTAAGTAATTCATATTTTAAATCAATCAAAGATGTCAATCAGTGCCGAGCCATTGAGTAATTTCCAGGATTCAGCGACTGCCCGCATTGATGCTGCACTGCCGCAGCGCGGCATTATAAGGTGCTTTGCAAAACTCAATTAAAGAGCCATAACCAAACTTCCTCGCTCCTTGACCCAGCACCGCTGACCACTATTCCTGTGGTGGCAGGGCGATTAATTTGTTAGTATTGATTAATTTGCGGGCAGTAGCCGTGCGGACAGACTCTACATTTATGTATAGGTATAATCATCATCATCGTCTCACCCTTAGGACTGCTATTTACGTTCACTGCTGGACATAGGCCTTCCTGTTGAATCTCTAAGAGCATGAAGGGCCTCAAAAACCCGCAGCTGATTATACGATAGTAAAAACTTAAACAGCTATACAGTGACCGATAATGACAAGCTAATTCTTGGCAGGATCTCTGACCTCACAACGACTACGGCTAAAAGCCATCGGTGTGTAAGCCTATTTATAGGGTACATCAAACAAGGCATGCTTGGGTTCATAGTATTTGACAATACTATAGTATAGAAAAACAAAAAACTATTTATAAATGCGCAAATGTTGACCTTTCATATGATAACCCACATGATAACTCCCTTTAAAACTTTTGAGACTCTCTTTCCGCCACCTTTGCAATCATAATAAGAATATTTTTCAACATTTTGGTATATGCTATATTAGTGAAAAAAAGTTATATAACACCATTTCAAATTTCAAGTCGATAGCATCAATAGTTCTCAAGATATCCATCTGTGACAGACAGAGAGATAAAGTCACACCATATGGGTTCTTTTTACCATTTTGGTCCGGAGCCCTACAGACATTTTCGCCTTTGTTTCTCGCAGCGTTTTTTAGTCCGAATCTGAAGAAAACTAAAGCAAGCACTTCCAATAATATTAACATTATAAAAAGTATTCTGGATTCTAAGTATAAATCAACAGGTGTGAAAAGCCAAGAAAAATGAAAATAAAATGAAATACAAAATATAATTCATTTGATACATTCACAAACAGGATGGTACAGTCGTATGAAATGGTAGGCTTTTATTTATACCGGGTATTTATCGCGTAAATTAGTTGGTTGCACCGGCCGTGGACCGGAAAGTAGGGACCATGTATATTAATAATGTGATCAGATGCGGTTGCGAAAGTTTAAAAAAGACAATGGTAGGGCTAAAAACAAACTAAATTTTAAACAAATATGGTCTTAAACTTTAAAAATATTGAAAACAAATATAAAGGAAAAAAGAATCCACGACACTGGCTGACTTTAAAAGTTGGTGAAGATATACCTACCTTACAGTTTTATCCGGTTGGCACACCACCTCGGCTTGTGCGACTAATGACGCAGATTATTAGAGCTAATCGCGAGCATGTTACGCTTTAACTCTGTCGCTAACAAATTGTCAGGTCTTTTATAAAACTGGGGTTAACTGGGAGAGGTTTGATAACTTAGTACTTACGACATGGCTTTAGTGTGTAGCTTACTACTCATTTTAACTGTATCGTGTTTATAAGAAGTGCTTCTGTCATACTGCGGCATGGCTTCAGGCGTATTATGAACGGAAATTAGAAGGTTTCTGACGCGAAAAAAATAATAACATTTGTCCTTTTATACTCATGGATGCCCTGAGAATCTATGTATGTAGTTTTATTTGTCATATACAAAAGCATTTGGATGCCGTGTTATCAAGCAATTCAAATTAACCCGCCATTAGTGATGTCAGTTTATTTACATCATTGATGACGCCGGTCCCACGCACCGGGATTTTCACCTAAGGTTTTTTCAATATTTATTTATACCATGTTACTTATAGTTGGCTCATTTAGGAATAAATATTTGTTTTACAATAAATCGAAGCACTTTATAAATCACAGCTGCTTAATTACTCATTATACACTTGCACTTGAAATACTAAAAATTACCATGTTTTATCACATACATTTTTAAAGACTATCAGCTTACTACAATCATTGAGTTTTATAACTAAAACAGCATTTATCAGTATTTTGATACAAGGAACTAATTTATAATAAACAAAAACTGTAATAAATCTAACAAAAAAAAATCAAAAGAAGTTTAGTACTGACCATTCAACTAACAAATTCATAATTTCATAACTGACACCGGTCTCACGCACCGGGTTTTCGCCAAAACTGCGGAACGTGAACTCGCGTCGCCGTTTTGGGTTGAGCCCACCGTAGGGGACGTGCAATGAGACGACTACTCGAAATCACAACGCAAATCGATAGCGGGTTGGAAATTTATTCGACATTTTCGATCCACCCGGTCTCACAGATATATAGATCACAAATGGCGGGTTAAATTTTTCTCTTTTGACTCACACAACTTTGGACTCACACAACTTTGTGAACTCATTACTGTTTTTTTTTATTATTTAAATTGCAAAAGGACTTTGTCGCTCAGCGACCATATCGTCCCGAAAAGGCTACACAATAATGAACTTAAAAAAATATAGTAAAAACAACAAACTTAATTTAATTCTTATCTAGTCCTACTTCTAGCAACGTGATCAACATTTTTGATTCGTCCGACATCGGACTACTGAAAAACTCATTACTTGAAATAGTATTCATTCTGGTTTGACCCGCTGAGTGAGCTACTTACCATCTATTTGTCACTATGTCGCAGAATATTTAACTGGGTAGGTACTTCTATTTTAAAATTAGAAATAAGTCAGTTCTTTTTTACCATAGTTATTTTTAAGTTTAGTGTGTGTGTCTAATATTTCTTCTTCTTATTCTTCTTTTGTAAATTGACATTTCTTTTTAGCCTAAGGTCCATTATCAAACAACACGTAACAAAAAACGGATGGCCAATAGGGCCAAAAAGTTTTCGAATGGAGGCCACGGACCGGCAAGCGTGGCGTAGGATCCATCTAGTTGGTGGACGACCTGGTAAGGTCTGTAAGTCGTAGTTGGATGCAAACCGCTTCCAGCCGCAATGTTTGGAGATCCATGAGGGAGGCCTATGTCCAGCAGGTGGACGTCCTTCCGTTAAAATTATGAAATAACAAACACATTTTGACATTGACCATTGAAGGGTAATTTGGAAAAACGACTAATGTCAGTGCCAAATCAAAAATGAGATTTTGGTGTCTATGGGATCTTTGGAATGATGCCCAACCAACGAACGTAAATCACAGATTTTTGTAAAACCGCCCCTGTCACGAGTTTTTCCTGGTAAAAGTTTGTTCGTTATTAGGAAAAACAACCAAGGTGAACTCCGTTTTTTGTTTATATCTTTACTTTTACCAAAATTTACGTTGGTTGTTTTTCCAAATTACCCTTCAATTGACATACAACTAAACCTGTTCTTTTCATGTTTAGAAGTATAGGTTCTTGGTAAGCCTGATCTAACAATGTCCTAGACACTGCAGTCTCATACAGCATAAGTATAAGTTGTGGACGCTGTAGAAATTAATTATGCTTCAAACGTTGAAGTTGTACCTCCATTACAGTTTTATCCGGTTAGTACACCACCTCGGCTGGTGCGACTTATGAAGTAGATTATTAGAGCTAATTATTTTGAGCATGTTACGCTTTAACCATGTCGTTAACAAATTGCCAGGTCTTTAATAAAAATAGGGTTAACTGAGCGAGGTTTGTAACTTAGTTCTTAAGACATGATTTTCGTATGTGGTTTACTACTCATTTTAACTGTTCGTGTTTGTAATAAGTGCATCTGTTATACTGCGGCATGGCTTCAGGCATATTATGAACGGAAATTAAAAACTTTTTGCTAATCGCGAGCATGTTACGCTTTAACTCTGTCGCTAACAAATTACCATGTCTTTTATAAAACTTAGGTAACCAAAAAATGAGCGTAGCTTTCGAATGTGGTTTCAAACAACTTCTCAATCCCATGATAATGATTTTCTTGTACTGAAAATCTTCAATATCTCAGAGATAGGAGAAACAATATAAAACAAGGATTTTTTTTTAAACTTTCTTTATTTTGCACTTTGGTACCTCACTGCTAACACTGTCCTCAGATAATGGAATATTTTCTAAACGTTAAGCCGTTATGCTAGATAATGAATGATAATACTTTTATTGCACACCAAATTAAAAATAACACCAATACAAGAAAAATAATATTAGTAATAACTGCGGAGAATGCGAGCCTGTCAGTATTACTGACGGCTGACGATATTACTCAGCCAATAGCGTTCAACGGAAGCTTCAATTATTCAATCATCATTTCAGCCATAGGACGTACACTGTTAGACATAGGCCTCCCTTATGGACCTCCAGTATTGCGGCAGGAAGCGGCCTACATTCACCGCTAACCATAATACCTTACTAGATCGTGTGCACATCTTCTTGGTGGACGTCCAACGCTGCGCTTGCAGGTCCGTGGCCTCCACTCCAAAACTTTTCGGCCCCATCGGCCACCTGTTCTTAGAACTACATGGCCTGCCCATTGACGCACTAACGTTGCTTCATCATTTCAGCCATAAAACGTCCACTGATGAACACAGGCCTCCCTTATGGATCTCCATGAGGGGTAGTTGCCATTCTCACCACGCTTGGCAGGCGGGTTGGTGAGCGCAGTATGGGATGTTTATACACGGATAGACGCTGCTGCCCATCTTCCGGAGATGTCCCTTAGCAGGCTCTTACTGCATCCATGGGCATGAGAGGAGGGGTATCATTCTACTGCCGGCACCCCACGGCGGCAACGTTGCTTACTCGTTTATTATTCAGTAGCTGACCCGGTGCCCACTTTGTTGGGCCGTAATTTATGGCCTATGACACTCACAAATACTGTGGCTTTGTATTAGTAAAAGAATTTTGAAAATCGGTTCAGTAGATCCAGAGATTACCCCCTATAACCTCACAAACTTTGCCTTTTTATAATATATATATATATATATATATATATATATAATTACAAATTATTGAATACAAAAGTGGATATAAATAAGGGTACCGTCATTACATAATAATACCAATTAAATATTCGATTTATAAAAAAGTTAAACTCATTGTTTGGCAATTAGTTGTTAATAATGAACAGTAAACGGAAATTAGATGTCTAAACTTGTCTTGTTGAAGTTTACCTGTTTTTTTTTCAAATTTAAGTTTTTTTATATACAAAAGATGGAAATTACAAAACAGCATGCATATAACTTTTCCTGATAACTTTATTATTCTTCTTTTCTTTTCAGCCGTAAAACGTCCACTGATGAATACAGGCCTCCCTCATGGATCTCCATGAGGGGTAGTTGCCATACTCACCACGCTTGGCAGGCGGGTTGGTGAGCGCAGTATAGGATGTTGATACACGGAAAGACGCTGCTGCCCATCTGCCGGAAGTATCCCCCAAGCTCTTACTGCATCCATGGGCATGAAAGGAGGGGTAACATTTTAGTGCCGGCACCCCACGGCAATTAAAAAAAACTGTATTATTAAATAGTGGTAATTTAAACTTTACTGTAACACGGATAAATCGAAACGTATCTAAATAAACTTAGACGTTATATTGTAGTAACCCCCAAGAAAGCATTCTGCTTCTAACCGGCGGTAACCGGTTAAAACACGTGGGCAAGAACGTGACCAACAATATCTGCCTTGCACCCGTCAATTTCAACTATCGAGTTATCTCATCTCAAGTGTCAGATTCCGCGCTCTACATCATCTACTTCTACTATAATAATAGTCATCCACATTTCAGCCGTAGGACTACTGTTCACGTCCACTGCTGGACATAGGCCTCCAAGATTTATTCGCTATTGACTATAAAGTTTTTAGTTATTTGTTATTAGTAAAGATTGTAATTTATCTACCTATGCTGGACATAGGCCTCCAAGATTACTACAACACTACAAGCTATTGACTTTATAGTTTTTAGTTATTTGTTACTAGCATAGATTGTATTTTAAATAATAAAGCCTTCCCAATGACTTAAAATTAAAATATATAAAAATATTAAATAATGAAGAGAATAAAGGCTTTATTATTATTTATTTATTATTTATAGATTGTATTTTATGTACCTACCCATTCTATAGTTAAATTTGTTTGATGTTTTCTTTTTTTCCTATTTTTTTTGTTTAATAATAAGTTATTATTAGTTAGTTAAAGCTATGTTAAGACATAGCTTTGCTAATTGAGGTGTTTATTTTCGTAAATTTATTTAGTTATGGTGGAAACTACACTGGTTTAAGTGTTACTCTTACTTTACTGAAATTGTTTATGTTATTGTACTATATGTTTTCCTGAATAATACAAATAAAAATAACAACATAAAAACATTTATAGATTATGAAATATTAAAATATAAGCTTTATATACTACCACATCAAACTTCAAGTCGATAGCACTTGATCTACTTAAAGTTTTATATGGTTCCCAAGATGTGCATCTGTGACAGACAGACAGACAAACAAAGTCGCACCATAAGGTTTATTTTTACCATTTTGTTCCGGAAACCTAATACGACAGTGCCATAACAAAATGTTTAAAATTAACTTAATAAAGACTACTAATAGTTAGTTGTATACCGTGAGGAGCCGGCCGTAGAATGTTGTCTCTCTTCTCTTACTCGTGGATGTATAAGAATCTGCCAAGAGATACCTCAGGAAGATGAGCAGCAGCGTCTTTCCGTGTATCAACATCCCTTACTGCGCTCGCCAAACCCGCGCTTGCTAAGTGACGAGTATGGCAACAACCTTCATGATCTTGGAGATCCATGGATCTTGGCAGTCGGGTTGGTGAGCGCAGTTCAGGATGTTGAAACACGGAAAGAAGCTGCTGCCCACCTTCCGGAGGTATCCCTTAGCAAGCTCTTAGTGCAGCCACAGGCATGAAAGGAGGAAATTCAGAAATTATTCATTAATATCCATAATTTGCAATTTCAAATCATAGTAACATTCTTCTGCCGGCACACCACGGTGATGATAATAAATAAATAAATAATAAATAATGCTCGACAAATCACACAGCATCATCTAGCCCCAAGCTAAGCAGAGCTTGTGTTATGGGTACTAGATGACTGATATACTTAATACATTATACTACATAGATAGATATTTTTATTATATATAGAAAAACACTCAGAACACCCTGAACAAATATCTGCAGATCGTTCAGACATTTGTCCCGAGGCGGGAATCGAACCCTCAACCTCTTGCGTCACAGGCGGACCTTCGCCCGCTGCGCCACAGAGGTCGTCGAATGAAATAATGATGATCTGTTATCGACACCCCTGTTATAAATATCTCAGCTCTGTTAGTTCCGGCTCGATCCGGCACCTTGTTACTGGAAACTTCTATGCAGGCCCTAGATAATTAGTTTGGTGAGCATCCGGTGTCAAAGACGAAGTTGAAACTACTGCTGCGATGGACGATACGATCGCATGGCTCGAGCATACTGCCTACATGGACTTTGATAATATCTTAGTTTTATAGTTTATGCCGGCAGTAGAATGTCACCCTTCCTCTCGTGCCCGTGGGTACAGTGAGAGCCTGCTAAGAGATACCTCCGGAAGATGGGCAGCAGCGTCTTTCCATGTATTAACATTCCGAACTCGCCAACCCGCCTGCCAAGCGTGGTGAGTATGGCAACTACTCCTCATGAAGATGCATGATGGAGGCCTGTGTTCAGTAGTGGGCGTTTTACGGCTGAAATTATTGTTTGTACAATATGCCGTAATAACCAAAGAATTAAATCGATGTGCCCTTACGTTAAACACTGTGGCATTGTATTAATATGTGTTAACAAGAAAGCCGACGCACGAACACTACGCACCTTTAGTAGAAAAGTGACCTAAATCAAATATTTTGACGAACGGATTTGAATCTTAGCATGACATTTTACGATTAAAACAATTTTTTATGAGTTTCGAATTAGGTCACTTTTCTAGTAAAGGTGCGACTAGTTTTGCCTATAAACCAAACTATTATTCTTAACATTATGATTATAATACAAAACACGGGAATGTATCGCTTTATACCTCTGACAAAGTGACAAAGTGAAAAGGGTAGAAAAAGGGTAGTTGCAAAATCACCATCGCTTCTTGATGGACATTCCAATGAAATCTTCAGTCAACACGTGATCACGATTGTTGAAACAGTCGAAACGTCGGGAATATTCAACGCGATACATTCCTGTGTTTTTGTAATTATATTATAACAAGCTGAACCCCGCAGTTTCACCCGCGTAGTTGCCGTTCCCGTAGGAATTTTGAAAAATCCCTTCTTAGTGCACATCTAGGATACTCAAGGTACATATATGTGTGCCAAATTTCAAGTCTCTAGGTCCAGTGGTTTAGGCTGTGCGTTGTCTGTCAGTCACTCAGTCAGTCACTCAGTCAGTAACGGAAGAGTTTTATTTATAACAATTGATTGATTGATTGATTGATGTATTGTGATTGTGAAAGTTTACGAAAAACTTTTATTTTTACCATGTATTGTGCAATCATATTGCATAAACTTTCGTGAAAAAAATAACAGACACGAAAGGTTCTTCATTCGTGCCGATAAAGATAGCCATCGTATTTCAAAATAGCTCGGTGTATTCTTGGAACTTTCTTGTCGAGACACAAGAGTATTTCTGGTTTTACTTTCATTGTGTTTATTTTAGGAGTAAATTGTGAAGATGGCGCCAGAGGGATTATGCTAGTAGGGATAAGATTTTAGGCTTATTCATTTTAAATATCGGGAATGTTCACGTTCTTGGAATGTGTACAATGACAGTCCACGACCCTATCTGCGTCCCGTCATGCACTGAGGACGCGGAGGGACAGGTTCGCGGACTGTCATCACCAGAAAGAAAGCCTTCGATCAGTTGGTGCCTCCATCAATTGATCAAGTACGTGAACATTTCCAATATTTAATATAAAAACGATAATTCACGATAGTTAATATTATCATCATCATCATGAGCCTTTATCGACCCACTGCTGGGCATAGGCCTCCCTTTGATTTTGCCATTCGCCTCTGTCATAAGCTATTCTTAGCCAGGTGCAACCCACGATCTTCCGAACATCGTCAACCCATCGGGATGGTGGACGACCCCTTTTTCTGTGCTCTTCTCTCGGCCACCAGTCAGCGTCTTCGTCCACCTGTCGTCATTTCTTCTGGCCAAGTGTCCTGCCCAACTCCATTTGAGCCCCAATATTCGCTCGCCGACATCCTGAGCCTTAGTCCGCTTGCGAATTTCGACGTTGGGGACCCGGTCTATGAGTGTGATGCCAAGCATGGCGCGCTCCATGGTTCTCTGCGCAACGCTCATTTTGTGCACTGCCTCCTTAGTAAGTCGCCATGTCTCAGCACCGTAGGTCGTAGTTAATATAGTAAAATATATTTAAGACTGATTCACAGACAACGCCCCGCTGGAAAACCTCTGCATGCCAGGCCTCAATAACAGCAGAAATGCGACGTGCACCCTCCACCAAATTTCGAGGAAAACTGGGAGCTCAAATGCTAATTCGTTTAATCTGGTTGTAAATGATACTCGTAGATGATAGATAGTTAATTTTTTTTATTGCTATTTGAGCACAAAAATTTTCCTTTTTTGAAAATGAGAATTATACATTTTTGGTTCATAATCTTAGCCGGAGGACTGCTGCTGTCAACGTGAACTGCTGTACATTGGCCTCCCACATCATCTCCCTGATCATGCGGAGGTTATTACCATCGTTATTTCCTATAGGTTATTTCCTCGCATCGCTTGGCAGGCAGGTAGGCGAGCGCAGTACGGGTTGTTGATACACGGAAAGACACTCATCTCTTGCCCGTAAATGCAGTAAGAACCTGCCGAGGGATCTTATTCTTATTCTTGTGGGGGTAGCTAGATCGGCACTGACGTCCCGCATGGGGGTGTATTGTGCATTGTCCCTCGTGATGCTAGCCCGACCGTAGCCAGCCCAACTCCTTAAAGTACCAGAGAAGGAATCTGGGCCGCTGGCAGCATTCCCTGAGCATTCCCGGAGGATATGCAGATGTTGTAGAAGAAGAAGGGCATGACTCTATGAGCTCCTATAGTCCCGTCTCCGATCTGGCGTCCTTTGTTGCGATACAATGCCCTGCCGAGGGATACCTCCGTAAGATAGGCAGCAGCACCTTTCCGTGTATCAACGTCCTGTACTACGCTCACCAACCTACCTACCAAGCTTGATGGGTTGTACATATGTACATATGTATATACTTGCCAGTATGGCAACAACCCCCTCGAAGTAAACAAAAGATAAACTCTGCGAATAAGTGAAGTGTCGGGTGTTACTTAAATATTTTAGTTTTATAAACTTGTAGTTAGATTTAGATATGAAGTGCGCAAACAGAATTGACGCCACTGTCCCAAATTGCTTAAAGCAAACATAAACTACCAACACACTCCACAAACTTCCGACAACACCGAAGTACACTCGCTGACAAATGCAAGTTGCGTGCCGTAGTACATTCCGACGTAGTATATTTAGCGGCTAAGAACACTGGATGCGCTAGACCGCGCAGTTAAAACACGAATAGCTTAGTTGTACTAACCACAATTATTCTGTTTATAGTAACTTGGTCTGTTAAGATGAATCTACTGTACATTGTTTCCCACAGCTCAGACAGACAAAGGAGAGTCGAGTAATTTTCATATTAGATGCGCTTGTAGAAATAAAAAAATAATTTATTGACATACACACAGATACACGCCGTGGGCCGTGGGGTGCCGGCAGTAGAATGTAACACGTCCTTTCATGCCTGCGGATGCAGTTACAGCCGGCTAAGGGATACCTCCGGAAGATGGGCAGCAGCGTCTTTCCTTGTATCGACATCCCGTACTGCGCTCGCCAACCAACCTGCCAAGCGTAGTCAGTAGGTACACAGGCCACACTCACCACGCTCCCTCATGGATATCCATGAGGTAGCCCTGTGTTCAGTACTGGACGTTTAACGGCTGAAATGATGATACAGATACAGCACAGGGACATTACAATAAAAGAAGAAAAAAAAATATAAATAAAACAAAACGTAAGCTTATATAAGTAGTTATAAGATCGCTGTAGTCAAGTGATGAACGTCTTTCCGTATCCTGTACTGCGCTCGCCAACCCGTTTGCAACGCGTGGCGAGTATGGAAACAACCCCTCATGACCTTTACTCTATTCACATACCTCTAGAATAGAAATTAACACGTACACTTGTTGTATTAACACGTGCTGTTCATTCCTTAAGTTGTTAAGTTTTAAGTTGTTGAGGTACATAGCTCTGACGAAGTAGACGTGTAGTCGCTTCCTCCGTAATTTGTTTGTCTAAAAACAAACTCAAAGTTAACCTTTAGTGTCGTGATTAGTGTCAAAATCAAGATCTAGAATTGATCTAACGAATGGTGAAAACAGTTTTAAAATCGATCAGTGAACACGAAAGTTACAACGAAAAACATTTTTAAAAGTTGTGCAACGGCTTTTATTTCTGTGAGCCGCGCGGTGAGTCACGCGTCGGCCGCTCGCGTGGATCGCTCCGCGCCAACGCCACGCCCGCTGCACCCCGCGCGCCCGCACACCAGCCGCGTCGCCCACTGATACAGTGATACCAATTTTTGCGTACGATGAATAGTGCAGTAACCAACAACGCGATGACCTGTTGCGCGTGCTTGGGGCAATTAGTGGTCGGCGAGGCTTATCTACAGTGCATGGTGGAATCTTGTGCTAAATTATATCACAAATTATGCACCAATGTGCCACCTTCTACAATTGTTGATCAAACTCCTTGGGTATGTCCTGAATGTATATGTGCATCAAAAAGAACTGGACGTAACTGCGAAACACCTGTCGGCTCTCCGTATATTGCCAAAAATATAACACATAGGAAAAAACCAACATCATTACCTCAGATACTACAGCCGAGTGAACCTGCAATGTCATATGCAGATGAAATCTGTACTCTTCGTTCTCAGATGGCTATACTGACGGAAAAACTTGAATCTGCAGTTTCTACTATTGCAAATTACCAAATTGTTATGCAGGAAACAATGTTAAATGTGCAAGCTATCAATGAAAAGCTAATGATAATAGAACTCAAACCTGGATGCTCTTGTCATTGCCGAATCGAGCCTAGCGAAACTGGGAATTTGGATGTACAGCAATGTGGCCGTGATGATGTCATATCTGTGGCTGCGGTTAATAATCCACAGGATAAGTTGAACATGGGCTGGAAGGAACTACGAAATAAGAAGCGTGAAGCTCGCAATACTCCAATATCTAAAAAAGTAGAAAAAATACCTGACAATACCACCAAAGCTGAAGCTATCAAGAGTACACCAAATTTTCCTGCCTCCGCCTCCCAGCCTCATTCTAACAGTATTTCACCCACTATATACGCAGTTCAAACGCAACCCAAGGTAACTAAAGATGGGCTTAGTGGAAGTCTTGTAAGTGCGAAGCAGAGGCAAAACCGTTCCTCTCTTTCGAATGTCCTACGTGGAACTGCTACCCCGGGCTCAACCATCCTAGAGGCCTCAGAAAGGATCAAGTATTTGCACCTGTTCTATGTCAAGCCAGGAACAGAACCAGAAAAAGTATTGGAGCATCTAAAAACCATATGTGGAGATGATGTATGTACCGTAGAAGCATTGAAACCTCGTGGATTATATGCCTCATTTAAATTGGGAGTCCTCTCGAAATGGTCGGAACAAGTACTTTCTCCAAAATTCTGGGCTGAAGACATATGTATTAAACCGTGGAAACAGCTCTTTCATGGCAAAAGCGACAAGAAAACGGACCAGTAGAAGGATTGCCATCTACTACCAGAACGTGCGTGGCCTACGAACCAAAACCTCAATTTTAAGTAAGAATATAAGTTCATTTAAATTTGAATTATTTGCTTTTACCGAAACTTTCCTCACGAGTGCTGTGTATGATGCTGAGCTTTTTCCCTCAGACTTTAATCTGTTACGTAAAGACCTGGTGACTCAGGTTGGGGAGGTGTTCTTCTTGCCGCACGAAATGATTTTATTCTTAGGCCAATAACTAATGTAGATGGTCTAACAGATGAGATGGAATTGTTAGTGGCTAGCGTATCGTGGAAAAACATTAAGTTTATTTGTTGTGTTGTCTTAAATTGTATAGAAAACGTAATCTGCAGGTTCTCTAACATGAATATAATTTTATTAGGTGACTTTAATTAAAATTCTTGTAGCGCTAGTTCTAAAACACATTTTGAGTTATTTTGTGGTACATGCAACTTACAGCAACATAACAGCACACCGAATATGTACGGCGGATTGTTGGACTTGGTACTAGTCGATGAGAAAATCACATCCATTATGGTCACCCATGCTCACGATTCAGTAGTGCCAATCGATCTTTGTCATCCACCTCTAAATATTATGGTGAATCTGCCACGTGGCCCCATGTTGGACTTACCTGTACCATCCGAAAATTCTGCTGACAATTGTTCTCATCCGAAACATGAATGGAATTTCCGTAGGGCTAACTTCTCTAAGTTGTACACCACCATTGGCAGCATTGATTGGCCTGATGTTTTGACAGAAAAAAAATTAGATTTGGCTGTAGATAAGTTCTACTCTAATGTAAATAGGGCTTTAGATGAATGTGTTCCTCCCAAAACACATAAAAATTATTCTAGTAAATATGTACATATATCCCAGTTGGTACACTCAAGAAATAAATAAAAATATAAAAATTAAATATTTTAATCTTCAAAAATTTAAGGCAACCGGAAGCGAGTATAATAAAGAGATGTTTAGGTACTATAGAGAACATGTAAAAAAACTTATAAATATTGCATATAGTAACCATCTTCGCCAGGTCCAGGACAATATAATACAAGATCCGCCTAAGTTCTGGCAATACATAAATAGTAAGCGCAAAGACAGACAGGCTAATCGGGAGTTCCAGTATTGTGACAGAATGGTATCGGGCCAGGAAGCCACAAATGCCTTCGCAGAATTTTTCAGCTCTGTTTTTCACGATGGCGTTCCCTTGTTGAACCCGGAATTAGCACAGGCTACTGCTAGTGGCTTAGATATGAAATTAAATTCGCATAGTGTTGCTATGAAGCAAATAAGTGTAAACGATTTCAGAAAAGCCATAAAAAGGTTAAAACCGAGGTCTTCAGCGGGTCCCGATTGCGTACCAGGTTACTTTTTAAAGGACTGTGGGGCAGCTTTGGAGCAACCACTTTTGTACATCTACAATCTTTCGTTGAAGCAATGCCAATACCCTACTCGTTGGAAAGTCTCCATGGTTACTCCAGTACCAAAAGTCAGTCCAAGTACAGGTATAGAGATGCACAGACCTATAGCTGTCCCTTCTGTATTCGGCAAGGTTTTTGAATCGGTAGTTGATTCTGAAATCCGTAGACAGATTGACATGCAACTGAATGATTGTCAGCACGGTTTCAGATCAGCAAGATCAACCACAACAAACCACATAAACTTCACTGACTATGTTACATCAAAGTTGGACTCGAGACTACAGGTTGACGTTACTTATTTTGACTTTAAGAAAGCTTTTGACTTGGTGGATAATGATGTTTTGCTGACTAAATTGGCTGCTATGGGATTTACACATGACCTCCTTTCGTTCTTCGCTAGCTACCTGAGTAATCGTACCCAATTCGTTAGTTTTGAGCGGTACGCATCCCAACCTTATTTTACACGTTCGGGTGTTAGCCAAGGCAGTACATTAGGCCCCACATTATTTTTGGTTATGATAAATGATCTTCCATCTGTCATCTGTTTTTCGGAATGCCTTCTATTTGCTGATGATTTGAAACTGTTCACTGCGATATGTGATAATAAAGAGTGTCGATCTCTTCAACAGGATATAAATCGTGTAGCTGAATGGAGCGCTAAGAACTATCTGCCTTTTAATGTTTCCAAGTGTAAAACCATGACATTTTCCCGTCGACGCTGTCCTGTTATCTACAATTATTATTTAACAGACACTCGCATAGAACGCGTCGATACTATTCGAGATTTGGGGTTGACACTTGATCCCAAGCTTGACTATAACTCTCATGTGGTTGAGATATGCAAACAAGCATGTAAAACTCTTGGATTTATTATGCGAGTTACTTGGGAGTTCACTGACATACGAGCGGCTCTTATGCTCTTCAAAGCATTTGTGCGTAGCCGCCTTGAATTCGGTGCAGTTGTCTGGGATCCACATGAGAATAAATACACACTGATGCTCGAAAGGGTACAGCGGAAATTCGCACGATACTTATATAAGAGGACGTACGGGTACTATCCATACCTTTACCCCTCTATGTTTGTGTATGGTATGGTCGAACTTGATACATTGTCTTTAAGGCGGAAATTGCTCCTTCTTAGACATTTTATTATGCTTCTGCGAGGTATGATTGACAACCCATTGACTCTGCAACAACTGGGCCTGGCTGTGCCGCGGCGGCACATGCTAGGCGCAGAGGGTACACAAGGGCCGCGTCGCCGCTCCCCATTGTTTGCACGACTGTCTTGGGTAAGAACTTGCGCTGGCGCTTCCGCTCCAACGCCACGAGCGATCGCTCTCCTCAATACGTTTCAAGTACATTTCGATGATGCTGATATATTCGCTGACAGTTTGCATAAACTTTACAGATTAATTTTACTATTTTTAAATTCTTTTTGACATTTATATATTTTGTTTGACATAATTATCAATTTATTTTATATTTTATCATTATTATTTAAGGACATTTAAATTAAATTGTTTAGGTATGATTCTTTGTTTTGTATAATCATTATATAAATTAAATTATTATTGTATTACTTTAAGTTACATTATTATCATAATAGCTCTTGGATGTTTTGGCTTAGGCTGTAAGTCCACCTGTGTCTGAATAAATGAATTATGAATTATGAATTCCTCTGACTAATAGTTGACTAAGCTTTGAGGATGGTATAGGTGCTGGGCAAGCCTAATCCATCTAATAATGTCCCAGGCACTGCAGCGTTCCGTACAGCATGATTACCAGTTGTTGGCGCTGTGTACATCATCTATATAAGATGCAAAGGCCTTACTAACGGTAAAGGAACACATCGCGAGGAAACCCGCGGCTAAGTCAGCTTTAGATGTATAGACCTGTTCTTTTCTCTGACTAATAACCATGGCTCGCAGATTCAAAAGTATGAAATAGGATAAAAAGAAAGTAAATAATTATAAAAAATAGTTTTAAATACAGAAGTGTATACCGTACCTTATTTATTTTTCACGTTCTAAAACGTTTGTGATGTCGGGAAAATAATAAAAAAGGCACGCAAAATCCTATATTAACAAAAAACAAACAAACAAACAAACAAAATACATTTATTTAAAATGTTAATTTTACAATATGTAGCCGGTTAAATAGGGAGTTATTAAAGGCTTACTTATTAGTATATTTACAAATTGCGAATATTTTTTTTATTCAACTAAATGACGAGACAAGCCTGGTGTACAGTGGTAACCTCTACCAATTACAATTGCAATACAGCGGTGATAACGTTCACTAAGAACGTGATCAACGCTACGCTGCATTGCATCCGTCAACCTAGGACAGAATTGTAAGGTCTCATGTGCCCGTAATTTACTCTCTTACCCTTCAAACCGAAACAGCAATGCAGACATTACTGCTTGGAAGCAGAAATAGATAGATAGAAAACTCTTTATTGCACACAACATTAAGAGAACATAATAGATACGGTGTTAGTACTTCCCCGGATTAACTCTTCACAAAAAACACTACTAATCTAAAAATATTATTATAATTGTTTTAATTCAATATTGTATTGTAGCTGTAAAGGCTACAGAGGAAATAAACTTTAAAACAGTTAGTACAGTTACAGTTTTCCTGGAAGGTTAATTATGGTTAAAACTACATTCTTGATCTTTTTTCAGATTTTTAAAGCTAGCAGTTTAGATTTTCAGTTAGATTTTCTAGGGACGACGACGTTCGAAAAAGTTTAAAACTTTAATATTTCGCAAACGGAATACTACTGATACTACATCGAAAATTTTTCGTCGCAACCTCTAAATGGTTTTGAAATACCTATATAACGATACTACCACAATATGATGGGAAAATCAAGAAAATAAAATTAATCCCCACCTTACGTGTATAGGAAGGTACTCCAAATTAATTACTTTTTCAGCATTTTTTGTAGCGTTGTCTTGGCGTTGTTATTTTATAAGTCCATGCAAAATAACAGTTTTCTAAGACTTTTTTTCTAAGACTTGTCTTTTCGCAAAGCTGTTGACGGACAGACAGCCAGACAGAGCAAAACTGTAAGGTATTTATCGCGTAAATTGTGTATTAAGGCCTGTATATCTATTATAGATGATTTATACGTAGCGTAATCAACTGGTAATAATGCTGTACGGGACGTTGCAGTGCCTGGGACATTGTGAGATGGATAAGGCTTGCCCAGCACCTATACCATCCTCTAAGCTTAGTCAGCTATTATTCAGAGGAAAGAACAGGTCAATACGTCTGAAAGCTAACTAAACCGCGGGTTTCCTCACGATGTTTCCTTCAGCGTTAAAGCACGTGTTAAGTGTGCACATAATTTTTTCAAGAAAGAAAAATCCTTTGGTGCACGGCCGGTATCGAACCCACGACTATCGGATTGAAAATCGGGGGTACATACCACTCGGCCAACACGACTTAAATAAAAAAATAAGATTGTGTATATGTATGTTAATAATGTGTTGTGATCGCGAAAGTTTAAAAAAGACAAAAACTGTAAGGTAATTCTTGTTTCACTACGAAACTAATAAAAACTAATAAAAACAAGCCTTATTAGTGCGCAGTCAGGTAAGAACAGACGTAAAGGGAGCACCGAGTTGCTTTCAAGTCTTTGCCTTCTAAGAAATTATATTCCTTCAACTTTCGTCTTTGAAATACATAAGTAAGAATGTTACCCTTAATTAAATTCAAAATTGCGTATAATGAAATGGTTATATAAATTGTCTAAAGATGTGTTTACCATTTGCAGTTTTCAATTATTGTTTTTTGGTTTTCGTTTGCCTATTGAATACACCCATGTTGTCGACTTTATGAATATTTGCATCAGGCAAACGGGGTGGGGTGCCTGCAGTAGAATGTTACCTCCCCTCTCTAGCCCGTGGAGGCAGTAGGAATCTGCTAAGGGATACCTCTGGAAAAAGGCAGCAGCATCTATCCGTGTAACATCCCGTACTGCACCCAACTACTACCCCAACCCGCCTGCCAAGCGTGGTATGGTAACAAACCCTGATGTATTTGAAGATCCATGGCTCCCCTATGGATCTCCAAATACTGATCATGAGCTATTGTCCAACAGTGGGTCGTCTTACGGCTGTGATGATGATGAAACGAATATAATATATTGCACACCCCGATGGAATGAACAAACCGAACTACTTCCATGGCTCAGATATGGCATGGCTCTCTATAGGCTGATTACGTATCTCGCGACAGGTATGCAACAGGCGTACGTGAATTAACTTAGTGACGATTATACAACACATCTGTTAACTAAATCAAAATTTACTTTTGATGGCGATATTCACGAAATTTGCGCCTGTTGCAAACCTGTCGCTGATACGGTAATACGGAGGCTGGTCTGGAAGTTTCTGTGTTAACAATCCTGTGGTGGCTATCCTTTCTAGAGATTCTTCAGTAAAAACGCTTCTTGATGGACTGTATTCTTGTATGTTTGAAAGGTGAAGTTATAACTTACTAGAGTATACTAGAGGTACAAAAATTAAAAGTGGATGTTTTCGCACGACTTCCTGACCGTGGGGAGGAAATTTCGGGCGATAACCCCTTACCTCCTCTATCTTTCGCCTTTGAAATACGTCTAATACTTAAGATGTACGTTAAGTCTCAATTTAAATTTGAGTTGCGTGAAATCAAATGTTTATTTCTTATTTCTAATGATGTGTACACTTTTTGCGGTTAGTAATTATATCCGTTACGGCGACGTGAAAAATAATATCATATTTTGCATTAGCTTCTACCCGCGGATATGGAACGTGTATATGGAAGAAGGTTTGTAACGAGTGTAAGGTTTTCTCGTTTACTTATGGTAGTTGCTTACAAAGGTTTACGACTCTTAATAAAATTAAGGCCTATAAACATCGGATATCAATATAAGGTTTTTTGTTACAGATTGTATATATGGAAACCGAGGAAGGCAAATTAGAAGATGGAGAGACGATATCATGGCTATCTGTGGATCCATCTGGACAAAAAAATCGTGCAATCGGGATGAATGGAAAGAGTAAGAAGAGGCCTACGTGTCACAAGATACACTAATTACTAAACCGGGAAAAATTGCGATGTGTTAGAATAAGTTTATAATATATAGTTAGATAAGTTACATCTTGTTTAGTGTTTTAGCAATAAAGGCTTAATAATAAATAAATAGAAATATACATGGAACACACAAGCCGTGGGGTGCCGGCAGTAGAATGTTACCCCTCCTCTCCTACCCGTGGATGCAGTATGAGCCTGCTAAGGGACACCTCCGGAAGATGGGCAGCAGCGTCTTTCCGTATATAAACATCCCATACTGCGCTCACCAACCCACCTGCCAAGCGTGGTGAGTATGGCAACTACCCCTCATGGAGATCCATGAGGGAGGCCTTTGTTCAGTAGTGGACGTTTTACGGCTGAAATGATGAAACCAGACATTTCACAAAATACCAACATTGCTTCTTATAGTATTTCTTTAGATACAATGTTTATAACTGTTTTTACACTCAAAAAGTTGTTTTACGTGGGAACATCCGCCCCTTCGTAAATATGTTGTCACGCAAGAGTTTTGATTTCGCTATAACTCGTTAGATATTGATTTAAACTTTATAACTTGAATATCTTATGAGTTCATGGTTTCGACAGAGTTTCATGGTTTGTTTTCCTCGAATATAGGGAATGGTTTTATATTCTGGGGAAACTCAAGCGAGGTCGATAAGGTTTTTGAATTCCAAAAGAGAAGAATGTTAGGGTTATGTTCCATTTGAAAAGAACAGATTCTTGCAAACCTTTCTTTAAAATTATATTTACTATATCTGCGCTGTATATTTTGGATATGTTCGTCAGATATAATCCGGATCTGTTTTTTCGAATTTCTGAAGTGATACAACGTAATATAAAAAACCAACACAAAGTTTACACGTAACGCTAAGAAAAAATTAATGCGCAATAGTATTTTTGGTATGTCACCATTTTTCTCTCATCTCTCAATATTATAAAGAGGAAAAATTTGCATGTAATATATTGTCTTTTGTATGTTTATAACGAAAATACTTAAAAACTACTGGAGGGATTTTCAAAATTCTTTCGCGATTAGAAGGCTACATTATCCCTTTGTAACATAAGTATTTTTTATATCCGTATTCCCACGGGTACAGGAACTACACAGGTGAAACCGCAGAGTGCGGCTAGTTTTTAATAAAAATAAAACCGGGCAAGAGCGAGTCGGACTCGCGCACCGAGGGTTCCGTGCCATCATACAATATAATATATGACAAAGGCGGTTTTATATTTGTTGGAGAACCTTGACAGCGCCATCTCTTGTCTGATAGCGGAACTTATGTAGATTTTTTACACTTTCGATGATTTATAAAAAAGTATGCTATGTAGAGAGATTGTAATGAATTTCCTCTAATCTTTACATACACTTCTAATAGCAATAAAAGTTTCAGAGGTTTATCTCTGCAAACTTCGGAGATAAGGGGGGGGAACTCTATTTTTTTCAACATTTTTGTAAATAACTAGAAAACTATACGACGTAAAGGAAAACTAAAAACTGTTTATTAATGTGTAAATGAATACCTTTCATATGATACCCCATACGGCCTAGTAACTTGACTTAAAATTTTTGAGATCCCCTATCCGCCCCCCTGCAATCAAAGTAAGAGTGTTTTTCAACATTTTCATATATGCTATATTAGTAAAAAAGTGTTGTCTTTTACCATTTCAAATTTCAAGTTGATAGCATCAGTAGTTCTCGAGATATCCATCTGTGACAGACAGACAGACAGACAGAGTGATTCTATAAGGGTTCCTTTTTACCATTTTGGTCCGGAACCCTAATACGGACGTCAATAAGAGAATTGCCAACGACGGACGGTGTTTCAGAAAATTGAAACCGTACCAGACAATAAATGTTATTAAATGGGACAATTTTAAACATGTAAAAATGCAATAAAGATACTAAGACCTTGATTTTGAGTTTTAGAGCTAATATGTTCTATATGAACTAATCAACATGATAAAAAGTTTACTAAGTTTTAAACTAACAACATATCGGTTAAACCAGCTGTACAAATAATGCATACTTTTTAATCAAAATTCAAATTAGAAAAATGGTAACATGGGGTATTCATAAAAGATAGACATTATTATGCTGTCGCGAACTTTTTTGTAGACCGTTTTTAGAGAAACAATTCTTCAGTACCATTACTTGCACATTACTTCAATGGTTTACGCGGCGCACGCCAAAACAACTCCCAATCGGCATAACATTTTCTGACAGCTTCAACAGTCTTCATCATAGTTCAGCAAACTTAGACCAAACTTTAATTAATTTTACTTTTAAACCTTCGCCTTGAAATACTACCTACAGTTAATTTATAATAAAATACTCGTAAAAGTACAAAAATTCAGCAGCTATTACATTATTGACAATTTTCAAGACATAATTCAGGATGCCGTGGGGCGCCGGCAGTAGAATGTAGCCCCCTCCGTGGATGCAGTATGAATCTGCCAAGGGCTACCTCCGGAAGATGGGCAGCAGCGTCTTTGCGTATATCCCGTACTGCGCTCGCCAACCCGCCTGCCAATCGTGGTGAGTTTGGCAACAACTCCTCACATGGAGATCCAGGCCTACGTCCAGCAGTAGATATCGTACGGCTGAGATGATGATGACGATGATGAGTTCGGAATAGAGAAGACTTGACTAACTTTAATGGTAAAAGTTGATTTGCCATTGGCGAAGGTTAAGAAAAATATTTGTTTAATTAAATAGTTTTCCTTATGAATTTTTGTTTACGAGGAGAATTAAAATGAAAGATAAGAGTACTAAAACAGTTCTGAAAAGTAAGTTCCAATATCTCTCCTACCCAGGGGAGACATAAGTATTTTTTTCCTGTTATATCTCCTAGGGGAACCATTAGGGGCGACAAACAGACCTTCACCAAATATAAAATGATTTAGCATGACAAATGTATGTAGTAAAAATATCTCGTTATAATGTTATAAGTAACTTCGTGTTATGACGAGCTCCCCGATCAGCTGCTACCGTGGAGTGCCAGCAGTAGTATCTTGTCTCTACCCTCTTGCCCGGTGGATGCAGTAAAAATCTGCCAAGGGATACATCCGAAGTTGGGCATGCTGAGGATGTTCTACGGCTGAGATAAAGATGATGACGAGCTCCGTGGATTTCGTTTTATCAGCAGTGGCTCTTAGACGGGTGGTGCTTATTCTCGAGGGGGCGCTGTTGTGGTTTTTTTTAAACATTGATTTGGTGGCTATCTGTCTAACAGGGTTAATTACAATATAATTCAAACCCGAATTGGCGTGATTGATACCACCCCAAGGAACAATTATAATTTTACGAATTTCCAGAAACCATATTTTTTTTTATGAAAAACAACACAACACGTGTTGTTTTTTATAAAAAAAAATATATTTCATCTTAGAAAGAATCATAAATGAATGAATGAATAAACTTAAATTTATTCATATTCATTCATTCAATATTTAAAAAGACAACGAAAATTTTAACTTCAACAGCTGATTATACTCATATTATATTATTATAAAGACACCCAGACCAATACTCTCGCACGATCTCGATTTTCTCGAGATCCATAGATAATGCAAAAATTTGATGGAGTTTTAGGAGCCTCCGTCTTATTATAAAATTAAGTAATAGAAATATGGAGATTTCTAAAACTGAAGGTTCTTACCCGTTCTTATAACAAGTGCCTAGATTTTTTATTAAAAGTATTTTATATAATAAAGAACTGTTTACAAAATATAATCTAATTCATGTTGAATTAGTTAATATTTCGTAAACAGTTAAGAGATCATATTTTTAGGGTTCCCGAATCTGCTTAATTGAACCTACATCTGCCATTGTTTGTCAGCTAATTACTGTTTAAACCGCTTGTTGGCTATTAAGATTGTTGATTGAATTTTCTCTCAATTGCTCGCGCACATCAAAGAAGTTCGCTAGCTAATTTCACATAAGTACTATGCAGACACTCTTATAGCTCTTGCAATTATTATTTTTCCATCAATTTCTTTGTAAAGAAAGTAGGCCGTACTTCTGACGAAAAAATATTTTTGATTTCTTCATCAAACTCAACCACAAGACAACCAGACCTCACCCACTGCTGGGTATAGGCCCTTTGATTGTGCCATATGCCACGTTCCTGTGCTAGTTCAATACATATTACGCCGGTCGTTTTTTTTTGTTAGTAATTAAGTATACGTCTGCAAGTTTGAAACGGTCCTATCGGAAGACCAGCGTGGTTTGTTGGCTCCCTAATAAACTGCACCATTCTGAGCTCGGTCCATTTTGCCTACCATAAGATTGTCTACTTACTTTATGTGTTTTATAAATTTTGTTTTGATTCTGTGTATGTTTCGTATTATAACTGGTTTGTTAATTGTGTGTTTTTTTTCATTTGGTATGCAAATAAATATTCTTGTATTGTATTGTCTTTAACAAACAACATTGTTAAAGACGTACGTGCCTGTCTTGTAGCCGACATCTTATTTAGTTTAATCAAATCAATGGTCTTTATTTCTTGTATGTATTTTTATTTTTGCGTTTGGTTTTACACAATTCCGCCAGTGTCAAGCTAATTTAAATTTTTTTATGTTATTTGGCTGGCCATGTTGGCGGCCATCTAAATTTTTATAAATTATAATAAATAGTAATAATTATAATTTTATTATTTTTCTTTATTTCTTTTTACCAAAGCTATCGATATATTTCATGTTATTATTGACAAGCGGACTTGACAGACGTCGTTCTGCCCGCTGACAGCTGCGTTCCATCGGCAGGGTGATTACGTATCTTGCGACAGGTTTTGCAACAGGTAATTGACAGTAATATTGCTGTCAAATGTCAATTTTGTAATAAAGAACAGCAAGGAATTGACATTTGACAGCAATATTGCTGTCAATTGCCTGTTTCAAGACCTGTCGCGAGATACGTAATCACCCTGCGGGTTCAATTATCTGTCAAGCTGTTTAGGAGGAGTTAGAAGTACGCGCGCACCGCTGAAATTATTATGTCGCGCGAGTTTTAATTTCGCTATAATTCGTAAGATATTTATTTATTTATATGGTTTAAAAAGTAAAAATGTTCTTTATTAACTACTTGAAATGTAAAAGTATTTTATTTGGATATAATATATCGTGGCCGTAGAGCGAAAAGTCACTAACTCTCTATTTGGTCAAAATAGAGTTAAACATATCATGAAAATCAGCATTTTTTTCTGCAATTTTCAGTCTTACAACCATGGCCATAGCTGTCATATTTTTCATTTCAGAATACGCAAAAAAACACTAATTCTAACTTCGCACTATAATTTTGTAGTCGAAAATTAATTAACTTACTTAGTTATTTTTTCTCTTCTTGGAGAAATCGCAAAGCGAAACCTAAGTCGAGTTGGTTACGTTTCCTTATTATAAAATAGGTCCAAACAAGAACAAAAAACTAACTTAGTCCACTTGATTAGTTTTAGTATCACTGGTTCGATACCAAACGTAAAAGCGAAAACTAACCAAGTCTAGTTACTGACTTCTCGATGGACATTTGTGAAAAAAAAGGCTATCTAGATAGGAGCAAGAAATCATTAAACTGGTTTAAAGAGTTCTATCCTCATAATTATGAACAGAAAGCTTCGTTTTCAATAGTCGCTAATGTGTTTTGATGATTTTCATTCAAAATCTCCGTGTGTCGGGCGAATTTGGCGCGCAACTTAGGTTAGTCGTACTGGTTGTGCGCCTTTGATTTTACCGACTTTCCGGTGCATTTTGTTTATATCATGTACTACTTGCCTACCTATATAAAGTACCTACTTCAGCTTTGCAGATGTAGGTACAGTCGGAGACATCACGAAGAGTAAAATTTATTTATTAATAACCTACCTAATACCTAGGTAGGTAAAACAAAATAATTAAACACCTGTTTTCAAACTTTGAGATGTCATTGGCTAGCCTATCATCATCAATCTTTCTTACCTACTCTCTCACAATCATTAGACGCCTACTTAAGGTTAAACGAACATGCTTAATTAATTAATTATCAAAATTTCACTGCATTTTCTATTTGCGGTGTTACTAACACCGTTTATGAAAACAATGCCTTGTTTGTTTCTTTGCGAATTGCGAACTTAGGTAGGTACAAAGATGGGAAGGTAGTACCGTTATGATGTCACTGGCTGCAGATGCCTTATTGTCATAAGCTGAATGACTTCAAATATTGAAACTTCAGGGCAAGCACAGCGATTGTTGTCCAGGGTACTAAAGTCCCAGACCCCAGGGACAATAATGACATAAAAATGACATTAAAACTTAATTGAATAAGTGAAATATCAAAAAAACATTCACTCATATCATAAGCTTTTCCATAGTCTAGCCTAGAAAAAAAATCGCTATGCTCGGTATGCACATGATGGGCCACCTACTGGAGCTGCGGCGCGTCTCTGTGGGTTGCACCGCAGAGGCATGGCAGTGAATGCGTCAATCCTTACTAAAATTAACTTAAATTAACTTGCTTTTGTATCGGGCACTTGTTTTATCCCCTCACAAAAGCCGAGTTATTTGTATGTTCACAAAAGAATATTTGGATCGGAGTTCAAGTTGTCATTTTTTTGTTCCAAAGAAGGATCTGGGCATGGTATGCACAAGTTATGATAATGCCGGTCGACTTGTACGCCTTACAGAAGAGTATGATGCCCATATTGCGAGAAAGATTGCGGCACAAGCTGCCAAACAACTAGACAAGCAACGATCTATTGAAGACGATACCTATCTTGTTAGCACAGCTGACATGCAATCAACATACCTGTTTGTGGTGTTGGTATCCCCTACTATACCAGAAAGCTGAATGTGCAAAACTACACGATTCATACTGCAAAACCTCTCAACGAAGCTTACTGCATCACATGGAATGAAATCAATGGAAAAAGAGGGAAAGTTGAAATCGCATCTGCCATAAACTGGTGGATCAGTAAGGTACCATCTACGGTCATAGAAGTCACTATTTACAGCGACACTTGCGCAGGGCAGAACCGCAATCAATTTATGACAGCATTTTTGGTGACTTAACATTAAGCTGGAAGTTTTCGAACAAAACTATTTGAACAGTGGCCATACGCATACGGAAGTCGATTCAATGCAAGTTTATTCGATGATTGACTGGAAATCGATCATGTCTCGCCCGCGTTCTAAAAGACAGCGAGAGTCAGCAGCACAGTGAAAGAACTCACCTATGATGAAATTATTAATGTCAAGACTGTGAGTCAGAAAATTATTACTAACACAAGCAAGGATAAAGACGGGAAAAAAATTATGTGGCCAAACATAAAATGTCTCAGGTTCAAAAAGGAATGTCCAGGGGTAGTAAAGTTTCGGTACAATCACGATGGCCCCATACTCCGAATTTGATGCGTGCCAAAAGCCAGAAAAGGTGCTCCTACGAACTAGGAAAAGAATGAAACTTCAGTAAGCCAGGTGCAGGAGAAAGTGACGCTGAATTGAAAAGTGATGTGATAGGTCAACTAGCTAGCTCCTCTTCCGATATCTGAGGCAAAGAAAAAAGATCTTGTCGGTCTTTGTCATAAGGGAATTATGCCACAAGAGCTACATTCCTGGTATGAGTATGAATCTCTACCTACCAACAATGACGTTGTTGACAGGCTGTTAGAGCCTGACGTCACCGAAGAAGGTGAAGACTGATTGTATATCAGATTAAGATCATAAACTTCAGTTAAGTTCTGGGTTTGGACCCGCTGATTTTAGTTTTTAGTAATCATTGAACTATTTATTTGTTTTTGAAATTTTAACTGTGTTCCTTTGAACTAATTCTGTTTCTGCTTGTGTTTTTATTATATTTCTTATAAAAGTACAATGATTGCATTTTATTACCAACCATTTTCGTCTCGATTATCTAATTAGATGTATTAAAAACGAAAAGTAGGTTAAAGTAAAGAGTCTAGAATAATCACTAAAATACCTTGTGATATTTTTAAAGCTAGTCCTATTTTAACTAAGTCAAGATAATTTTTATTCAAAATAGCCTACACTTGGGCGAAAAGACACTAACTCTATTTAACAACTTAATAACTAAATATGTCGGTACAGGATTTGAGGGCGAAAAATAACCAAGTGAGTTTTTTGTCAAAATCTCTAAAAAACAACAAATTATATCAAATAAAGTGCTCTAAACCTATGCGCATAACTATTTCCTTTGATATAAGATCATAAAATTAGAAATATCTCATACCAAACGTAAGTTATGATTTTTTTTCTTTTGTAAAACTTTGAACCGTCATAACTCAAAACACCAAATAACCTAGTTGATGACTTTTCGCTCTACGCCCACGATATGTATATTTACACCATGTTTGTTTATACGATTTCGCAAATAATGCATACTTTTTCATCCAAATTTAATTTAATTAACAAAATGGTTACTATGAGTTAACCATAAGACATAGACAATGCTGTCGCTATATTTTTTAAGAGGAACAATTCTTCTATGCATTAATTGCACTTAACTTAAATGGTTAACACGGCGCACTCCAAAACCACTCCCAATCCGCAATAAATTTTCCGACATGTTCAACTATCCCCATCGTAGTTCAGCGAACTTACACCAAATCTTCATAAAACTTTAAACCTTCCTCCTGAATTACATTAACTATTAATGAAAACCGCACGAAAATCCGTTTAGTAGTTTCTGAGTTTTACGCGAACAGACGGATAGACAGACAGAGAAACGCGGCGGAGGACTTTGTTAATAATTTATTAACGATTTATATTGTATAATAATATTTATCTCAGCAGTTTTCATAGTTTAACTTAATTAAAACGATAAAAAACATTATTGGGACTTTCTTTCTTCCATTACCGAAGCCACTCTATCTTGACAGGTTTTGTATAAACTGATAAATTTTAATTAGACTAAGATATAATTAATTAGCTTTTATTACTTTTGAGATGGAGGATGGTCGAAATGGGTTATGATTAACTTTTTTACGATCGAACGTGAAAGGAGCTCGTGGGATGAGCTCGATATTCCTGACCACACCACGTGGCCTGCCACAGGGTTTAATCGCGAAGAGGCCACTTTTAAATAAGGGAGGTGTTTACCCAGTAGGGTAACATTAATATTTAGACTTCACTGTCCTTTTACTATAGGGCAGTGAAGTCCAAATTATTAATGTTGTAATAATCATCATCATCATCATCATTTCAGCCATAAAACGTCCACTGATGAACATAGGCCTCATGGATCTCCATGAGGGGTAGTTGCCATTCTCACCACGCTTGGCAGGCGGGTTGGTGAGCGCAGTATGGAATGTTGATACACGGATAGACGCTGCTGCCCATCTTCCGGAGGTATCCCTTAGCAGGCTCTTACTGCATCCATGGGCATGAGAGAAGGGGTTCATTCTAGGGCACTATGGGCACTTTACAGAGTTAACAGCATGAATGACAGTTGCATGGAAGGTTGGCGAGCGCAGTTCGGCATGTTGATACACGGAAAGTATCCCTTAGCGGATTCTTACTGCATCTACGTGGAGCAATGTACTTTTTTGGTTTTTCCTTTCTTGAAACGTATTGATAATCGTAGTTGTATGATCGTTTAATAATTTTATTGAGTGGGTCTTACCAGGGAATCAAAGATGGTGTGTTTATTATTAAACTAGCTACTCTCCGCGGTTTCACCCGCGTAGTTCCCGTTCCCGTGGGAATACGGGGATAAAATATAGCTCCTCAGGGATAATGTAGCATTCTAATCAAAAAATAATTTTAAAAATCACTCCAGAAGTTTATTATATATATTATATTTAAAATATATAGTATATACATACTAAATACAACATACAAATATTTCTTTATAATATTGAGACGTGAGAAATGAGTGATGGTCTTAGCTTGGCCCGAATAATATTGTAAATATGAGATTTCCAAGTTAACATCCAAGAGCAAGCAAAGTACTTTTTTATCGGCCTGATGAATGCTAGTACCATTTATCAGAAGAGGGTGAAGAAGAATGGGAATCACTTGCTTAATAGCATCAAAAATCATAAAACTAATAAATAAATACTTCATTTGTGGTGTTTATCTTAAGCAGAACATCCGGATAAATCCCTCATGGAGGTCCACCCACCCAGTTCTGGGTAAATATATTATACCCATAGAAAAAATGGTGGCAGTAGAATGTTACCCCAACTCTCATGTCCGTGGATACAGTAAGAGGGATACCTCCAGATGATGAGCAGCAGCATCTTTCAGTGTTTCAACTTCCCGTACTGCGTTTTTCAACCCGCTTGCCAAGCGTGCTGAGTATGGCAACTCTTTTTTATACTACTAAATGACGAGACAAGCCGAAGGCCCACCTGATGTTAAGCGGTAACCTCTACCTATAACAATTGCAATACCGTGGTGATCACGTTCACTAAGCACGTGACTAACGCTGCATTGCATTGCGCCCATCACCCTGAGACAGAGTTGTAAGGTCTCATGTGCCGTAATTTCACCGGGACCCTTGCCCTTCAAACCGGAACACAGAAATGAAGACATTACTTCTTGGCGTTAGAAATAGGTATGGTGGTAGTACTTCCCCGGATGAACCTTTCACAAAAATGTTCTACTACTACTAAACACCACTCATGGAGATCCAAGAGCGAGGCCTGTGTTCAGTAGTGGACGCATTACGGCTGAAATGATGATGATGAAGCATAAAGTGAAAACCGCGTATTTATAACCCCTTGTAGCTCGTAATCCGGTTTGAATCCAGCTAGATAGCATGAAAACAATTTAAAAGGTTAATTGAATCTTGGACGTAATTGATTAGGGTTCTTTGAACAGTTTCACTTAAAACAGAAACTGGAGTACTCAAATAATTGAGACTCCGCTGTAAGTTTGTTTTAAGAATCAGTGCCTAATTATTTATAGCTGATTTTAAATAACTTGCGATTATTGTTATACCGCCAGGTTAATCCTCTTTGTAATTTTATAACGAAAGAACATGTATTAGTTAATGTTATGCCCTAAATTTAAACTTATGGTCGGGTTTTTGCCTAACTTCATAATATTTGCTTGCTTGCTTAAACCCAGATAAAAAATCGAGGGAACGCCTCAAATGTTGTAGGTAATTAGCACCTTAAGCATTTGAGGAGTATTCAATATACATATATCTATACGTCTGCAAAGTTTCAGTGCAATCCGTAGGGTAGTTTTTGCGTGAAGAGGTAACAGACATCCATACATTCATCCGTTAAACAAACTTTTGGCTGTATAGTATTAGTGAGATCAATCCTTAATTACTGAAGACAATATCAACTTGATAATGTGCATTGCTTCAAGTTGCTGCCCGCCTTTAATGTTTCATTGTTAGCGATTGAAAATACGTTCAAAGCATTTAATCAGGGATTGAAAAAGCGTTCAAAGCACTTTATTAAGCTTTGATTACAAAGGTTTTTTTGCGCAGATCAGAGAATGGATCTATTGCCTCCTATTTCTTGATTAGTTCGAATGCCAGAGGTTTTGTTAAAGGCAAGTAGACCGGAGAAAAATGGAGCTGAATACTAATAATAAACAATTTAATTTAGCTTATATTATTAATATAGACTAAAAATAGATTGGCCTTTTACATCTGTATAGCTAGTTTATACAGCGTCAGCAACATTTATTCATGCTGTACGAAAGCTGCAATAGCTGGAATAAAGCAGGTTTGATTGACCAGCGCCTGCATGGTCCCAGCATGGTCGGCTGTTAGAGGAAAAACTTTTTTCGAAAACATAGTTTTATTTTGTTCTATTTTTATTTTGGATAACCAGAAGCTTATTTCACTGACAAACAACAGAAAAACAGTAGTTAAAAAAACAACTTTTGAGTTCAATGTGTTTTTTAGTTTTTAAAACAATATTATTTTTCGCTTTTTCTTAGTTATATTGTTAAAAAATTGCTCTTACACAGAGAATATGTGAGGACCTTATTTAACCCAGACGATCCTAATCAGGATAACGAAATACAAACATCAAATTATTGCTTGGGTCCTTGATAAGTCTACAAAGTTTCAATTAAATCTGACCGTGTCACGGGTCAAAATCTAGTTAAAAGGTGTCGGTTACAAACGTACAAGTGAAGCTAATAAAGCCGTGTTTAAAAGGAAACCCAAAGTATTTTGAATTTGAAGTTAAATAATACCTACATAATCATCTACGCAAAAAGTTCTACGCTCAGACCGATGCGACACTTCTGCAAAGCAGTAGGACTACTCATGAACACAAAATGCGATGAATCAAAATCGTAATCAAGCTAAACTTACTCTTATGGCCATTACGTTAATGTTGACATTCTGACTATGATACTGTAATCGTTTTCTAGAGTAGAGCAACCCGTGGCTTACCCTGCTTCAGACGTAGTAGCTGTATGAGCCGCGGTTCGCTTCAAGATGTTGTGAGCCGAAACGGATGTTTTATAACCTCGTCCCGCCGACATACATGCCCCTGGTTTCCCACACAGTTGCTAACATATTTTTTTAAGAAAGTGACCTACACTTTCTTAAAAAAATATGTAGCCATAGTAACCTTACTATGGCTGCTATCAAACCCACGTGGACCTACGGATTGAAAGTTTGAAGCAAAAAAATAGGTTACCCTTACTCAAAAGTTAGTTAGATATCGCTACTAGTTTTAATAAGTAGATTGTGTTGACGGAAACGGCGAGCAACGATGTTCAAAAATATACTTCCAATTTAGTGTTTTATTATGTACAAAAACGAAGCTTTTTAATTCCCTCCACTTCTCCCTCGGAAAACATTTGTACAAAAACTTTTAGCTTCGACCTGTAAAACCTTCACGAAAGTTTTTATTTAAATGATTAGAAACTCCTACCCAAGTATTCTCAAAACTTGTCGTTGACGAGTTCTACAACCGTTACTTATTAAGGACATATAAGAAAAGTTTTACAAAAGCCTTAAGGGCTTTTGTCGCCGTAAGTTACATGTCACATACAGACGTGACACGAAATCTACTGAAAAACAAAGGAGCCTGGAAACAAAATTATTTATGGGCACCTAGTATTCTGCTGCCGGCGGTTATAGTTCAACTACTTTTAGCTAAGTTAGTTCAAAATTAACTTGTGCATTGTGTTTTGGTTTGGATTGTACGTAGCTAGTTGGTAAGTTTATTTCTGTTTTTAGGGTTTCGTAGTAAAACAAGAAATCCTTATAGTTGCGCTTCGTCCGTCTGTTCGTCCGTCATCGGCTTTGCGAAAAGAGTACTAGAAAGCTGCTATTTTGCATGGACATACAAAATAACTACGCCAAGATAACGCTAAAATATAACTATTTTGGTACACGTAAGGTGGAAGGAACTTTTTTTTCTTAATTTATAGATAGTGTAGGGTATTTTAATAATTTTAAAACCATTCAGGGATTGCGAAAACTTTTTGAAGACTATTTAGGGTTCTCAATTAATTCCTGTTAATATGTTTTGGTAAACGTAAAAAACATACAATAACTTATAACAACTTACGGATAACTACGGAACCCTCTCATGCCCATGGATGCAGTAAGAGCCTGCTAAGGGATACCTCCGGAAGATGGGCAGCAGCGTCTATCCGTGTATCAACATCCCATACTGCGCTCACCAACCCGCCTGCCAAGCGTGGTGAGTATGGCAACTACCCCTCATGGAGATCCTTAAGGGAGGCCTGTGTTCATCAGTGGACGTTTTATGGCTGAAATGATGACGGAACCCTACAAAGCGCGTGGACCGACGCGCACCTGGTCTAATTTATTTGAAATTTTAATGTAGAATCTAACTTTGCAGACCGTAACACAGGTTAGACCTAACACGGCTTCAAACGAAATAGATAGTTACTGTAGTAGTAGTAGTAGTAGTGTAGGGATTTAACTTCAACGTAAATTGTGCAACTCAAAATACGCTACTTGCCGTGGGATACCGGCAGTAGAGAGTTCTCTCATGCCCCTTATTAGTTAAACATCATTAATAATATGTTTTATAATTAAATATATCTTAAACTAAATTCGACCAAAATTCCTCAGTGCCTTAAGACGAAAGTCTACAATCAGTGTGTGTTACCAGTGATGACATATGAAACCGAGACGTGGTCATTTACGATTGGCCTCATGAATAAGCTCAGAGTCGCTCAACGAGCTATGGAGAGGGCTATTCTCGGGGTTTCTTTACGCGATCGAATCGGAAATGAGGAGATACGTAGAAGAACTCGGGTCACCGACATAGCCAAACGGATTAGCACGTTGAAGTGGTAATGGGCAGGCCATGTAGCTCGCAGAACAGATGACCGATGGGGCCGAAAAGTTCTCGAGTGGAGGCCACGGACCGGCAAACGCAGCGTAGGACGTCCACCAACAAGATGGGATGATGACCTGGTGAAGACCGCAGGTCGACGGTGGATGTAGATCGCTTCCAACCGCAATAACTGGATATCCATGAGGGAGGCCTATGTCCAGCAGTGGACGTCCTACGGTTGAAATGATAATGATGATGATATCTTAAACCCCACGGCAAGATTGCAACACGTCATCATCATCATAATTTCAGCCGTAAAACGTCCACTACTGAACTAAGGCCTCCCTCATGGATCCCCATGAGGGGTAATTGCCATACTCACCACGCTTGGCAGGCGGGTTGGTGAGCGCAGTACGGGGTGTTGATATACGGAAAGACGCTGCTGCCCATCTTCCGGAGGTGTCCCTTAGCAGGCTCTTACTGCATCCACGGGTAGGAGAGGAGGGGTAACATTCTACTGCCGGCACCCCACGGCACTTGTTACCGAGTAAATGTAGGTATATAACTCATGAGTTTAGTATGATTTTCTTCACGTTAACTCTGAAGTTTATGCATAACTCGATAGTGTCAGTTTGAGAATTAGACACGTTGTCGAAAAGGGCAGTCTACGTTTTATCAAATCAGCGAAAGAGTCAAGCAAGCTATATAGGCAATCACATTGCCACTGAAAATTGAAGTTTAGCCAAAATGCGACTTACCTATATGGCGTTGTAGACGACTGGAGTACAAATGAAATGAAAGATAAGTGAGGAGCTAAACGACAAATTTCCAACAAACATACGAGTAGGTACGTGTCAAATGCTGCGTTATTATTGAAAGTCCAAAAGGGTAGCCTGGCGAAATGTATGAGTCTAACTTTTACTCTGTCTCGCAACCAAAAACATCCTAACTCTGGAATTACGCTCTTGTAAATTTTATTGTGTTTTTTGTACGTCATGTAATATGGTTTCCATTGTTCAAAATAAAATATTTTTTATTTTATTTATATTGTAAAATCTTTTTTGCAGACACATCTTATGTATTAATTACATTCAATTTTGATCTAGCTGCTAAAGCAAAATACATACCTCTTACTCTGTTTGGCTGGCAGTCGCGGAATCTGCGCTGTACTAGGTTTTAAACAAGAGCCACATAGCAACCCCAATTCCGTAAGGGATTTAACTTCAACGTAAATTGTGCAACTCAAAATACGCTACTTGCCGTGAGATACCGACAGTAGAATGTTCTCTCATGCCCGTGGATGCAGTAAGGGCCTTCTTGGGGATACCTCCGGAAGATGGGCAGCAGCGTCCGTGTATCGAAATCTAAAATACTGTGCTCGCCATGCGAGTATGGCAACTACCCCTCATGGAGATCCGTGAGGGAGGCCTGTGATCAGTAGTAGACGTGTTACGGCTGAAATGATGATGATGGTGAAAAAAACAACTATCGTCACACAAAATAACGCTCGTTTGACCCCATCATAACATTCTAAAAAAATTTACAAAACCATTTTGACGCTTAAATTTGACAGGGTCAGACATTAATTTCAAGTCAGGTATCAACTTACTAGGTTCCAAAACGGTTTAAACTGTCATTTGATCAGATAACACGTCAAAAATACCTTCATCAAAAATCTCCGACAAATAATTATTTATTATTGAATAACCTGTCAGTGTTGCCACAACCTGCGAGAACTATCTACGCAATAATTAACGGCGCTAACAGCACCAGACATAATTTAATAACGCCGATGACGTGGGTCGGCCATCAGCATTGACTGCGGTTTTTGTGACGCAATAAAGTTATTGAAGTAATAAAATTATAATAATAAGTCATCATCATTTTCAAAAATTCAGCCATAGGACGTCCACTGCTCACTATAACCTTGCTATACAGGCTTCTCCAAGACCCAATGCGAAGGACAGAGTTTAGCCAAGGTACCCTTTGCAAAAAATCATATGTTTAACTATTACCTAAGTAACATTAATTTATTTATAAGATGATTCTGTATACCAGTTTTTGTGCTTTTACTTTTACTGCTGGACATAGGCCTTCCTCAAAGATTTCCGGTTGGATGTAAACTGCATACACCGTCAACCTGCTGTCTTCACCAGGTCGTTAGCCCATCTTGTTGGTGGACGTCCTACGCTGCGCTTGCCGGTCCTCCACTCGAGAACTTTTCTACCCCATCGACCATCTGTTCTGCGAGCTACATGCCAACCTATTGCCACTTTAACGTGCTAATCCGCTTGGCTATGTCGGCGACCCGAGTTCTTCTACGTATCTCCTTTCTTATTCGATAACGTAAAGAAACCCCGAGCATAGCCCTCTCCATAGCTAGCTGAGCGACTCTGCTTATTCATAAAGCCAATTTCAATTTTTTTGGTTTATAATAAATATTTCTGGAAAATTCACACAGCATTAAAACTAAGCTGTAATTAATTAGCCCGCCAATCCGCCTGCCAAATGTGGCGAGCATAGCAACTACCTAACGATCTTGGAAATCCATGAGGGAGACCAGTGTCAAGTAGTGGACGAGGACAGCAGTCATACGACTGAGATAGATAGATAACACTTTATTGATCACCACATGTAACAAAAAAAATATAACGAGTATAATAACAAACAGAAATATAATTAGAAATGATGATGTACTAAACAACGATGCAAAATGAGGGGTGTTATATGTTTGACTACTTTGAGTGAAAAAAAATATCTGTGGGAATACAGAAAAAAGGAACCTCACCCCGTCATTTTCACTCAGGAAAACTGAGTGAAAATGAGGTGTGAGGTTCCTTTTTCGCTAGTTTCCCTTCATCATCATCATATCAGCCGTAGGACGTCCACTGCTGGACAAAGGCCTCCCTCATTGATCTCCAAGTACCGGTTGGAAGCCGTTTGCATCCACCGCCGACCAGCAGTTCTCACCAAGTCGTCTGCCCATCTTGTAGGTGGACGTCCTACGCTGCGCTTGCCAATCCGTGGCCTTACATAGTTTTCCTTACGTAGGAAAAACTATTACGTAACTGAGATAATATCCTGTTGCTTAATGTTGAGCAACAAAAGGTTTTTCTGTATTCCAACCACAGATATTTTTTTTTCACTCATAGTAGTCAAACTTATAGCACACCTCATTTTGAATCGTTGGTTAGTACATCATGAAACAGAACGCTACCTCAAATTCAATAAAATTTTAAAACCACCGAAACGATTTCCAATTAACACTCCAGAAGTTTAAAATTTAAATAATCGTGATGGAGATGGCTTCAATTAAGTGCCAAGAAAAGCGAACTCTATAGAAAGACGTCATTGTTACCGCAAGCATTCTCTTGACTCCAATAAACCCAGGGCGGCCCTTATTAAGTAGGCTTAAGAGAGCTTTGTCTCAGCCGTAGGACGTCCACTGCTGGACATAAATAGATAGATAGATAGTGCATTTATTCGGTACACACACAGCACATAATACAGACATACTTTACAGATTAAAGTTAGAACGTAGGACAATAAAACGACACAGAGAAATTAAGAATAACAATAAAAAATATACATAGGTTTGTTGCCATACTCAACATGCTTGGCAGGCGGGTTGGCGAGCGCAGTACGGGATGTCAATACACGAATAAGATGATGCTGCTGATTATACCAAAGTTTCCCACGGCAGATTCTTACTGCATCCACGGGCAAGAGAGGAGAGGCAACATTCTACTGCCGGCACCCCATAGCAACAGGAAAGCTTAGAGCATGACAATGTGTTCCTGAGAAAGGCCAGTTTTGCTTACTTGGAAGCCGTGTTGGCCGAGAGGTATGTTTCTCAGACTTTCGATGGTTCGATACCGACAGAGCACCATGGTTTTTTTCTGTCTAAAAAATGTATGAGAAAAACTTTACAAATGATTTATTATCATATCGCGAGGAAACCTTAATAGTTTCCTCAGTCAGCCTTTGAGACATAGATATTTTAGGCATGTGCATAACTTTGAATATAGCTATAAAAAAGCGTCATTGTTCAATCAAATTCAACTCAAACTCAAATAATATTTTATACAGTGCGGCTGCAAGGGACTTTTTGATGCCTTAATATACAAAATAGAACAACACAAATAAAATAACTGTAATAAAATAATATATAGCACATAAATTAATACAAATGACGACTTTGGTTTAAAATGAAAAATGCCAAGGTATAATAATGTCCACTTGCATAAAAATGTCGATGTGTAAAAATGCCAACAATAATTAATATTTTGGTCTTTATTTAAGAATGTCGATGTATAAATGCCGGTCTAAAATTCAGAGATTCTTGTAGATACACTTTTAGTGATTTGGAAATAATGACAAAGGCATGCTAGGAAATTTTCCAAATGATTGTGTTCATACGAGATAATCTCGACAATGTTATTAAAAATTCTTAAATTCATGGTTACGACTCTAGAATTAGGGAAACAATTTTATTGCTACTTCATTACGAGACTAGCTAATAATATACGTAGAAGATTGAAGAGCTTTGCTATTCAATTTTATAATAAAATACCATTAGAATTAAAAAAAAATCTGATATATAATTAGGTACCTATTTAAATTTATTGAAAAAAAAATTGTTGATTAAGAGTTATTATACTATTGACGAAGCTTTGACTGATAAAAAATACCTTTTGTAATGAATGAGGTTAGTCTAAACTAGTTATAAGACTTTTGTTTCTTGTATCTCCTATACCTAATGTTGAATAAAAGACAGAAGCAGCAGCGATACCAGTTTATTCATCAGCGGACGAAAAGGAAAAGAGAGCTGTACAATCTTTATTTCTTATTTTATACTCTTGTTCAACTACCTCCCCGCTTGGTCGGGCCGACCGACATTCGTCAGACCGTCCCCCCTCCCGCGACAGATGGCAGCACTAGTCTTAACGTATCCGATTCGTAACATTTCTCATAAATTATTTTAATTGTGCCACACTGACAAATATCATGAAATGCTTTGAAACGAAATGTCAACGTCAAGACCAGTCAGTCAGAAGACAAGTCACTTTACTGTCAATACATGTTTACAAAGTTTGATTTTCGTACATTAGTACAACTTCAATTGTTTCCTTTGAAAATATAAATTTTTAATGCACGGAACTGTGGTTAAAATATTGTAAAAGTTACTATTAATGACAGTGAATAACAAGAATAGTGAATACTAAGTTACAAAAAGGTGCAAAACTTAACTTATGGCTTACACTAATTATAATATTTTATTGTTTTGTTAACTTGTTTAAGTACATGTAAATGTTAAAAGATAAATATATTAATCTGAATCTGAATCTAATAATGTCCTGCAAATGTTGAGGTATGAAAATGCCAATAATCATTTTATTAATATAAAAAAACAAAGTATATTCTGGCAAAGAGGTTAAGACCTGAAGCTGAGCTGTCATATTTCAAACATCAATCAGCTGTAAGCAAAGCACTTTAGTAAGCCTAGAGCGGCCTTTAAGTAGGCTTAGGAAAGGCTAGCTTTTAAGGTTACCCGTAGGGTGATTACGTGTCTCGGGGGAGGTTTTGCAACAGGCAATTGACAGCAATATTGCTGTCAAATGTCAATTTTGTATTAGAAAACAGTAAGGAATTGACCTCCGTGGTGTATCCGCCGTGGGGTGCCGGCAGTAGAATGATACCCCTCCTCTCATGCCCATGGATGCAGTAAGAGCCTGCTAAGGGATACCTCCGGAAGATAGGCAGCAGCGTCTATCCGTGTATCAACATCCCATACTGCGCTCTGGCAACTATGGCAATCATGGAGATCCATGAGGGAGGCCTGTGTTCATCAGTGGACGTTTTATGGCTGAAATGATGAAGGAATTGACATTCGACAGAAATATTGCTGTCAATTTCCTGTTGCATAACCTGTCGCGAGATACGTAATGACCCACCCGGAAACCGTGTTGGCTTAGTGGTGTGTACGACTTTCGATCGGTCGTGTACGGTCGCACACCCTGGCAATAAGTAATATAGTTCGATATATCAGAAAAAACACCGCTAGTAAATTTTAACTGGTATATTTTAAAGAACTTATACTACTGATGATGTTAATGAGACGCGCTCGGTTGGATAGCGAAACGCGAACTGATTGCTCAATGATTTTGCAGGTAAAACTACACATGGCGTAAATGCTAGATGGACAGAATTATGTAGGCCAATGTACGAGGCTCGTACATACTCCCGGCCCGAAAATAGGGAAGCTAGGATGTAGCTTAAATGATAAGTGAATGATGTGAGACAAGATGATTGAACAATATTTGTTACAAGGTGATAGAACAATGTTTGCTTAAAATGATTGTCCAATCTAAAACTGATAAAAGAAAATGATAATAACATTATAGTCCATAGTCTCTACACGATTGAATTAAATGGTTGATCGAAAAATTGGGGTGAGCTTGATCTTTCGGAGATCACACGCGCACTACACGATTTATTTTCTACCTCACTACGAACGCAGCACTTATTCACTGCACTTTCACTGACACATCTCTCAGTAGGAGGTTCGAAGCTTGTCGCGCGTAGCTCGATCCCTGTTCCCTGGACGCGCGGTGGCGCAGAAAGCTCCGCGGGGGAGGCGCGCGGCGCCGCGGCGGGCGCCTCGGGCCGCGCTGCTCGCGCCCGCCAGCGGCGCCACACCAGGACCGCAGCCCCGAAGAAGACCGCGAACAACACCAGATAAATTACGACGTAGTGATGAACGTCGTGATAAGAGATTCTTTCAGTCAGTACTCCTTCTGCAGCGTTATCTTTTAGCTGCTTTATCTGTCTGTCGATCTCCTTAAAATATTTTTCATGATCAGAGAAATCTGATTGATTTTCGACTTGATAAATAGGAGTTGATACATTGATGATATGGTTGATAGGAGGAATCTCTATGTTAATTACATCTGCTGCTTTTCTCAGTGTATTTGATTGTGACTTGTGAGCAAAGATAGTAATGGATTCACTCTTTATAATACACTCTTCACTAATCTGTATAATTCCTGACCTTTGTAGTTGCTCAGCGGAAACTTGATGCTCGCATATGATACGTACAGAGCATTGACCGCAACAGGAATAAAAATAGGTGTTAATATTGCTCAATCCAATCCAAGTACTTGTACAAGCAGATAAGGACGTTTGGCACTGGTCGGATAGGAGGCTTTTGACACAAAGATTTTCATTTAATCTCATATGATAAGTAGGTTGGTTGAAAGGACATAAGTGTGAATCCTTATCCAACTCTACGCATTGATGTAAATCTCTATCAGCGAGTGGTACATACGTGTCTTTTTGTAAGTTGATAGCTATGTATTCTGATATAGGTACCAAACTGATCATTTGGTTTTTAGTTTGCTGTGGGATTGGTACTAACTTATAGAGCTCAAAATTATCTCTGCTGACCAACGGTATTTTGATTTCGAATATAATATAGTTTTTCGAAGCTCTAGCTTGGACGGAGAGGAGATGGTACATTTTTGATATGTCAGATTGAAGATTCCAGGGCAATGTCATGTCCTTGGACAACAATCCGGTGATAGTGTTCATCTCGTCTCGTAACTGCTCAGGGGTAAGGAGGTGAAAGTTGAATCTTCCAGCGTAGATGTTTGTCAAGGCATCAATAATAGTTTCTTGAATGTTTTTCAGATTCATTAGGGTACCTTGTGCGATAACCGATGACAAAGTGAGGTCACAGCAACTTGATACTGCTTGTATATCAACTCTTTGCTAGTTTATTGTCTTTTCAAGGTTGATAAGATGCTGGTTCAAAATTTTTCGTTGCTTATCTGTAGAAGCTTCCACTCTCTTTATTAGATTAAATTCTCCCTCAACAATAGAAGTCTGATTTTTCCAAAGTAAAGCTAAGTGTTTTTATTCCCTCTGATAACTTCAATGTCTCGCTCGTACTGCTCTGCGAATTCTTGATCCAATACGCCGAATAGTTTGTTAGCTAGGAACCCGACACCGTTGATAAGGCCGCGCGGGAGACGCCGAGGCGCCGATGCATAGCTCCGTGGGAACTGCTTACCAATCAAAATGTTGTTGTAGTGTTCGAGATCTTTTAGTCCGTGCTGTAATTGAAGGAGGATGACGTCACACTGCGCTATCTTTTGATTCGATTTGTTGTTACACATGCCGTCTAAATGCGTGATGTATTTGCTTAGCAGGTCTGTGCTTTGCCAATAAGGATCCATGTCGTAATAAATTACTAGATTCCATTGATCTCGTTCTAGGCGTATGTTGCTGATTCGATCGAAATAAAACCCTTGACTGATATTTAGATTAGTCAATTGATATTTGCTATAGACGGGCGATGTCATTGTAAAGAAAAACATGCACAACATGATAATAAAATTAGATAGGGTTGGTTTTATCGATCGCTTTATTGCTGCCGGAACATTTTCTTGTTTCTGTTGAAACTTTTCGTCATGTTTGACTGTTTCACTAGCCTGCACTGGTAACTTTGAGATTTTGGTGATAGGACGTTTTATTTCACCGCTCTTGGTTTTTAAAGTGACTACGCGTACGAAGTCATCTTTTCCAGGGTGCAATGCTGTGATTCTACCTAAGGCCCACTTTCCAGAAGGAACATTAGCGTCGTGAATGAGGACGACGTCGTTGATATTGAGGTTTTCCTTTGGAAATTCAAATTGTTCAACTTGTCTAATGATAAGTTGTTCGGATTTGGTAAGTTCAGATATTGATAGGTAAGATTGCTTGATGTTTCCCCTTTCTGTGAGTCTGAATAACCATGATAAAATTCTGATAACCTTGGCGATACTGCTGAATTTGGAAAGTAATTGATAGATGATATTAGTGTCTTGTTTAGTGATAACATTGACTTGTCGGACTTTATTCATTTCCTGATCGGTGATAAATGCTGGCTGATCGCCCAGTCCATCAAAGTCTGCTAGCCAGGATGGGCCCTGCCACCACAGATCTTGTTCTGTCAACTGTGAGGCTGTTAGCCCGCGGCTAGCACAGTCCGCCGGGTTCTCCTCCGATTTGACGTAGCGCCAACATGCTGCTGGCATGATAGAGGTAATGTTTCTGACTCTGTTAGCAACAAAGGTTTTCCATCTGGAAGAATCTCCGCTAAGCCATCCCAAGACAATCATAGAGTCGGACCACCCATAAATCTTAAGTTGATAGGTACTTAAGCACTGTTGCACTTTAAGCATTAGTTTTGATAAGAGATGAGCGGCGCTTAATTCCAACCTTGGGATGGTGATAGCTTTTCCACACGGTACTATCCTAGTTTTAGCTACCAGTAGGGTGATAATAGGCTGATTACCTTGATAAATTTTGCTATAAATAACGCAAGCGTAGGCTTTTGTCGATGCATCACAAAAGCCGTGTAACTCGATCAAGTCGTGCGCGGTCGTTGACATCCACCTAGGTACTTGCAGTTTATTTATGTTAATAAGGTCACTTTTGATACTGATCCATTCTGATAAAATTTCTTCGGGCAGTGGGTCATCCCATTTTATTTCTGACAACCATACTTTCTGAAAGATGATTTTTAATTTTGTCGACAATGGCGCCAACCATCCCGCAGGATCAAATAGCTTTGATATATCTGATAATAGTGATCTTTTTGTTTCTTTGTCGGCGGTCGGTTCAGTCTTTGAGCTAAATATGAAAACATCTTGCTGGTGATTCCAGCTGAGCCCCAATGTTTTTAAAGACTCTGGTTGTTTGAAATCGAAATTATCCTGATTGTTTTGCATGTTTGCGTCCGATAATTCAAGGATGTTTGATTTCCATTTTCTTAAATTGAACCCGCCAGATTTCAATAAATTGATAAGGTCCTCGCGCAATTGCTTTGCGTCTTGTAGCAGATGAGCCCCGTGGACCAGGTCGTCCATGTAGAAGGAGCTCTCGAGGACTGCAGCTGCTGCGCTGCTTTGATAATTTTCTTTTTCATCTGAGGCCAACTGTCGAAGGATCATCATTGCTAAGAAAGGGGCAGCCTTGGTACCGTAAGTTACTGTTAAAAGCTCCCACTCTTTCAACGATTCCTGTTCAGAATCTCTGCATCTCGGCAGTCGTACTTCATACCAACCATCTTCCCGGCGCGTGGTTGTGCTTTTAAAATACTGTATGCATTCCTGATCTTCTAATGATAAATTTGATTCTCCTGCAATGTCTTCAATGTCCCAAAATCTCTGGATTTCATCTAAATCATTTAAAACGACATTACACTGCAGAGTCCTCGCACATCCACTTAGTATCCACCCTAAACGCGTGTTTTGCGCAATAGGGCAGTTAATATGCTCGCCTCGACAAATTCCTTCTAATAGGATCAAGGAATAAATATCGGCTCCGAATAGAATGTCGACTGGACGTCTGTGATTGAATGCAGGATCGGCTAAAGTAATATGATCCAAGTACGACCACTCCGGCTTGACAAATGAAGAGCTTGGTAAACTTTTAATGAGATTTTTCATGATGAGTACGTCCGTTTGAAATTCGAAATTGCTATGAGTTGAGAAACATTTGATAGTGATGGCTCCCTTGCAGCTTGATTGCTTTGCACCTATTCCGGTGACCACGCCCTGACACCTTTGACGAGGTAGTCCCAGCAGTTGAGCTCCGTTTTCCGTTATTAGGGAAGTTTGGGAACCCTGGTCCAGAAGAGCGCGCATTTTGATATAGGAACCCTTTGATGTCTCAACATTGATCACGGCTGTAGCTAAGAGTACTTCAGGTGCTTCATTTTGTGACACGTGCGAACTTTGAGCGGCTGACTTATGACCCTGTTTAGGCACATTTCTAGAAGTCGTCGCCTCGTCCGTGTTTTCACGTTGCGCAAACGCCTCGTGAAGTAGTGTATTGTGAGCTAGATTACATTCGCGGCAACGTTTGTCTGAAATACAGCCATTATCAAAGTGACAATAAAGACAATTTTCGCATAGCTTAAGCTGCTCGGCTGTTCGAAGTTTCGATGACGGCGACATTTCTCGGAATTTGTTGCATCTAAAAATTCCGTGGTTGTTCGTTTTGCAAATTGCACATTTATAGTATTTTGCAGTATAGACGTTTTTGTTCTGTTGCTCAATAAGTCCGGTTGATGACTGCTTTTGATTGAAATTATTATTCGATTTTTGATTTTTATAATTTTGATTAGATTTGGAATCAGACTTTCTTCGCGAAGCTTCCATGTTCGTAAAGGTCCTTTCCAAGAATAATAAAAATTCCTCTAGTTGTGGTACCTCCTTGGGCATCTTTACGGATGCAAGATATTCACTGAGGGTCTCATTGTCTAGCTTTTGACACATGAGATGAATGATAAGAGGATCCCACGACTCTACTTTTACTCCTAAGTTCTTGATAGCGTTAAGACTTTCGCGAGTAACATCGTGGATCTTTTTGATATGATTTAGCGACGCTTGCTGCTGTGCCGCTGGGATGTTGAGCAATAAATCGAAATGCGAACTCAATATTAGACGTTTGTTGTTGTACCTATTATTCAAAAGTTCCCAGCTAATTGAATAATTATCAGAGGAAATAGATAGGTGCTGGATTAGTCTCTCGGCTTCACCCTTAACTTTGATTTTCAAAAATTGCATCTTCTGAGCACTAGATAAGGTCGGATTTTCATGAATAGTTTCTGTAAAAAGATCTTTGAAACTAGACCATTGATGATAATTTCCAGAGAAAGTCGGGATATCCATTTTTGGCGTAGATTTCTCTCTGTATGAGATAGAAGAAAACCTTTTATTAATAGACTTTATGATATCATTGTACTTTTTCTCGGCTTGAAAAAAATGCGACTCGTACTCCGGATTCTTCTGACCTGCTGCTTCGCTATCTAACTCCCAATGAAGGGTGTCGATCATAGACCAGCGAGATTGAATGGTACGTAACAAGTGATCAAACTCCCATTTTTCTTCTATGGAATCTTAGTTGATGTTCGAGATGGTATGCTCAAATGCCTTGAAATTACTGCTTTGCTTCCGCAGCATCTCATCGGTCTTACTATCGCTACCCCGAGCTTGATACGAGAAATCCGTTGGAGTCCCCGGCACAACCATAGGGGTGGCTGGTTTGATAAGTGAGGAAGGAGTTCTTATTTCTTCCCTCGGCTTCATATAGTTATGAATAGCTGCCCGGATGTTGCTGTATCTTTCTCCCATTTGCTCGAATTTATTGGTCGTAAAATAAGAGTGGGAACTAGTACCAAATCCACACAGCTTGATATGATTTGATTGATATTCATTCCAATAGCTATCAAGAGTATCTAGACTGCGTTTGATCATATCTTGAGTTTTCCTATCCGAACCTGCTTTCTTAAAATTCGAATAAAGTTGCTCAATCCCATCCGTTAATTGCTCTTGAGTTGCTAGTAAGTTTTCCTGGCTCGACATCTTGATAAGTGATGAGAGTCAACGATAAATGGAAAGATCTTACTTGGAATCTGCTTGTACTTGATGAACGGTGATGCGGCGCTGCTACGCCTCCGTCCAGTGGGGTCTGTTGACACCTGCTGCTGCTGTTGCGGCGGTCGTAGGCCTGCTTAGCCCACGTGTGGTATCTGATGATACCCGTTGATGTGATACGGTGAGCTGTTTGCTCAACCGATGATGATAGGTCCACTTGCCAATGGAAATCCTCACTTGTGTTAGAGTCACTGTTATTCTAAGGCACTCGCGAGGGTGATATATCAGTTTTAAAATTTAAAAAAAAGGATGTACGGTCGCACACCCTGGCAATAAGTAATATAGTTCGATATATCAGAAAAAACACCGCTAGTAAATTTTAACTGGTATATTTTAAAGAACTTATACTACTGATGATGTTAATGAGACGCGCTCGGTTGGATAGCGAAACGCGAACTGATTGCTCAATGATTTTGCAGGTAAAACTACACATGGCGTAAATGCTAGATGGACAGAATTATGTAGGCCAATGTACGAGGCTCGTACAGGTCGTAGGTACGATACCGAAATTTAGTGTACATTGATGGTGATTTATTGATTTGACAGAAATATTGCTGTCAATTTCCTGTTGCAAAACCTGTCGCGAGATACATAATCACCCATCCGGAAACCGTGTTGGCTTAGTGGTGTGTACAAATTTCGATCCATAGGTCGTAGGTACGATACCAAAATTTAGTGTACTTTGATGGTGATTTATTGATTTGACAGAAATATTGCTGTAAATTTCCTGTTGCAAAACCTGTCGCGAGATACGTAATCGTTACATTTCCAGGTGGGATTAGTGGTGTGTACGAATTTCGATCCATAGGTCGAAGGTACGATACCGTAATTAAGTGTACTTTGATGTGATTTATTGCTTTACGGGTTAAGGAAAATTTTGTAAGGAAACCCGTTTAGACGTATTGACAATATCTTTTCTCTGATTAATAGCCGACGAAGCTGGGATGATGGTATAGGGGCCGGGCAAGCCTAATCAAGGTAAGGGGACCGGTGAAAATACGGGCACATGAGACCATACAACTCTTTGTCACAGGATGACGGGAGAAATGCAGGGCAGCGTTGGTCACGTGCTTAGCGAGCGTGGTCCCCGGGGTGTTGCTCTTGTAAAAGATAAAGGTTACCGCTTTACAGGTGGGCCTTCGGTTTGTCTCGTCATTCAGTCGAATAAAAAAAACATCTAACAATCTCTCAGGCTTGCTTATGCTCAACTTAGGCTGAGTCAGACGCCTTTTTGTAACTGTTTTTTCTTAGTTTAATTTTGTTATTTTCTCTCTCCTGTTGTGTCTTTTAGTTTTTATGTGTTTTGTTATGAGTGTTACAAATAAATGTTTTACCTATCTATCTATCAGGCACTGCAGCGTCCCGTACAACATGATTAGGTACCAGTTTCTGAAGCTGCATAAATCTGATAGATGTTAAAGCCTGGCAAGAGTATCATCTCTCATCATCTCATCTAAGCCGTAGGACGTCCACTGCTGGACAAAGGCCTCCCTTATGGCCAAGTACTGATCATGAGGGGTTATACCATTGCTACACTCACCCAGCTTGACAGGCGGGTTGGCGAGCGCTGTACGGATACATAGAAATACGCTGCTGCCCATCTTCCAGAGGTATCCCTTAGCGAATTCTTACTGCATCCACGCGTAAGAGAAGAGGCAATATTATTCTGCCGGCACCCCACGGCTGGCAAGAGACCTTTAGTTATAGCTTTGCCATGGGGTGCCAGCTGTAGAACGTTACCCTCCTCTCTTGCCCGTGGATGCAGTAAGAATCTGCTATGGGATGCCTTCGGAGGATGGGCATCCTATACTGCGCTCGATTTTGCGGTACTCAAAAGTTTCTGTCAGAACACCAGCGTTGCAGCGTTGCAACTATTGCTGAGACAGATCTTTTTGGCACACCACACTTTTATGTTTGAAACTGTAAACATGAAACCTTTATACATAATTTATGTTAGGCGAATACGTATTATTATGTGCACTTATTTAGCTATTAATTATTAAAATATTTACTTAATTAGCCGTGGGGTGCCGGCAGTAGAATGTCACCCCTCCTCTCATGCCCGTGGATGCAGTAAGAGCCTGCTAAGGGACACCTCCGGAAGATGGGCAGCAGCGTCTTTCCGTGTATCAACATCCCATACTGCGCTCGCCAACCCGCCTGCCAAGCGTGGTGAGTATGGCAACTACCCCTCATGGATATCCACGAGGGAGGCCTGTGTTCAGTAGTGGACGTTTTACGGCTGAAATGATGATGATGAATTAGCTTATTAATTGTGTTTAATGTGTTGTGTATCAATAAACGCAATTTAATTTCATTTCATATTTTTGCCGTGTTTTGCCCGATTTTAATAACGGCAACCGGTAGACGCTTAAAATATTCACACTCTTGTGGCACGGAACCCTTCGTGCGCGAGGCCAACTCGCACTTGGCTGATTTTTATTTACTCTGTGGGTATGCAAACAAGTTCTCAGAATCACCCGTTGTGTTTGTTTCCATGATTATTTCAGAACTTTATTTCAAAGTTTCTGCAAGTTTTATCGCAACATTTTAAACTAACTTGGAAAGTTCAAGAGTCAAGCTTTAATTTAAGGCATATCTCATTCGCCGTGGGATTCCGTCAGTTGAATGTTGCCTCTGCTCTCTTACCCGTAGACGCGGTAACTCGGACGCAGTAATCTGCCTAGGGATACCTTCGGCAAATGGGCAGCAAAGTCTCCGTGTTGCATCATATTGCACTGCGCTCGCCAACCCGCGTGCCAAGCGTGGTCAGTATGGCAAAAACCCCTTATGGTCAGTTTTATTTTCGGCATTATCTTATTCCAGCTACAAATTAATAATAAACGAAGTTTTTATTTATTAATAAGACAATAAATAAATAAAAAATTCGTTGAAACAACAGAACATAATTTCATTTTCAAATGAATCGTGAGTTACACTATTCATTGTTATGTTAAACGGGTTTTCTACTCACGTTAATTATTCGTTGAAAATAGGTTTCCAACGAATAAATAACGTGAGTAGAAAACCCGTTTAACATGATAACAGACCATAGTGTTACAGGATTAGCAACAAAACTTTATAATGTAATGCAAGAAAATTATGAAACTATACCTAATCTACGCTTAAGCTTCGCACTTAATAACATAGGATATGTTATAAGCTTAATCGTAGATAACATATCCTTATCTTTTGTCTTCCACCCGTAAGACGTCTACAGCTGGACAAAGGCCTCATTGATCAAAAAGTACTGTGTGTCTACCATGAGTTGTCACTGTTAGATCGCCTGCCGTTACTACAGTAGTAATAGTACGTTACTATGACATCTGTCAGATTTATAACTCATGGTACCAAATTCTAAGCAAATGAAGCCCAAACTACAGTCGCTGTAGTATAGTTTACTACGTATTTTAGTATCAAACTATCCGCTAGAGGCGCTGTACGAGGTTTCATACATTTTTTAACTACAGTCGCTAGCGAGTGTAGATTGTTAAAACTCATGGTAGACCTAAAGTAGGACTTACTGACCATGGGTGGCGAGCGTAGTACAGGATGTTGATACACGGAAAGACGCTGCTTCCCATCTTCCGGAGGTATTCCATGGGAGGTTCTTACTGCATCCACGGGCATAAAGAGGGGCAACATTCTACTGCCGGCACTCCACGGCCTGTCGGCCTGTATCATATCTGTAGTATATAACATTATAATGTCAATAAACCAAAAAGCTACATAGAAATCTACATAAAAATCTAGCTTTTTGCTGTTTTGAATAAGCACCAATTGAATTTGACTTTAATTTTGATAAACCTCCAAGTATGAAAGGTTTTAAAAAATAACAAAAGACATTAATTTATCGAATTGGGAATTTATCGCGTAATACCTATGAATAATCCCGACGTTTCTACTGTGTTTCAACAACTTTTGTGGTCCCGCAGGGTGATTACGTATCTTGCGACAGGTTTTGCAACAGGCAATTGACAGCAATATTGCTGTCAAATGTCGACTCCTTGCTGTTTTCTAATACAAAACATTGACATTCGCCGGCAGGGTGATTACGTATCTCGCGACAGGTTTGCAACAGGCGTGTATATCTCGCGATTACCGCTGTCAAACGTCAAATTTTTGCTTTTATATACTACAAAATTGACCATTGACAGTGATAATCGCAGATCGACAGAAATTTACGCCTGTTGCAGCTTTAATCGCGAGATATACGCCTGTTGCAAACCTGTCGCGTGATACGTAATCACCCTACCGGTTGACTACCGGTCAATTTTTATTATAATGAATAGTGATCGCGAAACGTTACGAAAAACTATGAAAGGTTTGTTGCCATACTCGCGACGCTTAGCAGGCGGATTGGCGAGCGAATATAAGCCCTGAGAACAAAAAGCTTCTTCCACTTTTATTATCATTAGTATGCATGCGATTCCCACTTTCATTATTATGCAAATAGTTGTTACCGTAGACCGTAGTTTCTGATAACTGTAATCAAGATCTACAAACAGAAAATAAAGTTTTGTACCAGGGTTGTAAATTGTGAAGCTTGTTTAAAATACAAGAACACTTTTAGTAATAGTAGAACTTTATTAAACAGTCTATCCAGGGAAGTGCTACCACCATGTCTTTTTGTTTCGGTTTGGTAAGAGAACCGGTGATATAACAGGCACATGAGACCTTACAACTCTGTCTCAGAGGATCATCTCACATCTCACGGGAGCAATGCAAAGCAACGGTGCTTCGAACACAGCGTTATCGTAGTCGTAATAGGTAAGAAGTTACAGCTTCAGATGAGGTGGGCCTTTGGCCTCTATCGTCATTTAGTGGTATAAAAAACCACATCAGGTGGGCCATCGGCTTGGTAAAAAATAAACTTCTCCCTCATTATTTTTAAGCAAGTATCAGAACAAAATTAAAAACTGATTTAAGAGTTTTTGGGGGGTGCCCGCAGTATGATGTTGTCTCGTCTCTCTTGGCCGTGGATACAGTAAGAATCTGTCAAGCGATACCTCCGGAAGATTGCCATACTCTACATAGGTTGACAGGCGCAGTACAGGATGTTGATAGAAAGGACGCTGCTGCACAACACAACAGCACAACCCCCTTATGATCTTGGAGATCGGAGATCCATGAGACCTTACGACTCTGCAACTTATGAACTTATGAACTTGCAGAGGCAACACTCTTAGGATGTTTTCATACTATAATGGAATGAGGACAAGTTTCGACATTTTTAGCGGTTCTTTGGCCTCCGCGAATTTAAGTGTCAATAAAAGTTTAGGCTACACTACTAAACTTTTTTTGTTTAGTTATATCCATATTTTTTTTCTCTATTTAATTTTTGCTATTATTAGTTTTGCTTATTTTTATAAGAACAGCTTTTTTATTTTCCTTATTTTTGTTTTAATTTTGCACAGTTTGTGAAGCACGCAGTATTCACTGTTTTTAGAAATTTTGTGAACCAAATAATAAAAAAAAAATGTGGGAGGCCTAAGTTCAGCCGCCCTGTTGTCCTACGGCTGAGATTTTGAAGGAATTTATATTGTTATTTACATGGTTAGCCTTCACTCCACATTACAAGGACCTCCGTGGCCTCTCTGCCATCTCAACCATTTTGAAAGTTTTAATATAGAGGGAAACTAAAGGTGTATGCTGTGGGCAGTAGAATGATTCCCATCATGCCCAGGGTTGCAGTAAAAGCCTGCTAAGTAGGATACTGTACAAGGAAAAAAGAAATAAGCATATCAGATATGCTATAGCAGATTCTGCGGGATCGAATAGGCAACCACTTAAGCTTACTTCGGTATTCTTACGTACCTATGTACGTATGAAATAACCCGAGCTTTCCAAAAAAATTTTTTCCCATGATTCGATTGTTAGAAATCAAATACAAAAGAATGAATCCAAGAAATGAATACACCAATACAATGTTACCGAGCAAAAAACCTAATAACGATGCTCAAAAAACCGTATAAAACCTCAACATTGCAAATATTAAATCACGAGTAAACAGAACATTATTAGGCTACAAAGGGCGGAGCTCTTGAACTAGCATCCCTTCGGGCTTCGTAACTTACGCTTTGGGGCTCTTACACTGTTGTGTAACAAGGCTAGTGAGAGCCATCTAACTAAGGTGTATTTAAATATGACTTTTAACTCAAGCTTTTTTTTCAAGCTCTGCTTAGCTTGGGGCTAGATGATGCTGTGTGATTTGTCGAGCATTATTTATTATTATTATTTATTTATTAACTATCTGACAATGTCCCAGGCAATGCAGCGTCCCGTACAGAATGATTTCCCATTGCTGACGCTCTATAAATCATCTATAATAGATGCAAAGGCCTGACTTTTACTAACCCGAAAAGTTTCAGCCCATAAAAACAAGTCCAAGTCAATAACTGTTTATTAAAAAAAACAAAAAGCTACACAGAATAGTAAATTTTTAAAAGAAGAACAAGATACATTTAAATTGAATGAGAACCGATTTTTCAATACTCATAATATCCTAATGCTAAGAATAGAGAGTGAGACGACAATACGGTATTGATGAATGTTAGAGAGGAATAGACAATTTCTAACTGTATATCTGAGGATTGAAAAATCGTCCCATAAGCACATAATTGAATTCGTTTGTATCAGATAACTTTATTTCCAAGTAGTTTTAGAAGGGGAAAAATAGGGAAGTCGTATTCTTTTTGAGTTATTTTTATTTACAATTTTACTAGCTGGTGTGTTGTGAAGATGGTCCTGAGGTCATATTTTTTTACATTTTAATAAAAAAAACCTCTGTGTGGTTTTACGTATTATTTGTGTACCTGTATGGCAACTCTTTGCGGGCATCAATGACATTGTCAAGAATCAGCTGGCGTCTGACTGCTGTCACTGATTACTATCGTATAATCAGCTGCTGAAGTTAAAACTTTCATGGTCTTTTCTTGTATGAAAATCATCGAATACTGAAAAGTCGTAAAAAGTTGTTCCTTGTGGAGGCTAAAGTGGTGTAATAAAATAAATAATAAATGAAATAAAATCGCTTTATTTCAGGCAAAGAGCCATATCACAAAATACAAAAGCAAAATGTGTCAATAAAAACGTAATACAAACAATAAAAAGAATTGTATGCTTAAAAATAATATAAGATATAAATATCTTAATAAATAGTAATAGTGTACTAAGCACACATATTATCAATTATCTAACTAACGATGTATTTTAAGAAAATTTAGTTTTCACTAGTTAGAGTATCACTTATCTACCACTAAGGACATCGATATGTGATATTATCACTTTGAGATAAAAGAATTAACTCGATAATGGATTCGAAACGTAGAAGGGGCGAAATAATCAGTCACACACTGACAGAGTCGTGTACTATGGATTACCTACTATGCTTACCATTTCATCCATATTCTTGGCAGTTTTTGTTTTAGGATGAATATGGAATACTTTCGGTTGGAATACCTACGTTTTAGGTTGAATCATCATTATCATATTTTTGTTCTGTCACCTAATGCTAGATCCGGTGAAAGATTGGATAAGACCCAACAAAAGTGACCACTTTCCATCATAAGGCCCGTCCGCTTGTTTTCCAGCTTAAAAAATAACAATGTTAACTTAATTCTCTTCTCTCACTTCTTTTCCAGCCGTAAGACGTCCACAGTACTTAGTGATCATGAGGGGTTGTTGCCACACTCACCACGCCGCTTGGCAGGCGGGTTGGCGAGTGTAGCACGGGATGTTGATACACGGAAAGACGTTGCTGCGCATCTTTCGGAGGTATCACTTGGCAGATTCTTACTGCATCCACGGGCAAGAGAGCAGAGGCAACATTCTACTGCCAGCACCCCACGGAACTACAAAATGTCTTAATTTTGGACCGAAAAATATTTGATTTTTTTATTTTAAACCACGCTTTGGTAGAAAATCTCAAGAAAATGACAAATCAAAAAACAAAAAATAATACAAATATTTTTTTTTAGTTTCTCAGACGATTAAATCTTATGAAGAATTTTGGGTCAAAAATAAAGCTATTTCCAAATATGTTACGCTACCGTGTAAATGCGTCTATCCAAACAGGATCAGCACTTGACCCGAACCAGGAAATAACATCTCAGCGTTGCGGAAAAATGTTAGTTCAACGGACCACAAGCGAACGGTTGGCTAGCCACTCGTACGTACGGTCGTTTTATGGTCCTACATACCATAAGTTGAAGTCCAGGGCTTGGACTTGGTTTCGGAGTACATATAGGTAGTTTATTCTGCCTTAGGGTATCAGCAGTAGAATGATGCCTCTCTTGCCCTTGGATGCAGTGAGGGGAGGGATACCACCGTCTTTCCTTGTATCGACATCCAGTACTGTGCTTGCCAACTCGGCTGCCAGGCGTGGTGAGTATGGCAACAATCCTTCATGATCGGTTGTTGATGAGAGATCTATGTGCAGCAGTGCACGTCATACGGCTGAGATTTTGATGACTCTGTCGTAAGACTTTGTGATATGGAGGATGGTATGGATGCATGAAGGGTTCCCATTCAGCAGGGTAGTCCCTGTTAAAACTCTTACAAGATGGGAATCACAAAAAAATACATGTCTTACCTCTATATCTCTATACTTATATTAATAGCATAATTATGGGAGTACCTAAAAAGTGGGCAAAAGCCTCAAAAGGTCACCAAAAGTAAAAAATGACAATTTGGGTTTTTGCTCATCATGCCCGTGGATTTAATAAGAGCCTACTGAGCGATACCTCCGAAAGATGGGCCTTCGTCTTTCCGCAGTCAGCATCCCGTAGGTACTGCGCTCGTCAACCCGCCTGCCAAGTGTGGTGAGTATAGCAACTACCATCGAGATACAAGAGGGAGGCCCGTGTTAAGTAGTGGACGTTTACGGCTGAAATTATGATGATGATTATATAAATAGAGTGTCACCTGGTCATCAAAAAAGTTCGGTGGTTCTAAAAACACGCCCTTAAACAACATCGTCAACTTAAATAATAATCATCTGAGTCACAAATCCTAATGGGCACAATCAGCTCATATAAAGCTCAGTTTATTATGTCACAATAAAAGCGACAAAGAAAAGGCCACAAAACAGACACACCTAACAATTATGGAGAACAACAGTACCTCGGACGCGCCCTGTCCCGAATAATATTATAATCACTCATTTACACAAACACGAAATTACCTACGTCACGCGCACAGTGGGTGTTGAGTACACAGATATCTGGTTGTACAGTAGGTCTACCATGACTTAACTTCGTCACAATCTATACTCGCTAGCGAGTGTAGTTAAAACAATGCATGAAAACTTGTACAGCGCCTCTAGCAGATAGTTTGGTACTAAAATACGCAGTGAACCTACAGCGACTGTGTAGTTTGGGCTTCACTAACTTAGAATTAAGTAGCATGAGTAAGAAATCTGACAGATGTCATAGTAACTTACTATTACTAGTGCATCAACGGCAGGCGATCTGCCAGTGACAACTCATGGTAAACACACTGAGCGACCGAAGCATTAGATCAGTCAGATACAAATTATCTTTATTAGTAACTCTTTATTTAAGAAATATAAATTCAGGAATATCCAATATTTTTTTTTTCTGTGGTTCCGTAGTACAACTGGGAAAACTCTTTTAGTTTCGCTTTGTCTGCCTGTCTGTCTGTCTTCGGCTTTGCGAAGAGACTAATAGTCCTAGAATGCTTTAATTTTGCATGGACATATAAAATTATCACGCCAAAATGACGGTACAAAACATGCAAAAAAATATATAAAAAATTGGTGTGCTGGTAAGATGGGATGAACTTTTTTCTCTTGCTTTTTTTCAATCGTGTGGTGTCGTTTTTTTTTTTTTTTTTATTTATTTTAAAAGGGACTTTGTCGCTTAGCGACCACACCGTCCCATAAAATCTATATAAACAAACAAATCTCAATACACACTAGGATAACATAAACTATGATATAACACAAATAAAAAAAATGTAAATAACTTAAAAAACTAATAACTTAAGCCTAAAACTGCTAACTTATAAAGCATTTCAGCTTCCTTTGATAAAGGGTCAGCTAAAATGCTGCTTGTGAGGCCAATGTGAATGGTCTCATGCCTACCAAAGCACGCTGCTCTGAACGACTCGTTCCGAACACACTCCATCAAAATGTGCTGTACATCTTCAACCACACCGCAGTCTATACAATTAGGAGAAGGGACTTTTTTCATTAAAAATGCAAACTTCCTCGATGGAATGTGTCCTGAACGTAGTCTAAGAGCAACCTTTAGTACATTTCTGCTGAGAGATACGTCATCGATCCATGGATATTGAGGTATTTGTGGTTGGATAGTTCTATACCATATTCCTTTTTCTTGTGAACGTTCGTCGAAATACTCTTGCCAATTAACCCTGCATTGCTGTTTAACAGTTCTAAAATATTCCGAAAAAATAGGTAAAACATTCAGCGGTACACCATCTTCGATTGCCTGTTTAGCTAATTTATCAACTTCGTCGTTTTCATCTAACTGAATGTGAGACGGTATCCACTGTAATATAATCTCCTTTTTATGATAACGCAACTTCAAGATCGATTCTAATATTCTGTAGGCTATCGGTATACCTCTCACCGAAGAGGCACAACGAGCCAAATGTTGCAGTGAGCTTTTTGAGTCCGTCAAAATGACAAATCGGTCGAAATTTATTGAATCAATATATGATAGTGCTTCAGCTATGGCAATTAATTCAATATGCATAATTGAGATATCAGAATCGATCTTGAGTTTCATGCTAATATTGAGGTAGGGATCCAGAAAAGCCGAGCCCGCCCCGGACTTTTCTTTAGAACCGTCTGTAAAGATTTTATAATAATTTTTAAAATTTTGGTTAATAAAGCTGATGCAAATATTTTTTAATACGGTACAGTTATATGTGCGTTTAGCCCCAACGATTTGTGGAATAGAATCAAATATTACATCACTTAAATTAACATTGCTGATCCAGGTATTCAGTGTGTACATGTCAAGCTGGTTACTACTATATATAGCTACAGGATTCAACGAGGACTGAGTTTGAGTCAGCAATGGAACTTTTTTATGAGTCCAATAACGGGAACCAATTAAGGATATAAGTTCTTGTATAATTTTAATAACGCTGCTGTCCGATATAGATTTACATTTGAGCCAATACTTTCCTGCAAGATACTTCCTTCGAAACTGAAGAGGAGGTAGGTTCAGTTCACTTTCCATCACGTGTATTGGAGTGCTTCTAATATATCCACCAATAACGCGTAAGGCCTGATTTTGTATTCTATCTAATTTCAATAAAGAAGTAAAACAGCAATTGTCGTATAAAAAACTCGCGTAATCAATTCTACTTCGAATTATAGATATATATAGGCGCCTTAAGTGTCTATGGTGAACACCCCATCCCGGACCCGACAAGACTTTTAAAACGTTAATGAATCTAGATACCTTTTTTATTGTCTCGTTAATATGTTTTTTCCATCTTAATGAACTATCCAGCCACAAACCCAAATATTTATAATTCCTAGTCAAACTCAATGCTTGGTCATTTATTTTAAAATCAACTGAACTCCGAAAACATCCTTTCTTAAATATACACAATTTACTTTTTGTAGGGGAAATGCTTAAACCTAACGCGTTTAGCATACGATCGAGGCATTGACAAGCAATTTGGAGCTCAATAACAGCAGCATCTAGGTTATCTTTTGATACGTACAACACAAAGTCGTCGGCATATTGAGAAATATTGACGGTTATAGTTTTGCATATATTAATTGTTGCCGCATTAAAAAGTAGCGGGGAGAGGGGGTCCCCTTGGGCCAAGCCTCTCCCTGTAGACCTAACTAATTCAAAATCATCTACTCCAATTTTTAAATGTCTTTCTTTTAAATAAGACCAAAGATAACAACATATTTTGGTACCTATTCCCAGCTGATCCAATATCCCTAATAAACAGCTAACATCGACGTTATTATATGCATTGTCTATATCGATAAAACAAGCAGCTGTTAAAAGATTTTTGGAAAAACCTATCTGAATATGGGATACCAAACGAGTCAAGTTATCAAAGCAGGATCGCGCTTTACGAAAACCTATCATACTATCCGAAAACATTAAATGTTTTTCCAAATACCATTCTAACCTTTTATTTATGATTGAATGGAAGATTTTACAGAGGCAGGAAATAAGTGAAATCGGGCGTAGTGAAGAGTGAGAATTAACATCTCTGCCTGGTTTTGGAATGGGGACTATTCTAACATAGCGCCATTGTATAGGAACAAAGCCAAAGTGTAAACAGATATTATACAATTTAACTAATAATTGTTTGCCGATAAATGGTAAATGTTTGATCATTGAAAAAGATATTTCGTCATTACCTGGTGCCGTATCGGTGTTTTTGATTGAATTTTGAAGTTCATGAATGGAAATATCAGATTCTAATGAAATATTATTTGAATAAAATAGTGGTTGAGGAGGGCATACATGGTCGGGAGTTAAAGCATCGAGTAATTTTGTAGCACTATTACTGTCTACGCAGCGAAAAGACGCGGACGAACGGTGACCCTTTACCCATTTCATTTTTCTCCACATCTGAGACGATGAAGTTGTTTCGTCAATGGACGTACAAAAATCATTCCAAGACTTATTTTTAGCTACTCTTATGGCTCGCTGTGCATCACGTATTTTATCTTGTAAAATGATTAAATTAGCTGGAGAAGGACAACGTCTAAAACTACCTAGGGCACGACGGCGTTCAGCAACTAATTTGGATAGTTCGACATTCCAATATGGTTTGGGGCTAAATTTATTATTTAAATTTTGGTGAATAATTTTGTACGGAACATATTTATTAGCCGCTGACTGTAGTGTTTGCTCAAATAAATCGTAAAACTCCTGATAATTTTCTGGAATGTGACAGTCAGCAAATAAAGTTTCTATGAAAGATGTGTAAGAGGCCCAGTCAGTTAGTTTATAATTTCTTTTTTTAAATGTTTTACGACGAACATCCAAATCAGTTGACATCTTTATCATTACATGATCGCTGCCTAGAGTTTCATTAGTAACTTTCCAAGAAAATAATGTAGCTAGCTCCGTGGACACAAAAGAGATGTCAGGTGATGTCTTACGTAATACACCGTCAACCAGTTGTATTCTAGTCGGCTCCCCATTATTTAAGTGCATGAAATTGTGTTCTAACATAGAATCAAATATCTTAGACCCTCTTGAGTCTGTTTTACTACACCAATTAACATGATGGGCATTGAAATCACCTAATATAAGGCTTTTTCTACCTACAAGTGAAAATACATAGTCCCAATCGTTTTGTGTAGTACGCACCGACGAAGGACAATAGACCGATATTACGTTCTCAATATGCCGACAATTCAAAATCTTAACACATATAAGTTCTATACCTATATTAGGGCAATTAGATAAGGAAACAACGCTTTTAACAGTTTTATGGGTTAAAATTGCCACGCCGCCGTGATCATCTGACCTATCCAATCTGTAGGTATTATAATTATTGACGTTGAAATAGCTATCGGGTTCGAGCCAGGTTTCGCTTAATACAGCAATATGTATCTTTTCTTGAGCAAGCAAATTTTCGAAGCAATTCGCTTTAGGTCTTAAACTACGACAGTTCCATTGTAAAATATTGATTTTTACATTAAGTTCGGTGTTATCCATCATTAACAAACATGTTAATGAGGGAGCCAGCTGAAAAATTACCACTTACTACTTTCGTTATTAGCCACTCAGTAAACATCCCCACTACTTGTTGAATTTTAGCCTCCAATGCGTCACTACTTACAACAATACGATATAGCTTAGTGAGTAAATTACAGAAACTCAAGTCTTTGTCCTTACTTTCTCGTGGGATAGTTTCACTTTTACGAGTACGGATAGGTTGCGTAAAGTCATCTGAGTTGTCCTCCGAATCCTTATTCCACTCAGTTTCCATCGCCTGTGGGGATGGTGACATCACTCTGGATTGCTTGCGCCGTCTGTTCTTTTGTTTGCGAGTTTGAGCTAAATTAAATGTATTTTCATCGTTCATGGGTGCGGGTCTAGGTGTAGGCACGGTTGCGGGAGCGGGCGTAGACGATGATGCGGGGGGTGAATTGAACAGTTGCGACATCAAAAATCTCTCTCTTCTCACGGGGGGATTCGTCTCCTCGCTTTCAGGTTCGTATTCACGACGTGGAGTTAAAATTTCCTGTACTGTAGCTTGAGCTGGACTCGAGGATGTAATCCTATCATGAATAGGAGTAGGTGGGACATAAAGGGTAAGGGCACGCTTATAAGTGCAGTTGAATTCTGCCATCAATTCTCTTATTTTCCTTTCTTTTTTGAATAATGGGCATATCTTTAAAAAAGCCATATGATCCCCGGTACAGTTAACACAGCGGAATGATGTTGTTTCACAATTATCGTGGTTTTTGGTACACTTTGGGCATACGGTCTTTGTAGATGGGCAGAAAAATCGATTGTGGCCAAACTTCCAACATTTTGAGCATTGTGTAACAGGGAAGATATAAGGTTCCACTTTTATTCTCATGCCGTGTATAAATACGTGCGTAGGTAGGGACGATCCTTTGAATGCAACGCGTATCACTTCACATTGTACCCAACCAGCGGCGACATCGTTGTCATATTTTCTCTTGTTAAGCCTCTTTGCAGAGATAATCTCAATATTGCTTGACAAGCTTTTGACTATTTCTTCCTCGGGAAAATCTAGGTCAATATTTTTGATTACTCCATATGAAGTACCTACTTCAGAAGTTTTATGGCATTTCCATCCCATTTCGGCAAACGATCTACATTGCATAAATTGATCAGCATTCACCTCTAGTTCAAACGTTATCGATATTTTATTTGGGTGGATGTACTTCACGTGATGAATCCCATTAATGTTATTGTCCTTAAATAACTTGGCCAACGCGAATTGCTTGGGCATTGCGGACATAGATGACACGTATAGTTGGGTATTTCCTTCTTCTCCATGCTTTGATGTAGTGGGAGCCTCAGTAGATCTAACTCGAACTATTTTACGAACCCGGCTACCAACAGTATTCCAGCCTTCATCCGAAGAATTCTCCCTTGCACGTTTTCTATTTAATTCTTCAATATCCATATCAACTCCTTCACTGCATTCCAATCTTTGTGTCTCAATGCCTACCAAAGCTACACTGGTTACATCACTATGTTCCACGCTAACTTCGACTGTATCTGCTACACAATATGGTTCATCGGCCATTGCGCCGGTCCAACCTAAGCGGGACCTTCGCTTATCACAAAATTAAATATTAGCTGTAAACTATTTCCTACGCGCAAAACGACTTAACTGCTCGAGGTGACAGTAACAACTGTCGTGTGGTGTCGTTGAATTACATTTTTAGAACCACTTGGGAGTTGCTAAGACAATTCTTTGATTTAGGTTTGCGAAATCGTTACCCTCTTTAAAATTTTAGATTTTAGCTTAGCTAGCTCAGCATTTTTACTAATCTAAAATAAATGGTAAATGTATGAACTTTCTAGAAAATCTATAATAAATAATAAAACGGTAAGTAAACAAACTATCGCTCAAATAAGTGATACGGTTTACTAAATATACCGGAATACATTAAACCGACAACTCAATTAAAACCTGTTAGTTATATTTTGGTTAACGTAAAAACACACACCAACTTCTAAAAACCCGGTCTACGGGTTATAACTGAAGACTGTTTGTCTATTACAAATGGTTATCTCGAGAACTACTAATGCTATCGACTTAAAATTTGAAAAGGTTAAAGATAACACTTTTTAACTAATATAGCATTTTATAATGCATGCATGTTAAAAAATATCCTTATAATTATTGCAGAGGGGCGGATAGGGAATCCTAAAATTTTAAAATGAAGTTACTAGGTCGTTTGGGGTGTCATATGAAAGGTAATCATTTGCACTTTAATAAACAGTTCTTTTTTTCTTTAAGCCGTATCGTTTCCGAGTTATTTACAAACATGTTGAAAAAACAACAGTTCCCCTCTTATCTCCGAAGTTTGCATATATAAACTCCTGAATCTTTTAAGATTACAGGAAAATTATAACAGACCCTCTATAGTCGTATTTTTAATTAGACGAAGTCCACTGACGTTTACGGTGTTGTCAGTTTTTGATGAAATAAAAATAGTGTTGTGACAAAGTGAATGATTGAAAAAACTCCTGAATCAATGAAATTGTCTCGATTGTCTAGTGAATAGTTAGTGTGCTGAACTGCCGATATCGGGTACGGGGTTTGAATTTTAGTCGTGCTTTGTACATACCAACGAGTTTTCGACGACTATGTTCCTATAGTATCTACCTATACTGAATACCGAGTGTTTTAAACATTAAGGAAAACATTACGAGGAAACTTGTAAGACTGTCCTATTTTCGATACTTCATGTAGTTGAAACTATAGGTAGATGTATAAAATATAACAATTATAGGTAGGTAATGAATGTAATGAGACTTAAATTGTTCATTTTCTTTGTATTCTTTTAACACACTGTAAACTGAGGTCACACCAATTCCCAAAATGTCAGCTGTTTTCGAAACACATTCTTTTTTTTCGGGAGCCTCAATAGGTTATACTAAAGCAGCTTTCTCCTCAAATACATGTTTGTAGACGTTTTGTATCATAAGTTTTTCGGTAACGCTTAAAGCAACCCGTGGTCTTTTCTTTCTTGGAGACAAGCTTTGGCTTGACGTGCTTGGTTGAGGATCCATATCGTTTGTACGAAACAATATACCAACAAATAAACACAACAATTACCGCAAACACAACGTCACGAAAAACTTAACAAAAACAATAACTAAACAGCGTAAGCGCAGAAAAAACATTCGTGCTATTAGACTAGAGGTTAGAAGCCGAATTACAAATAAAATGGCGACCGACGCGCGCGGCGTTGATCGGTGTTGGCACTAGTCGCCGCGCCGCGCTTTGTAATAAGCCGTCAAAAAACTGATTGTAGTTACATACTACTAGTAACTTATATCAGAGCACTTTTATACAATTGCATTGTAAAATAGAAATAATATTCTTTTACAGTTTGAAATGATTAACTATTCACACTCATTGTTCATTCATCTGATTGAACGAGAACTGAACGCATCACTATTACTTTAAATATGGCAACATTATTTTACAAAGTGACATTAGCTACTGTCAGTTGGCTTCGTCTAATTAAAAATATGACTATAATTTGCATAGTTTTTTAGAAATCATTGAAAATGCAAAAAATCTACATAAGTTCCGCTATCAGACAAAATATGGCGCTGTCAAGGTTCTCCAACAAATATAAACCGCCTTCATCGTTATACTATAATTATGGTATGATGGCACGGAACCATCGGTGCGCGAGTCTGACTCGCTCTTGTTCGATTTTATTTAAACTTTCGCGATCACAACACAATAAAATATTAAATCGGCTCTGATACTTTTTTTATGACGATAAAAGGAAGTACTAATAAGTACTCATAAAAATATTTTTTTTTCTATCAAAGATTAAATATGCAATAAAAAATAAGACTCTCTGTTTAGCTTTCAGCACGGTATAACAGATAAAAAAGTCCGTGAGGTTCGTGATGTAATTTCTTTTGAATTTCGGAGCTAACTACAAGTTAGTTCCGTCTGCTGATGTTTTGTGGCGAGGCGAAACACGCGTCGAATTGAGTATTTTCTGAGTGGTTTTGTGCTAACTCGGCTTCGCTTTGCAAAAAGGAGTGTATGATACTATTAAGCTAAGCTTAGTGGCATACATAACATACACTACAAAGTCTGAAATTATTTTTTTTACCTTATTGCTCTTAGCGTAAAGCCGAACGGCATTTTATTTTCTCCCTCAATGAAGCAAGTTTAATGTGGGTGTTATTAGAAACCAATAAAGTTATGTGTCTCATTAAAATGTACAGCCAAATAAGAGACGCATAAGTAACCTTGAAATACACAGGCTCCAACCAATGTCGAAGGTCCGCCTGCGACGCAAGAGGTTGCGGGTTCGATTCCCGCCTCGGAACAAATAGAAAGGGTGTTCTGGGTGTTTTTCTATCTATAATAAAAATATTTATCTATGTAGTATAATGTATACTACAAAGATAGATATTTTTATTTTTTTGATTTTGATAAAACATGTTTACGAAAAGAACTATCGCTAGAAAGCCTACTTTTAAATAAAAAAAACTGCATGCAAATAGGTCCACTCGTTTAAAAACTACTGTGCCATACACAGAAACACAGACTGCGCACCTCTCTTTTTTGTCGGGGGCTAAAATAATCATGACCTACGTCAATGGGTCCCAAAAAATATTTTTCAAAATTGTTTTTACTGTGTTGTTGTTAATTTATTGTTAGTGTTGTTGTTGTTGTGTGTCGTTGGCGTGATTATTTTATAATGTCCTTGTTATACTCATCGACTCTACCTAATCCGCCGACCTTTGTAAATATCCAATACGAACATACTGAAGGCATTGACGCAAATGCGGAATCGAGGACACGCTGACGCAGCACCACGAGGCCCAACATCGAAGCCCATCGAAGCCGTCGCACCGCGCATTTTTATTTTATAATAATATAAATAACATAAGAATTTATAAATTAACTTGACACTGGTGGATTTGTGTAAAACCAAACACAAAAAGCCATAAATTAAAAAGACAAGACAGGTACGTTACATTGTGTCAGATGTGCACGGCTTGAATTTATAGCACGATCTTTAAATATAAAGTCTGGTACTTAATCACTTTGCCCACACAGCTTTACGAAATGAATCGTCTAAATAATAACTGTCTAATTATTTATTAAGAAGTATTCCTCACAAAAGTCTCTTACAAGTATTTCTATTTATTTCCAGCACCGTCCTAATTAAACAAACTTGAAATTAATTTATATAAACAAATATTTTGTTCAACAACTACAAAACACAGGTAAATGCGATACCTTTCCTTTGAAACCCAATTTTATTAGCGTAATTTAAGCAGTGTGAACCTTTTCGTCCACAAAACGTACAAAATTAAGAAAATTAAATTCTTCTGTATAAATATACAAGTCGAAATTAAGGGTCTGGCTGTTGGTAACACAAAAAAAATACATATTATTTATTCTTATTCTTGCTTTGCTATTCTGATTATTCGTGCCATGGGTTGCCGGCGGTAGAATGTTGCCTGTCCTCTCTTGCCCGTGGATGCAGTAAGAATCTTCTACGTGTAATCTCCGGAAGATGGGCAGCAACGTCTTTCCGTCTATCAACATCCTACACTAAGCTCGCCAACCCGCCCGCCAAGTGCGGGGGGTATGGCAACAATCGCCTCAGATCTTAGATATCTATGAGGAAGGCCTTTGTCTAGCAGTGGGCGTCCTACGGCTGAAATGATGATGATGTTGATCCTGAAAAAAGGGGAAAAAATCGTTTGTAAAAGATCGCTTCCAACATCTCTCGCCTAGAATTAGGTACTTACATTTAGATTGTACACCTTTACAAACCACCACTAAAACGCAGTCGATCCCGTGTAATTGAGATTAGCGGAAGCGCTAAGTGTAACGGATAACGACGTAACGGTGCGTTAACGGCGTTGAAAGCGGAAATGGACTTTGAACGGGCGGGATGGGGGCTATTTGTTATAAATGTTCTAGTCTATTATTGGATTCTTTCTTGATTTTCATTCTAGTACTTGGTTTGATGTATTAAGAAATGTATTTCAGGCTCGCAAAGGCATTAGTTTTTGGAATTGCGAACAACTGAAAATTACAGCTTCTGTTGTTTATTCGATTGCCCGCTACTTACTTACAGTTCCTTTTTTCTCATTTCTAAGCATTGAGGTTTTATATTCAAAAATATCATGAAGTCTATTTTATATATTATTTTATTCTTGAGTCCTGACAGAAAACCAGCGCTCCCTGGCATGTATGTGGGGGAGCACATTTACACCACGCTTGGCAGGCGGGTTGGCGAGCGCAGTGCGGGATGTTGATATACGGAAAGACGTAGCCGCCCATCTTCCCGAGGTATCCCTTAGTAGGCTCTTACTGCATCCACGAGCATGAGAGGAGCGGCAACATTCTACTGCCGGCGATCCACGGCGTTTTATTTATTTGCTTGCTTTTAAACCCAGTTCTGATGGTACAATCCATGATTAATCAGGGAAAATATTGAAATGTAATAAGCATTGATAATTATGACTGTTTAGGGATTTTAAGCAATATTTTAGATTTTATCATTGAAGTTGGTGTTTTTGTTAAAAATTCTGTAAGGGACACTGCAGTTCCTGGGATGTTGTAATATGGATTAAGCGTTCCCAGCATCAATATTATCCTCCTCAAAGGTTAGTCAACTATTTATTAGTCAGAGGAAAGAACAGGTCAATACGTCTGCAGGTAACTAAGCCGCGGGTTTCCTCACGATGTTTTCCTTCACCGTTACAGCATGTTAAATGTGCACATACATTTTTCAAGACAGTAAAATCCATTGTTGCATAGCTGGTGTCGAGCGTAATTTAGTGAGACGTGAGTCGCGTATTTTGAGTTGCGCAATTAACGTTAAAATGAATCGAAGTTTTTTAATTACAATCAATGGAATTAAAACTTAAAAATTTTGATTTTTAACCGACTTCGATACATACTTCAACACTGTATTTTCCTTTTTTATATTTGTTACCTCAGAACTTTCGACTGTGTGATTTTTTTTGTTTTTCGAAATGACACTTTCGAATTAACATAAAACATACAAATCTTTACTCGGAATAATATTGAGAGATGAGAGATTATTGTAATAATAAAACTAGTTTGTAAACAAATAAACATTCGTGTTTTACGTTTATTTTATCGGCTACGATTTAGCTTGGATTAACCCGAGCCGTAGGTTTTAATTGGGGTTTAAATTATTTATTAAGTTATAAAGATTAACAGGGTGTGATTTCGCGTGCGTAAGCACTAACCTTTAAGGGTGAGACCAAACGATCGTAATTTAGTGAGACGTGAGTCGCGTCTTTTGAGTTGCGCAATAAACGTTAAAATGAATCGAAGTTTTTTAATTACAAACAATAGAATTAAAATTTAAAAATTTTGATTTTTTACCAACTTCAATACAGACTTCAAGACTGTATTTTCCTTTTTTATGTTTGTTACCTCAGAACTTTCGACTGTGTGATTTTTTTTTGTTTTTAGAAATGACAGTATATGTTGTTGACCGCAGGGTGGTCATGACAACGTTACCGGACTATGGCGAGCGCAAAGGGCGCCCAGCCGCAAAAGTTAGGTTGGGGCAACAAGCTCAAGGGCACCACTTAGGTTCGAACCACGGCTTGGACTGTTGCCAGAATTTTATATGTAATTATGGTTAACGTCCAGGTGCAAAACTGCACTTTAAGACGGAAGGGTCTATTCTTCGGCCTTGCCGGCGAGACCGGTTATTGAATGTGTGCCTAGCAGCTAAAAAAAGCCGTGTTGGCCGAGTAGTATGTACCCCCGACTTTCAATCCAAAGATCGTGGGTTCGATACCGGCCGTGCACCAATGAATTTTTCTTTCTTGAAAAATGTATGTGCACACTTAACACGTGCTTTAACGGTGAAGGAAACATCGTGAGGAAACCCGCGGCTTAGATAGCTTCAGATGTATTGACCTGTTCTTTCCTCTGCATAATAGCTGACTAAGCTGAGAGGATGGTATAGGTGCTGGGCAAGCCTAATCCATCTAACAATGTCCTAGGCACTGCAGCGTCCCGTAGAGCATGATTATTAGTTTCTGACGCTGTATAAATCATCTATAATAGATGCAAAGGCCTAGCAGCTAGCGTAGGGCGGGTTGACGTCACCTCCGGGTTAGCGGCGGTGAGCTCGTCAACGGGCAAGCCGAGAACGTGTCTCGGTCGACGGAGGAAAGGCGACTGGGTGAACCGATTTTGATCTTTTTTTATTTGAAAGCTGGTGCTTCCCTGGTGCCATTTCAATTTGGTCTAGTTCTGACAATGGAATCAATTAGAAAACCATATAAGTCTTCATTTCAGTAAGTATTTTAAAGCAATACAATTTATATCAATGAAGTAAATTGAAGTCACAAATAAATGCTTTGACTTTGAACTCGGTTTTTGTTGACAAATTAAAAAGTAATTGATACTCTTCTCGCGTAGTTATCGATACTCATCTTGCGTCTTCGTATGCCACAATAAGGACTTTACTATGAATTCGAATGCAGCATAACTTCCGCGGCGAATCAACGGGAAAAAATTAGGCTCGTTTGGCCTTTGCCTAAAGGGTTTAAATTTTACATCCAATAACCTGCTGACAGGGGTTCGTATGGATGTTAATTAATTATTTTAGAACCTAGTTTGGAATCGGTTTCCGTTTCCACTAGGTACTCATTTAGTTTATAGGTGCACACGCTGTGCCTGTTACAAGATTAAAAAAATCTTAGTCATAATATCATCATCATAATCATCATCAGCTTTTGACAACCCACAGCTGTGTATAGGCCTATCTTTGATTTTGCCATTCGCCTCTCGTAAGCTATTCTTAGCAAGGTGCAACCCACGGTCTTCCGAATATCGTCAACCCATCGGGATGGTGGACGACCCCTGTTTCTGTACCCTTCTCTCGTTCACCACTCAGTCAGCAGGTGGACGAAAGTTATAATATAACGGGTATTTATTCTGATTTATTGGTATTTATTATGGACGAGCTCTGTGGCGCAGCGGGCGAAGGTCCGCCTGCGACGCAAGAGGTTGCGGGTTCGATTCCCGCCTCGGAACAAATGTCTGTATGATCTGCAGATAGTTCAGGGTGTTCTGGGTGTTTTTCTATATATAATAAAAATATCTACATATCTATGTAGTATAATGTATCAAGTATGTCAGTCATCTAGTACCCATAACACAAGCTCTGCTTAGCTTGTGGCTAGATGATGCTCTGTGAATTGTCCAGCATTATTATTATTCTATTAAATTCATAGTTATAACGGGATGTTAACTGTAGTGATATTTGGAAACCTTAGTGGCGCAGTTGATTTAATATCTTGCTTAGACAGGGCAGGAGCCTGTGGGTTCTATCCCCGCTGAGGGACAAAATGTTTGCTCTAGAGATATTTATCTCGAGTGTTTTATGTAATGTTAAGTATATGTTCACAAAACGAAATATGTTAGGGTATTCTATCAACCAGGTACTATACCCCAAAGAAGAAGCACTGATTACTTTGGGGCTGGATGGTGCTGTGTCAAATGTCCAGCAATATTTATCGAACTAATGAGTGAAGCGAATGGGGCTGGATGGTGCTGTGTCAAATTTCCAGCAATATTTATTGAAGCGAATGGGGCTGGATGGTGCTGTGTCAAATTTCCAGCAATATTTATCGAACTAATGAGTGAAGCGAATGGGGCTGGATGGTGCTGTGTCAAATTTCCAGCAATATTTATCGAACTAATGAGTGAAGCGAACGAAGTTCTTGTTGGCAACTAGGCGTTTCGTCTGAATGTTTGCATGTACCTACTCGCATGTCCGCAGTTTTTGTCCGATGATCATCTTGAACGGATCATCGCATTTTGATAAAATTTAAAACTTAAATAGAATACAGATCGATAGTCTAGGGACATTTTTAATAAGCGGTGTAGTTGTTGAGATAATATATCAACAACTTCACCACTTATTATTACTTACGAAAAACATTTTCATCAAAATCCGATCACATGACATGATCTTCTGACAAAAATTGCAGATATACGTGTATATTATTTTTTTATGACATTTAAACATAGGGAGATTTTACCCACACAATACTACGAGTAGCACAGATTACAGAGCTGTACTATCCGGTTGAAACGTAGGACGCGTGTCAAGTTTACTAACCGTGCAGGTCTTATTCTTGCCACAAATCAAGTTCCAATGCAATGAGACTTATTTATTTATTTTATTGATCACCAACATAGTGTACACTAAAACTAGCTTAGAGTTGCCTTAATAAAATTCATGTCAAGGGCCAGTATAATTATAGGTGAAGACGACATGCATCAAATAATCATAGGCGAGTAACGTAATACGTGTGGATAAAAAGTTAACACAATTCATTTCCACATAAATAAAATCAAAATTCAATAAATAAATGCAGAAATGGTAAAAAGAAAATTAAAGCAAAATAAATGAATTAAATAAAATTATGTACAATTAAAAATTGAAATTAGATATTAACAATTTGAGGAGCAAGAACTATCTTTATTTTTAAAGTGGGTCTTGAGCTTAGATATATTGTCAGCAAATATGTCTACATTTTTAGATTTGCTGATTTACTTCATTGAAAGAAGTCGCTCGCTTGTTCTACGTTTGTGGCGAAGAACTATATAAAATTTTGACCTTCCTGTCTTCTCCGTGGATGCACTAAGAATCTGCCAAAGGATACCTCCAAAAGATGTGCAGAAGCGTCTTTTCGTGTATCAACATCCCGTGCGCTCAGCCCAACCCGCCTGCCAAACGTGGAGAGTCTAGCCTCTATGATCTCCTCATAAACTTGGAGATCCATGACCAACAGTCAATAGACGTGGACAGCACTGCAGTCCTAAGGCTGATAATTATGATATTAATGATGATAATACCGTAGTAGAACATTTTTGTGTTTGATCACTATGCAGTTGTTCTTGGTACAGGCATAATATATCTTTCTGTCCTCGTATTTGTTGCAGTTTATTGTCTGAGATTATAAATAAGTGAAAGTGTTCAGTGACAGTAACTTACAATTTAATAATGCGTTTTGATCTCGAACGTTGTTAAAGACTTCTTTAAAAGACTATAGCAGCATACGGTACAGTAAAAGTAGGGCCTTTGCATCTATTTAGATGATTTAGGCAGCGTCAGCAACTGGTAATCATGCTGTTTGGGATGCTGGATGCCTGGGACATTGTAAGATGTATAACGCTTGCCCAGTACCTATACCATCCTCTCAGCTTAGTCAACTATTAGTCAGAGGAAATAACTCGATACGTCTGAAGCTAACTTAACCGCGGGTTTCCTCACGATGTTTCCTTCACCGTTAAAGCACGTGATAAGTGTGCACATACATTTTTCAAGAAACAAAAATCCGTTGGTGCACGTCCGGTATTGAACCCAACGACCTTCGGATTGAAAGCCGTGTTGGCCGAATGGTATATACCGTACAGTATAAGACAGTATAGACCAGTTGCTGACTGTATGATCTATAATTGATATAAAAGGTACTACTACTATTTTATTATGTAATTATAGCATTGTACGATATACCTGCACTATCCTAGTAATAATAGCCTTGTGGTAAATAGTGTACTGAATGTGTTTCGATGAGCTTCCCTACTAAATTATGGGCTTTACGTGAGCCCAATACTATTGGACCTTCGGTTAAGGCAATGTAGAATATCAGTAGCGCAAATGGTGTGACTTCATCGTATAGTATTCATGGGGGGCACATAAATAGTGCATAGATAATTTTGTAAGATTATTTTTCAATAACTGAGTGATGGCCGTAAGTTGCCAGGGTTAGGAAGATATGTCATAGGTAGTCTTTCCGTGTATCAAAATTCTGTACTGCACTCGGCAATCCGCCTGGCAAGCGTGATAAGTATAGCAATAACCCCTCATTATCAGTACTTGCCGTGGGGTGCCGGCAGTAGAATGTTGCCCCTCCTCTCTTACCCGCGGATGCAGTAAGAGCCTGCTAAGGGATACCTCCGGAAGATGGGTAGCAGCGTCTTTCCGTGTATCAATATTCCATACTGCGCTCGCCAACCCGCCTGCCAAGCGTGGTGAGTATGGCAACTGCCCCTTATGGAGATCCATGAGGGAGGCATGTGTTCAGTAGTGGACGTTTTACGGCTGAATTGATGATCAGTACTTAGATCTCCAAGTCCATGAGGGAGACCTTTGTCCAGCAGTGGACGTCCTACGACTGTGATGATGTTGACAGAAGAATGACTTCAATACCGGCAGTGCACCAATGGATTTTACGTTTTGACCTGTTCTCTCCTCTAAATAAAAGCCAATTAAGCTGGTAATTGCTGGGCAAACCTAAACAATCCATCAATGTCCCAGGAACTAATCAGTGTTTGACCCTGTATTAATCATTTACTCTAAAGGTAAAAGTCTTTTTTTTATATGAGAGTGCAATTAAGTCATTATGCGATTCATTAGCAGTACAAAATAAGGCGTGGATATGGCTATTTTTAGCTTAGCTTTAGCGTTAGTTTTTAGGGTTCCGTAGCGTACCGTTCCGTTTTCAGGGTAAAAATCCTATTACAAAGACTCCCCCTGTCCTTCGGTCTGTCTGTCTGTCCGTCTGTCTGTCTGTCACCAGGCTGTACTCATGAACCGTGACAGCTAGGCAGTTGGAATTTTTACAGATGATGTATTTCTGGGGCCGCTATAATAACAAATACTAAAAACAGAATAAAATAAATATTTAAGGGTGGCTCCGATACAACAAACGTGATTTTTTGCCGTTTTTTGCTCGATATTAATAACGGCAACAGGCGGACCCTTGAAATATTCACAGAATATTCAGTTTAAAAATAAATAATTAAATTAAAATAAAACAAAACAAATATTTGAAGGGGGCTCCTATACAAAAAACGTGGTTTTAACAAGTTGTTTTACCGAATAATGGTACAGAACCCTTCGTGCGCGAGTCTGACTTGATCGTGGCCGATTTTTTTCTTATCTGGATGTCGTCTTAAATAGTGTTCAAATTGTAGATCGCGCTAACGAAAACGCAACGCTGTAAATGACGTCCACGCCCAACTTAGTCCTGTGCTGTGCCTTTCCTCCGTCGACCGAGACACGTTCTCGGCTTGGCCGTTGACGAGCTCACCGCCGGTAACACGGAGGTGACGTCAACCCGTCGTACACTAGCTGCTAGGCACGCATTCAATATTCGGTCTCGCCAGCGAGGCCGAAGAATAGACTCTTCCATCTTAAAGTGCAGTTTTGCACCTGGACGTTAACCATCATTACATTTCAAAATCTGGTAACAGTCCAAGCCGTGGTTCGAACCTAAGTGGTGCCCTTGAGCTTGTTGCCTCAACCTAACTTTTGCGGCTGGACGCCCTCTGCGCTCACCATAGTCAGAGCCATCTGCGATCAACAACAATATTTTCATTTCGAAATAAAATAAAAAAATAAAAAAACCTGTGCTGTGCCATTCAAAATAATCCTGGACGTTAACCATCATTACATTTAAAAATCTGACAACAGTCCAAGCCGTGGTCCGAACCTAAGTGGTGCCCTTGAGCTTGTTGCCTCAACCTAACTTTTGCGGCTGGACGCCCTCTGCGCTCACCATAGTCATAGCCATCTGCGATCAACAACATATATTTTCATTTCGGAATAAAATAAAAAAAACCTGTGCTGTGCCATTCAAAATAATTTCGGAGAATAATTTATTTTGTGTCTGACTGGTTGTATGAATTTCACGCGGTGTATCCCACACGATCCAGTCCAAATTCAGATCGCTACGTAATATCAAGTTCAAATCCTTCATTCAAAGAAGTCGCTCGCTCATTCTACGTTCGTGGCAAACAACGAGTCAATAACAAACAAACGGCGATAAATTGTCTTGTTATGTTATTGTATTTTCATCATCATTTAATTTATTTATATTAAAACTCATGATCCCCAGCGGGTTCGAATATTTTCGTGAGATACTGTTAACAAATATACTATGGCACACCTTCAATAAAAGTCTATTTGCTGCAATGGAGTGGGACGTCTCAGATAACATCCTTATTACAACTGCGTAAAGGTGAGACATTAAACGTCAGCTTGATTCTAAGTTATTTGTTTATTGGATCAGTGTAGAGGATTGCGTCGGTATCTTTCGGTAATACAATTACTTACAGGAAACTTAATATCAAAGAATGTTTTATTCAATGCGACCGCATGAATTGATGCGTCAAATTACATATTAAAACAGTAATACAAATGAATAGAATAGAGCACATAATTTAATCTGTTCACTTCAGATGACACGCCAGTTTTCAAATATATATACCAAATGTAATATCAAGATGTGCAGTTTGCAAAATTGAGGGTACACGTGACAAAAAAAGTAACCTCTGAGACTGGGTGTTTTAGTAGTTAGTAGTAGTGGCCTTGTGGTGTCGAACTGAGGGCACGTGAGATTCCGACAGTAGAATGTTGCCACTCCTCTCCTCTCTTGTCAGTTGGAATCCGCCGAGAGATATCCCCGATATATCATTATCCCATATGCGCTTGCCAACCCACCCATAGTGTGGCGATACAAGATACAAGATGACAATTTCCTCCTTGACAAAGGCTTGTCCAGCAGTGGATGTTCTAAAGCTGAGATGATGATGTCAAATTTCAATAAGTGTTTATTCAATAGACAAAAATGCAAGTCAATTTACAAAAAAAGAATAAAACACATTTAAATTGAAAAAATCAATCAAATTCAAAATCAAAAAAGATAATTGAATGCGTTTGCTTCAGATAACTTTTATCCAAGTGAGGGAAAGAAGCGATCAAGAAACCTCACTCTTTCACGTCTATTACTTGTAACAATTTATCTCTTAGCATTACCACAGATTACAGAAACTAACAGATACATCACTCCAATACAAAAGCGAAAATACCTACGCTATAATAGCCTACAAAATCGTTGAGATTGCTTTGCTCACCCGCCTCACCTACTTGCAAGTAATCTGTGACGCGGCATCGCTAGGGCTAGGGTTGCGCTTCTACGATGAGATTTTTATAATAAAACGAATGTGGTGAAAAAAACAGCTATTAATATTGGTTGCTCAAATATGATTTAGTTTTTTAAAATGATGGATACCTTTCGATGTTCGAAACGTCAGGATAATAATAAAGGTAATTACGCGATAAATACCCGTTAATCCAATATAGTAAAATCAGTTCATAAACGATAGAGTTCTCAAATAAATAAAAAAATCAGATGGCCTGAGAACATCCTCTTTATTTAAGTCGGTTAAAAAAAACAGCGACCTTTGTACAGGGAGGTAAGTACCTACCTACTCTCCGTACGCAGTAGGTATACTATGGTAGTAGTTATAATCTTTGACATAACGAACTAAGTACACGCCACACTTTACACACCTATACTATTATTGCTCTTTTACTAAAAATAAACTAATATATATATAATTTATACTATAAAATAATTTTACTAAAACTAAAAATACTAAAACCTATCGTTATAACTAGGTATCGATACTTTATGGTTACTTATATGAGTAGTATCGTAAAACGATATGAGTACTACTGATATGAGTAGGTATCGATACTTTGATGGTATCGGAACATCCCTACAAGCAACTCCGGCGATGTGCAGAGCGGTAGGCATTTAACGCGTGGCCTTGAGCGAGTGACGGACGCCTGGTATTACGCATAATTTAATGTTCGCAAGGATTTTGGATACTTTGGATATTGCAAGATGACATTATTTCTTATCGTGGTTGAACCTAGCAACACTCGGCCAAGGATCTATATCATTCAAATATTAATTAAATAATAAATCTTTTATTGCTGTATCTTATTTTACAAAACATAGGATTTAGGAGCCTCCATTTAAGCAGAACATATTATGCTTGTGTTTGGGGACTCCGCTCTTGTCAGACATAATCAGTAACTAGACTTAATAAGATATAAATACAGGGTTTTTATTTTCAATTACAAACTAGACTAAAAATGAAATTACACAGAAAATAAAAACATATAATAAAAAACAAGTAATATAAAACTAAACAAATCTTTATTCATTTATATTTAAAAGTTAACAAATAATTATTTATCTATATTCTCATCCTTTGAACTATATGTTCTTTTTTTCTTTCGTCATAATTTTTATTCATTAGCCACTCAATAATGAACTCTCTACAAAGAAATTAAGTGACCTTATAGAGGTAGATACCTAATTATCTGTTTAGTTTATTGTAAATATGAGCTGATTGATTAAAGTACTGTCTCTTAGAAAAGGTTGTTTTTGATGATTTCACAGTTACTGGGTCTTTTTTTCGACGAGAATTTGTATTGATCAATTCAACTTCATAGGCCAGTGACGCATGCGTTTTTAAAACCAACTGGAGCACATACAGTTTCCGAACTGAAAGTAAGCCAGATGTTAGGCAAAGGCTTTCAGAGGGAAATCTATACGACTTAACAAACATTACTTTAAGTAAGGATCGTTGAGCACGCTCAAGTTCTAGAAATTTGGTTTTAGTTGCCCCTCCCCAGTCTTGTAAACAATAACCTATAATTGATTGGACTAGAGATTTATAAAAACTAGAAGTAGATACCGTGTTGTCACTTGTCGCATTGTTTTATAAGTCCATATTAATTTTGTAATCCTGTTCATAACAAGTTAAATTTGCATATGCCAGGAAAGTCTACAATCAAGTATTATCCCTAGGTGTTTTTGACTCTACTTATTTCTATACACGAGCAAGAAAGGCAAGACAATGGTTGTAGCATGTGTGCATTTAAAGTTTAAAATCGTTTGAAAGTTGAGAGGAGTCGTTGATAGAGAAGAATATAATTATAGTTTATTTTTGTTATATTTAGGGTCAAAAGATTATCGTCAAGCCAATTTGCTACTTTCATCATCATTTCAGCCGTAAAACGTCCACTGATGAACACAGGCCTCCCTCATGGTTCTCCATGAGGGGTAGTTGCCATACTCACCACGCTTGGCAGGCGGGTTGGCGAGCGCAGTACGGGATGTTGGTACACGGAAAGACGCTGCTACCCATCTTCCGGAGGTATCCCTTAGCAGGCTCTTACTGCATCCAGCAAAAGTTGCCGTGGGGTGCCGGCAGTAGAATGTTGCCCCTCCTCTCATGCCCATCATGAGAGGAGGGGCAACATTCTACTGCCGGCACCCCACGGCAACTTTTGCTACTTTAATTAATTCCATTTCAGCACATTTACGCACAGAATCCAGTGAAAACAGTGACATCAGTGAGTTGAATAATTTTTCAAAAATTTTAGATATTGGAGAAAGATCTGCAATTGGTCTAAAGTTTGTGGGTATAAAAGGAGAGGTAACATTTTACTGCCGACACCCCACGGCATACTGTAATTTACACGTGAACTATTAATTGATCTTATCCTCAAAGCTTGAACAGCTCACCATGTATAGTTTCGAAGTTATATTATCAAATAACCCTTGATCCCCGTTTGTACCCTTAGGGGTGAAATTGCAGAGAATCCCGTTTTATCGCACGGCACAAAAGATTAGTTACAGAGATTCGTGATAAGCGATATTATCTTGTATTATTATATTGTTAATGTTAAAGAGTTAAGCTAATAAGCCACGTTTAGCTACGGCCTCGGAACACGAACGGTGCTCAGGATGAAGAGATGCCGATTTCCCTTTACTGGCAAGAATAACTGCAATTCACTGCAAAATTTCCCTAAAGAAGTGGCGAGCATTGCGACCAGTTTTTATTTATTTTTATTTATTTATTTCAGAAACAACAAAAAGTTGCACTAATAAATATCTTCAGTGTTATCTTAAGCTAATTATTATTGGTACTTCTATATGTAACCAGCAATGTTATTCACAAATAAGTTTAAGAATAGCTAAGAAGGTTGCTGGTTAAATATAAAAAGTGCGTATACTTATAAAAAAGAATAAAAAAGTAAACTAATTAATTTCATAAACTTATTATATAACTTATAAATTAATACGAGGACGTGCGGTGCGCCTCCAATAGGTAAATATTGACTTCATAACGTCTGTGAGACGTATTTTCAGTGTTATTCACTATAAATTGCCATTTTGTGATTTAATAAAGAATACTAATAATAAAGTTAATGTAATCTTTGAAGTATTATCGACGAGCTCTGTAACGCAGCGGGCAAAGGTCCATCACGAAGGTCGAACCAAGGTCCGCCACGGGGCAACCCCTTGCGTCGCTCGCATAATGTAATAAATATAATAATGTCCCGCCTCGGGACAAATGTCTGTACGATCTGCAGATATTTGTTCAGGGTGTTCTGGTTTTTCTATCATCATCATCATCCTTTATCGAACCACTGCTGATTTTGCCATTCGCCTCTGTCCTATACTAATAAACCTATATATAATAAAAATATCTATATATGTACCTCTATAATAAAAATATCTATCTATGTAGTATAAAGTATTAAGTCAGTAGTTAAGTCATCTAGTACCCATAACACAAGCTCTGCTTAGCTTGGGGCTTAATGAAGCTGTGTGATTTGTCCTGAATGATTTATTTATTTTATTTTTAACCAAGTTTGGTCTGGCGAGCCATATGAGAGCTCTGAACATAGAGTATATTAAAGGTTGCCGGAAAATAATCGAATCCTGAAAAGACAGAACTAAAGTTGGTCCTTGAGGTGGCCAGAATCACCCCTTTTCGTCTTAGTACACATATTATAATACTTGTATAAAGGTATGCTGATTTAGGGCCTTGTGAACAACTTGACAAGGAAAAGTGTTTTAAATGTTTTATCGTTGCAAATTATATACACACTTTTATTCACCATATTGTCTAAACATAATAGAAAATACGTCACTAATTTACAATTTTGTAATCCATTGTTTTTAAAGTGCGCGATATAAAACCTTACCTAAAATATTTTGCCATGGGGTGCCGGCAGTAGAATGTTGCTTCTTCTCTCTTGCCCGTGGACACAGTAAGAATCTGCCAAGGGGTGCCTCTGGCAGATAAGCAGCAGCGTCTCTTCGTGTTTCAACCAACCCGCCAACCCGCCTGCCAAGCGATGCCTTTATTCCCACAGGAACGGGAACTACGTGGGTGAAACCGCGGAAAGCGGGTATTTTAGACTTGTTATTTGTTTTGTTTTATATACTTTTACCTTGTGTACCTCTGTATCTGTGTTGCTTATGTATTCCGCCTTCTTCTTCTTTTTCAAATGCACCTAACTATTAGCAGCCTATATTAGCATCACAAATAAGGTTATGCAAATTGAGGTTAATGGACGTTAGACATCCTGTTTCACATAATATTAGTTGCATTGCCTACAAGGGCTTTCCATTACCCTCATCACATTATAATCAAGACATCATCATCAGTTTAGCTGTAAAAAGTCCACTACTGAACACAGGCCTCCCTCATGGATCCCCATGAGGGGTAGTTGTACTCACCACATCGCAGGCGGGTGGGCGAGTGCAGTACGCGATGTTGATACACGAAAAGACTGCTGCCTATCTTCCGGGATACCTATCCCTTAACAGGCTCTTACTACATTCATAGTATTGGGCTCGCCGACCCGCTTACTAAGCGTGGCGAGTATGTTGACATACTCGCCACGCTAAATTAGAGGCCTATGTCCAGTGGTGGGCGTCGACAGCAGTCCTATGGCTGAGATGGTGATGAATTAAGGAATTGGAAGGAGTCTGCGAAAGATGAGATGGTTAATGAGGGTGACATATGCTCATTAGTAGGACAATATTAATAATAATAAAAGATTAATTGAATTCCATAAAATACTTCATCATCATCATCATTTTAGCCGTAGGACGTCCACTGCTGGACATAAGCCTCCCTCATGGATTTCCAGTTATTGCGGATGGAAGCGATCTGCATCCACCGTCGACCTGCGGTCTTCACCAGGTCATCATCCCATCTTGTTGGTGGACGTCCTACGCTGCGCTTGCCGGTCCGTGGCCTCCACTCGAGAACTTTTCGGCCCCATCGGCCATCTGCTCTGCGAGATACATGGCCTGCCCATTGCCACTTCAACGTGCTAATCCGTTTGGCTATGTCGGTGACCCGAGTTCTTCTACGTATCTCCTCATTTCTGATTCGATCGCGTAATGAAACCCCGAGCATAGCCCACTCCATAGCTCGTTGAGCGACTCTGAGCTTATTCATGAGGTCAATCGTGAATGATCACGTTTCGGTTCCATATATCATCACTGGTATCACACATTGATTGTAGACTTTCGTCATAAGGCACTGAGGAATTTTGGACGAAAAGACGTTGCGTAGTTTCCCAAACGCTGCCCATCCGAGTTGGATTCGTCGATTGACCTCTTTCTCGAAGTTGGACCTACCTAATTGGACTGTTTGTCCTAGGTATACGCGTCGCCAACTTCGAGAGCCAAGTTCTCAACCATAACTGGGGCAGACACAACATGGACATTCGACATAATCTTCGTCTTGTCCATGTTCATTTTAAGACCTACCCGTTGGGAGACTCGATTGAGGCCTTCGAGCATCGTGCCGAGTTCCTCCATCGACTTTGCCATGACCACAATATCATCGGCAAACCGAAGGTGAGTCATGTATTCGCCGTTAGTGTTTTCATAAAATACTTGCATACATAAATTACTAATTACATAAAATTTTTTAAAATATATTTATAATCACACTATAAAATTAGTATGTAAATTATGATTTTCTTCAATAATTATATAGGAGGAATGTAAAAATATGTATTTAATAATTGTTATTTCTTGATTGAATTATTATGTATGGACCTCCTTCGGGTAAAAGCCTCCTCCAAGGAATTCCAGGTTTCTCTATCTTTCGCAGTATCTTTGACCCGCCACTGACGTTATTTCGTTTAACCATCTGGAACGAGGGTGGCCTCTCGCTCTTGTCCCTATTATCCCCCATATGTAGGACAATACAACAACAAAATCTATCTATCTAGATAAAAATAAACTACTTTCCGATAGCCAATTTGGATTTAGATGTCATAAATCGACTGAAGATGCCCTAACAAAATTTACAGAGTTTGTCGTTAATAAAATTGATTTAAAATTTAAGTGCTTATCAATATTTTTAGATTTAACTAAAGCTTTTGACACGGTCTCTATCCCCATCCTTATAAAAAAACTCGAAAGCTTGGGTATTCGAGGGACCCAACTAAATTTATTCAAGGACTACTTGACTGGCAGATCTCAAATGGTAAAAATTGAAAATTATTTAAGTGACAGGCTACCTACAACCTATGGTGTACCTCAAGGTAGCGTCCTTGGTCCAACCTTATTTTTAGTCTATATCAATGACCTCACCTCACTAAGAATAGGGCGCTGTAAAATAATATCATATGCAGATAACACAACTCTAACCTTCTATGGCAATTCTTGGCCAGATGTCTTTGAAACCGCACAAACTGGATTTAACACTGTGACACAATGGCTAGCACAAAATTATCTCTCACTAAACACACAAAAAACTAAATTTATTCCGTTTTCTATCCGGAATCCACCTTATCCAGTGCCACTAACATTTAACATTATCGCCCATAAATGCAACCATTTCTCGTCCCATAGCTGCAATTGCCCTCGGTTATTAACAGTAGAGTCCATAAAATATTTAGGTATAATAATTGATAATAACCTTAATTTCAAAATACATTTAGAGCATGTTTCTAATAAAGTCAGAAAGCTAGCCTACATTTTTAAACAGATAAGATTTTGCGCTGATTTTCGTATCATGAAAATGATCTACTTCTCGCTATGTCAATCGATACTTTCATATTGTGTAACATGTTGGGGTGGTGCCGCTAAAACAAACGTTATAAGTATTGAACGAGCACAAAGAGCCCTATTAAAGATTAGTTTTTTCAAACCAAAACAGTATCCTACCGTAGACCTATACAAAGAATGTAGGGTGCTTAGTGTAAGACAACTCTTTATCGTACATGTTATTCTCAAACAACATAACAGTAATGATATTGATGTTACTCGATTCAACACCAGAAGAAAGCATCAAATATTCAATGTCCATAGGTGCCATACTTCTTTTGCACGTAGATTCGGAATATTTTTAGGACCATGGCTATACAACAAAATTAATAAGAAATTAGAGATATACCCTATGTCTAAAGAGTCATGCAAGCGTACTATTACCACATGGCTCCTATCCCAAACATATGCAACCACAGAAGATCTGCTCAAAATCATATCATGAGACGCACAAACACACACGCACACACACACACACACAGACGCACATATACACACACAAGTTATTATATATATATATATGTATAAATATATATATATATATATATATACCATCGGCAAACATATATATGCAGATATATATATATATATATATATATATATATATACATCCAGGTACCGATTTCGCGTCCTTTCATTTGGCATTATTGTAACGTCCACCATTATTAACAGGTTTAGATCGATTCTGTCAGTGAATACTAGTTACTAAATTACCTGTTATTATAGTGTGTTACTTAATTTTTCCATAAAGTAACTCATATAGATATACAAATATATGTATATCACCTCGCACAATAATAGCTATGGTAACCCCCCTCCATATTTCGACCCATTAGACACCCGGCGAATATCATGTCCTATTATTTTACATTACCGACTATAGCAGGTCCTCTAGCATGCGACGTTGCCACGTTGTGCGTAATACATAATTGAGGATGTTGAATTCCATATTTGAATTATTGTTTGAAAGAATAAGATTAAATTGAATTGTTTGAAAGTATAAGATTAAATTGAAAAAATATTATTATACTCAATGAATGATATTATTATATTATTGTTATTCAGGGTTAAAGCCAACAGAAGATTGTGAATCTGCGTTTCTAGTAATGCAGTGTAAACCCGGGGACAGCGAACGTGATTTTAAATGTTCTAGACCTAAGGGAATCATTTTCATTGTGAGTAGGCGAAGAATTTGATATTATCGGTGGAGGAGTAATAGTTGGAGACCGACGCGGTATTTTTTATTAAAAAGGTGATGGTCACTGTTGGGTGGTCTAGTGCGGGTGTGATTCACCACACTTTTTTACAAAACGGCATGAGCATTACTGCAGATGTATGTATACTGTGAAGAACTGGAGACAATGATGGTGAAGCTTGCACATCTGCAACCAGATTTGGTCAATCGGTCGTCCCTACTGCTCCTTCACGACAACGCGCGACCCCATACTGCACAACAGACAGTTTCCTTTACAAGCTGCAAGAGCTGGGGTTGGAAGCTTTCCCTCATCCGCCATACTCACCAGACCTTGCACCTACCGACTATTACTTTTTTCAAAATTTAGACAACTTTTTAGTGGGTAAAAAATTCAATTCCCGAGAGGCAGTACAAAATGCCTTTGAAGAGTTTTTTGCTTCCCGTGCAGCTGATTTTTACAAGAAGGGCATCAATAAACTGCCAATGCGTTCGTAAAGATGCGTCGATTGCATGGGTGATTACTTTGAGAAACAGAAATAAAAAAGTTTGGAAAAATAAGTACTTTCATTAATTCCATACAAAACGGCAACTTCATAGGTAAAGACCTAATATTAGTATTGCAGTTCGAAAGTGATGAATTTTCGTCGTCATCATCTGTGCTAGGCATGTAGGTTTCATCTTTGTTCTTCTCATTAGTGGTATCAGTTGAGTTGTATAAACTGCTTTCCAGTGACGCATATGGTGGATGAATAGTTCTGGGTCTCTGCGAAAAATAATCAAATGCAAATTGTTTTACATGTTTTACCGACTTCTTTTTAGGGTTCCGGACCAAAATGGTAAAAAGGAACCCTTATAGAATCACTCTGTCTGTCTGTCTGTCTGTCTGTCACAACTGGATATCTCGAGAACTACTGATGCTATCGACTTGAAATTTGAAATGGTAAAAGACAACACTTTTTTACTAACATAGCATATATAAAAATGTTAATAAATATCCTTATTTTGACTGCAGGGGGGCGGATAGGGGATCTCAAAATTTTTAAGTAAAGTTACTAGGCCGTGTGGGGTATCATATGAAAGGTATTCATTTGCACATTATTAAACAGTTTTTGTTTATTCTTGGACCCGAACCGTTTTTGAGTTATTTACAAAAATGTCGAAAAAACGACCGTTCCCCCCCCCTTATCTCCGAAGTTTGCAGAGATAAACCCGTGATACTTTTATAGCTAATAGAAGTGTATGTAAACTTTATAGGAAAATTGTAGCGACTCTCTAATTTGCATAGTTTTTTAGACAAGGGGGGTTGAAGGGGGGTTTTTAAAAATTTTGTAAAGTAAATAGGTGATGTGGGGTATCATATGAAAGGTATTCATTTGCACATTAATAAACAGTTTTTAGTTTTTCTTTAAGCCGTACTGTTTTTGAGTTATTTACAAAAATGTTGAAAAAACGACCGTTCCCCCCCCCTTATCTCCGAAGATTGCAGAGATAAACCCGTGATATTTTTATAGCTAATAGAAGTGTATGTAAACTTTATAGGAAAATTATAGCGAACTCTCTAATTTGCATAGTTTTTTTAGACAATGGGGGTGGAAGGGGCGTTTTCAAAATTTTTGGAAAGTTCCTAGGTGATGTGGGGTATCATATGAAAGGTATTCTTTAGCACATTAATAAACAGTTTTTAGTTTTTCTTTAAGTCGTATAGTTTTTGAGTTATTTACAAAAATGTTGAAAAAAATAGCGTTCCCCCCCCTTATCTCCGAAGTTTGCGGAGATAAACATCTGAAACTTTTATTGCTATTAGAAGTGTATGTAAAGATTAGAGGAAATTTATTACAATCTCTCTACATAGCATACTTTTTTAGAAATCATCGAAAGTGTAAAAAATCTACATAAGTTCCGCTATTAGACAAGAGATGGCGCTGTCAAGGTTCTCCAACAAATATAAAACCGCCTTTGTCATATATTATATTGTATGATGGCACGGAACCCTCGGTGCGCGAGTCCGACTCGCTCTTGCCCGGTTTTATTTTGAACAGGTATGATAATCGACTTATGAAAAATTAAAATTTACTCACCAATGACATTTGACGTTGTTCTCGGCCAGCACGAGATCGATTTCGAGACCTGGTCTCTATACGGGATTCAACAGAATCCTCATTGCTGCAAATAAAGTTTTTATTATTAATAATACTACTAATCACGGAACTTCACAGGTTAAACCTGTTAATGTTAATGAAGCCTAATAATTACATCACTGCATCAGTCTAGGTGCAAAATAAAAACCTTCCAGAAAGAGATCAGGTCAGGCTTTCGTAACCTCAACATGATTAAATTCAGTTTGGCTGACCTTATAAATCTATCCATTAGATGTGTCTCGCAGTCTTAAAACCATATACTGACGTCACTTTACTATATACTATCATGCCGCCCCATATTCGACATCCGTGTATTTTTCTAAAGTAGTGCCATAGATTCATGTATACGGACGTCAAATATCGTACAGTATGAAAAGTATGCGTCAAACCGACATCCGTATATGTTTCGCACAGCTTTGAAGCTTTATACAGACGTCAGTTGACAGTATATACTATTCATGCCGAACCATATTCGACGTCCAATTATTTTTCTAAAGTAGTGCTATAGATTCATGTATACGGACGTCAAATATCGTACAGCATGAAAAGTATGCGTCAAACCGACATCTGAATATGTTTCGCGCAGCTTTGAAGCTATATACGGACGTTAGTTGACAGTATATACTATTCATAGCGCACAACATTCGACGTCCGATCATTTTTCTAAAGTAGTGCTATAGATTCATGTATACGGACGTCAAATATCGTACAGCATGAAAAGTATGCGTCAAACCGACATCTGAATATGTTTCGCGCAGCTTTGAAGCTATATACGGACGTCAGTTGACAGTATATACTATTCATAGCGCACAACATTCGACGTCCGATTATTTTTCTAAACTAGTGCCATAGATTCATATATATATATATATATATGGACGTCAAATTTCACTCATTATGAATAGTACGCGTCAAACCGACATCCGTATTTGTGTCGCGCGGCTTTGAAACTGCGAAGAGCACCGAACTGGCCGATAGTGCTTATTTCCTTCATTGGTTTAATAACGTGGGTTGACCTACCGCAAAACTATATAACGGACATCAGTTAACTGTATATACCATTTAAGCTACCCCATATTCAACATCCGTGTATTTTTCTAAAGCAATGCACTAACATGGTTACCTACAAAAGAATATGCCTGTATTTTCTAATACAAAAACACACACGTAAAAATAACTACAGTGCGCGAGATCCAGCATAACAACTGACCCCTATTGCAATTAATATAAGGTCTATCGATTTACAAGAAGATTAATTATTTATTGATCTTAACCGCATTACTCTCAGGGTCTGTAGACAAATGGTAGGTAGACAACTACCAGATCTCACGAACTAGGTATACAGTTTTAGTTTGTGTCAAAAGATGCAGGGAGTCAATTGTCTGGCATGCCATGTTTTACTTTAAACCTTAAGGATATTATCATCAACGTTTAAATTCCAACTCTGGCAATGCACCTAATTAACGTCTTTCTCTTATAACGACACTGCATCATCTCTTATCAGCTCTCTTTCTGGTCGGAACCTATTATTTATTATCGATTGACAGTCAGTGCCTACCACAGCAAGAATACTTTGCATCACATAGCGAAAACGCCTAAGTAGGTACTACAGTCACATCTGAAAATATAACTGATGCAATTTTGAACCTTTCTCCCTTGACATAAATTCCTTAATGTGCACATATTTTTAAAAGTGACTGTACCTACCTGCGTACTTACTCGTACCTATGTTATCAACTTTTATAATTACTTTATATTAATCTTACAGACACAATATAATGGTAATACTTAATATAATAGGTAATGAAACGGAATTCAAAAACTTACTCGTCGTTGAGCAACGGTGGCTTCTTTTCTTCGAAGACGCCATTTCAATTGTAATTTGTAAAGTATAGGTATACACATCACAAATTGCATATAGTAAGATGAACTCTTAGAAACTCAAAAAATTATAAGAGCGGCAACGTCGCAATTTGAAGAATGCGCGAGCGTGATCAAGCAAGCACCGACGGACGCCAAATGCGGCTCACTTTGAACTTGCGATTGAAGACAACAGCGCCACCGACATTGGCAACAAAAACGCGCGGAACTACGGAAATATTCAATTCAGTCAAAATGGAAGACAAATGACCTCCATGTTATTTTTTTTATTTTTTTTTTCTGTGATCAGTAGCGTAAGGGGAATTGATTACGACCGGTCTCCTATTTGACTTCCGTATATCGGACGTCAGAAGCAGGTGGACATCACATTAGATGTAAAAAAGCCCATAGTGGACGCAACATTCATCATAGAATATATATATATATATATATATATATATATATAAGTATATATAAACATATATGTATGTATAGATATTGCATTAATATTTATTTATTCTATTATTATTATTGTTTATTTTGATGTTATAATTAATATTTTAATTAAGTGTTTTAATACTACATACATACGGAAATAAATATATATATATTTAACATTTAAGTATAAGCTAAGGTATATAGTTATTAAATTGATCACAGTAATTTTATGTTTTTCCGAGGAGGGCGATAATCTCTGCAACGCAGTTTTAAAAAAACTACTGCAGGCATTATCTAATTCCTTTATGATTGTAATCACTCTGTATTATGTGACCAAATAAATCTATTAAAAATCTATTATTAAAATAAGATATGAATTGAGTTTTTTTCCTTTTTTTGCTCGATATTATACCAGTTTGAGAGCCAGCTCTTCAGTAATAGTAATAACGGCACACTTGGCCGATTAAATTTTTAATTTATAATTAATTCTGGAAATCTACGTATAGATGAAGTAAAGTTCATGCTCGCTAAAGTTTAAATCTCATCTTACGAGTACCTTCATAAAATGTACACGAAAACCCACTTCCAAAGAAAGGATTATGCAAAATTTGTTTTGGGCTTTCAAATACTTTACATTTTCTACCACGGTGTGGGTGCGTAAGTTCTAACACAAATTTACCTTTTTGATCCAAATTCAATTCGCAACTTACAAGCAATTATCATCATTATCATCGTCCACGGCCCGACTTAATTTTTGGGCCTCATATAATATACATAGATATCTCATGCTTTATTGTACACCATATTATACACAGAAAATACTAACGCTAGAAATTAACAAAATGACAAACAATGAGGCGCATTGGGTAATGAGGCAACCTTTGGATGGACACGGATAGGTGAAGAAGAGTAGACGGTGGCGCACTAAGAAGTATTTCAATTCTTAAGGAAGCTTACAGCTTATATAATAACAAACTATCTAGAGTAAACTTACGTCTAGGCAACAGGGAAGCTAATAAATGGTTTTCACGGCTAAAAACATGTTATAAAAGCTACTATATTCATTCAGACTTTAACCCTGCAAGTTATTTTGATGATATATTCAACTTCTTAACACATTATGTTACAAAACACACTATGAAACAAAAAAACTCTTTCAGGGTTAAGCTCGCCTTTGTACATAACTAATAAGTATACAATGTTTTTTAAGTTATTTCTATGTGTACAATAAGGAATTTATATAAATACATACACTATATAATCATTCTGTAGCTTATGGACTGGAGGCTTATGTCCAGCAGTGGATGTTCTTCGGATAGAAGAGAAAGAAATTCCTGATAGGAGCCGCTATTTTTTATTGTATATTTTCGTCTTTGTGGTTTTTCTTAGCAAGTAAGTGGAGTTTGTCTTTTTCCGAACACATAATTAGTAAATTTCGGGTTATCCAAGGTTTGATAATTACTTACACTTTTAGTTGTTGTTTGTTTGGTAACTAGATTTTTAATTAAATTAGTAAACTAGAGGGTAGGTTGTGCGCGAGCTGTTGATTTTGATCGCGGTTGATTTTAAAAATAGTCGAGGGTAGGTTGTGCGCGAGCTGCTTCGCAGCTCGTTTTCGATTTTTCTCGTACTCGCCCTCTACACAACCCCGTTTTCAGATTTTCGATATTTCAACTGGAAGTGGGAGAACAATGATATCAGTGGTAGTTTAGCTTTATTATATTAGTAAATTGTATTGTATTTATTTATTTTGTACACCCACGCCTTACACTGGCAGATGAGACGGTCACACGACCTGCCTGAAAATCAGCGCCGCAACCTATATGTACCTTACTATGTGATTGCGGTAATACGGAGGCAGCACTGTTTGTATGATAAAACTAAACCATTGTTAGCCTAATTTGATTCTTTTTATGCGTTTTCTATATAAATTGTATGTGTTGTGTGTGTCAAAAATAAATGTATATTCTTTCTTCTTTATTTTCTTTCTAAATTCATCGTCAGTCTCTTTTACGTCTGTGTGAAAATAGAAACTACCTAAGTTCTGTTTTTTTAATTTGTTGACGATTTATTTATAGTTGCAAAATGCAATTTGCATCCAGAAAGGCCGGTTCCTCAATTGCAATACTCACATCTGTTTTAGCGAATACTATTATGCCATCATTTTGGTTCATAAAATTTGTTGATGAATGGTACTTCTAGTTATTTTAAGATCAATTCATGAGAATGCTCATTTATTCTACACTCTGTTAAAATGATAATATCCGGGCTGAAACTAAGTCTAGATAGAATTATCAATTCTTTATTGTACACAAAGTAATACACAGACAAAAGCATATTATATAGGTCATGTACAAAGGCGAGCCCCTACCAAGAGTTTTCTTCCAGCAAACCTTTGAGGATAGGAAAACTGATTATAACGTGGGTACGTGTACACAAAACAAAAGGAATCATTATATAAATACATGTTGCTAAGAAAATAAAGAGAAATAATATACAGACTAATTGAGCACATCGTTATAAATTTCTTAAAAACAATAAACAACTAAAATAAATAAATATATTATATATATATATATACATATAACAAAAGTGATTACAGTGAGAGATAAGTGCTCTTTGAATTTCCATTCAACCTTTCGAACCCCGTCGGCTCTCGTGGGAGTCATCGCCAAAAACCCACAGTCTCTGGTTTTGACAGGTTAAAATTGCTTATAATTTTACTGTCGCGAATGGAGTGGGGAAGAATATTCCACAGCCTGGCAGCACCTACAGTGAAGGAGTCACCGTAACGGCTTGATGAAAGGGAGTGAATTTTAAGGAGTAGGGACATGGCAGTCCTGCAGGGCACACCGCGCGGTACACTATACTTGTCACGCTTACGAAGGATAGAAAAACTATGACTTTATCAAATTTTTTTTGAACGCAGCGAACATTTTGACACACAATTGTATATTGATATAATATTGGTATCCCCGATAAATGATTTACATTCAGTAGGATCATAACAGCAGTATGGCGTATCAGTTGGGTGTCATCAATATCACTTAAAAGTCTTGTACTATCTATTGTGCATTCCCATTCAGTAGGATCAATAACAGCAGTATTTCGTATCAGTTGGGTGTCATCAATATCACTAAAAAGATTCCTCATTCTATTGTGCATTGCTAAAAACATAATGTTGCATGGTTTATATGCAAATACGGAAGAACTCTGTGGTGGAATTTTCGTAGAGATTTTTTCATATTGATTTTGATTTTGGATCTGTTTTGAGAGTGAGTTTAGTAGTGTAACCTACACTACTAAACTCATGGTGTGAATTAGACAAGTCATGAATGAATAAATTATAATTACATCAAAATATATACTTACCTGATAAGATTACGAAAGTTAATGACAGTTGCACTAAGGATATCTTGTAGTTTGAACATGGGTATGATAGGCTAACAATACAATATGTGAAGTTCTCTGAGCAGGACACAAGGCGTGACTTGGACGTGTGGGGCGTATTCATTCTTGCGAAGAAAGATTTCCATTTGAAGTCCTGCAGCAAGTGAAACCTTCCGTTTTAGCCAAGTCTCGAGCTAAGTAAAAAAGTCTGGTTGCTTTCAAGGTAAGTACAGAAATATAGATGTAGGTATTCGTGTCACTGAATCCTAGGTGTTTGGCGCTCATATTATACTTATGTTTACATAAAATAACGACTGAGTTCTGAGATAACACAGATTAAAAAACTACAGACAACTTGAGAACCTCTACTTTTTTATATTTAGTAAAAAAATAAAAAGACATTGTTATCCTGATTTTTTTGTAGTATTTTAAAATTAAAAAAACTATGAAGTGGCAAGACTATAATGTAATCTATATGAATGCTTATTGATTCGTTATTAACATCATTATCATTAATTACAGCTCTGGGTTCAGAGAGGCCTAATACCCTATTCTTACCAAGTCGTCCGCTCATCTTGCAAGTGGACGTCCTACGCTGCGCTTGCCTGTTTGTGGTATCCATTCAAGAACTTTATTCACTTTTGGGCCGATTTTTCAATCAGCAGATTAAATTTCGCATAATTACCCAAGGAATAGAGAGTGAGACAACCATACGGTATTGATTAGTTGTTAGAAAGGCATAGACAACATCCGTCCGTTTATCTGAGGATTTAAAAATCGGAAATAAAAACACAAGATAATTTTGACAAGTTTATTCCCTTAACATCTTAAAATTATTTATGTACACAACCATATCCAATTACTTAAATATTACAAAAAAAAAATATTTTTATGTTATTCAATAACATTCTAATATAAATTACAGTTATCGCTATAATAATTATATACTTTTAAAAGTATTAACATTAGTGTGTTTCTAAACTAAGATAAAGGTGCATTCACACTGAGGTTTAATCTAGGAGTGTGAACTATTTACAAACGGGTTAAATCAGCAGAATCACTTTATAATACCAACTTGATCTGCCTTTAAGGACGGACGTAGGTATCGGAATCTTTTAAAATTATAATAAAACAAATGAATCAAAACATCGAAAACAATGTCTTTACTAAAATTAAAAAAATATCGTATCGAAACAAATGTGAATGCAGCTTATCAATATTAAAATGGTAAATATAAAAATTTTCAAAAGAAAGTTACCTAACTATTTCTAGTTAATAATTTACTGTTAAAATTATTATTTACATTCGTAATACGCTTATATTATAATTAAGCCTAAATATTTTAACTGTTACGTGAATATTTACTAATAATTTACAGAACAACAAACATGATTTGTAAGTATAGTTTAAGTTAATTAATTTTATTATTAATAAACATTTCAATTGTTAAGTGTAATTTACCTAAAGCTATTATATAAAATATTACTCGTACAGTTTAGTTGCTCCGGAGGCGTTTAAACGAAGGGTATGTCATAATAATAAAACATCAATAAAATAATTTCTATATTGGATTAGCGAGTGATCGCGATTATATTTATTTTTCATCATCATTATCATATCAGCCGTATGACGTCTACTGTTAGACATAGGCCTACCCCATGGATCTCTAAATACTGATTGGGGGTTGTTAACATACTCACAACGCTTGGCAGGCGGGTTGTCAAGCGCAATATGGGATATTGATACAAGGATAGATGCTGCTGCTCATCTTCTGGAAGTGTCTCTTAGCAGATTCTTACTGCATTCACGGGCATGAGAGATAGGTAACATACTACTGCCAGCACTTATTTTTATCCAACACGATTGCATCTGGTCGCGGGCAGACACCAGATAATCCATTATGTTAATGTATTGTAATAGCGAAATTATATGTATATGTACATCACGTATATAATTTCAGTCTGGTACTTATCAAGTCATTCCAAACATGGCAACAATACTTCATACCAGACTAGACTTGTGCTTGCTTAAGGGATAAAAGCTGCCCCGCTATGAAGCATCGCTAAACCTTATTTAGGATCCCTTGCTTCATGGCCGCAGTTTTAGCTTTCGACTCGATGAAATTGACAAAGTTGAGAGTCGGTGTAAATGTGGCAACAAGGAGTTTCTGTTAATCTCTTATTAGGTATCGGTATATCATAAATTATAAACCAAAAAAAATAAAGCGTACCTGAACTCATCTAAGAAACAATGCATATTTCACAGTGAATTTATGTTAGGAACCTATGACCAATACATAAATTAATTACAACCTAAAAGCACTGAACAAATATTTATTAAACTGATATTAAAGTTTTTTTACCAATGTGAACAATGCCTTTTAAGATATAGGGTGCGTGAAAAATGCCTGAAATATTTATACTTTAATCTGAAATCCGCTGAAAATATTATTCCCTCGGCCGAGAATTCTCCACATACCTTTATTTCACAATAGCTGAATGCTGAAAAACTTCGAATAAAGCTGAAATAAGTCTACGAGAATACCAGTTCTATTGTGTTATGAATACAGATCAGATTGGCATACGACGATATGACATTTATAGCGAAGTGCTGACACTGGTTTTGAATTCCATAGTCCGTTACTTTATGAAATGTAGAGTTTTATTGCAAAAACCACAAGGTTTGGTTCTAAACTTTAAACAACTAAATGCGAACACATTAATCGGATGAAACTAACTCTATGGGTTAATCCTGATTAACAATTATTATGTTTGCACAATTCCAGCTTGATCAGTTGAGTAAGTTTTGCTTGAAGACGTTACAAATATCTATAATAAATACTTTCACATTTATTATTTTAGTAGGATAAAGTGGAAAATGAAACAAACCATATATTTAACGTTTAGACAATACTGCTACCTAAGCTGGTCTTCCGTCAATCTGACTATTTACATTTATTATTGCCCGATGTTTCGAAAGGATTGCACCCATCGTGGTCCCGGGAAGACTATATAAATAAATAAATGTAATGTAATATAAAGGTAAATAACGCGTTAAATACCCGGTTAAATATGTATTATTAATGGTGTCGATCGCGAAAGTATATAAAAAAACCTGTTTTAAATTAGTTTACACTGAAAGGTAACATCGAGGCAGTGTTATTCTCATTAAAAAAAAGCAAAATACTAAGGCTAAGGAACACATTTCTAAAATCGTGCATTGTTTTATCATAATAGAAAGATAAATTTACAAAATGGTTCTTTGAAACAAACATTATTCTAATTTCTGTACTAAGGATTATTATTTGCACAGTAAAACTGAAAAAATTCCTAAAATTAATCTTCACTTAAATCTTTACTAAACAAACTCAAATCTTTTATAGTATGTACGTATTTTTATGAATTAGAATAAACACTGGCAAAGTCTTTACAAAGTTGTCTCGCTTGAATCCAGCGCTTTGAACGTCGTTGAAATATTAATAAAAGTGGAATCAGTGACCTAATTTCTCGTTGCAAACAGCACAAGTTCAGAATAATTATTCACATTTAATTTTTGATACCTAATTGTTTCAAAATAAACATCTGAAATATCTCTTTGGCCTATTTTATACTAATAATATAAAAAGTTTCGTTTTTCGTCGAAAGCCACATTATTTTTGAGTATGGCACTCACAAATAATGTGGCTTTCGATGAAAGATGACGATGACGTACATGGCTCACTAATATTTTAAATAGGCTAGTATAAACCCGAAAAATAAAAAGTATTTTTCATGGTAGTCGGATTTGCACAACCACACTCAAGTAAAAATGTTTACCGCCCAACGTAGTGGGCACAAGGTAACTAGTCTGTAAATAAACTTTCACTTAATAAACTTTCACTTAATAACTTTAACTTAATAAGATTTCTGGTAACTTGATAAGATGGCTAGAAGATGGAGACATTATCTTTTTTTTAATTTGATTGAAGATGATTAAAATTGATAAATAGTACAGTATTTCAACGCGTTCAAATTCCATTGGATTCTGAAAAACAGGTTGTTAATCAACGCTATTTGATAAGAGTGACATGACGCTAACCCTTAACTAACCGCCCTTAAAAGTGAAGTTGACGCTAGCGTTTTAGCAGTCCATAAAAGTGGATATGATGCTAGCCGATCACTAGCAGCCCATGAACGTGACGATGACGCTTAGAAGAGCTGCTGACAGCGGGTACTGCAGACGTAGTTGACCTCCATGCTGCATTGCAGCTGGGTGCTCGCCTGTGGACAAAAAGATAAACAAATTTAACAAGGACTTTCATTATATTGATATATTTGATGTTGGGAAGGAAACCTTTAAAAAAGATATATTAGCAATCATGGAGGAGAACATTACTTAGATAATTAATTTTAAGCATTTTTAGTTTAAAATTTTAACTTAGATATTACTATTTTGCATTAAACGTACTAGATAGATTACTTATCAATCATACATTTTTGTTTTAGTAGATTCTTGCTTTTGACTGTCTTAATAATTTTTTAGTTTTGCTTTATAAAATGTAAGTCCATAATTGGCCGTTAGTTATAAGAATAATATTGTAAACTGATTAGAATAAGGGCTGTGGATTTTGTTAAACAAATAAAATAAAATAAAAAATAAAATAAAATTTATACTAATACTAGCTTTTACCCGCCGCTTCACCCGCGCAAAGTCCAGACATCTAGCCCTGACTAAGGAACTTTGGCAAACCGTAGCCGAAAATTGTAACAACTTATTTATGAAACTTATTATGAAAACATTTTTATTTTGCTTGCTTTTAAGAATATAATATAACCCTATTATCTAGTATGTACATTAACGATGACGTCTTCCTCTCTTCTATATTTATTGTTGTGCCCAACAGGGTCTATAATGCTACCTAACACCATTGTCAACACCATTGTACCTACATTATAGAACACAATAAAGTATTGAGTATTGAGTATTGAGTATGAAACTGTACCTGGCGTGACCTATCTTAAACATTCATTTGTGGCAGCCGTAATGCGCGAAGGATTTGGCAGAGACTGATGAACCATTTTTGTATGACTTGTCTTTTAAACTGTACCAGACGTAACCTGAAAAGAAACTTTGTCCGCAGAGGCTGCAGAAGCTGGTTTTTTTAGAAGACTAAAACTTTCCCTGACGCAATCTGAACACTGGCAGACGTTGCGGTAACATTCTTTTTATGACGCATCTCTCTAATTTTTCTTGACGGAAGCCGAATAAGGTACTTTTGCAGAAGCTGCGGTAGCTGAAAATTATTATGACCCATTTCTCAAATTTTGACCTGACGAGAGTCGAATAAGGTACTTTAGCAGCGCTGCATTAGCTGTATTTTTTATGACTCATCTTTTGAACCTAACCTCACGGTAGTTAAGTACCTTGGCAGATGCTGTGGTAACAGGAATTTTTTAATGATGCACATCACACACTTTTCTTATCTCGCCTATTAATCGAGAAAGGCTAGGCTATGTTACAATCAGTTTGATTAAAATTTGATACAAAATATATAATGCGTGAAGTCGAGCGCAGCACTGAGTTTCTAAAAAATTATATAAACACACATTTGGCTTATAAGTGATTCATTATTAAAATAAAATCCGTATAAAATCAGTTAAGTACCTTTTGAGTTAATAGAGTTCAGACAGACAGTAAGAGGTGATTTTGTTGTATTCACATTGTATTTTATAGTCGTATATGTCTCAGGGTGACGGTTGCAATGCAATGCAGCGTTGGTCACGTACTTTATAAACGTGATCACCGCGGTATTGCAGTAGTAATAGGTTACCGGTTAATATCAGGTGGGCCTTTAGCTTGTCTCGTCATTTAGTCGTATAAAAAAAACAACAAAATAGAAGGCCATGGAAGAATCTACATAGAATGTATCTAGAATATTCAAGTGTACTTGTATACTCGTGTAAATAGTGTGGAGCTAAAATCGCAACATAAGTAAGTACGTATCCAGTTTTAGTTTTCAAATTTTAGTAATATTATTTATAACAACGTAACCTCATAAATAGTTTGCTATGTGATTGCGGTAAATACTGAGGCAGAGTCCATCTTTTGACCCCACGCAATGTATATGTTAAAACTTTTTGACCATACTTACTGCATCAAATATGATTATTTTTAGCGTTTTCTCAAATAATTTGTATTTGTTGCGTGTGTGTCAAAAATAAATGTATTTTCTTTCTTTACTTTACAAGATGTAGATACGGTAATGGTAATTGAATAGGATAGGTACCTAGGTGCATTTTTTTCGCGGTGTGCTGGCGGGTGGGCGTGTTGTTGGGAGGCGTTGCGCATGCGCCACGTGCCGTGTGATGTTGCCACGTCACGTGATGTTTAAAATTTTGTTTCTTTAAGTATAATTCCGCCGTGAGGTGCCGGCAGTAGAATGATACCCCTCCTCTCATGCCCATGGATGAGAGCCTGCTAAGGGATAACTCCTGAAGATGGGCAGCAGCGTCTATCCGTGTATCAACATCCCATACTGCGCTCACCAACCCGCCTGCCAAGCGTGGTGAGAATGGCAACTACCCCTCATGGAGATCCATGAGGGAGGCCTGTGTTCATCAGTGCACGTTTTATGGCTGAAATGATGAAGTTTATCTATGTAACTTTGTTAGAAAATTTCAAAATTTTAAAAATTGACTTGGCCGTAGGGGAAGTGGAATGTAACCCCTCCTGCCCGTAGGTGGAGTAAGCGCCTGCTTAGGGATGCCTACAGAAGATGGGCAGCAGCATCTTTCCGTGTATGCCGTACTGTGCTCGCTAAACTAAAAAAAGTCGCAAACTAGAAAAGTACGGTATAAGAGGCCCGGTTCTTAGATGGCTGGAATCATAATTGTCCAATAGACTACAGTGTGTCGAAATTGCGCACATTAATGCTCTTCATTTGACCTAAAAACCAAAAAACAAGCCAAGCCTGTTTACTAACGTCTCACGCAAACTACGCTGCGGGGTTACGCCAGGAACGTGCCGCGGAATACAGTCCCATTCTTTAATTAAGCTGTAGTCACGTATTTGCGCTGCGGCGCCCGTTGACAGACCCTAATGGTGACGATTTACAACGAAATACAGCGGAATATTTTCGCTGTGACGTTTTTGGGCCGCAATTTTTCTGGAAGCGGTGCAATTTGCTTGTTTCTTCGTCATTTACTTGTTCTTATTCCTAGACGCGTGCCGCTAGTTGCTAGTAGTAGAATGTTGCCTCGGCTCTCTTTCCCGCAGATGCAGTAAAAATCTGTCAAGGAATACCTCCGGAGGATGAGTGGCAGTGTTTTTTGCACTCGCCAACTCGCCTGCTGAGCGTGGCGAGTATTATATGTATATGTATGTATATAAACAGGAAATATTTTTATTTTGTTTGCTTGCAACGAATAAACTCAAAAACTACTGGATCGATTTTCAAAATTCTTTCACCACTAGAATGCTACATTATCTTTGAGTAACATAGGAAATATTGTATCCCCATATTATCACGGGAACGAGAACTATGCGGGTGAAACCGCGGAGTGAGGCTAGTGATACGTAAAAGAAACACTTAGACCCGAGACAAATATCTGCAGATAGAGCAAACATTTTGTCCCAGTAGAAGGATCCAACCCGGCATCTTCTGCTTTCTTCCGGCTACTAAACCAACTGCGCCAAGAAGCTTAAGAGTTGCACGTGTGGCAAAAGGCGCGTTTTTTTAATTCTACTAAATGACGAGACAAGCCCAAAGCCCACCCGATGTTAAGCGGAAATCTCTACACATTACAACTGCAATAGCGTGGTAATGACGTTTAATAACCTCCTTAGGCCCAAAATTAATTTTCATATCTACCACCTACCGTGCACGTACACGTGATCAACGATGTACTGCTTTGCGCCCGTCACCCTGAGACATAGAGTTGTAAGGTCTCATGTGCCCGTAATTTCACCGGCCACCTTACCTTTCAAACCGGAACACAGCAATGCAGACTTATTTATTACTGCTTGGCGGCAGAAATAGGTATGGTGAATAAACTCTTCACAAAAAGTTCTACTACTCGGTATGCCTACATGCGCTTCTGAAAACGAGCGTTTACTCGCGTTATAGCGCTAGTCTGAAACCGCCCTAAAAGACGCACGTTCGCCGCGCGCTCAATAATGGTTAATTTTGATTTAAATGCATACTTTAGATTATGTACCGTTTTTTCGCATGTAAATATATATATTCGCAATCGTAAGCAACCATTAAGTAATAAGGCAGATACTACTTTATACGTACAAAAACCCCAAAGTATTTAAAAATAAAAGAAAAATATTCAAGAATCTCTTATAAATTAGCATCCTCCCAGCATAGTCGCCTATTAGTACAGAAAATAACTGTCGTCTAAGCCGCGGGTTTCCTCACGATGTTTTCCGTCACCGCTTTAAGCACGTGTTAAATGAAAACATACATACATTTTTCTAGAAAGTAAAATCTACTGGTTCACGGCCGGTATCGAGCCCACGACCTTCGGACCGGTCCTTGAGTCGGGGGCGCCACTCGGCCAACACAGCTTAACTTTTTGAGTTTGAATAATGAAGAAAATAATTAAAAACAGTCCCTTATCACGCAATTCCGTTTGATCCAAACGCACGGTTCCAAACAGCTCCCTCGAGACTTCCAACCCAATTCTAATTAAGACGTTGTCACTTACTTGGGTTCCACTCGACGCAAATAGTGTGACACCCCGCATTGCCCTTGCGGGCCTTTTGTCCGGTCATTAAGGTTTATGGGATCAATTTATTTTGTTTATTAGGGGCGAAGCCCCTTAATATGCATAGCGCTGTCTGTCTGTATGTCTGTCTGTGTATGAGACGATTACAACCGAACGCGTTGACCGATTAACCTTTTTTGTTAGCACCGTCTTAGTAAGAGAAGGGTACTGATTGATTTTGGTGACCTAGGGTCACAGGGAGTTATTGTGACCTCAAAAGGTCACCAAAAAAATAAAAGTCTTCAAATGGCCGAAAACGTCCGAAAACCCAAAAATGACATTTTTGAGCTTTGGTGACCTTTTGAGGCCTTCGCCCCCTTTTCTGGTAACCCCGTACCACTGCTTGTTGACATTAGTAAAGAAAGGTTATAACTTACCTATCTGGCCTAACTGGATCAAAAATTAAAACTGAACTAGTAATATTATTAGAGTTTGTATTTTTTATCGTGTCTAACCACACTTACATACGTAGAACATTTCAAAGAAATGAATAACCTTATCAAGAATTTAAAGATTCCTGTGGGATTCAAACCCACGTCCGTCAAATCGATACTTGACGCTTCCCTTTCTACAATGAACAGAAGAACTCTAGTAGTTACCAGTAAATGGTGCTCTAATCGGTGCTTAAACCGATATCACCTTATTAAGAGTTTCAGCGGTACCCGGAGCGACTACAACTACCGGAGATTCATGGCCGCAGATGGCCATGACAACGTTACCGTGCAGGTAACGTCAAAATGTCATGGCCATCTACGGTAAACAACATACATACCTAATCATTCTGAAAAAAAAACTCGCACTCACGGATCTACGTAGCTTTTACCCGCTTTTCGATTTTGGCAGCGTATTCTTTGAATACGGCTGTCGAGCTCGGCCCCTTGGCCAATCGCGTCCGCGAGTTTTGTGGGAGTGTTTTGGTGAGGTGCGCAGTAGGCCATGGAGCAGGAGGATGTTGGTGGACAACGGGATTCCCCGGGCCCCGGCCGCCTATCAAAAGATCGCGCATCGCAATACGACCCACGGCTGTATACCGAAGAACCGAAGGCCCAGCGGCGACACAAGGCGTCGGACCGCAATAGCCGTTCGGGTTTGCTCGCCCTTGGAGGTCGATCACCCCGCAACGGCTCCACCAGCTTGGACAGAGAGCGATCGCGGCGTTGCGGGCCACAAGGCTATAAGCCGGACACAAAGACCCCTGAGCAGTAGCTAAGGGCGAACAAATTGTCGCAGTAGAGGGGGCTCATGCCCAGAACTGCCTCACCACGCGGCCTTTGGCCGCCTGAGCAGATAATTTGGGTCAGCGGTATCCGACGAGCACTCAGTACGGGATGTTGATACACGGAAAAGCGCCCGGGTGCTGGTAGTAAAATGTTACCCTTCCTCTCACGCCCATGGATGCAGTAAGAGCCTGCTAAGGGATACCTCCGAAAGATAGGCAGCAGCGTATTTCCATGTATCAACATCCCATACTGCACTAACCAACTCTCCTGCCAAGAGTGGTGAGTATGGCAACTACCCCTCATGGAGATCCATAAGGGAGGCCTGCGTTCATCAGTGGACGTTTTATAGCTGAAATGATTAATCATCTGGCTTCCATAGTACAAGCTTTGCTTAGTTTGGAACCAGATGGTGTTGTGTGTTATTTATTTAAAATATCTTTTCAGCTTAGAATAAAATTAATTCAAATTATTTTGCTGACGCCGGGGATTCCAACGTCCTTAGTGTTTTAGCCACAAACCAAATGCAGCCAACTTTTTTTTAGCCTTTTTATGGTATAAAACATCGCATTTAAGCTAAGTATTTATTCAAAATGTTTTCTCGTTTGTATTTTCATTGACGACGGGTATTCAACCGCCTTTTCGCAATGTTTTATCTATGTTTACATTGTTCCTTACACAACAAATGGGATTCATATTCCATTAACATAAATGTTCTTTTCATCCAATTCCCAGGTAACTAATATGCTTTTGTGAGTCTTGAGTGGGGTTGAGATCTTTTAGCCAATCTATTCTTTTATAAAATATTGCGTGAGTTAGGTTTTTTCCCTTCAAGTTATATTTGTGTCTCAAACGCTGACATGGCTAGATTTAAGACGGAGTGATTAGGTTTGTATAATGGGATGCGCGACATATTTTTTTGCGAGATCTTTCAGATATTTTATGAATTAAAAACGTAATCTTGTATTGACTAGATACTTGGCGTTTGCTGGGATTCTTCCGAAAGATAATATCATGAATAGGTAACGACTGGTTAAAAATTATGTTTAGTTCACCACTACCTTAAATACCAAAAGCTTGCACAGCTCTTCAAACTCACGTACACATCTGCTTCCAATTTTTCCATAATAAACTACATGAAACTGGTTGAAATCTCAAAGTTTCTCAACTTTACAATCTAACTCTAACTAAACTCTTACAATCATTTTTTAGGATTCCGATTAAAAGAAAAAACGGATCCTTTATAGGATCATAGTTTGTTATTAGGGTTCCGGACCAAAATGGTAAAAAGGAACCCTTATAGAATCACTCTGTCTGTCTGTCTGTCTGTCACAAATGGATATCTCGAGAACTACTGATGCTATGGACTTGCAATTTGAAATGGTAAAAGACAACACTTTTTTACTAATATAGCATATATAAAAATGTTAAAAAATATTCTTATTTTGATTGCAGGGGGGCGGATAGGGGATCCCAAAAATTTTAAGTGAAGTTACTAGGCCGTGTGGGGTATCATATGAAAGGTATTAATTTGCAAATTAATAAACAGTTTTTAGTTTTCCTTTAAATCGTATCGTTTTTGAGTTATTTACAAAAATGTTGAAAAAACGACCGTTCCCCCCCCTTATCTCCGAAGTTTGCAGAGATAAACACGTGATACTTTTATAACTAATAGAAGTGTATGTAAGCTTTATAGGAAAATTATAGCGAACTCTCTAATTTGCATAGTTTTTTAGACAAGGGGGGTGGAAGGGGGGTTTTCAAAAATTTTGTAAAGTAAATAGGTGATGTGGGGTATCATATGAAAGGTATTCATTTGCACATTATTAAACAGTTTTTACTTTTCCTTTAAGCCGTATTGTTTTTGAGTTATTTACAAAAATGTTGAAAAAACGACCGTTCCCCCCCCCCTTATCTCCGAAGTTTGCAGAGATAAACCCGTGATTCTTTTATAGCTAATAGAAGTATATATAAATTTTGTAGGAAAATTATAGCGAACTCTCTAATTTGCATAGTTTTTTAGACAATGGGGGTGGAAGGGGCGTTTTCAAAATTTTTGGAAAGTTACTACGTGATGTGGGATATCATATGAAAGGTATTCTTTTGCATATTAATAAACAGTTTTTAGTTTTCCTTTAAGTCGTATAGTTTTTGAGTTATTTAGAAAAATGTTGAAAAAAATAGCGTTCCCCCCCCCTTATCTCCGAAGTTTGCGGAGATAAACCTCTGAAAATTTTATTGCTATTAGAAGTGTATGTAAAGATTAAAGAAAATTCATTACAATCTCTCTACATAGCATACTTTTTTAGAAATCATCGAAAGTGTAAAAAATCTACATAAGTTCCGCTATCAGACAAGAGATGGCGCTGTCAAGGTTCTCCAACAAATATAAATCCGCCTTTGTCATATATATTGTATGATGGCACGGAACCCTCGGTGCGCGAGTCGGACTCGCTCTTGCCCGGTTTTATTTTTATTGTGTTTAACCACACTTAGGTAGAACATTTTTAAAGAAATAAATAACCTTATGAAAAATTGTACAGTTCGATTCTGGATTTCGAACCCACGTCCGTCAAATTGATACTTGACGCTTCCTTAAGCCGGAAGTGCTTTGACCGTTAAGCTACAAAACCCATGTCGGGACCCGCTGAAATTATTGATAAGGTGATGTCGGTTTGAGCAACCGAAGAGTGCTACCCACAGGTAACTACTAGGGTTCTCCTGTTCATTGTCTGAAGTTGCATTCAGTAGCAATGACTAGAGATGCCTTATAGGATCACTTTGTTGTCCGTCCGTCTGTCTGTCAATACCCTTTTGCTCAGGAACGCATGGAGGTATCAAGCTAGACTTTATATTAAATACTCAAGTCTACTCTCTCTTGAAGCTGTGAAAAAATCAAACTTCTAAGTCAGGGCAATCAAAAGATACAGCCATTTATGCCGCAAATTTTCGACACTCGCAAGAGAATCAAAGCCTACAGGTGAACTCAGAATCTTGAAGCAACGTCTTATAGCACAGATAAAGGAAAAACTGCGAAAACCGTAAATTTTATGTATCATCATCATCATCATCATTTCAGCCATAAAACGTCCACTGATGAACACAAGCCTCCCTGATGGATCTCCATGAAGGGTAGTTGCCATTCTAATTAAGTTATTAATAATAAGTTATTTAATTTGTTAAACTTTCGCGATTTGTTAACATATTTTTAGTTTTAAAATTACAGGATTTTATCGCGTACCTTTTTTATTATTTTCCCGACGTTTCGAACACCTTTCAGCGTTCTTGGTCGCGGGAGGACTGATGTGCTGGGAGCTACCGCCGCGAATTGATGGCAGAATCCACGACTACCCTCAATTCGTCTTCAGATTCAGAAATGTCCAAGTTCACATTACGACACACTACACTGACGGTATCGGACTGCTGTACCGTCGGAACACAACGCACACACTTATTCAACACAGGATTCCATGCAGAAGAGAGACGAAAACCATCTTCACGATTGAAATTTAGGTGTTTCTTGATCTCAATCGCCTCTCGAACTATCCTCTTATAATAGTGTCGTTCTTTGGATAGAACTTTTGGGTCGTGTAGTTCTATCCAGTGGTTATGTCCTGACTCCAGCAGATGTTCGGCAATCGCTGACTTATACACTTGCCGATTTTTGACCGCGGCTATATGCTCCTTGACACGTTCGGCTATTGTGCGCTTAGTTTGCCCTATGTATGAACGGCCACAGCTACAGTCAATTTTGTATACGCCTGGCATTTGCAGCGGTATGCTATCTTTTGGTGTTCGGAGCTGCTGAGAGACTTTTGAGTAGGGAGTGAAAACTGACTTAATTGAAAATCTCTTGAGAATATTTCCAATCTTATCCGTCACCCCCTTCACGTACGGCAGAAAGATAGGTTGTCTGCTGACCTCCGGCGTTTTTCGGCTTTTCCGTTTTATAGTTTTTCTACTTACATATCCGTTGTGTCTAAGAACCTCCTGAACATGGCTGATTTCACTCTCCACATGTTCAGGGTCGCACAGATCATGAGCCCTGTTAATTAATGAAGCCACAACAGACTGCAAGTGGCACGGATGATGATGCGATGCAGCGTTTAGGTACCGGTCAGTATGAGTCGGTTTTCGGTAGACACAATGCGCTAAGGAACCATCGAATCTCACCATGACTTTGACATCCAGAAAAGCTAAAGTCCTATTAATCTCCATTTCATGCGTGAACCGGATATTCGGGTGTATGGCGTTCAATGTGTCTGTTAACTGGTGGACTTCCTGTTCGCCTCCCTTCATTATGCAGAAAACGTCATCCACATAACGTTTCCACAACTTTATACCGTTGGCTGTAAAATCAATCTTACTCTCAAAATGTTCCATCTAGATGTTGGCCAAGACCGGAGCTACTGGGCTACCCATGGCCACTCCGTCGATCTGGAGGTAGTGTTGCCCGCGGTATAGAAAGAAATTTCCGTTCAAACAGTGTTCCAGTAAATCCACGTACTGAATAGGAAGTTCGTTGTCCTTCAACCTTTCTTTCACCACATCAAGACAGTCGTGGAGTGGGACCTTGGTAAAAAGTGACTCCACGTCAAAACTCACCATAACTTCGTCTGGCTCAACTTTATAAGTCTTGATGATCTGGACAAAATGACGAGAGTCCTTCACGTAGGAAGATGTCTTGCCTACAATGGGCTGTAACACCGAAGCAATATGTTTAGTCAGGTCATACGTCGGCGAGTCTATCTGACTTACAATCGGACGCAAAGGCACAAGGGTTTTGTGTACCTTAGGTAGACCATAAAGCTTCGGCGGCTGCACTATTGCAGGTTTATGGAGACGTTCATACATATCCTCTGTGAAAAGGTCCTTCAGGTCCGTAATAACACCTCTTATACGCTTTGTTACCCTGGCTGTCGGGTTGTAGTTTACTGGCTTGTACACCTTCTCATCACTCAACAAGGCCCGCATTTTAGCGTCATAGTCACAGGCGTTCATCACCACAGTGGCATTTCCCTTATCGGCTTTGAGCACAAGGATATCGGCATTCGCCCGCAGGTTCCTAAGTGCTAACTGCTCTTCTACGGTGATGTTGGACTTTGGTAACCTGGATTTCCGAAGAATTATTGCAACATCTTGTCTCAACGTGTCAGCGTCAAACGTTGGAATTTTGTTGCGAATAATTGTCTCCTCCACGCTACTGACAATGTCCTCATATGGAATTCGTTTCGGTGTGGGTGCAAAATTCAAGCCTTTCGCCAGTACATTTAGAGTGGGTTCGTTTAAATCCGTAGTTGATAAATTTATGACAGTATCTACCGCGGCTAACTGTACTTGTGGATGTACGACTTTACGACGACTAAGTAATTTTTCAAATTTCTTGTCATGATTTTCAGTACATAGTTGCAAAGTACGTTGCGCTTGTCTGTACGTTACCCGATCACATGCTTCAAAATCACCACTCGATAACACGGCACTGCATTCCAAATGTAACGCGTATAATTCGCACTGCACCTTATCAATATAGAACCGGTCATTTCGTATTAATTGTCTTAGCAAGCGGACACTCGCGTTTGTTAGAATTTTGCTCGAATGTTCAATATCATTTCGTGGCTTGATACGAACACACTGTGGTAGTAAGTCATAATCGCGACATTTTATCAAAAATGTCAGCGATGCACCAAGTTTCACACATTTCTTTCGCAAAACTTCTAGGCGTCTCACTTTGTGTACAATTTCCGGCCCGTACCGGTTTGCAATATAACTTGTTAAACTTTCGCGATTTGTTAACATATTTTTAGTTTTAAAATTACAGGATTTTATCGCGTACCTTTTTTATTATTTTCCCGACGTTTCGAACACCTTTCAGCGTTCTTGGTCGCGGGAGGACTGATGTGCTGGGAGCTACCGCCGCGAATTGATGGCAGAATCCACGACTACCCTCAATTCGTCTTCAGATTCAGAAATGTCCAAGTTCACATTACGACACACTACACTGACGGTATCGGACTGCTGTACCGTCGGAACACAACGCACACACTTATTCAACACAGGATTCCATGCAGAAGAGAGACGAAAACCATCTTCACGATTGAAATTTAGGTGTTTCTTGATCTCAATCGCCTCTCGAACTATCCTCTTATAATAGTGTCGTTCTTTGGATAGAACTTTTGGGTCGTGTAGTTCTATCCAGTGGTTATGTCCTGACTCCAGCAGATGTTCGGCAATCGCTGACTTATACACTTGCCGATTTTTGACCGCGGCTATATGCTCCTTGACACGTTCGGCTATTGTGCGCTTAGTTTGCCCTATGTATGAACGGCCACAGCTACAGTCAATTTTGTATACGCCTGGCATTTGCAGCGGTATGCTATCTTTTGGTGTTCGGAGCTGCTGAGAGACTTTTGAGTAGGGAGTGAAAACTGACTTAATTGAAAATCTCTTGAGAATATTTCCAATCTTATCCGTCACCCCCTTCACGTACGGCAGAAAGATAGGTTGTCTGCTGACCTCCGGCGTTTTTCGGCTTTTCCGTTTTATAGTTTTTCTACTTACATATCCGTTGTGTCTAAGAACCTCCTGAACATGGCTGATTTCACTCTCCACATGTTCAGGGTCGCACAGATCATGAGCCCTGTTAATTAATGAAGCCACAACAGACTGCAAGTGGCACGGATGATGATGCGATGCAGCGTTTAGGTACCGGTCAGTATTTGTCGGTTTTCGGTAGACACAATGCGCTAAGGAACCATCGAATCTCACCATGACTTTGACATCCAGAAAAGCTAAAGTCCTATTAATCTCCATTTCATGCGTGAACCGGATATTCGGGTGTATGGCGTTCAATGTGTCTGTTAACTGGTGGACTTCCTGTTCGCCTCCCTTCATTATGCAGAAAACGTCATCCACATAACGTTTCCACAACTTTATACCGTTGGCTGTAAAATCAATCTTACTCTCAAAATGTTCCATCCAGATGTTGGCCAAGACCGGAGCTACTGGGCTACCCATGGCCACTCCGTCGATCTGGAGGTAGTGTTGCCCGCGGTATAGAAAGAAATTTCCGTTCAAACAGTGTTCCAGTAAATCCACGTACTGAATAGGAAGTTCGTTGTCCTTCAACCTTTCTTTCACCACATCAAGACAGTCGTGGAGTGGGACCTTGGTAAAAAGTGACTCCACGTCAAAACTCACCATAACTTCGTCTGGCTCAACTTTATAAGTCTTGATGATCTGGACAAAATGACGAGAGTCCTTCACGTAGGAAGATGTCTTGCCTACAATGGGCTGTAACACCGAAGCAATATGTTTAGTCAGGTCATACGTCGGCGAGTCTATCTGACTTACAATCGGACGCAAAGGCACAAGGGTTTTGTGTACCTTAGGTAGACCATAAGTAGAAAAACTATAAAACGGAAAAGCCGAAAAACGCCGGAGGTCAGCAGACAACCTATCTTTCTGCCGTACGTGAAGGGGGTGACGGATAAGATTGGAAATATTCTCAAGAGATTTTCAATTAAGTCAGTTTTCACTCCCTACTCAAAAGTCTCTCAGCAGCTCCGAACACCAAAAGATAGCATACCGCTGCAAATGCCAGGCGTATACAAAATTGACTGTAGCTGTGGCCGTTCATACATAGGGCAAACTAAGCGCACAATAGCCGAACGTGTCAAGGAGCATATAGCCGCGGTCAAAAATCGGCAAGTGTATAAGTCAGCGATTGCCGAACATCTGCTGGAGTCAGGACATAACCACTGGATAGAACTACACGACCCAAAAGTTCTATCCAAAGAACGACACTATTATAAGAGGATAGTTCGAGAGGCGATTGAGATCAAGAAACACCTAAATTTCAATCGTGAAGATGGTTTTCGTCTCTCTTCTGCATGGAATCCTGTGTTGAATAAGTGTGTGCGTTGTGTTCCGACGGTACAGCAGTCCGATACCGTCAGTGTAGTGTGTCGTAATGTGAACTTGGACATTTCTGAATCTGAAGACGAATTGAGGGTAGTCGTGGATTCTGCCATCAATTCGCGGCGGTAGCTCCCAGCACATCAGTCCTCCCGCGACCAAGAACGCTGAAAGGTGTTCGAAACGTCGGGAAAATAATAAAAAAGGTACGCGATAAAATCCTGTAATTTTAAAACTAAAAATAAGTTATTTAATTAACATCATTTAATAAAAAATATTTTTAATAATTTTAAACCCTTTGTCCTCATGAACGCGTAGAGGTATTAAATTGAAATTCATATCAAATACTCAGGTATTATATACCTACAGGTTTGTATGGAACCCTCAGTGCGCGAGTCCGACTCGCATTTGGTCGGTTTTTTTATAACGCGCACTGCTCTCGATTGGAACAAACTGCCATAGTCTGTGTTACCAATAGTCTAAGCTGACTAAAAAAACCACTGAATATCGATAATCGAATGTTGAACATTTCTTAAAAGAAGAACTTCATAGGTACCATGTGAAAAAAGTTTCACATAAAAATCTCAAACCATGAAGGCTCTATGTCAGTTCGAATTACCTATTACAATAAAACAGTAATTTCATAATTTAACCCCTATTACATACAGGGCAAGCTAAATAAAAGCTTGTAAAATAAAAGCTTTTAGAAACAATACTTTCTCACCTACACTTCGGTTATTTAACTTTCTACCACTCACTTACACGCTCCATTTTCAATTCTAAATTATTTTACACGGTTGTCTGGCATAAATACATTTTAGTATTCGTATGTCTACGTAATAGTTTACGTCTCATATATGTACATATATATATATGTATAATATATGTATATAAGTTTGAGTTATTAATTATGTATACTTAGTTTTCATTAATTTTGGTAATTTTTCACTTTACTTGCTTAATTTAGTTTATACCGTCATATTATTATGTGACAATCGGCAATGACTGTCACAGATGGACCTATAAAAATGTTCTTGCATCTGTAGAGTAGGGGCCTGGCAACCGGCGAAATACAGGCTATCTCTGGCACCAGTCTCTTAAAACCATGTTAAAATATTACACTATATTATGTGCATCATTATGTCCACTATTATTTTTTTCTTTACTTTTGCTTTTAACTTACCACTAAGAACGTGAACTAGTACGGATCTAGGGTTGGCGTTGGCTGGCGCGCAAGTGTACTTCCCGGAGTCGGGGGCCTTGGCGCGTTGGACCAAGAGGTGAGACGTGGTCGTCTCACCTTTCTCTGTGATCACGGAGACGCCGCCTCGAGGTGAGTCATAGTTTATCTCCTGAGGACAAAAACAAATAAGTATTAATAAGCTGGTTAGCTACTAACGCATCTGTTAGCAACCATTTTGGCAGATCGACCAATCATCGCAAGTAGCTGGCAGAAGTTCCATTTTTACACGGTTTTGTAAGCTTTACTGTATGTTTGTAACCGAGTCCTTTGAACTCGATTTTGACCCTCTTTAAACGGTCACGGTTGTAAAAATTCTTCTGGCAACTTTTACAAGTACATATTTATTTTATTGTTTTTAGAATTTGTTGTTATAGCGGCAACAGAACATAAAATTTTCAACTGTCTAGCTATCACGGTTCATGAGATGCAGCCTGGTGACAGACAGACAGACTGCGCTATGCATATTAGGCAAAACGTTTTACATTGTGATCAATAGAGTAACGATGTCATGGCCATCTGCGCATAAATTCAATTCGAAAAAAAAACAAACGTAGACTTCAAAATTCATCGCTAGCAAATATTAATATTCGATTACCTTCCACATCGTAATCAGCAATAATTATTATTATTATTATTATTATTATTAAGAGCCTGTACTGTCCCACTGCACTTTGCCCTGCAGCAAATAATAGTTGTTGAAATTTCTTGGATACGATAATACCATCCAAAGATGAAAATGTAATTCGTTTTATGCCTAACGATTTATTTCGTTTCCTGTATAGCTTTTCATTGATACTTTCAAATTTCGATGTTGGGGCGGGCTGAGTTGGCTATAAATAGTCATATACCTACATATTTCAAAGTGGTCATTTCGCCCGAGAGCTGAGTTAGGTTTGGGCTAAGTTAAGATTTTCAAACACCAGTATTTGTCAATATAATGTAATAACGGAAAATGTATTTTACGGATTTACAGATTTCAGTAGATAAGAGAATTGTATGGGGCTTAATTTGGCTTTAGTCCAAAATTTAATCCAACATTTCGTATTGATAGGAATTAATGAATTGGTTTACCGACAAACTATTGTTGGAACTGATTTATTATTAAAAGGATTTTCAACGTTTTTCGAAAATACATTTCCAATTATAAATGGGTTTTTAAATAAAAATTTAAGATAAACGGAGTATCCACGTTCCACTAAAGAATAAAAATACCATTTCCTCATATAACCGTGAACCAGACAAAGCTCTTCAAAGAGAGTAAAACATATAATATCCTAGACGATACGAATACTACAATAATAGTTCCGTTTCTAGATCTCTAAACTGAAATAAATGTCGGAAAACACGCGCCAGTAAAGCTTTAGTAAATTCTGTGCCGTGACATGCCGACCGTCATTCGGTTCAATGCAGAGCGCCTACACAAACTAGTATTCGAATAATAAAAACTGCTGGAAAATTAACACAGCACCATCTAGCTTGTTTAATGGGTACCAGATGCTTAAAAGAATGCAAAAATATTTGTTTTTTAAATACATCCTAATATATACAAAGAAAAACCCCGCGTCGGGAATCGAACTCGCAACCTCCTGCATCTCAGCCGGCCACTAAGCCAGCTGCGCCACGGAGGTCGTCGATAAAAGGAGTGTAAATGACAATTACATTGCAGTCGCCTTTACTGACCATGACTATGTTCGCCTTTCTGCTAAAACCCAGGAAGATTACTAACTTATCTATTAAGTCTTATTATTTTATCACTATAATAAATCCCGCTGCAGTGCATGGCACTTTAAACTTAACTTGTACCTGATGACGACGTTTCGACTGTATTGAAACAGAGGCTTATGAAAATTTACAATAGTTTTGACAATACATATAAGTTGGAACAGCATTAAAGGCCTACTCAACCGTATAGCCAAGCCATGATGTTAAAACATAATGTTAGTGATCAATACGACATTTCTGGGCTCAATATTATTTACATTAGACGTATTGTATTAAATACTCATAAAGTTACGCGTCGAGACTAGTGACTGCAAAAAAACAAAAAAAAAATGATTTTACATCGCGTATTACGAGACGCGTTATTATTACGTCACGGCACAGAATTTCGCCGTGGGGTGCCGGCAGTAGAATGTTATCTCTCCTCTCCTACCCGTGGATGCAGTAAGAACCTGCTAAGGGACGCCTCCGGAAGATGGGCAGCAGCGTCTTTCCGTACATCAACATCCCATACTGCGCTCACCAACCCGCCTGCCAAGCGTGGTGAGTATGGCAACTACCCCTCACGGAGATCCATGAGGGAGGCCTTAGTTCAGTAGTGAACATTTTACGGCTGAAATGATGATGATGATGATGATTTATTATTATTATTAAGAATTACAAGTTCATGTACCTACGCCAACCTCTCAGCTTAGCTGTGCTATTATTTATTTATAAGCTTGACATTTCCCATTGCAGGGCTAAAAACATTTCCCTCTTTCAAACGCTGGTTGGAGCCAGTCTTTGTTAATTTCGCTCAATAGTCAGCTATATTAAAATGAGGTCAACACAAAGCGGCCACTGCTTTCCCCAAAACTCAGTCTCGTAGAAAGAGTTGCTATTAACTCACAATACTTGTCAGATACACCGCTATTGACAAAACCAATTCCCATCGGTATTGAAACTGGGACATTACAGTACAATACACTTTTATTTCGTGATGGGATTGTGTGGGACGTTTCATGTCTTTTGTTATAGATCAAACACAAACCGGTCAAGAGCAATAATTCGGAGGTGGGTTCCGTGCCATTATGCAATAAAATTTGATTCTTTCGGCGAACACGATAGGGTGCAATCCTGTTAAAACTTTAATAATAGGATAAAACAAAGTTTAATAATGTAATTATAATATTTTTTGTTTTTGTCGTTGGGTCGTGCACTGTCGTGCATTAAGAATCTGAAAAGGGCAACCTCTGGAAGATGAGCTACAGTGATTTTCTTCTATCAATATGCCGTGCTGCACTCGCCAACCCGCCTGCCAAGCGTGGATGATGACATGGAGATTCATGAGGGAGGCGTACGTCCAGCAGTGGATATGCTACGGCTGAGATGAGAGATGATGATGTGTTTTTTTTTGTCATAGAAATAAAACAGCGACATCTCTTGTCTGAGAACGGAACTTATGTTTTCTTTCGTAATAAAATGAAGTAATCTAAAGCAGAGTTAATACGAAGCCAGTAATGCTGGCGCCAGTAAAAATAGACGGGCGCTCTCGTGTAAACAAGGTGTTATTCTTTCTCTTTCTCTATATATATCTTTCGATGATTACTTAAAAACTAGGTCTTTCCTCTGTCGACCGAGACACGTTCTCGGCTTGCCCGTTGACAAGCTCACCGCCGCTAACCCGGAGGTGACGTCAACCCGTCCCACATTAGCTGCTAGGCACACATTCAATAACCAGTCCCGCCGGCGGGGCCGAAGAATACACCCTTCCGTCTTAAGGTGCAGTTTTGCACCTGGACGTTAACCAGGTAATGTAATGAACACAAAAATCTGGCAACAGTCCAAGCCGTGGTTCGAACCTAAGTGGTGCCCTTGAGCTTGTTGCCCCAACCTAACTTTTGCGGCTGGGCGCCTTCTGCGCTCGCCATAGTCCGGTAACGTTGTCATGGCCATCTGCGGTCAACAACATTTCGACAAAAAAAAACAAGGCTAATGATCAAAAGATTAAAACTTTAATGGAAGAGTACGGAATGATTACAGATCTTATGTTGTAATCAGGTATATATATCTACGCGGGGGCGATATTTTTTCAAATAAGTTAAAAGCTGTACGAACGGTTAAATACGTTATCCTACTGTAAAAAAGGACATACAGACAAACCAAGTCATCAGTCATCAGTCACAAGGGTTCCTTTGTACTATTTTGGTTCGAAACCCTAAAAAAGACGCATGGATCTGCCTGTTTTAGTTTCAGTTAGATAGCATATTTTTGGTTTTGTTCTTTAACATCAATACGCTATTGGGAAAAGGCTTACGATAGCGTACCTTTCTAAGTATTTAGCTTTACGGAAGACTGTCTTTTGTAGGGATCGCTAGCATGAATAAGCCGTGGGGTACCGGCAGTAGCAAGTTACTCCTCATGGAGATCCATGAGGGAAGCCTGTGTTCAGTAGTGGATGTTTTACGGCTGAAATGATGACTATAGTGAGTAGGTATTACGGTTAACTTTATCTATATTGACACTTATCGTTATTTTATTCGGGTTTTCTACTTAGGTTAACTGTACGTAAAGAAAAGGATTCCATGTTAAAAACTCGGATTTCATTTTCATTGAATTTCATTTTCAATGAAAATGAAATCTTGACATTATCAATGTTTTTTTACATTGCCTTCTAATGCAATGTTACACCACATATTAGTAAATAATAGGCCTAATTATATAAATTAATATATATATATATATATATTATATCGTTCATATAAATATTAATTTATATTTATCATTGCATATCTTTTTTTCCTGACACTTTTCGAACAGGTTACAGTGTCCATAGTCGCGGATGGACTTACATATATGGGGGACATGACAGGACACCTCTGGAAAATATATAAATTTTGCGCAATCAAGTCTTGTAGAAATATTTATTGGTTGAATTTTATTTTCATGAACGTCTGTAGATTTAAAAAAAAAAGTAGTAACGTGATAAAATACACGTTTACATGTTTTTCGTATATTCATAACTTTAATGGACTCAATCCATATTCATTAAGGGCTGCTGAAATTATAAATATACAAATTTACCCAGGGGTCGTTCGTATTTTGTTATAATAATCAAGCATGATTCTCCGCGGCAAAGAAAAAAAACACTTATTGGCTTTGACTTTAACCAAACAGCATCTTTATTATACATATGTAAGGCTGTAGCGGCGTGATCCAGCTACTTTAATTATTGTAATATTACTTGCTTTCCTCAGGGTAAGCTATCAAGAGGGTTTTTTGAATAAAAGATGTTTGCGTAACAAAAATGGCGAATGTAATGAATTTATGAAATACAATAATCTAGGAACGGGGTGAGGAACAAAAAATGAACCAATGAGAGCGCACTATTGAGTGATGACGCCGCGTTCTCATTGGCTGTCCATCGCGTGATAGCCGCTCGGCGTGTCACGTCCATTGGCTGGATTTGCGCGCGAACATGCCCGCGGCCTTGAAAGCAGTAGCTTACAATAATCTTCTTTGTGTCTTCTTTTCATGTTTTATTCATCATGAATTAATGGGCATATTCTAGTATATGCCCGTCTTAACGTGCCTGTCGATGTCCGTATGTCGGCTACTCTTGAGATGCCGTCGTTGCCGTGTATGGTCTTCACAATACGTCCCAATGGCCATTTCAAGGGTGGAAGGTTACTATCCTTGATTAAAACAAGCGTGTCAGGTTTTAGATTAGTTGTGTTATCCTTCCATTTTGTCCTGGTTTGTAGCTCGGAGATATATTCCTTGACCCAGCGCGCCCAAAACTGCTGACGGAGCTGCTCCACTCGCTGGTAGCGTGAAAGTCGGTGGACAGGTAAATCCCGCAGGTCATCTTCACAGATTGGTGCGGTGAGAGGTCTGCCGATCAGGAAGTGTCCAGGGCTGAGGGGATGATAATCTTGAGGGTCTGAAGACATGGGTGCCAGTGGTCGAGAGTTTAGTACAGCTTCGATTTGGGATAAGAGGGTCGTGTATTCCTCGAAGGTCAGGTGTGCGTTTCCCATGACTCGACGTAAGTGGTACTTACATGATTTGACGCCAGCTTCCCACAAGCCCCCAAAATGCGGTGAATATGGAGGTATAAATGTAAATTTAATAGATTGACCCCTTGCGTAATCAATAATATCTCCCCTACATTTTGATAAAAACTGAGCGAGATCATTATTTAGACCAACAAAATTCCGACCATTATCTGAATAAATTTCTAAAGGTTTACCGCGCCGAGAAATAAAGCGCTTGAGCGCGAGTAAATACGCATTAGACGAGAGGTCGCTAACTAACTCCAAATGAATCGCACGTGTAGTAAAACATTTAAATAGACAAATATATGCCTTTATCAATTTCGCGCCTCTGCCCTTTCGGTTAAGTATGAACACTGGCCCTGCGTAATCCACTCCTGCGCGGTAGAAAGGAAAGCTGGCAGTTATCCGTTCTTTAGGCAAGTTGCCCATAAGTGGGCTTAATGTTTTACCCCTAAAGCGTGTACAGACAACACATTGATGAGTCACCTTCCTTGCTAGGTTTCTACCGGATAATGGCCACCAATCCTCGCGTAATTGGTATAGTAATGCTTGCGGGCCACAGTGCAGTGATTGTACATGTGTGTGTCTAAACAATAGAAGCGTGAAATAATGTTCCGACGATAACAGGCTAGGGTGTTTTTTGTTATAATTAAATTCAGGTGAATTATTTATTCTACCTCCTACTCGAATCATATTAGCGTTATCTAAAAATAAATTTAAACTTGCAACCCTATTGTTTGATTTAATATTTTTTCCCTTTTTTAATAAATTATATTCGAACTCAAATGATTGCATCTGAGATAATTTTGCAAGTGTATTAATAGCATGTTTCGATTCATTTACTTGAATTGCCCCTGTCAGCTTTGTTTTGTTGCGTGCATTATGGATAAAACGAAGTACGTATGCAGCGACATGAATCATGCGATTAAAATGTGAAAACCTTGTAAAAGGAAAACATGTAATATCTGTGTTGTTATTACATTTTGTTAACAATGAATTTATAACGTTCGATTTAAGCTCAGGTAACTCATTTGGTACAATTTTATTAACGTGTGAAATTGAATGTGTTATCGATTTATCGTAATGAACAGAGTCCTTTAGAAACATAGGGCCCTCCCACCATAACTGCGATGAAGATAAATCTTCCAGATATGTTCCACGGGTAACTAGATCAGCCGGGTTTTCCTTGCCGCCTATATGGTGCCAGGGACACTCGTTTGTAAGTTCATGAATTTCGGCGACACGGTTTTGCACGAAAGTTTTTAGTAAATTCGGTGCCATGCGAAGCCAGCCTAATACAATCGTGGAATCTGTCCAAAATATGACGTCATCGAACTTACGAGTAAGTGCAGTGCGAATTCTATCGTAAAGTTTCGCACCTAGTAACGCGCCGCATAACTCTAATCTGGGGATACTTATTGGTTTTAATGGGGCTACTTTACTTTTAGCAATTAACAACTGAGCTGTCACCGTGTGATTATTGCTAAAAGTGCGCACGTAGGCCGAACAACCGTAAGCTGTTTGAGACGCGTCTGTAAACACGTGTAACTCGGTCCGCGTAGTATTGCATTGAAAGACATGCCGTGGAACCTTTATCGTGCAAAGATGCGACAGACTCGTAACAAACCGGTTCCAGCTATGTGTGACGTCATTAGGCAGCGGGTCGTCCCATTGTAGCTTTAACAACCAAAGCCTTTGTAATAAGACTTTGGCGATGATTACCGATGGACTCAATAATCCTAATGGGTCAAATATCTGCGATATAGTTGATAATATTATGCGTTTAGTGACAGGATTATTAGTGTCGGTTTGAATCTGTGTATTAAAATTAAATTCATCTGCGACGTTACACCAACTTAAGCCTAAAGTCCTACACTGACTATTATCTCCTAAATTTAAATCTCTGAGCGTATTGTGTGTATTTAATGACGTCGATGACTCATTGTCAGGTTCAAAGTTAAAAACCCACTTGCGCAGTAGAAAGCAACCGGACTGAAGTGTTTCAACCGTGCTTTTACAAATGTTTGTTAATTTATACCTGTCTTCGCATGAGGTCAATAAGTCATCTACGTAAAAATCATCATTTATTACTCTTTTAACCTCGGGGTCTGAACAGTCCTCGGCTAACTGTTTTAAACACCTAACACTGAGAAAAGGCGCCGATTCTGTTCCGTATGTGACAGTATTTAGTTTATAAAACTCGAGCGGACTAGATGCGTCGTCTCGCCAAATAATAAGTTGCATGTCGCGTTGTGGCGGATGTACTTGTACTTGACGATACATCTTTTCGCAGTCCGCAATTGCCGTATATTTAAACTGCCTAAAGCGTAAAAGGATACCCAGCAAGTCTCCTTGAATAGGAGCCCCAATGAGCTGGATATCATTGAAAGACTTCCCACTACTAGTCGCAGCACTAGCGTCGAACACAACACGAAGCTTCGTAGTCGAGCTGTGTTCACGAAATACCCCATGATGGGGCATGAAGTAGTGAGGATTTGTGAAGGATTCAACCTTAGTCATATGACCCAGATTGATATATTCGTGTATAAAATCAGTATATAATTTCTTATAACTATCAGGTGCGTGTAATAACCTTTTTTCTAAGGACAAAAAACGTCGTCGTGCCTGAGGGAATGAGTCACCTAATACGTCAACAGATTCTTTGAGTGGGATGTGTACACAGAACCTTCCATCACTTTGGCGTGTAGTAGTTGTGATGTAGGACTGTTCACAAGCCCTCTGTTCACTCGTGCGTATATCCCGAGGTTGAGATAACTCCTCCAGCTCCCAGAACTGACGTAGCTGATTGTCCATTGATTGTGTGAAGTTACATTGGATTGGTCTATTATTGTGCGTAATATGATTAATAGGCCCCGAAATAATCCAACCTAACTTTGTGTTTTGTAGGTACGGACCGCTTGGTAAACGCATCTTGCCATCGATAAGCAAGTCCCAAAAAAGATCCTATCAAAATATCTATCTTTTGTGTGCCTAGAAATTGTGTATTTGCCAGCTGTACATTGCTAGGTATATTAAACCGTGCATTTTGTATTTTCACAGCGGGCATAGTAGCTGCTATCTCCGATAGAACGAAACATTTAACGCGCATCGAGTAGGTGTTTACGCGTGATTTAATTTCTATATCACACGCTTGTGACGAATGTGATATTACATTACCTACCCTCGTATCTCATGAGTGGACTGTATTAACGGAATGTCTAAGGATTTACATAAAGAATGTGTGATAAAACAACTTTGACTACCGCTGTCGAGTAATGCGCATACAACATGATACTTGTTATTTTTATCAGGAATCTCAACCAAAGCTGTCGATAATAAAACCGGGTTAACATTAGTGTTTTTCATAACCGTGTGCGTATCGGTATGCACATTGTTAACTTGAATGAATTCATTTTCTACATCTGCGCTGCGCGAGGGGATCGCGCTAACCTCCACGGCCGTAGTTGCTGTTTTAGCATAGCTAGTAATATGATTTGAATCGCAAGGATGAATGAGTGAATTGTGTTTCATACTATACTGTTTACAAGATCCGAATAAGCAATTTTCTAAAGTGTGCCCAGAACGCAAACAATTCTCACATAACTTGTGATCATGGATAATCTTTAATTTTGATTGCAAATCCATATTAATAAATTTGATGCAAGTGTAAATTGGATGCTTTCCGTTGCACACAACGCATTTATATTTGTGCACTTTACGGTCCGAAGAGGATTGTGGTTCATCAGATGAAACATTACAATGTGAAATGTTATTTGACTTCACTACTGAATTACCTTTCTTAGTTTCGGAATTGTTAATGTGATGATCTTTACTGTGCGATAACGATAAAGTTTCCAATAAATCAGCCCTGTTTTTAAGAAACTTAATAAGCTCGCTAACCTTCAGAGTGACTTTAGAGTTTGAAATTGATAACAATGAACCTTTGTGTTGTTCCCACTCTCTTTCTGTCATTTTATCTAACTTGGAAGCAATGATGTATATTATAAGTGTATCCCAGGAGTCTGTAGGCTCACCAAGGGTTTTTAGTGCGCGTAAATTGTTAATAATAACATCTATAAGATTCCTTATCAGTGAAGGTGACTCTTTGGACAATGACTGTATTGAAAATAAAGCTTTTACGTGACTATGCACCAATAATCTAGTGTTATCATACCTATTGAGAAGAAGCTCCCATGCAACACGATAATTATCAGAAGATATTTCTATAGAATTGATAACTAGCTGTGCACTTCCTTTCAACGACGACTTCAAATAGTGCATTTTTTGAATATCACTTATATCTGCGGAGTTGTGGACTAGAGATAAATAAGTATCCCTGTACTCGAGCCAGTGTTCATAAGTTCCGTCAAATGTAGGCAAGGTGATTGTAGGTAATTTAACTGAAACGGATTTATTGGAATGATGACATGTGCAACCATTAGATACCTCTCTACTATTATTCCCAATAACAGTTTCAGATCGTGCAAGAATACTGTAGTAACTATCTTCGAATTGCTGACGTTGGTCTAACTGTGCATCGATGTCCGAGTCAGGAACAATTTCCTCAATCTTGGACTGAATTTCATGGAATTCGGAGAACAAAATCCCTGCCCCCTTTATGCGTAATTTTAAATCTACTTTTAACTCACTAGTGAACGATGATATACTTCCTAAATAATTATCGAACTTGGTTAACCTACCTTTAACAATCCTGCGTTTTCGAACTAAATCGCGCATGGTTTTCTCAGTTTTTTCATCAAAATCATATTTATAAGGAGATCTATCCCTATTTCTACTAATTGAATTAGGTCCCTCCCCATCTCCAGACATTAACGGCATTTTGGTGGCTTGTAAAAAGAGGAGTACTCACGTGTAAGTAGTCACTACGTGTGCGAATAGCTGGTGCTGGCAGTGGCACTCACAGCTTTTAGTGGATCTACACCGTGAACAATCCAATCCACAACGCATCCACCTTGCAGTTCCTGTGTAGATGTAGGAGGCCTCCTGGCAGTCCCGTGGCAACGCGTGGCAAGCAGTTGAAAGGTCGCTTCGTGGGTTGAGTCCGCCGTATTGCTGAACTCCTTGTATATTTGGCGTCAGAAGGTCCAATTTATGTAGCGGCGTGATCCAGCTACTTTAATTATTGTAATATTACTTGCTTTCCTCAGGGTAAGCTATCAGGAGGGTTTTTTGAATAAAAGATGTTTGCGTAACAAAAATGGCGAATGTAATGAATTTATGAAATACAATAATCTAGGAACGGGGTGAGGAACAAAAAATGAACCAATGAGAGCGCACTATTGAGTGATGACGCCGCGTTCTCATTGGCTGTCCATCGCGTGATAGCCGCTCGGCGTGTCACGTCCATTGGCTGGATTTGCGCGCGAACAAAGGCCTTTGCATCTCTTGTAGATGATTTACAGCGTCAGCATTCATGTTGAATGGGACGCTGCAATTCCAGGGTTATTGTCAGCTTAGTCAACTATTAGTCAGAGGAAGGAACAGGTCAATATGACGGAACTTGACAAAGCCATGAGGTTCTTCACGATGTTTTCTTTCACCGTTAAAGGTACACATACATTTTTCATGGCACAAAAATCCATTGGTGCACTGCTGGCATCAAACCCTCGAATTTCAGAAGTCAGGAGTACATAACACTTGGCCAACACGGTTCATTAAAAGATAATAACATACTAAATACTGTCACTGTGAGTCAGCAATGTAATTTTTTTTTAAACGGCTAAATGAAGAGTCAAGCCGAAGGCCCACCTGATGATAGGCGGTAAACTCTACGTATAACAAGTGTTATCCTGTCGAAGCGTCAGGCAATAATAAAGGGTATAACGCGATAAAAATCTGGTTAAACTCGTGTTGATAATGTGTCGTGACTGCGAAAGTTTAAAAAAGACTAAAAGCTCGGGACTACATCCATCAAACGGAATCTCTGATCATTTCCCAGTGTTTAGTTGACTATTCGACCATTCCGGCCGAACACCCAAAAATTGATGACGCCACCCTTTGAAACTGAAAACGGAAGCCGCCATTGTCAAATGCGGGACGAATGGGGAACTGGGACAGATGGCGACCCTAAGTAAGGCTTTGATAGAGCCAGTCCAATATTTGCTGCTCTAGATGTCGTGGCCAAACATTGGGTAGGGAAATAATTTTATGGTTGGGATAGTAACGACCTATTAGTTTTTTATAAATGGGCATTGTTTCTTTGGAGATTTAGTACTTTTATATTTTGTTTCGAGTGATTGTTAGCCGAAATAGTTTCTGCCCTCTTAAAAAAAAAGTCAACCTTAATCCAGTGAAACTAGTTAAGTTGTAATAAGAAGGAAAAAACAGGTCAATACATCTGAAGCTAACTAAACCGCGGGATTTCTCATGATGTTTCTTTCACTGTTAAGCACGTGTTAAATGTAAACATACACTTTTCATATAAGAAAAATCCATGACTAAAGTCATAAATAAATGACTAACAGCTGACTAAGCTGAGAGGATAGTATAGGTGTTGGACAAGCCTCCCGCGTCCCCGTAAAACATGATTACCAGTTGCTGACGCTGTATAAATCATCTATAATAGATTCAAAGGCTCTTGTAATAAGGATGTTTTAAAACATTCTTTTTTTTTTTAAATAAAATTGTGCATTTTGAATTGCATGTTTCTTCATTCAATATCTGTGGAGTACCAAAAATTGATACTCCGAAGTAGTTGTAGTATTTTATTTAATTTACAAGATAAGAGTTTTAAACTGTAAATCTGAACATAAAACTAATATCACACTTACACACATCAAGTTAAGGATGACATTTCTATGCGCATCGTTCAAGACTATATTACATGCAACGTGAAGAAAAAATATGTTTTAATTTTTTTTTATTGTTTCTTGACAACTATAATCTAAAACTCTTACATAACGTGTAACGATTAAAATGGATATAATCTCCTCTAGAACGAAAAATCTTTTATCAAATTGCTTCCGTTTTTAAAGGTGTTGCGAAATAATGAATAAAATGAACCTAATTTCTTAGCATTTGCACGACTATCAGTGGAAAATAGCATTATAATCATAAACTTTTCTAAATCTAATTATGGTAAGTACATAGTTAGATTTAGAAAAGTTTACGATGTAAACAATCTTACTACTTATCTATATTATAAATAAAATTCGATTCATTCATTTATTTCAATATTTTATATGAACGTGATGTCGTCTTGAAAGATTTAAGAATAGGTAATTCTTTACATAGCTTCTTTACTAATTAATTACTAATTATCGTCTTAAGAAATCAAAAAACCTTACAATTTAGTTAAGGATCATAAATCAAAGCGTGTCTAAAAAATAATAATTCATTCATGCACAAACCGTAAACAAAATTTACGTCACCGCTACTCCTATGTCGTTCATAAATGTTGAAACTTTTTATCCAAGTTGAACGAGAACTGGAAACACCCGGGTAATCAAGCCAATTTCGTGTTTTGTTAACAAACTGCAAAGAATGCTGGAACTGAGTATTCGGGGCAGGTGGCATAGGGTGTGGCTATACTGGCTAAGCGTTGAAAAATTATGTGAGATAGAGAACTGAAAAAAACAAAAATTCTAATGATTATATATTTTTTTTCCGTGGGGTGCCGGCAGTAGAATGTTACCCCTCCTCTCATGCCAATGGATGCAGTAAGAGCCTTCTAAGGGGTACCTCCGGAAGATGGGCAGCAGCGTCTTTCCGTGTATCAACATCCCGTACTGCGCTCGCCAACCCGCCTGCCAAGCGTGGTGAGTATGGCAACTACCCCTCATGGAGATCCATGAGGGAAGCCTGTTCAGTAGTGGACGTTTTACGGCTGAAATGATGATGATGATATTTTTTTTAAAGCAGCTCTTAATAAGCCCTAAAATATTTTAACTTACATAATATATAGCTTGTTTTGTGGGAGGAGGTGAAACACATAACATCAGGTTACCAGTGCCCTTGTTCATGTCGATATGATTATGTTAAATGTAAAAAAAATATAAAGATATGATTGTTAAATGATGACATGTTTATGGGATCGGAGTTTTGACTGAAACGATGGTATTGTAATTTTTACCTTAATAAACTGGAAATAACCAATCTTTAAATTCCAGTCGCACGAGTGCATCCGATAAGGGTAAAGGAGCAAGAATTCTGTCCCCGATGTGTTTTTCTCATTCACCTTTCAATCACAAAAATATTATTTCCTCTAATCTAATTCATACATTCATACTTCTTCAGTATACACATTCATACTTCAGCAAGCGTTCCATAACACTCAAAAAACACACACGTTTAATGAAATTTTAGTAATTTAAAAAGTGTTTGCCGTTCACAAAACAATAATAAAATAAAATAGATTTTAACTTGACATGCTGTAATCAGAAAATAAAAAAAATAAATGACATAACATATTTAGGTAAAATGTTGGACGAAAACTGTAACTGGAAATAACATATTGAGTATGTTTGCATAAAATTTAATCGTTTTGTCTATGCTCTTAGAAGGATATCGCAAATATTTAGTGATAAAATAGTCTTAGTCTGTAAGGTATGTATTACATCTTCGTAAGGTATTTTTATATGTGTGCGTGATTGGATAGACTTTACCTTGCCGTAACACAGTTTTTAACTAGCACGGGAGGTGAGGGCTTGAAAATTGCGCTTAATATGTAATACTTTGTAAAGATTTTAAATAAATAAATGATTGATTGATTGATTGAGTTCTAACTGCATGTCACGGCTATGTCATGTCAGTTCTTAGGTATGGTCTTTTACTTTGAGGAAACTTAACTAATGTTTGCAGGGTTTTTAGCGTCCAAAAAAACAAATATGAAAATTAATTAAATCCAATTATGTATAAAAAAACTAGATCCTACAAAGCTTATACCTTTCATTACGTAAATCGACATGAGGAAGCAAGAACATACACACGTTACATTATGATGATAAAAATATTCAATAAAATACCTAAGGACATAAGAGAATTTACCACCAGACAATTTTCAAACAGCCAGTAAATATTTGAATATAACATAAATCTTTTGAAAGTGTTTTAAAATCTTTGTTTATTTTATGTACATGTACCCTCATTACTTTGCACGCTTATCAATTAGTAAAGTATGTGAAGCTAACTCACTTAATCTAACACATTTGTACCATACTACTGGTAAATAAACTATTTCATTTCATTTCACACTTGGGATACCAAATTCAAATGTGTACTCACCCTAACCTAAAATGTAATTTGAATATTGAAAAATCAGTAGCAACGGAAGTTTTGCTTCAAAACTCTAACCAAAAACTTTTAGGAATGAGGTTTGTTTCGAGCATTGATTTCCTTCTACTCGTATACTGAATTAAGTAAATTGACTGCAAGCCTTGGTCCATTATCATATGAAGGAACTTCTGCTGAGGCAGGGTAATATTCCGTGATACGTTGTATTGTGTATTTCTAAATCAACATTTGCCGTGCCGTGGGGTGCCGGCAGTAGAATGTTGCCCCTCCTCTCTTGTCTGTGGATGCAGTAAGAGTCTGCTAAGAGCTATCTCCGGAAGATGAGCAGCAGCGTCATTCCGTGTATCAACATCCCATACTGCGCTCGCCAACCCGCCTGCCAAGCGTGGTGAGTATGGAAACTGCCCCTTATGGAGAACCATGAGGGAGGCCTGTGTTCACTAGTGGACGTTTTACGGCTAAAATAAATGATGAAAATCAACATTTTAAATTTAAATATTTGAAATAATGCTGGACACTACCAACACATCACCATCTAGTCCCAAAATAAGCAAAGCTTGTACTATAGAAACCAGATGATTGATGGAGAACTTAAATATATATTTTTTATGAATTGTAAAAACATATCATACATAGAAAAATACCGAGACTCGGGCAGAATGTCTGCAGAACAATAATTACATATATTTGTTGCATGGCAGGTATCGAATCCGCTACCATAATCTTTAGATTTTTTTTTAAACTGGCTTCGATTTTAAATTTGGATGTACGCGACTTTTGTTGCTTTCTATATTCCAAGCCTAAATCCATCCTCACTTGACATCGGATAAAACTTCGACGATTTTATTTTGGCAACGATTTCTCCGTAAATTTTCGGATAAAAATAGATGAGATTTATTTTATCTCCAGGCAAGTTTAACTTGGTTAGTAGTTTGACTGGATATTACCACTTTTTCTTACTGAGCCGTTATGGCTGTGTCAGACAGAGTTTCAGTTTGGGATTTATTAATGACTAGCTGTCGTCGTAGGGTGCCAGCAGTAGAACTTTGCCCCTGGAAGATGAACAGTAGTGTACTGCGCTCGCTAACTAGCCAGCCAAGCGTGAGGTCGTTAAAACATACGCATACAAACAATAGAACAGGAACAATTTAAAAAGAGAACAGGTATAGTACTTAAAGAAGAAAATAAATTGAGTCAACATAATGCTCCATCAAGCCGATACTATCTGTGGCGCCGATTTTCAGACTTATCCTGAAAGTACGACGTCAAGAGCACTTTTAAGGTTAACCCTTCTGGTTTATCCGAAAGCGAACTGCAAGTTTAAACGAGTCCGATCTGTCCCGTACTAATAGCGTAAAAAAGAACAAACATCTTTAAATCCATTTATTTTAGCACTTATTAATCCATTTATTAATGACAAAAAACGCACTTTATTAGACAGCACCACCAGGTTGCAAACTAATAAAGCTAACAACTAGATTATTGACCAACACAAATATCTGAAATTTTTATTTTAATAAAACAACCAAGATAAATATCTGCAATTTTTTTTCCACCAACTTGGATCGAATCCAGCTCAGTTTTAGCTGAATAAGTCACGGAAGTTGTGGATTATAAATTTGATTAGCTTCCCAATGTACTAAGACGTCATGCATAATGAGATCAACTGCAACCTCTTGCGTCTTCGCCTAACCTGAACCACGAATGTCGTCGAATACAAATTTGAATATTTCAATGTAAGGTACACGTGAGAAATGTACTGCGATCATTAAACTGTCTGGATGCAATAAAAACAACACGTACAAGGTATGATATTAACTAAATAACTTTATTAACTTATAACATAACCTCGCCATTGCTACGTCGTAGTGGTGCTACGCTGTAGCGCTACGGCGTAGACGTTTCGTAGACCTAGGCCAGCGCGCTGACTGACGGCGCGGGACCGCCGGCGCGGCAAGGCAGGGCGTGCTTCAGCACCCATAAAGATGCTTTGGCATACTGTGGCATGCCGCGGCAAGCCTAGACGTGGTACGATTGTATTGAAATAAAGTATATGGACTTTGACTACGAATAAATCCTTTACGACGCCGCCCTATTTTTACACAATACATCAAGAGGAGAATATAATAAAACATACTATTTGATACAAACTTGGGCTTAAAAGGGTGAAGGTTGTGTTATTTAACATAGCTAGTATATAAATAATCAATATAATTTCAAGGATTTTGAAAGTCAGAAATGATAAATGAGAAAATTGTTAATTAGAATATTTTCTTAAATCAAACTTGCAGGTAAAATATTTTTTTTTTTGTATGATTACAACATTTGATAGTGTTGCATTATAAAGAAAAAATTATAGGAAGTAATAACATGCGTACTTTTTCACTTTTAAAAACAAGTTAGATAAACTATGCATATTAAAATTACAGGGATCACATAAACCATAATTTAAAGATAAAAAAGACAAAGAAATGTTTATTCTGTCACATTTGTACAATCAAATAAAAAAAATCAACAATTCGGTTTTAAAACTTGTGACAAAAATGGTCACTACTCAGCATCTGCTGTGGCAGAACGAGTCGTACCACAGCGCTGGTCTTCCGTAGTAACCATGATGTGCATTTGGTGCTACCGCATCGAACGGTAATTAAATATTTAGTAGGTCCATATTAAAATAAAATGAAAAAGAAATAAAAGAAGTACAAAAAAAATAATATAACATTTTCACATAAAGGTATATACAATTATATGGATAATGTAAAACATTTCGAATGAATTAAACAAAATCAATTTTCATGCAATGTAATATACAATTAAAAAAATATCACGGATCTATACTGAATATGAAAATCAAAGTAAAGGTAAGGCAAAAAACGACTACTTATTTTATTCGAATTAATGAGTAGGTATGTAGAAGGTACTTCTTTAATGAATTTCTAAAAGACCAAATTGCAGAAAAATTCCTGATTAGAGGTGGCAAGTTGTTCCAACATTTAATTTAAAGTGAAATATGATGCTGACCAGTTTCAATTGAGATTTTTTTGAAAGAAGTAGGTTTTTCTTTTTTATTTTTAAAATCATAAAGTACAAGCTGAGGTGATTATGTCTAACGTTACCTCATTATAATGAAATGTAGTGTCCACGTAGACTGTACCATTGTGTTCTGCATTGCTTTACTTACTTCATCGTTACGAGTCCATCGTACCGGCGGTGGGGGCTCCAGATATCTCTGCAACAATTACAATCTGTGGGCCCTCGTTAGTCCGCTGACTCGCTAGTTAATTTAACCAAAATAAAAGGTTTTTAACGCTAGACGCTTTGGCGTTGTTGGTGTTTGCACCAACAACGCAAAGAGACGAAAGGCCTCTCATACACATAAAACTCCGCGGGCCAACTCTACTCGGGTATACAGTTTATAATGTTATAACCAAACGGTGGTTTGAGCCCGTGAAAGCAAGTCCTTTTGGAAGGAAAAAATCAGTGGTTCGTATATTTTTATATACATTTTAACAAGTTGATGTGGTATAAACATGATCCTAAGTTCATGAAGAAAAAAATAAAAAAAATTGGAGAAATAGTTTTTTTGTTAAAATTTGAAAAAAATACGATTACCAGATTAACAATAAAATTTATTTTTTCATACACAACAAACGTAGAAGCGTATGTTTTGTATGTATCTAAAAAGTAATTACAATTGTTATATTTATTATTACTGAAGAAGTGTGTCAAAACAATGAAAGTTACTGGTATAAGGAATAACGTATCATAATATGTCATAATTATGGTGTAATAGTTTAGGGGTTAATTATGTGTTAATTATTCGTTTACAAGGAGAAGTCTACACTTATCAGATGATTCTATGAGCTGTAGATGACGTTGTGGAATCTCATTTAATGTGGACCATTGCAAGTCTATCTCGAAAATCAAACACAAACTCAAACTCTGCTGTAGGTATGGGTCATTAAAATGTCTAAATACGAATCTCTGCAACAATAACATTCAGGAAGTGGCTTTTATTCAGCTTGCAGGACTCAAAGCGAACAGAATGTACGCTACAACAGGAAAATACTAAAATAGATATAATAAGAAAACACGAGTCGTAGTTGAATTATGACGTAGGTAGTCTTATTCTCGCAAAAACAATAAAATTTGACACAAAACCATATACAATTTTGCGCTGTTCTTTTTGTGATATGCAGAACTTAAATGTTTTGAAGAACAAAGAAAATAGCCACTTCTAAAGTATTAACGCGTCCATGAACAATGTTTTAATAGCTTCTTCATCATCATCATCCACAATCTGACTTCACCCACTGCTGGGTATATAGTTCTCTTTTAGTTTGTGCCATCCACCACGGTCCTGTGTTGCTGTACCATGGCATACCACTATTTTCATTACCCATCCAAGAGTAATTACCAAGCAGTAAGAATCTATCAAGGGTATTCCCGGAAGATAGGCATCAGCTTTTGTTCATGTATCAACATTCCGTACGTTAATCCGCGCTCGCCAATCTACCTGCCAAGCATAGTGACTATGGCAACAACTCCTCATGATCATAAAAAGATCCTACGGCTGAGATGATGACAGTAAAAAAATATTGAAAAAAACTGATCTATACGGTAACTAGTCGTATAAATTTGGACTATATATCTAATATAATAGAAAGCGTATCTTAATCTATAGCTAAATAGTAACGAAACCGCTAACCTACATCTAAAAAGCGCTTGAAAAACACTCAACAAGAATTCAACACGGGTTTCGCCTCTCTATAGGGCTTCTCCAAGGCAATCTTCAAAAGAAAACGGCTCCCCGTTCAACACGGAATACACTAAAATAATGATGCATGATACAAGGATGCAGAGGTATCACGAACCAGCAACGAACAACACCACCTCTCCCAAGTCATGCTGCCTCCTCGACCGCCAACACATACATATACTTTCTGTTGTTCTTTTATGATAAAACTAGCTTTTGCCCGCGACTTCGTCCGCGTGGAAGTCATAAAACGTAAAATCCCTTTTTTCACGCAGAGCCACTTTGATTCGAAAATATAAATCCCATGTATTTCCTATCCCGTGGGAATTTCGAAAAATCCCTTCTTAGTGCATATCTAGGATACTCAAGGTATATGTGTGCCATTTCAAGTCTTTAGGTCCAGTGGTTTAGGCTGTGCTTTGATATATCAGTCAGTCAATGAGTCAGTCAGCACTTTGAATTTTAAATATATAGATAAATGTGGCTGTACAACTACATTAACTATTTTTTTATTTTTTGTACACACTTATCTATCATACACAGAAAATTACCCAGACCCGGTACCAATATCTATAAAACAATAACAGTCATTTGTACTGTGGCGAAATCAAACCCGCGCGATACCTCCTGCGTATCAATTGGCTGTTACACCAACTGAGCCACGGAGAATTGACACTATTTAAAGTTTAAAGCTCAAGTTTTATTGCGTTCATGTTGTACAATGGTCTAACAAATGTTAAAGATTCAAACATGAGCCCAAGGAGGCCACAACAATGTATTTAAATACCTACCTACTTATATTCTAGGAGTACAAAATATGATGATGGAAGATGTTATGCTCACCTCATCGTTGTGCGTCCACCGTATGTGCGGGGGCGGCTCCGGCGAATGCTGCACCACACAGGTCAGGTTTATGGTGCTGCCAGTGTTGATGAACAGCTCTGGACCGCCCAGGATCGTGGTCAAGGGTTCTGTGTACAAGGAAAAATTGGTAAGTAAATGAAAATAAAATGCAATGAAAAATATCTAGCTTTAATTCCGCTAATGCTGAGATGCATATGCACCGCCGTCTAATTATGCACATGCAGGGGGGACCAGGCTGTTAGTGCAACATGCATACCCAAACCCACACGACGACACGTGTTTCGCCTCTCCTCGAGGCATCTTCAGGTGAAAAGCCGAGATGTTGACTGGTCGGCGGAATAAAACCAGATATTTTTCATTGCATTTTATTGTCATGTATTTCCGCAAAGTAACGCCTGATTCCATTAATTATATTAAGTAAATGAATATATTATATGCCGTGAAGTACCGGAATGCTTCTCTCTTATCCGTGGATGCAGTACGGACAAGAGATACCTCCGGACGATGGGATTCGGGTCTTTTCGTGTATCAAAATCGTACAGCGCTCGCTAATCCGCCTGCCAAGCGTAGCGATCCATGAGGGAGGGATGTGTCCAGCAGTGGACGTTTATAGCAGAGATGATGATGATTTAATAAGTGAATTATGCTGGACATTACACAGGACCATCTGGTCCCAAAGTAAGCAGGGCTTGTGTTATGGGTACCCGATGATTGATAGAAAACTGAAAGACCTCTTTTCTTGTTAATACCTTCTTATTCATTGTCTCAGCCGTAGGACTGCTGTCTACATCCACTGTTGGACAGAGGCCTTCCTCATGGATCTATAATATCATAAGAGGGCTGTTCTTACAGTCGCCACGCTTAGCAAGTGGGTTGGCGATCGCAGTACGGGATGTTGATACTGCTGCCCTTTACCTTTCGTAGGTACCTCTCGGCAGTTCCTTACTGATTCCACGGGCTAGAGAGAAGTGAAAACACTCTTCTGCTGGCGCCTCACGGCTAACCTTCTTATTACAAATATTTAAATACGCAGGCCCAGGACAAATATCTAAGAAAATATCACAAACATTTGCCCCCTGGCAGGAATCGAACCCTCAAAGACCCGAGTCTCACTGGCTACATACCAACTCAGTCACGGAGTTCGTTAAAGGGAAACAGACCAGACTGTTTCATTTGTTAGTGTAAATTTTGTGTAATTATCATTTTAGTATATCAGGTTTTTAGATAGACACATACTCGTATAATAGAATAATGCATTTAGACCTAAAAATATGTGTTGTAAGCTTGTAATTTGTGAATTGTATAATATTTAAATGGTATTCAAATGAACATTTTGTCAAAACAATATTTAAATTGCTTGAAAGTTTGAATACTCAAATTTATAAGCAATATTATTATTAACGATAAGTTAAGTCTTTTTGAGTATCTCGGAAATTTTGGGTACATTTACAAACGCACGTGATGAACATGGTCAAAGGTAAACTGTTATATCCGTGTCGTGGCGCTGCTATAATTGCGCCGAAATATCCAATAAACTCAAAAAGACTCAAATAATTCTAAATATACTAGAGGTATAAATTACTTCACAACAGTTTTAAAAGAAAGCTGAATACTGGCATGCTAGGATTTTGGAAAATTCCATAAGAACAACAAAAACAAAGTCGCAAGATAGAACTTATTATACCCGCAGCATTGTTTCATCAAAAACAGGGGAGATTTACAAACCCACGCAAAATAATTCTTGAGCCGAACTTTGAAACAAACCTACGGTCATATTTTAATCATAAGGGCCTCAAAGGAAGGAAAATAACTTTTATTTACAGCACCATCCTTTGTGTAGTCATAGAGACGTTGATAAAAAAACATCATTTTGATGTTCATTAAGTATTCCTTTCGTTTAAGTGTTTTATGTACAGGAAAATTGGGCCTCAAAGGAAGGAAAATAACTTTTATTTACAGCATCATCCTTTGTGTAGTCATAGAGACGTTGATAAAAAAACATCATTTTGATGTTTATTAAGTATTCCTTTCGTTTAAGTGTTTTATGTACAGTAAAATTATATATTATATAAATAAGGATAAGGCGGGCTTTCTACTGCAAGATGTGCGAGATCATAATATTTTTTCAATGTAAGATAGTTATAGTTATAGTTGGATGTGCATCAGCCGGATTGAACCGCTACAGCGGAAGACCGAGACGGCTCGATAAAGGGGAGGCCTGTGTCCTGCAGTGGGACAACACGGGCTAAAAATAAATAAGTAATAAATAAGACAATTATACACGCCATGATCATGGATAAACTCACAGAACAGAGAAAACATAGAAATAGTAAGTAGGCGGGGCTCGCGTAACACCTAGTAGGCGCAGTACTGCGCACTTCAAGCACCGCTTACGTCAGTCGTGTTTTAATTTAGCAGAGTAAACGTACTTCAAAAAAAAAACAAAAAAAATATAAAAATGCCGTATTGTGCCGTTTTAGAGTGTAAAAACGAAAGCCGAACCAAAAATTTAACGAAAGGGGGCATATCATATCACCGGTAAGCATTATTTTATTGTTTTTTTGTTAGTTTTGTTCAAAATGCAAAATTGTCAAATAAAAATAGAAAACAGAATTAGAAAAATAGACTACGAGTCGTAACATTTAAGGTCGGTTTTTCTTAAACCGCAACTTTCGCTACTCAATTAGGGATGTGCCGTAATAAACACGAATGTGCTATCGATAACTTTAATGGTTATGATTTTGTAAACATTATCATTTAAGTATGTTTTAGGGCGTTAATTCATGTTTTGGTGATGATTTAAGCTGGATGTATTTTAGACCTGGGTTCATACCCAACCACTGGGTACAAGGTAAAAAATATAGACAAATTATCAAGAAGTATAAGAAAGTATTCTCTGGTTTCTGTTTTCCCAAGGCACCAGACATTAGAAAAAATGGATCGATGCAACTGGGAGACAAAATTGGTTTCCTTCAAAAACCAGCACAATTTGCTCAGAGCACTTTATGAACCAAGATTTTCTAATAAAAAAAAGTGGAAACAAATACATTGTTGACACAGCTATACCGACTCTAAAAATTTTGTGTTTTCAGGTAATTATGGTACTTGTATTCATGACGTCTTATTTTAATTAATTACCTTTATCTATGTAACGAATAGGTACGTAAAATCTAAATCTAATGAAACGTATTAAAAACTACAGGCACAAAATCTCTCAGCAACACCGAGTTCAGAAAATTCTTCAACACCAAAGAGACATAAGCGGAAACTTGATTCAGAAGACTTAACGAACTATGTCACACAGAAAAGAACAAAAATTGATACATATCGTGCGGATAGCAATGCAGACTTCAGCTCAGCCGCTTCTACTCCTCGGAAAATAAAACTAAACAGGAAGTTACGATGGAATGAAAATAAAATTAAAAGACAGAAATTGCAAATAAGGAGACTACAAACACAAAATCGCAGACTGAAAAAGAAAGTAAAGAAAATTGAAGACATTTTAAAGGATTTAGAAGAAAAGTTCAATATGAGTAATGAAAATATAACTAATCTTAAAAACACTAATGTTAAGGTGAGTGTAATTTATTTATTTGACTGAATATGGCGTCACTAATGTGACAATGTGCATAGACAACGGTACGTTAATTTTATTATTAAACTACGTACTTAACTCCTAATTTTTTTCCAGGTGAATGATTTGGTTACTAGACAAGTACAAAATTTAAAATCAGGTGTTGTTACAAAACAACAATATTCACAAGAACTCCGTAGCTTTGCTCTTACATTCCATTATTACTCGCCCAAGGCTTATGAATATGTACGCAGTACATTCAACAGCTATTTGCCTCATCCACAAACACTAAAAAAATGGTATGCGAGCATAGGCGGAGAGCCAGGTTTTACAAGAGTCTTTCGTAGCTCTAAAACTTAAAGCTGATTCATCAAGTCATCCCTTATTAGCTACATTAGTGATAGATGAAATGGCTATACGTCGACGAATTGAATGGGATGGACAGAAACTTCATGGTTACGTTGATGTCGGAACAGGAATAAATGGCGACCATCTAGCAGAAGCCAAAGAAGTTTTGGTGTTTTTAATAACAGCCACAAACAGTAATTTTAAGGTACCTGTAGCCTTTTTCCTGGTAGATGGAGTCACAGGAATACAACGCAGTGAGCTTGTAAAACAATGTATAGAACGTGTCCACGAAATAGGCATCAAAATTGTGGCACTAACATTTGATGGATGTGCAGCAAATGTCTCTATGGCACGACATCTAGGTTGCACTTTTAAGAACGGAAATGTGACATTTGAACATCCTGTGACAAAAGAACCTGTTGTTATAATACTTGATCCCTGTCATATGATAAAACTTTTGCGTAATGCATTTCAGACGTATAAAAGTTTTGTCGACAAAGATGGAAAAAAACTGCAGTGGCAATATTTGATTGAACTTAATAAAATACAAGAAAATGAACGATTTCATCTTTCTAATAAACTTAGATTCCGCCATATTAATTTCCAAAATCAGAGGATGAAGGTCAAATTAGCTACACAGCTTTTTAGCTTAAGTGTAGCTGAAGCTATGAAGTTTTGCCGAAAAGATTTGCAAATTGATGCATTTAAAGAAAGTGAGGCTACTGAGAAGTTTATACTTTTAATTAACAATATGTTTGACATATTTAATTCAAGAAACTTACACTAATATGGTTTTAAGAAAGCTATAAATGAGCGCAACGCAGCACAAATATTTGATTATTTGAATATGGCTTGTGAGTACCTTTCACATTTGTCACAGGAAGATGGTACTCTTTTGACAGAAAGTTCCCAAAAAATCGGATTTCTGGGTTTCATAGGATGTGCTGAAGCATTAAAACATCTATATTCAAGCCTTATTGAAGAAAAAATTATCATATACCTGCCATTTTACAAACTAAGCCAGGATCATCTAGAACTGTTATTCGGTAATATTAGAGCACATGGTGGATTAAATAACAACCCTACAGCACGGCAATTCGTAGCTGCATACAAAAAACTGTTAGTGCATATTGAAATAAAAAATTCGGATCAGGAAATTGTATTGAGTTGGAACATTTGTTCATACTGAATTGTTCATCCGCAGTTGAACGTATAAATAAGACAATTGGTTTAGATTTGAGAAATGATGACTGGATAGAAGACCATACCGAAGAACAAGAAATTGGTGAGCTGTTAAGTAACATTTCAGAATTCAGTTCCCAAGCTATAGCATACATTGCAGGTTACATTGCCCGAATTTTGATTGAAAAATTAAATTGTGACGTCTGTGCTGGCGCACTTATTACGAAACAAATAAATTCGCTACACAAATTCATAGTAGCCAAAGATAAGGGCGGACTGGTTTATCCATCTGATGACATAATCAGAATATGCAAAGTAGCAGAAGCTGTTATTCGATGTATGGAAGGGTATTTCGATGGAAGGGTAATAAAAAAAGAATTTATAATAGTGAAAATATTACGTAAGTTTGTTGGAGAAAAACTGTTCGAAAATATAAACTTTCATCAAGTCGGACACTTCCCCGCATCAAATCATGTCAGTGATTTGATAAAAGCCATAACAGAACGATACATGTGCGATAAATGTGCGTATCCATCATTTATTAAAATTAAACGTAAAACTTACGAAAAGACAGTTATTTAACAAGTACGTCCTATTTCAAGGACAATAAATTTTCATTAAAAGTTATTAAATAATAAATACAAAAATGTGCGTATCCATCATTTATTCAAATTAAACGTAAAACTTACAAAAGACAGATAATTAACAAGTACGTTCTATTTCAAGGACAATAAATTTTCATTTATTGTCATTAAAGAATAAAAGAAAAGGCAAGCTTTTTATTTCGACCACCACAAATAACCTGACGTACCTATTTCGTTATTCATCAGTAGGTAATGATCGATATCGATACATTCGGCTCGTATCCTCATTGGTACATCACTAAGGAAATAGCTATGTTTTCTGGGCAATCGATAAACAGGCATTGTATTATCTATCTTATGTCTCGTTGATAGAGACTATAATAAAAATCGATTGCAATAGCGCCATCTATCGTTGAGTAGCTTTGTGTTGTGTACAATCAAGCAATCAAGAAAAGCAGCCATTGTATTAATTATCTTATTTCCTGGGAATAGAGACTATAAAAAAATATTTGGCAATAGCGCCATCTCTTGATGAGTAGGCAAATTAGATATTAATTTTTTATCACTGTTTATTTTATTGAGCTTTGAACCATGTAGCGATCGTTATAAGGTTGAATATCAATAAAATTAGTTTTATGATTTTATGTCCTTTTTAAGGTACTATTTCAACCAATGAGAATTTTTATTTCTATGTGTGTTAGTTTTTACATGTGTGAGTTTAGCGACACTGGTTCTCTTAGTAAAAAGGCATCATGCTAATTCTACTCATTTTTATCTGTTCTGTGGATAAACTAGTATATCCGAGATCATGGCTTGTGCAACTGTGCTAAAATATCCAGAAAACCCAAAGACTCAAATCATAGGAAAAAATCCGTTAATAATGAAGCTAGTATTGCTTAATAGCGATTACACGCTATTAGGCATCATAAGCTTTAGCTGCTATCAGGACCTGATATAAGACCTGATAGCAGCTAAAGCTGAACACCGTAATGTGACAATGATTTGCGACAACTCATGAACTGCATGGGTTTGTAAATCTCCCCTGTTCGTGAAAAAAAAACAAAGCTTTAAAAAAAAAACAAAATTTACAATATATTTACCATGATTTGAGTCTTTGTGAGTTTCTTGGTCAAATTGGCGCAGTTATAAACGCCATGATTACGTATATAGCTGTTTATGTGTAGTGAGTAGTCTTGGAGATGTATTATACATAACATGTTTCGATGTTTGTATTTCTTTCCACTGCAAGATAATTGCGAGTCATACATTATGTATAAGAGCCTGCACATATCGCAGTGGAGAGCCCGCTTATAAATGATTTTGTTTCAACTTTCACATTCATAACAATGAAACACGAGCTAAAGTGCATTTGATGTCTGTAGGAAAATTGAAAAACTGCCAAATTTAACACTAAACTTTTCAATTAAATTGACTTGCTTATAAACGTATATCTACTTTTGAGAAATAATAAAATTTACCAACATAAAAATACATTCAAAAATTAAATTTTCACTTATTCGGTGAATTTTAAGTCAGAGTGCCATGGATGTAACCTAAGTTAGCTAGAAAGGATAGGAAACTGAGGTAAAAGAAAGTGGGTAAATAGTCGCCACTCAGCATTATGCTAAGTCAGGAAGACCCGACGGAGTGCATGTTCTTTGTGAGTAGAATAAGTAAGGAATAGAAATGAAAAATGCAATCTAAATTAAATTCCCGTCGAAGACAAATTTTTGATTGCATTTTTATAAATTATATCTTAGTGTGGGTTTACACCTTAAAAACAAAAATAGCTTAAGTAAGGAATAGTGGTAGAAGCGACAAGGCTTTCGTATTTACTCTATATTTTTTCCAGCATATACCTCTATATTTCAACTCTCTTCAGTATCATCTCAGCTCTAAGACGTCCGCTGCTAGACAAAGGCCTGCCTAATGGATCTCCAAGTACTGCATCAATCGCCGACCTGCGGCCTTAACCAGGTCGTCTGCCCATCTTGTAAGTGGACGCACTGACGCGTTTGCACTTTGCGGCCCCATCGGCCATCTATACCGCGACACATGACCTGCCCATTGCCACTTCAACGTGCTTACTCTTTTTACCTAAAATATCACTTTTGAAACTATTAAGAATATATTGTTAATTAAGTGTCATAAATTAAACCACTGTTTATTAGAACGGGCATATGATAATTCATATGTCCTTTCTTATAAACGGCTCTTTCTAATAATGACAGATGATAAATAGTATGGCAGTGAGAAAGCACAACAGAAAACACTCATTTAATAACTGTTTGTAGGGTTCCGGAACAAAATGGTAAAAATGAACCCTTATTGCCACTTCAACTTTGTCTGTCTGTCTGTCTGTATGTCGTATATGAATATCTTGAGAACCAAAATAGTTGCCATACTCACCACGCTTGGCAGGCGAGTTGGCCAGCGCAGTACGGGATGTTGATACATGGAAAGACGCTGCTGCCTATCTTGCGGAGGTTTACCTTAGCAGGCTCTTACTGCATCCACGGGCATGGAAGGATGGGTAACATTCTACTGCCGGCATAAACACACCCCACGGCATAGCTAGCTAGTAAGCTATATTTACGCATAAATAAATTAGTTTTATAAATCATCTGATTAAATTTGACTAGAAAAACTTGATTCTGGAACCTTTGTAAATTATAATGGAATTGTGTGGTTAAAGTAAGAACTGTCAATCAAGCTCTCATACTAACGGCATGACTTCAGACGAATAACTTTATAGCCCCCGTTTGAAGTCGTTTGCGCTGTGACGTGGGCCATTTCGATGGATCAACATTATGATTAGGAGTATAAGCAGATTAGAGTCTGGGACGCTTGGGAACATTCCTTTTATTTTATTAGTTCAAGAACCTGAGTAATTGGCTGAAAATGCAGATATTTTATAACTATTTAACGAGTTTTAAGCATATCTGGATATTACAGATGGCATTGTTAGAATTATTTATTTATGTATGGTAACATTAAATACCATACATAGAAATATATATTTAACAATGCCGTGGGGTGCCGGCAGTAGAATGTTGCCTCTCCTCTCTTGCCCGGGGATGCAGTAATAATCTGCTAAGGGATACCGCCATAAGATGGGCAGCAGCGTCTTATCGTGTATCAATATCTTTTACTGCGCTCAGCAACCCGCTTGCCAACCGTGGTGAGTATGGCAACAGCCCTTCATGATCTTCGGATCCATGAGGGAGGTTTATGTCCAACAGTAGACGAGGACAGTTGTCCAAGGGCTGATATGAACATCAAATAATCAATCCAGCGCCAGTAGTTGTACGTAAGAAGCTACATTACAATATTATCCATACATATAGAATAAGAACTCTATGTGTCATGTCATTACTTTGGAAAGAAAATCGATCATCGTAGTCATCTCTTTACAGAATGAGCCGTTTTCAGTAAAAAATAAAAAAGTGTTTTCTACTACACCAAACAGATGGAGCTGGTAAGCGGAGAAAACAAGTTTGTGATTGATTACAAATGCTGTCATTGTCAAATTGTGTTTCCTTCCATTAAATGAAAACTAACGCCATCTATCGTTATACCTATCCTCAAACCTTTTTGAGGGAACTATTTTTGAATTTTTTACTTTTTAATGAAAACGCCTCATTACGTTGTTTTATTGAGCTGCCCGGTTAAAACATACTGCCTCCACGGGTAAGATACGACTAAGCAATTACTGCCGTCACCCCACAGCGTGAACGCGTTATACTAGCACGTAAATTAATTATGTGTTGTGATCGCCGGAGATGCAAGCAGTAGAATGTTGACGCAGTAAGAACCTGCACGGAGATACCTCCGCAAGATGTTCAGCAGTCTTTCCGTGTATCAACATCCCATACCGCGCTCGTTGACCCGCCTGCCAAGCGTGGCAATTATGGCATACTTAGATCTACAAGTCCATGAGAGAGGCTTTTGTCCAGCAGTGATGTCTGTGCTGTGATTATTTATTTAGCTACGGAATCGACTAATAGTTTACTGCGTTACGTAATTAGGTCAAAAGCTCCCGGCTAGCCGTTAACAAGCCGTATGCACCAAAAGTGCAGTTATCAGAGCATTCCCACCAGTTTATTGGCTTTTGGTCACCGAACACTATTCGCTAACGGTCAGTTAACTTGTGTAATGGGAGCTTACTATACTTCTAAATAACTAAAGCTGTCCACTGCTTCGTTTCTAAGAGCTCCTATAATTGTGTTCGGTACCACTTTATTAAGGGATTCGGTTTGCTTTTGCTAAAATGTTGTCTAATGTAGCTTACACTAACTATCCCGGAGAACTTTTTACTGCTCAGAATCAATCACCTACTACCACAACTTCCCGAAATAGTAGTAAAAGTAGAGTAGTAACTCTACTTTTACTACTATTTCTACTACAACTCGATTATTCATTCCAGCATTATTTATTTATTAATACTAATCTAACACTACTCTACTACTACTACTACTCTAATACGACTCTACTACTCCGCTACAACTACTTTACTACTACGCTACAACTACTCAACTACTGCCCTACAACTACTCAACTACGACAATACAACTACTCTATTACTACCCTACAACTACTCTAATACTACCCTGCACATACTCTTCTACTACTAATACTACATAACTGAGCCAAAAAATATAACCTGTTTAAGTTTAGTCAATTAATAAACTTTTTAAACCCACCTATAAATATTTGACTACCAAATGACACCGACGGGTCTAACATCATAGGTTTGACTGGTAGGAATCGTTTGTATTGGAAAATTAAATTCATGATTTATTTTTATATTTATCGCAATTTTTCCATATTTTCTCAGCGTTTAAACCTTCCCTGGACTACGAAAAACATTTCAAAACCAAAATCAGCTAAATCGATCCAGCCTATACCGTGACCAATGGAAATAGGGATTCATTTTTCAATACATAATTAAAGGAGAATTAGATAGATAGATAAACTCTTTATTGTACATTCACCATATAACATAAATTTCACAAAGAGAAACACAGACAAATATAAAATACAATGGGCGGTCTTATCGCTAAAAGCGATTTCTTCCAGACAACCTTTGGATGGACAGGATATAAGAGAATTAGTGGTCCCGACGAACTTCGTCCCGCCTCAGAATCAACCATCTAACACTACAACTACTCCACAACTACTCTATAACTCCATAAGCTATAACTACTAAGTACATCTACTTCTACTCTACAAATTCCACTACTGCTATTATACTACGACTTAAATTATCCAAAAAATTAAACAGCTCTAGTTTAGATTTCGTTCCAAAATCTTTTTGGACGCAACCTTTATTTATTTGACAACCAAAAAATGTCCTGCACATAGAGGTATACTATAATTATGAGAAAATAAATTTGTATTAGCTATACTATAATATTATAAAGAGGTAAAGTTTGTGAGTTTGTGAGGTAGTGTAGGGGTAAAATGGGTAGTCTCTGGATCTACTGAACCGATTTTCAAAATTACTAATAGAAAGCCACAGTATTTGTCAGTGTCATAGGCTATAAAATACCCAACAAAGTGAAGTGAAAAATATCTTGTTTTGAACCATTAAAAATTCAAAAACGTTTAATAACACATAACACATATTTTTTCCGTTTAAAAACAAAGTATATTTGACCGTATAAAATTGAATCTAAAATTGGCTAATTTGGAATATCCTGCCTTAGAATACGGTTGGAAACTACTTCCAAGTAAACTATTTAAATCTGGTATTCCACACTGACCAACTAAGTGGGCCAACTGAAACGGATCAACTTATCTTCTTTCCCAACGAACCAACTAATTGGTTATCGAAAATTGCACAAGCTTTAAGTCTCGTTCCAGTGGAAATCTAAGTTGATTAAAAGCTTATATTAGTAGGTACTCTAACAGGATTTTACTGAATATGAAAATGGTTTGTTGAAAAAGTTCCTTTGTAAATATTGCAAATTGCTAAAAGTTCTAAATTAAACTTCGTTATACCGTAGGGCACTGTTGTACGTTTTAAAAATGACTTCATCATCATCATCATTTCAGCTGTAAAACGTCCACTACTGAACACTGACATCGATCTTCAAGAGGAGGGTATTTGCCATACTCACCACGCTTGGCAGGAGGTTTGGTGAGCGCAGTACGGGATGTTGATACACGGAAAGACTCTGCTGCCCATTTTCCGGAGCAGGGTCTTACTGCATCCACGAGTATGAGAGGAGGGGTATCATTCTTCTGCCGGCACCCCACGGCAAATGTTATTTAAAACTAGCTTATAATGGCAGCTTCGCGCGCGTTTTTTTAAAAATTGGCATTTTAAATTTGACATTTTTGACGCCGCGGTAGCTGGTTTTTAGAGTTTCGTTGTAAAACAAGAAACCCTTATAGTTTCGCTTTGGCTGTCTGTCTGTTTGTCACTGGCTTTAACCGACATTAATATGTTTTGGTAAACGTAAAAAACATACACTAACTTCTAACAACAAGTCGATGGTAACTGCGGAACCCTACGTGGTGCGTGTCGGGCCACGGCCACGTATTTTAATTTATTATCTCTCAAATTATATAATAAGCCGTGGGGCGCCGGCAGTAGAATGTTGCCCCTCCACATATCAAATCTACTCTATTGTTCTTGTAACTAAGTCTTATAAATCTTATGATACTTACCAACCACAGAAAGGTACATCCGATGTCCGATGGGCGGGGTGGTGCCCACTTGACACTCGTAGATGCCAGAGTCGCGGCGTTGAGGAAATCTTATCTGTAGACAAAAATAACGGATGCACTTGATATTCATTCATATTTATATATAAATAAAATTTGGATTCAAATTAAAATATAATAAATTTAGCTACACCACTTGTTATTGGGCTGCAGGTCTACAGGCTCCCTTAATGGATCCCCTAGGGGAGATATCAGGAAAAAAAAATCCTGTTGGATCCCCTGGACAAGGGAGATATCAGATCTTACTTTAAAAAACTGTTTTTAGTACTGTTGTCTCCCCGCAGGACTTATTCAGGATGTTTCTACATTTTCATCATCGATTAGGTTAGTACCCTTCCAACAAACCATCCTGTACAATAAGCTGACGCTGTATATGTAAAGGCCTAAAAACCGACTATAGCCAATCATTATGTTTTTGACACATGTCAAATATGACAGTAAATATCGAAAATGACAGTATACGTAAGAAATGACGGTAAATACTTAAAATTCTAGACTGGATGGTATAGGTGCTGGGCGAACTTAATCCATCAAACAATGTCTCAGGCACAGTAGCGTCCCGTACAGCATGATTTCCAGTTGCTGACGCTGTATCTATAATATGCATCTACAGTAGATGCAAAGGCCTTACTTTTTTCTTTATGTAATCCAAGAACCAAATATTTACAAAAAACATATTTTTTATGAAACAAAAAAAAATGTCCTATCTCAACCCCTTCAAGATTAATTTTTACACCGTTATGTAGCCAATGTCCGTTTCCAAAATCCTATCTATTTCTTTGCTAAAATTAATCAAACTATACTATTATTATCACTTCACACAAATTAATCAACTATACGGCGCCACTGAAAATCAGTGTCGTGTTCTCACGGCGTGTGCTGAGGTTGGCGACCGATTTATGTTTCTTTATCTTAATGTGTTATTTTTCATGTATGTATCTTTGAGACATAAATAAACATTTTCTATTCTATTCTATTCTAAACTCAATTCAGCTGTTTTCACGTCAATTTTATATATTAGGGGTAAAAGTATGAAATTGCCGATTTATTCTGAAAAATTTAAATTAGTTTTTTTTTTAATTTAACTTTTTTATATAATCAAAACAATTACCATTATTATCTATACATTGCTGCCATCTAGGAAGGTCATTTATGCCTTTGCTATAGAACTCTGGTGATCTAGATTCGAGGTATTTTAACCTTCCTGATAACAATATTAATTAAAAATGATTTATTTTTGCAAATTTAACAGTCTATGTAAGATATTTACATTCTCTTGATGAATCCTTCCTTAGGTCATAAATAGTCATAATACTCAAGTCCGATAAATGCAATCCATGAATGATTTTATATCCGAATTGTTTTTAAAATAATTATGTTTAATAGATACGAGCACTCGAATCATCATTTCAGCCATAAAACGTCCACTGATGAACACAGGCCTCCCTCATGGATCTCCATGAGGGGTAGTTGCCATTCTCACCGCGCCTGGCAGGCGGGTTGGTGAGCGTTCATAGTTCATAGTTCATAGTTTATTTATTCATAACAAAAAGTTACATGTCTGGTTGTTTGCAATACATAGTTTTAACCTAATTAATGAGTAATATTTGAACACAAAGTTAGTAGGAAATTAAATAAAGAAAAAAATAAACAATTACAATAACAAAGTCAAAAAGGTCTAAAAAATTGATTGTTAATAATTATTCAAACACAATTTTACGTCACAAATTCTTCAAAGCAAATTCGTAGTATGGGATGTTGATACACGGATAGACGCTGCTGCCCATCTTCCGGAGGTGTCCCTTAGCAGGCTCTTACTGCATCCACGGGTAGGAGAGGAGGGGTAACATTCTACTGCCGGCACCCCACGGCATGTTACTCTCGAATGTTAGAATGAAAATAAATAAAATTAAATTTATATTATCTCGGACGCTGCAACGCGCCGGAAAATTCGGGATAATAGTACAATATCACTAATATTATAAAGCCAAAAGTTTGTTTGTATGTAGGTTTGTTACCTCTTCACGCAAAAACTAGGTTACGTATCGAGCTGAAATTCTGCAAAAGTATAGATGTTGACTAGGATCAACACATAGGCTACTTTTTATTCGGGTACAACGCATGCAAAGTGGCGGGCACAAGCTAGTAGGTCATAAAAACTGTTAAATTTTGCCATAAAATCGTAAAAGTTTTAATTTTAATTAAACATTTGATCCAACAATACACTAAGTAATAGAGGTTGAAAATGTCTGTAGAAAAGTAGATGTTTTTGTTGGGTTTTTTTAAACAAGCTTTTAAGTCCCTATCGTCTGATACGCATACGATAAATTTGTATAGAAAAATGTTTTATCCACCATTTTGTGACGGCGGATTTTATATAAAAATGATAAACCAAAATAAGAAAATGTATACAATCTCTTGTTTAAAATTTTTAAACAAGAGATTGAATACATTTTGTACATTGAAAAGAAAATTATGTCTTAACATAATTTTACTGAAATTGAGAACTTATTCTCTGTTACTTCATGGCTTAAATTCTGCAACGTTATTTTGTTTACCTTATTCAAAATCTTGTTTATATTTACTGTTTACTTAGAAGGTTTTATGTAATGTAATTGAATACAGAGAGCTGTTGAACCACACTGGTAGACGCTATAGTGCCAAATACATTTCTAGATGGATTAGGCTTGCCCACAACTAAATCACCCTCTCAGAAAAAGGTTCTAAGCTGGTTAGTACCTACTCTATCAACATTCACAATACAATGTCCTAAATTCGCAGGTACAATTTCATAAGAATAGATGGCCCAACGGCAAAAACCCTAAACCATTTCCAACCTTTCTTATCAATATTTCCATTTCAACTTTCGCAAGAATATTCAAGCAAGCAAAGCCAAAACGATTTCTGGACACAAAAATACTTTATATACGAAATGCCAAGCGCTAGCAATAAAACTTCCTTGATATATCGCTGGTTGTTAGATAAATGGAGCTGAATGATGTCTCTCTTGGTTATTTGCGGTACGAATTTGTACGAATGTTTAGCGAGATGTGAGATAATAATCTTACGGAAGCTTTCGCACAATAAGTTGTAGGTAACTTAATAGATACGTCATAGTAGGAAGTGAATACCAAAGATAGCTAGTATCTTACTAATAGGAGTAACGCTGTTGGTACTAGCTAATTAGGAGGCTACTGAGAGCGCTTGTGACATCGTATTTGCTCAATTCTAAGCACCTGTGTCCCTAGTGCGAAACGTATTTACCATTATACTAAGCCAATAGGCCTGTCTCATATATTATGTAGAATGCTACAGCGTCAGCTACTTTACTAGTACTTGCAGTGTATGCCTGGACTGGTAATAAGGCATGCCCAGCACCTATACCTTCCTCTCGGATATATGCCATTATGTGCAATTTAATATGCTTTAAAGTGCACTTACGGTGAAGGAAAACATTCTGAGGGAGCTTGTGGCTCGGTCAGAAGTATTTACCTGTTTTTTCGTTCAAGTTCAAAAATTAAGTAGATTGATCTTAAACAGCATCATCAAGTGGTATTTATGACGTACGGTACGCGGCATAATACTTAAAAAATGCCAATTTGATTGAATTAAACCTATGGCTTAACTTAAAAAAAACAATTTAATAATAGAGGGGTCATATATCAATGGCGGAAAGCGTGGCGTCATTCGCGTGATCTTATGAATCTATCTCTGAAATCTCTATACGAATACAAATAACAAAACTAGTTTACTTGTCTTGTTTCTAAGGATAAACAAGTAAGAATTGTGAATATTCTTTTCGGTTTGAAAAGAGTGTTTTAAAGCTACCTATATATTTATTTTATTTTATTTGACATTGGTAGTTGAGAAAGCTACAAGAACATGATTTTAAATTAAAAAATACCTTTGAAAGCTTATCAAAATACTTATTTCACTGATGGCTATGAATCGTTCAATAAATAAACTCAAGCACTTAACAAGGAGTTTTGGCCTTGATAGATGCTAAACATCAAAGACTCATTTATTTTACAAAATATAAAAATACTGATTGATCAACTCGTTTCAAAATCAAATAACAAATCCTAAAACTCATTCAATAGAATATTGCTGATAGCTAAGGATCAATTCATGCTCACGGTTTAATTTGAGTATTTTAACAACTTACAAGTTACTGTTTTAATATTTGGAGCTCTCACTTCTAAATAACCTAATATTATATACAAAGGTACTTCATTATTATGTAGCACTTAGAAAAATGCTTAGTGCTAAACTGATTTTTAACCACCGACAAAAAAGAGGGGTGTTATAAGTTTGACCGCTATGTGTGTGTCTGTCTGTGGTACCGTAGCTTTTAAACGAGTGAACCGATTTGTGTGATATGTAACAAGTTTTTTTTATTTGAAAGCCGGTTTTCCGGCGATGGTCCTTAAACATGTTTTATCAAAATCGGCTTAGAAGTCAACATGATATAGGGGTTAAATGGGGGATGAATAATCAAATGTTTCCAAATATAACCGAGTTCGGTATCAAATGAAAGAAAATGGTATGTAGAATGCAAGTTATATAGAAATCGGTCTAGCCATTTATGAGATTTGGAGGTTGAAAAGATGGGTGAACAATCGATTTTTTTTAATATACCCAAGAGTGGTGTCAAGTGAAAGGGCATGATGTGTCAAAGCTGAGGGGATACAAAAAAAAGGTAACCTCCGAGAGAAGTCATAGTGTAAGGGGTTACTTAATTTTTTTGTATTTATAAACTTGTCAACTAGGCTGATTTCAAATAGAATTTTGTTAGTATGTGGGTGGACCTTACCTTCAATATCCAGTCCTCAGTGTGAGGATTGTGCACGCTTAGGAACCTCTGGTCAGAGGTGTACGTCATCCGGCCTGACGTCAGCAGGTGGATATCGCGATGCCGTATCCACGATACCTGGTAAAACGACAAATATAAGAAAATAATAATAATAATGTCGTGTAGCCGCAGGGTGCCAGGGGTGGGCAGAAGAATGTTACCCCTGCTCTCATGCCCGCGGATGCATTAAGAGCCTGCTAAGGGATACCTCCAGAAGATTGGCAGCAGCGTCTTTCCGTGTATCAACAACAACATCCAATACTGCGCTCGCCAACCCGCCTGCCAAGAGTGGTGAGTATGGCAACTACCCCTCACGGAGATCTATGAGGAAGGCCAGTGTTCAGTAGTGTACGTTTAACGGCTGAAATGATGACGATGTTAGATATACATCTAAGAACCACCTAACACGAAAGTAAACAGAGATTATATTATAGGTACCAGATAATTGATAGGCTCTTTGATCATCACATACTGATCATGAGCGATTGTTGCCATACTCACCGCGCTTGGCAGGCGGGTAGGCGAGCGCAGTACAGTAATATCGCTGATATACACGACAAGACTTCTTTCTTACCCGTGGATTTAGAAAGGGGAGAGATAAGAGGCAACACTACTGCCAGCATCCCGACACAGCAGAATGTTGCTACTCTTATTCGTACATGCAGTAAAAATCTGCTAAGGGATACCTCCGGAAGATTGGCAGCAGCGTCTTTCCGTGTATCAACATCCAGTACTGCGCTCGCCAACCCGTCTGCCAAGCGTGGCGAGTATGGCAACTATCCCCTCATTATTTTGAAGATACATGAAGGAGGCCTATGTTCAGCAGTCGACCTGGACTGCAGTCCTAAGCAGAAGGGCAAGCAGTTTGTGATAGATTTCTTAATCAACACCATATCAGCCGTCGGACTTCCACTGCTAGAAATAGGCCTACCACATTGGTGTCCAAGTACTGAGCATGAGGATAATTTCCATAATCACCACGCTTAGCAGGCGGGTTGGCGAGCGTAATACGGCATGTCGATAATGAGACACGGATCGTCACTGCTGCATCCTTCAAAGGCATACCTTAGCAGATTCTTACTGCATAAACGGCTCAGAGAGTAGGGGCAATATTCTACTGCCGGCACCCCACTGCAGAATTTTGATTCACATATTTTTTGTTATAACAAAAAACGTGACATTTTATTTTTGCCTAAGGTATCTCAAAAAATATTTTAAGATTTTTTCTCCTGAGGAAAAATCCTTTTAGGATTTAGGATAATTTTTAGGATATTTCCTTAGGAGAAAAAATCTTAAAATATTTTTTGAGATACCTTAGGCAAAAATAAAATGTCAGTTTTATACATATAGCTCATAATGTAACATGTATGTATTTTAAAATTCAATTCAAACTTTTCAGTTTGTTAGTTTGTTGTTGAACACCATGAAACAGGTAGCCGCCTCTTTAAATGTCATACGAGGATGTAAATAAAAAAGTGCCAGTGTCAACCTGATACCGTACTTTATTAGCGCAATATGTTAACACGCTAGTAGTGACGTCATGACCACAGAGAAAAATGGCGTCCACTGCGCTGAAATCGTTTTCGTCGAATTTCGGGCAAAATTTAACAACGTGTAATTAAAGTGCATTCTTGTGGCATTTTACATTGAAAAAAATTTAACATTTTGTAGTTTACTGTGGAGTTTAATTGAAACGCTTTTCAGAGCCCACTGAAAAGCGTTTGACATAGGCATAAGGTATAACGTAACAACCATGTTATGTTATACTTTTTTACATACATACCAGACCCATGACATGAGAGGATTTTTGGACAAAAGTAGCAAAAATCCCTATAACCATATTATTTTGTTTTCTCTTATAGTAAATGTTAAAAATTACAGTAAAGGTCTAGATCCACTACTGAAAACAGGCCTCTATGGCAACTATCCAATATATTTTTTTCTACCATTAAACACTATGCATTTTTATTCATTTATTATTATTTTATTAGACTTAATTATTATTTTCTATCGTATTGTTTAGCTTAGTTAGTTTGTAAGGATTTTGTTTTTTTTTCTTTTGTAAAATTCGTTTGTGTTTTTTGGTAAAATTTAATTATTTCAATAAATAAATTTTAATCTTTTTAATCTAATCTATCCCTCATGGAGATCCATGAGGGGTAGTTGCCATACTCACCACGCTTGGCAGGAGGGTTGGCGAGCGCAGTACGAGATGTTGATACACGGAAAGACGCTGCTGCCCATCTTCCAGATTTATCCCTTAGCAGGCTCTTACTGCATCCAATAGCATGAGAGTTGAGGTAACATTCTACTGCCGGCACCCCACGGCCTAATACCTAATAGCTAGACGTTTTTTTGCGAAAATTACTGATAAAGATAAATTAGTAAATTTCGCAAAAAGACGTCTAGCTCATTTAATATTAATACTGTAATAGTGACTCAATCGTTTAGGTATTAAATCTTAATAATCTTGGATACTGTATAAATAGTAGAATAGTATAACTTGTTAAACTTTCGCGATTTGTTAACATATTTTTAGTTTTAAAATTACAGGATTTTATCGCGTACCTTTTTTATTATTTTCCCGACGTTTCGAACACCTTTCAGCGTTCTTGGTCGCGGGAGGACTGATAAGAAAAGGTACGCGATAAAATCCTGTAATTTTAAAACTAAAAATAGTAGAATAGTAGTTGGAAATTAATACCCGTATTAATCAACGTGATAATCTTCAAAGGGATATTAATCTATCTATACAGCCCGCAACTCTCAAATCATAACTAATACATTGTTTTAATTGAAATATTCAATGTTTAATAATATACTTTACCGGGTGGAACTTTTAATGCCACCAGCAGGTCTAGCATGGGCTGGGGATAAAACTTTTGTCCACCGGTTATTTCCACTGACAATGGATAAAATTATTTTATCCACCTGCCAAAGCACGGCAACAGGGGGAAAGAGAATTACATCACTTTTTGACATTAGACGTGGATACTCACCCTCCGCCTATAGCTTTCGTTTCCCCTGGTTTGTCCACCGTGAATAGTTTATCCACCCATGTCGCCATGCTCGGAGGGTGGACAAAATTGACAGAGGGGAATAGTATTTAGTCCTCTCCCCGTGGATAAAATATCTCCGGCCATGCTAGCCCTGCTGGAGGGAAAGTACTCTAAACAATGGAGATACATACTTTTACTTAAAGAAACGATTTATTAAATGATGTCAAACCACGATAATTTCAATTCAGTCAAAGAAACGATTTCTTTATTTTTGAAAAGAAACAAAACTGCATTGATTCTGGAAAAGCTAGATGCTTGCTAAAGCCAAATCTAATTTGTCACGCATGACTGCCTCCGTGGCTTACTTGGTCTAATAGCCGACGGCTACGCAGGAGGTAGCGAGTTCGATTCACCGTGCGAAACAAATATTTGTAATTGTTCTGCAGGTATTTGTTGCGGGTCTGTGTATTTTCTATGTATTTACGAAAAAAAATTCTGGATGTTTTCTATATATAATAAAAAATATCTATCTATGTAGTATATTGTATTAAGTATATCAGTCATCTAGAACCCATAACACAAGCTCTGCTTAGCCTGGGGCTAGGTGATGCTGTGTGATTTGTCCAGCATTATTTATTATTATTATTATTATTAAAATAATGTATTTAAGTTATTCTTGAGAGAATCATTTGATGTCCATAGTACAAGCTGTGCTTAGTTCGGGACTAGGTGGTGCTGTGGTGTCCAGCATTATTATTACTATGGAGACGCTGGCGTGATGATCTGGATACATTTAGGATTGATTGGTGGGACTTGACTAGAGAACGTGATTCCTGGAAGTACTTGGGTGATACCTTTGCCCAGCAGTGGGACAATACAGGTTAAAAAAAAATATATATATATCTTTGTGATAGAGATTTGATCTCGTTGAATGATGCTATAAAAGATGCCATTCATGGGTGTGCAAAGCGTTTTTTTAGGGTTCTGTACCCAAAAGGTAAAAACGGGACCCTATTACTATGACTCGGCTGTCCGTCTGTCTGTCTGTCTCCAGGCTGTATCTCATGAACCGTGATAGCTAGACAGTTGAAATTTTCACAGTTGATCTATGTCAGTTGCCGCTAAAACAAAAAAATATTTAATATTATTATATTATATTATACTTAAGGGGGGACTCCCATACAAAAAACGTGATTTTTTGCCGTTTTTTACTCGATCTTAATAACGGCAACCGGTAGACGCTTGAAATTTTCACTCATGGTACGGAACCCTTCGTGCGCGAGTCCGACTCACACTTGGCCGATTATTTAAACTTTTAATGCAAATTTTCATTCTTATATTATTATTATGAATTATGATTATGAATTTAGGTTTTTACCTTCAGGTGGATTTTGATAGCTTCATTATTCAGAGCTTTCCCTCCAGATGGCATTACAAAATTCCAACCTTATTGGTATTATAAGACTTCATAGACCCCAAAAGAAAAGAAAAACATCTTGAGGATTATTCGGTACAGGTCAAGTCATACGTTTCGGCATGTTCTTTCCTCTGAATATAGCCGACTTTGCTGAGAGGATAGTAAAGGTGCTGAGCCTAATCCATCTAAAATGTCCCAGGCAGTGCAGTGTCCCGTACAGCAATAAGACTAGTTGCTGTCATATATTTACATATATAATCTCATTATAAACCTATGCCGTGGAGTGCCGGCAGTAGAATATCACCCTTCCTCTCCTGCCCGTGGATGCAGTAAGAATCTGCTAAGGGATATCTTCGGAAGATGGGCAGCAGCGTCATTCCGTGTAAGAACATCCCTAACTACGCTCACCAACCCGCCTGCCAAGCGTGGTGAGTATGGCAACAACCCCTCATGCACTTGGATCTCTAAGTCAATGAGGGAGGCCTATGTCCAGCAGTGGACATTTTACGGCTGTAATGATGATATAACCTCGGAGCTTCGATTTGGGGTCCTTAAAAGGCGGGCATCTTCCTTCCTCAAAGCGTATCAGCCTCGCCTCTGGTCATGCAGATGTCCATTGGCGACGGTGACCACTTTCCATCAGGTGGCTCGTTTGCTCAGACAGTCCCTCTTTTCCCTACTTGCATTTCTACTAGGTGAATAAATAATTAAAACTGAATATTTTACACACCTTTGTGGTGTGTGTAGCTGTCGACTAGGCAGGGAGGATGGTATAGGTGCTGGGCAAGCCTAATCCATCTAACAATGTCACAGGCATTGCAGGGTCCTGTACATCAATATTACTAGATGCTGACGCTGTGTAAATCATCTATAATAGATGTTTTATAGCCTCTGAATCAGCAGAGCTTCTCTTTTGTGTCCAGGTAATTGATGGTATACATTTTCGAACCATACAGTCATAGGGCTATGCTCAGGCTTTCACTACGGGATCGAATCGGAAATGAAGAGATACATAGAAGAACTCGGGTCACCGAATTAGCTAAACGGATTAGCACGTTCGGCAGTGGATGAAAGCCGTTTCCAACCGCAGTACTTGGAGATCAATGAGGGAGGCCTATATCCAGCATTGGACGGCAGAGATGAGAATGCAGGCGGGATACGAACCCCGCACCTCTTACATATCAGAAAGCTGTCGGGAATGTTTGTGCAGTGGTGGATGTTTTGCTATTATATCAGATGTATTGTTACATAAGCAAAAAAACGGCTTTCTTGATGCGCAGGATACGAGACAGCCACAACAGCATCCAGAGAACTGTGGCAAAGTGCCTATCATCCCTACTCTGGAAGTACCTTACACAGAGGGTTATTAATGAAGCAACCTTTTTCCTTAATTAATCACCCGTGGTGCCCCACAGTCACTTTCTTTTTAAGTTAAAATTAACTCGTATAAATAATATTTACACGAGTATCCATATTATGGATAAATTTTGATGTAAAATGATAGAATTTTATCAGTTTTTAAAATACAGGATTTTACCGCGATTTCATGCATAGTTGCATGAAATCCCTCAATTCGTCTTCAAAATCAGAAACGTCCCGTTTCATATTACGACACACTACACTGACGTTGTCAAGTAGCTGTACAGTGGGAACAAAACGCACACACACACTTATTAAATACAGGATTCCACGCAGATGAGAGACGAAAACCATCTTCATGTTTAAAATGTCGGTGTTTTTTATCTCAATCGCCTCTCGAACTATCCTTTTGTAATAGCATTTGGCATTCCTTGGATTGAACTTTTGGGTCATGTAGTTCTATCCAGTGATTAGGTTTAGGGAAAATAATTTAAAAAGGTACGCGATAAAATCCTTTATTTTAAAAACTGTTATTATGATAACAAATCGCGAAAGTTTAATAGAATTTTATTTTATTTATAAGACCAACATAGCGACCTACGTCTGTTATAAATACAATATACATATAATAGTATGTAGTTTGAATCTGTAATGGCTTCGATAGAGAATTAAGCAAAAGCAAATGGATAATTAATCGGTACTCTAATCGGCTTAAACGGTATTGCTTTTAATTTGTTTTTGTTTGAATATCGGAGGTTATAAATAAATAAACCTTGGGCTAAAGAGCTTCACACACATTAAGGAGATGAAGTACGCATTTATTCATCGTCATCATAATCATTTCAGTCCAAGGATGTCTACTGCTGGACATAGGCTTGCCTCATGGACCTCTAGGTATTGTGACTGGATCCATCACCGACCTGCAGACCTTACCAGGTCATCCGCTTATCTAGTTGGTGGACGCCCTACGCTGCGTTTTCTGGTCCGTGGCCTCTATTCGAGAACCTTTTAGCCCTATCGGCCATCTGTTATACATAGCCTGCTCATTGCCACTTTACCATACTGCGTGCAAATCCGTTAAGTTGCTATGTCGGTGACCCGAATTCTTCTACGTATCTCCTCATTGCTGATTCGATTCTGTAGAGAAACCTCAAGCATAGCCCTCTCCTAAGCTTTTTGAGCGTCTCTGAGTTTATTCATGAGGCCAGTAGTGAAGGACCACGTCTCGGTCCCCGTCACTGATTAAAGAGTTACGAAACCGAGACAATGATTGAATACTTGTCTTAAGGCACTGAGGTTTTCGGACAAGAAGACCTTGCGAAGATTCCCAAATGCTGCCCATCCGAGTCGAATTCAACGATTGCAGTTGTTACGGGTACAGGCTACCGCTCTGTTGAGCCTCCGGCTTGTCTTGTCATTTTATTCGTATAAAAAACCTCTTTCTCGAAGTTGAACCTACCTTATTGGACAGTTTGTCCTAGGTATACATACGCGTCCACAACTCCGAGAGCCGAGTTCTCACCCATAACTGGAACAGGCACAACATGGACATATGACATAATCTTCGTCTTGTCCATGTTCATTTTAAGGCCTACCCGTTGGTAGGCTCGATAGAGGCCTTTGAGCATCGTGCTGATTTCCTCCATCGACTTTGCCATGACCTACGCAACATAGTCGGCAAACCGAAGGTGAGGTGGGTTTGCGAGCGCAGTACAGGATGTTAAAACATGGAAAGACGCTGTTTTCTATCTTCCGGATGTATCAAAGAATCTAAGGGATCTTTTTAAGCTATGGCAGGCTCTTACTGCATCTACGAGCATAAGAGGAGATGTTATATTCTACTTCCGGCACCCCACGGCATATTTATATGGATATGAACACTTACTTTAAATACTTTTTAAACCTTCTTTTGTAAATATAATTATTAATGTTATTATTATAAATAAATTAAATATATGCGAATATTACAATAAAAGTTAGTTATATTATGGCGGGTGGTAAAATATTAGTCCTGGTTGCATTGAAATTGGTACCCAAACTGGAATAGCCTGTACTTTGTCGTACCCAAATAATACAAACACATTTAAGTTTATACGTGACGGCTCAAAACGTCCCAAGACGTAAATAATCTTCGTAAACAAACATTTGTAGCAAGTACGTATTTTATCCCTTCGCGCTGCAAAGCCGAAGTTTCCAGAACGACAAATGACCGCCATGCTGCACAAAAGCTAAAGTACGGTTACAGCGGCGGCTGCTGGGACTATTTGTAGGAATACTGTTAGTCTGTTCTTTTTTCAAAGACTAGCAAAATGCTGGTTTTCTTAGCTCACAGCTATATTTGTACCGTGCAATGGATTTATGGCGTGGGTATAGGTAAATGCCGTGGGGTGCCGGCAGTAGAATGATACCCCTCCTCTCTTGCCCGTGGATGCAGTAAGAGCCTGCTAAGGGATACCTCCGAAAGATGGGCAGCAGCGTCTTTCCATATATTAACATCCCATACTGCGCTCGCCAACCCGCCTGCCAAGCGTGGTGAGTATGGCAACTACACCTCATGGAGATCCATGAGGGAGGCGTTTGTTCATTAGTGGACGTTTTATGGCTGAAATGATGATAAATGCCAGTAGAATGTCTTCCCTCCTCTCATGCCCGTGGATACAGTAAGAGCCTGATAAGGGATACCTCCGGAAGATGAGCAGCAGCATCTTTCTGCGTATCAACATCCCGTACTGCGCTTGCCAGAGCGCCAGCCAAGAATGGTGAGTATTGGCACTACTCCTCACGGATCTCCAAGAGCGAGGTCTTTTAATTTTAATGATGACACGTATGATGGGAATGAACTATTTTATTTGATAGGCATTTAAAAACCATTTAGGGGTAAGACCATTATTCTGATTTAGAAATCCATTAGCGAAATATTAAAGTTTAAAATTTTTCTCTAAAATCTAAACTGCTTTACAAATCTACGAAAAACCAAGAATGTTGTTTTTACCATGGACTTTATAGGAAAACTATAGCGGTAAAGCTAGCTTTTTTAGTTTCGTAGAAATTCTCACTCAGATCTATGATACAGTATTCAGTATTCATTTGTTTATAGCTTTCCATTGTAAACATAGGTCTTAATCATAAGTAAATAGTACAGAATGGAACCCTGATGGGCACTGCAATCTAAACGTAGGTATAAAGGGCGCTTCACATTCTCAAGAGAATCTCGCGAGATTCTCTTGAGAATGTGGAGCGCCCTTAAGAAGGTAGGTATCATGCAAGATAATATCAGTTAAATATTATTAAATTAGAAAATTAGTCATTAAAATGATTATAGCCTTAACTTGACAATAAAAAAATTGTCATGAAAATAATGATGTACTACGTCTTATTTACAAGGTATATAAATTGGAGTATTGGGGCACTGAAATTTCCTTTACAGATTGTTATAGCAAAACTGTGCACTTGTCATCAAAATATTCTTGCAAATTATAATAGCATTTTTGAACAAGGTGGCATTTAAGTTTCTTTATAAATATGTTTTCTGATTTTAAATCTTTTATAAATTTTGGTAGATCATTAAAAATCTTAATGGCCATGACATGTGAACTAGAACTATACATTACCAATGTAGAATCTGGAAGCGCAGTTTACCAAGCATGCCGGAATACTTTAAACCGAAAACTCAATCAATACCTAGTGATATGTTTTGGTAAACGTAAAACACATTTACCAACTTCTAACACGTGGTCTCTGATGGTTAACTACGAAACCCTACGTAGCGCGTGTGCCGACACGCACCTCAACTAACTCAGTTACGTATTACGCGAGAGGAACGTTTCAGCCGGCCTTACAATAACACATATACAATACAAACTTACAATCAGTTTTGGAAGAAACGTTGTAATAAAGACGAGGGAAAGAGATAGAGAGAGAGAGAGAGAGAGGTAGATATTATCATGACCAACATTTTTTATTTTGGCGTCATAATTTTATATATCAACGTAAAATACTGTTATGTACGGCTAATATACTCTACGTAAATCCGACGACAGACGGACAGCCAAAGCAAAACTATAAGGTTCCTTTGTTGTACTACGGAATCCTAAAAATGGATAAGATTTTGTTGCTTAGCTTTTACTAGTTTAACCAAAGATTAAATCAGATGTTTTAAAGTACAGCTTACCGTTCTATTCCCTAGATCATGAACACGGCAGTTCAGCTGGGCAGTCTTTCCAACGAGGGCGGTGACATTTCTGGAGTAGGCCAGATCGAAGTGAGGTCCTCTCTGTGCTAGGCCCAGGTCCACGTCAGTGTAGTCTATCTCTGGGACTGCGTCTGGGCTTAGGCTGTTCGTGTTGTCTGTACAACCTGTGGACAAAACAAATTATAATTCATCACTTCACATTTATAAACATTAACAAGTTTATAAAAAATTTAATTTTACGTTAAACTTTTCCTAGTTTCGAAGGTCATTTAATTTTTTGTAATGTGTACCCCCAGTTTTTCAATCTGTACATCATGTCTCTTCATTTGGTGCTTAAGTATTTTTTTAAATACGATTGTTTAGCTAAATGGCCGAACTATATAACTTTCAGTTTTGCATTCTACACAACATTTCCTTTCATTTGCTACCAAACTATCTTCTATAATCTTTTTTTAATTCAAAATCAGGTTTTCGAGTGGTGATTATTAAATATACCCATTTAAAAACATTAGATTATTCATCCCCACTTTAACCCGCCATTTCTTATAAACGTTTTAAGAGACTAAGATAAAATATGTTTAATAATCACCGCTCGAAAACCTGATTTTAAATTAAAAAAGAAATATCAGTATCACAGAAAATAAAATAATAAATAAATAAATAATAAATTATTCTGGACAAATCACACAGCACCTTCTAGCCCCAAGCTAAGCAGAGCTTGTGTTATGGGTACTAGATGACTGATATACTTAATATATTATACTACATAGATAGATATTTTTATTATATATAGAAAAACACCCAGAACACCCTGAACAAATATCTGCAGATCGTACAGACATTTGTCCCGAGGCGGGAATCGATCGAACCCGCAACCCCTTGCAGCGCAGGCGGACCTTCGCCCGCTGCGCCACAGAGCTCGTCAATAAAATCATAAAAAATAAAAAAAAATCATACAAACACCTATTGTCTGACTGAAAATATAGGGTCTGACTGAAAACCAGCGCTTCCTTTTAGCATTCCTTATGTGTGGAAGCATAATGCTGATTCAGGCCCCATTGGACTCTGAGCTTATTCATGAGGCCAGTAGTGAAGGACCACGTCTCGGTTCCGTAAGTCATCACTGATTAAAGAGTTACAAAACCGAGACAATGATTGAAGACTTTTCTTAAGGCACTGAGTTACAGTATAATAACTCTCGCATGGCACTCTTGATTGTTTTATTCATTTCCTTACGCAAAAATCTCAATAATTTTTCACAAGTACCAAGTACAGTAAGTCAAACAATAACAACACTATGCCGCCATCTTGTAAACATTTGGGAATAGTAATTCCTATAACCCGATTTACTTATTCAAGATTAAATACGAGTCGAACGCAATCTCTTGCGAGAAAAAGCTAACGAGAGTAATCTAAAGCTTTTTAAATTGACTTTAAATAGTTTTTCAAAGGCTTTGTTAAAATGGCCTCACTTTGTGGAGTTACCTTAAATTTTATATCAAGTCTTTGGTTCAAAACCTAATCTCCAAAGGGTAAATCTCGAGTCATAATAACTAATTGTGACTTGAGATCATATAAAAGTAAGTAACTTTTACATCTATTATAGATGATTTTCACAGCGTCAGCACATAATATTTAAATGCTGTACGGGACGCAGTGCAGTGCAGTGCCCGGTACAATGTTAGATGGATTAGGCTGGCCCAGCAGCTCTACTATCCTCCCAGCTTAGTCGGCTATTATTCAGAAAAGAACAGGTAAATACGTCTGAATGTATTGGGTACGTGCTCTTTTCTCTAGAAGGCCTAAGCTGCAGGCTTTTTAAACTACCTCATCTAATAAGACCAAGTTTTACCCCGTCACCGGGACACACACTTTTTTGTAAATACAACATATTTATCATACTTAATAGGTACGTATAATACCCAGGACAAATATTTGACGAGCTCTGTGGCGCAGCGGGCGAAGGTCCGCCTGCGACGCAAGGGGTTGCGGGTTCGATTCCCGCCTCGGGACAAATGTCTGTACGATCTGCAGGTATTTGTTCAGGGTGTTCTGGGTGTTTTTCTATATATAATAAAAATATCTATCTATGTAGTATAATGTATTAAGTATATCAGTCATTTAGTACCCATAACACAAGCTCTGCTTAGCTTGGGGCTAGATGATGCTGTGTGATTTGTCCAGCATTATTTATTATTTTATTTATTTATTTATTTCGAAAAAATTGTTTTGTTTGTTGCAACCGCGCCTATTTTCCGGCTTTTTATAAAAATAGTTTACTACAAAACTAAACAATCAATGAGTTTGTAGGCGCTTAGATAGAGAAATTTCAGTAACATTTAAATTACCACCACAAATCCATTTTTTATTTCGTAATTAAAAAAAACATAGTTCTATGCCTACCTAATTTTCATTTTAGGAACTAAGAGGGTCTACCTTCTTTCCCTTAGAGGAGCCTTAGTTTAATGAGACCTAACCTTACTCCGTCAACTATCTCGAGAACAATGTTTTCAAGCTACCTAATTATGAAAGTTTGCCCACGTACCCGCCGTAAATCTAACTGAAGCGAAGTAACAAAGAAATTTGAATTTTGTATGTAAATGATGTTTTAATGAAGAGTCTCTTCTTTCTTCGCTTAGTACGGTAACATTCTTCGTTATTCAGAGTGCTCGTGAAATAGGATTTGACTTAATTTCGATTTAAAGGTTTTATGGATTTTATTCGAATGATAATCGATTACGTCGAGCGCCGTAAGGTGCCGGCAGTAGAATGGTGCGCCTTCTCACTTGATCGGATGCCGTAGGACGTTCACTGCTGGACAAAACCTCTCTCATGGATTTTCAAGTGCTGATCACCATACTTTTGCCATATTCACCACACCTGGCAGGCACGTTGGGGAGCGCACGGGATGCTGATACACCGAGAAACGTCTACTTCCGTAGGTATCCCTCGGCCGATTCTTACTGCATCCACGGGCAAGAGACAGAGGCAGCATTCTACCCACGACGCCATTTATCTTAACCTGTTGCAATCTTTTAAACGACCACTCTTCTACTTCTTTAGCCCGGTTTTACCCATTATTGGGTAACAGGCCTTGTAATGCTTCCTGCATTTAACCCGATTCTTCGCAATGCGCATCTTGGTAATGTTGTCTGTCTAATGCATAGGCTGCCTCCCTACTTTTCTACTACCAGTGCAGTCAGTCGGCTGAGATAGGTAATTCACGTAGTCAGTGAATAGTAGGTAATAGGAGTAGATTTACTTGGAAACTTCAGCGGACTCCTAATCTGGCATTTTTGTGATTTATGGACAAACCAAAGTTCCGGCTACTTTCACGCGTAGATAAATTGAGGAAATTTCAATTTGATTATTCAATGTTCTAGTCAGTTTTTGTAAGGAGATTTATTGTTGTTTGACGTGTAATGTTCATCTGGTGATCTTTAAATGCACGACCCAGAGTAACTTTAACATCCAAATAGACGAGGCAGGCGTCACCAACTAATCCAGCAAGTACCAGTTCTATCAGTTTTCAAATAGTAGCCGGAGTGTTGCACAATCCAAATGGCATCACATTAAAGTGCCATAAGCCCTTACCCGTAGAAAATGCAATCTTCTTGTCTTTAAGTTCTATTTCTACTTGCTAGCAGCCGCTTTTCAGGTCAAAAGTTGTCAACCACTTAATTCCCGTGAACGTGTCTAGGGTACTATCAATCCTCGTTAGTGGACGACTCAATGACGTGATAAAAAAGGACAGGTCCTTTTTCGTCACGCTATTATGTCATCGATAGTCCACATAAAAATAATGCTGCCGTATTTCTTTTTCACTAGAACCACCATGGATTGGATGAAGGTTCTATCACTAAATCATAATGCGCCACATTATAATGGATTTCCACAAGTCTGAATCAATTAATCAATTGAGTGTTTAGTAAGGCTGAGTATACGTTTGATTTAATTTTCTAAACTATCAGAATATAAAAACCTTGTCGATTAAAGCGATTTTTTCCCATTATAAGTATTTTAAAAAAATTGTTTATTTTTTAAGTATAAGAATTTATTTTATTAATTTCTTTTCATTTTATTTAAAATACCGTGTCTTATATTAAATTTAGCTTTTGGGGTTTGGTTTTTTTAAGTAGCGACTTGACTAGTTAGATTTACAACAATACATCGAATCACGTCCTTTATTTTCCTGTCTATCCCAAGGATCTCTGGAAGGAATCGCTCATGGTGATAATACCGCCCTATGTACTGATCATCATTCTGTTCTCATCCCACGATAAGTGGGGTCGGCACAATTATGTTTTTTTAATCCACTCTCCTCTTTCAGACTTCATCTCGTCACTGCTTTTTTAGGGTTCCGTACCCAAAGGGTAAAAACGGGACACTTAATTTTGGATTATTAAGAACTTGTATTAGCGATGCAGTTATGCCCCTAAGCTTACGATATCCAATAGCAGTTATATCACTTTTAGTACCCTTCTCGCTACAACTACGACCAGAACCTTTCGTTCGAGAGAATATAGCTAAACGTCCACTTTTGTCTCTAGGAAACATTGCGAGTATTCAGGCTAAAGACAGCTATTGTCCTATCTCTGAGTTATGGTGCAATACAACTATAAAACTGAGTATGAAACGTTGGTCCTTTGTTTCAAAACAAAAACTTAAGAAGATTTTTCCAGACAATACAACGTAGGGTATAATATCGAAAAGCATGGCTTTGGATGGTATAGCGATGTGCATTTCGTTTTATGTTTCTGAAGATCTTGAATGGACTGTGTTATTGCCTTGATAAAGTTCTATGATTTACGAGGCAGTATGTCAGTGCTATTGTATAGATAGATCTATAACTTTCTGAATTTGTTACTAAAGCGGGTTCGAGTCCCGTCGAAGACAAAATTTTTATTGCATTTTTAATTTCTACTAAACATTTGTTGTTTATTTAGATATTATAATAACATTTACGCAAATTTACGCCAGAATCAATTAATTAGAAGGTATATTTTATTTTTATTTTACTTTATTAGGAAAACAAACAGTTCTTAAGACTAAAATAAGGTATAGAAATTTAACTAAACACCATTATAAATAAATAAAAATAAATAAATAAATAATGCTGGACAAATCACACAGCATCACCTAGCCCCAAGCTAAGCAGAGCTTGTGTTATGGGTACTAGATGACTGATATACTTAATACATTATACTACATAGATAGATATTTTTATTATATATAGAAAAACACCCAGAACACCCTGAACAAATATCTGCAGATCGTACAGACATTTGTCCCGAGGCGGGAATCGAACCCGCAACCCCTTGCGTCGCAGGCGGACCTTCGTCCGCTGCGCCACAGAGCTCGTCATTGACATGTTTTCACATATAAGAGTCTAAGTTACGTATAAAATAAATCTTGTTCCCTGAATTAATCAATCATCAGCAGCTTAATGAAATAAGCGTTAAGTCCTTCTCTGCACATTGTTTTTTGTGCACAAAGTATTAATTAAATAAATAATTATATTTTGTACACAATGGACAATCCATGCATTTTGAGGGTTCCGGAATAAAATATGTAACTTAATAGTGTAACTAAAATAGTATAATACCCTTAAATATTGTAACTTCGTCTGTCTGTCACAGGTCACATTGGTTCTGAATTCGGAAAAGAGTTGGCGCTATTATTATTCTCCGACTATAAATACAATAAAACTGTATGAACTCTGACTTGCACTTGACTGTCGTTCATTTTAATGTCGCAAGAACTCTAAAATAGTGTTTTTTTTTTTGTTTGTAAGGCAAAACTGACTCATAGTTTTATAGGATTGTCAGATTACCTGTACGGCTTTTACAAAGTTTGTTAAACTTTCACGATTTGTAACATATTATTTTTATCGCGTACCTTTTTTATGGGACGCGACGGGATGACTACTGGAGTCATCCCGCGACCAAGAACTAAACCTGAAACTTCGGGAAAATTATGAAAAAGGTACGCAATAAAATCCTGTATTTATAAAACTTTTGTTATCTGGAAGTTCTATTTTTTATAAATCCTGAATTTTGATTTGCAAAGCACGTATGCAAATCTAACATCGAATACGGAATGGAATACTTGATGCGTTTTATTGGATGTGATTGAGATTTTTATATGCATACAATTTATTGTAAAAAAGAAGAAAATAAAAAAGAGAGGGTGAAATATTATTTATCTTGAGTGTAATTAAAATTAGATTATGACAGAGCAATACTAGTTTTTTAATTGTTAATGAAACCAACGTTAATTTCGGCATAAGGACATTATGAGCGAATCTTTAGAAAACTGTTTACTTTTACCGTTTTAAATAAATATAATTTCCTATTCCACAAGATAATAATAAAAGATACACGATCATCCAAGAGATCCAATAACCAATAAATATACACCGTGTAACCAGACTAAGTACTATCGAAAACTGGGGGGTTGCAATCAGACTATGATACTGAAAATATTTAGCGAAAAAAAACCGCAAAAAATATGTCAACATATCTTCGTCTTTTTAATTTCTTTCTTGTAACATACGCATACTACAACATTATAAGAACAATCTTACCTAATTAAGTCATTTCTAAAAGCCAGTGAAAAAATAAAATAAAATATACAGCAATTTATTGCACGCACATCCTGCACAATAACACTGTAATCAGCTGATTCCGCCGCCCGGAGTCATCGCACTAGCACGCGACCGAGTCGAAAGACTCCCAGCGAGCGAGACGGAAAACTACCGTCCCGCTTGCACGATGCATCCCGAGACTGTTTAACGTTCGTGACTTCATCTGCTACCTATCCAGTCTAAGTTCATCCAAACAACATATACCTAAGTCCGAAATTCTCAGTGGAGCCGTGATGTGCCGGCAGTAGAATGTTACCCCTCCCATCATGCCCTTGCCTACAACGAGATACCTTCGTTGATAGGCAGCAGTATCTTTCCATCTTCTAGTACCCTGTTCTGCGCTCGCCCACCGACCTGCCAAGTGTGGCTAATATCGCAACAACCCTTTAGGAGGTCTCTGCTCAGCAGTCGACGTCCTGAGATGATGAAGTTAGAAATTCTTAAAGAATATAAGTACCAAGTACCATAATCTGGCAGTTGACAGACCTCTTAACACTGCAATAACAACTTTGGACAGAACAAAGTGCGTAAAATAATTTCCCATTCTCACACGAGTGCAGAAACAATAAAATCAATGAATGTCTCCAGGCAAATCAAAAACTATCAAGTTCCAGAAATAGTCTAGCAGATATCGATAAAAAGGGTCCACTGAAAGGGTGAAAAAGGGTTCCAATGCTTCAAGTAATTTATGCACACTTTGTGCGGTGAAGCGTAAAGTGGAAATATAGAAATGTAGTGTGTTTAAGCTAATAGTTTTTATGCCAGTTAGTTGCGAGGCGAAAGATTGTGTGTCGAAGTGTTGAATATTTCACTTGTAACTTTATTTGTTAGAATTTCTTTTACTTCGACTTTGTAGTTCTTCAAGAACGAAAACAAAACAAAACATTTCAACGCGCAGAAGCAAGTATAAAACGAGATTATTAAAATGAGGAGACGCCTTTAAAGTACAAAGTTTTCTAAGCTCTTTTATTGTTATCGTTAAAACGAAAAAGTCTTTAATCATAAGTAGAATAGTCATGAATAAGGACTCGACTTATGACAGTTTAAAAATAATATTGTCCATATTGTACATTTATTTTTCATTATAATAAACTATTTCATATTGTATTAGATTATTTTATTTTCTCGTAATATCGGAGTGAACAGTAGAGTGTAACACTCGGCGCTAAAAACCCATTTAAACTCTGGTTTCTTTTTACACCCTCGCTAAAGCTCGGGAGGTAGTTTTACCTCGTATATAATGGGTAATTTTAGCTCCTTGTATAACAATCTACTATTGATCTATAGGAACTGATGAAGAAGATCACAAATTGCCATCGAAACTCAATGTTTAAAATTTTGTATGTATGTAAGTTAAAATAACCTTTCCTTCATCATACTTCCCTACTCATCAACATCATCATCATCATCAAAGTCATTTAAGTCGTTAATACTCGTCATCATCAGATTTTTTTCAATTAGATATTTTTTTCTAATACCTAGAGTTAGCGTCATACATACCTACTTATCGTCATCAACAGGGTCAATTAAGTTGTTTTTTTTTAATGAGAATCTTCACTAATACTTAGACAATACAACAATACAATACAAAATACTTTATTGCACACCTTAAGAAATTACAGAAAAATAAAACTTACAATAAACATTCTTCGCTTCGGTCGGCATGCGGTCTTATCGCTTAGAAGCGATTTCTTCCAGACATTTCTTCTTATCTACGGTAAATTAAATTGATTCGTTAAATAAAAATAATCTTCAGTAATAGTTAAGTTAGTCGTATCTTAAGCTTTAATAAATAAAAATTGAATCGCATTCCCTAGATAATCATTTGAGCCGTGTCTGGGTAACAGCCACACTAAAACCTAATAACGTAGCTTTAAGTTTCATCACGCTTCACACTAAAATGAAATGGCAAGACCACAGACTCAATAACGACCTCTGAAAAGGCCTAAAGGGACTTGCACACGATAACGTAAGCTTTAACGTGTAAGGTTGAAGGAATTGCAAATCTTACAAAATATCATCAATCAATCATTTAAGTCATAAAACGTCCACTGATGAACACAGGCCTCCCTCATGGATCTCCATGAGGGGTAGTTGCCATTCTCACCACGCTTGGCAGGCGGGTTGGTGAGCGCAGTAAGGGATGTTGATACACGGATAGACGCTGCTGCCCATCTTCCGGAGGTATCCCTTAGCCGGCTCCTACTGCATCCATGGGCATGAGAAGAGGGGTATCATTCTGCTGCCGGCATCCCACGGCGGTTTACAAAATATATTAAGTAATTATTTCCTTTAAAAAGAGTCTATAAAGAGATCAACCTAATGAATTTAAAACAGATATATATGTACGACATGCAGGCCATGTAGCTCGCAGAACAGATGGCCGATGTGGCCGAAAAGTGGAGGCCACGGACCGGCAAACGCGGCGTAGGACGTCCACTAACAAGACGGGCTGACGACTGGTGAAGACCGCAGGTCGACGGTGGATGCAGATCGCTTCCAACCGCAATAACTGGAAATCCATGAGGGAGGCCTATGTCCAACAGTGGACGTCCTACGACTGAAATGATGATGATGATATATGTCGTACCTTTGGGATTTTAATCGTAATAAAACCTTCATAATGCATGACGAAACAAAGTAGATACTTAAAAACTTTTTGCTTGGGCTGACTTCAAATTCTTTGACAACCGCCAGGACGAGGTTTATTGTTAACAACACATTAAAATGTTAAGAATCTGCTAAGGGATACCTCCAGAAGATTGGCAGCAGCGTCTTTCCGCTGACCACGGGGTGCCGGCAGTAGGATTGTCCCTCTGCAAGTGTTGCTGTTATTTCTTATTCACGCAACTCTTCTTTTTTTTTTGTAACTCTTTGGTGTACAATAAAGTGATTCATTCATTCATTCATTCATTCATTCACGCATTCAAACTTGCAATATTGGTTTTCTAGCTAAAAACATTATTATAATTTTTTCCAGCTCCAAAGCGTTCATAGCATAGTAGGCACAATGGATGAGCATCAGCAAAAGTTGCCCGCTTTGTGTTATTTTCAAAGTCAGAACTTTAACTCTCACAACATTTTTTTCGTTGTAAATATTTTTATGTAATTCAAGGAGTAAAATCTTGCATGTTCGTGTATACATGCCCTAATAACCCAAACCTAAGTCCAAATGACACAAAAATAGCTTTTTGTTTTTGCCCGAAACTACTTACAGTTTATACAAATGGCTCAGAAAATCTGTAGCTTTCGTGTTTTTTAAATGTGTCTATTAAAGCTCGGCGCGGTTGTCACAATGCCTATTTAAAATAATGAAATGATGAATGAAATGAAATTCGTAAAAAAAAAACAATTAAATAAATAATGATTGTTTTAATTACATATAATCAGCGTAAGGTGGCGAGTTGTGAAACAAAGGAAAATACTTTTGTTGGGTTTTGCAGGAACTCTATAATATCCCATAGAGTTATTATGAAGTAAAGAGGACGTTTAATACAGTTTGTGAAATCTAAGAAGAATGTATCTAAGGTATCTAAAGTATCGTGGCAGTTGGTCTTTAAGATATCATCGTTATCATCATTACGTAAGATATCCACTGCTCGACATAGGCCTCCCTCATTGACTAAGAGATCCAAGTTCATGACGCAGTTCGGGATGTTCTTACACGGAAAGACGCTGCTGCCCATCTTCCGGAGATATCCCTTAGCAGATTCTTACTGCATCTACGGGCAGGAGAGGAGGGGTGACATTCTACTACCGGCACCCCACGGCATATAATTAATATAAGAATAAATATTTATCGCACTTATCCACCAACAAAAGTCTTTTGTTGAATTATTTTTTGTTGGCCTTACATATCAAAATCACTAGAAGACAAACATTATGCTTGGAATTCAATATGTGCCAACTGCAAAATAACTAATAAACGGACTATTTACGAGCCGTTATTTCTCATTTATTTTTATCACAGGTAAGCGAACAGATCATACAATATCTTTTTGTTATTATTGACGTGTCCAAGAATTGTAATTACAAACAAAATAAATAAATTTAATGAAAAAGAGATCTGAATAAGACTTGAGGAGGGTGACTTATAGTTCTAAACACGTTTTTTATTGTAACATGTATTATGTCTACAAATTGCGCTTATTTGAATTAGGTATATAAGCTTTTATTCAAATAATCACAAACAGATAGTATGTCTGTTCGCGATAAACTGAAAAACTACTTAACGGATTTTCATGCGGTTTTCACCAATAGATAGAGTGTGTCAAGAGAAAGGTTTCAAAGTAAAATTCGTTGACTTTTGGTATACGTTTAGATGAAATATGACGATGATTGTTGAAGATGTCGGAAAAATACGAGTCCACTGGAAGCTAATCTGGCAATCTAAAGTGCACTTAAACCATTGAAGTTAAGTGCAAGTGATGTACAGAATAATAAATATTGTTTTTTATAAATAGATCTAGTTACAGCGTATGTCATTCCTGTGTGGATAACTCATAGTAACAATTTTAGATTAAATATCAATGATTGAAACTTTGATACCAAAATATGTTAACGAGATGTTATATAGCCTGTAGCCTTTCTCGATAAATGGGCCATTTAACACAAAAATAATTTTACATTCGAACCAGTAGCACACCAGTAGTTTAGAGGATTAGCGCGTTCAAACAAACAAACTCCTGTCTTTATCGAAAACATCTGTTTGGAAGTTTTCTCTTGCCCGTGGTCCATATAGAAAGCAACTAAAACAATTACCAAAAAATTATGTCTTTCACGTGCGTATCTAGGTCGATGCCAGTTTTCATACAAACGGAAACAGTCGCGCTGCAAGCGTGCCCAAAAACAAACGACAGTAATAATTTAGAGCACAGAGAAAATGGCGAATGACTAGCCTGAATAGCGGTGTAGGTTAATAATGTTTTATGGATATTTTGCGAAAGCGTTAGCCAAATTTACTGGATTTACCTTTTTGTTGATGAACTAAGCTGGTTTAATAGGCCTCGACTTTTGAGTACTATTGCGTTGAGCGCTTGAAATGTTCACAGAATATTTAATTGTACATTATATTTTTATTTATTTTATTAATTTATAACCATGTACATCTATCCTAACGGGTACACCCAATTCGATAGAGTACCTACCTTATATATTATAGTGTTCATAATTAATATTAAAATTAGAAAATTATTAAAAATATAAACAAAAACAATAAAAATAATAAAAGTCAGCATTAATTAACTATAACATAAAATTTTAAAAAGAACTAGTAAAATAAACGTAAAATAAATATTTCAGAGGGGCTCCCATACAACAAACGTGACTTTAATGCTGTTTTTTTGTTCCATTTAAAACGATTACAGGTAGACGCTTGAAATAACGCAGACTAATGGTACGGAACCATTGGCCGATTTTATTAATCTAAGCGTGCTAAAATGTATTGTATTGCAGAGAATATGGCGAATAAAAATCCTGTATAGGAGTGTAAGTAATAATGGTTTATGTTCATGGATATTTGACGTGTATTTGCTTAATTTACTGCGCTAACCTGTTTGTTTATTAACGAGCAAAGCTATTTAGTAGGCCTTGACTTTTGAATACCATTTCGTGGTTTTGTGATTCCATAGTTTTAGCTTTTTTCCGTGTGGCAGTAGAATGTGGCCCTTTGAGAATGTGGCCCTTTGATACCTTTGTAATATGGGCAGCAGCGTCTACCTTTTTTTTTCGAAATGACATTATATGTTGTTGACCGCAGATGGCCATGACAACGTTACCGGACTATAAGCGTCTTACCGTGTATCAAATTCCAATAAAGTGCTAGCCAACTCGCCTCTCAAGCGTGGTGAGTATGGCAACATCATCACCCCTCTGAACCAGTACTTGGATATTTATGAGAGGGAAGCCTTATATAACAGTGGTTGTCCTACAGCTGAGGTGATGTCTTAGGGGTTTTCTAGATTATTCGTCCCAGAGAATCACTACGCACTAAATTCAAAGAAAAAAATGTAATTGCAAAGCTACTGCCATAGTACCTTCTCAAAATTATTATGAGAACCTGTTGTACACCCATAAACTGCTTTGCTTTGCATAAGAAGAACAGCTGCAATCACAATGTAAATACAAAAAAATAATCATCATCATCATCAGCAGCCTTTATCGACCCACTGCTGGGCATAGGCCTCCCTCTGATTTTGCCATTCGCCTCTGTCATAAGCTATTCTTAGCCAGGTGCAACCCACGGTCTTCCGAACATCGTCAACCCTTCTCTCGGCCACCATTCAGTCAGCGTTTTCGTCCACCTGTCGTCATTTCGTCTGGCCAAGTGTCCTGCCCAACTCCATTTGAGCCCCATTATTCGCTCGCCGACATCCTGAACCTTAGTCCGCTCGCGAATTTTGACGTTGGGGACCCGGTCTATGAGTGTGATGCCGAGCATGGCGCGAAAAAAAAATAATACTTAATATTAAATAATCGCTGTGCCAATAAGGTAAATTATCTTTATTGCTTCTACTACAAACTTCTAATCGAATTAAGTTATTATTGAATAAATTTATATACGTCAATCTAGTAGTAGTAGTCGTCTAGAGGACAAAACCACTTGAGACGAAATCTGCTCTAACTCCGTCAAACGTAACATATGACAAAAGAAAATTGATAAATTATGACTATAACAACCAATTTAGGTTCTTCTGTTCACTTCTTTCCTTAATAGCATATTACCTGAAGTAAACAAGTCTGTTTTCTGCTAAAAAAAGACCGTTTGAACTGTCTCCCTCTTTTCAAAATGTACAGACACATTTTAAAAAGAGACCGATGACTATTCAACTTGAACTCCTTGGGGTTACCCTCTCGTTGACTCTGAATTTCGGCTCCTACATTGGTGAGTCAAAAGCGCAAGTTGCCGCTAAAAACTTGGTATCCGCTCTAAGGTGCGGTACTTCTTACCAGAACAACTGATATGCTTGTACAAAGCGCAGGTAAGATCATGTATGGAGTACTGTTGCCACCTTTGGGATGGCTCTGCCAAGTATCAACTTGAGGCTCTGGAGTCGATAGAAAGGCGTGCAAAAAGAATCAAAGGCAATGTCACATTACTCGAGTCACGGTTACAAGGCCTAGAACATGACGTAACGTGACGTAAGGTGGCCAGCTTATCGGTATTTTATAGGATAGATTTTGGAGAATGTGCTTTGGAGTTGCTTAATTTAATTCCGCTAGCCCCTTTTTTCTACAGTACATCCAGGGAAACCCAACCAAGGCGCCATGGTATAAGGATACATGGTAGAAATACCATACTTACGCACGAAACGCTTTGATTCCACATTTTTAATGCGTACTGCGAAGATCTGGATTTCGTTGCCGGTGTCAGTATACCCCGATAAGCTTTTTATCACATAAATTGTGTAAATACGTTTAATGTTGACATTAAACTTTAATAGAAAATGTTAATTTTATTATTTTTAGTAGGTAAGTATAAATAAAAGCTTGTTTATCAAAAAGTTTTTTTACTTTTAATTTTATTAATTTGCGTTGTTTTATTTACTTAATTCATGGATCAAAATGATAGATGAAATAGGTAGATATTTTTATTATATATAGAAAAACATCCAGAACACCCTTAACAGATATCTGCAGATCGTACAGACATTTGTCCCGAGGCGGGAATCGAACCCGCAACCTCTTGCGCCGCAGGCGGACTTTCGCCCGCTGCGCCACAGAGCAATGCAATAGCAATGCCTATTGCCACTAATTTTACGCTTGCGCAATATTTGCTTCTGTAATATTAGATTACCCGACGACGCCAGCGCCATTACTTGACCTGACCGAAGCCCATTGAATAAACTTGAGCGCCTTCAAAACCTCTACATTCGCTTCATATTTGACTAAAGCAAATACAACCGTGTCTCTGAATTTCGCACTCAAGTGGCTTCTCATCCGTCTTTGACGTAATGCATTATATGCTGTCCCTTCTCTAGAATAGTCTATTTACCCCTATTTCTTCCTTCTATCTCAAGGAGTTGCCGCGGGGAACCAGCAGTGGAATGTTGCCTCTCCCCTCTTGCCCGTGGATGAAGTAAGAACCTGCCAAGGGATACTTCGGAGGATGGGCAGCAGCGTCTTTCAGTGTATCAAAATCCAGTACTGCGCTCGCCAACCCACCTGCCAAGCGTGGTGAGTATGGCAGCAACTCCTCATGATCAGTACTTGGTGATTAATGAGGGAGACCTATGTCTAGTGGCGTCCTGTGGCTGAGATTTTAAGGAGCGTTTCCAATATCTAGATTCTACTGTATCTTCGTCATTGTGCGATTATGGAATTCACAGCTTTTCTCCATGTCTTAGCCTTATCGCTGAAAGCAATTTCTTCCGTCCTTGAGCGGTTGGTTTAACACTGTTGATTACTATCTAAATCTTGTCGGTTTGAACTTTGCTTGGCAATATGTTTTCCGTACTACATACAACGTAAGGGTTGGCGTAGTGTCTTTATTAAGCTATACAATCTTGATGTGTTTTGAGTCCCTTTCTATTATTTTATTTCGACAACAACGTATTGACTAAGTTCGCTGCACTGCCGTCCGATTTCTAAAAGGCCGTTGCGACCAAATGTCACTTTGGGCAAAATTTACTTTTAAACACAGCGCGAAAACGTAATTTTTACTCTATCTACCAGTGTGGGTCTTATGGCTCAGTGGTTTATAATGCCTGAGATCTGGACTCCATGCATCCCGCTGCTACATCTTTTTTGGATTTTTTCTATTCTTAAATACGGTTAATCCGCATTACACTAAAACACTACTAAACACGTCTAACCATCAATTAGATAATTTGATTTCTTCGGTTTTACAAATTTAGGTAACGGTTATATGCAAATACAATACTATTTAACCTTAACAGTCTCTTAACATGTATATTATATTTAATTTCATTTAATTTCTATCGATTAGACATAAGCATAAATTTATACTATTTTTATTTTATTGTATTTAGAAATGTTTGACGTGTGATTTAACAAATTATGAATAAATGACTATAAAACTATAAATGACTATTTATATCCAGCAGACGGCATTAGGATCTACGAAGTCTATAAAATAGTTTTTATACTCGTGCTACACCAAACAGCCGGTAAGCGCCCTTAGTCGGTCAAAAGTTGTTAAGGTAACGTTAATCTTATACAATTACAATAATAAAAGACAGACTGTTTTTTAGTAATGAAATATGATGTCAAAATATAAGCAATTACAACATAATAAAACAGCTAAGCGACATATCAAAGCTTAAAAGCGTCTACCTGCTCTAACATTCTTGTTGCATGTCTATGACATGATGGCACCAGTGGATGAAAGCAACTAGATATTATGAGCTGTTACTATTACTTTCGAGTGCGTTACCGAAATGTTAAACACAATTACGCTCTGGATGGATCATTGCTTTGCATAACATAAAAACTGGCTATTATATGCCCTAATAATGATATATTTGATAGAGTATCAAGAGTAGAACAACAGTAGCTTTTGCAACGAAAACATTAAGATTCCAATATTTTGAGCCAGGACACACTTTTATGAGTTGCGATGAATTCCACCACCACAGATCAAGCTTGCTATGAAAAGAAAAGGTAAACATTACGATTTCCAAAATTTAGATGACTATGTTGCTTGTGCCAATAGAGCAAGGACAGACGTGAAAACTATGGAACCAAAAGACTTCTTCCAATTTCAAATTAACAGCGTACCTATTCGGATGTTTGAGCCAAGACTATAATTTAAAAAATGTAATACAAGTCCGTTTTTAGATTTAGAACTAAATTAAAAATTTTTTTTTTTAGAATTCGTAAATAAATGTAAGCAGCCCTCAAACCATCACGCAGTTTCAATAAAATACAACACTAAAAGCGGCTGTGCTTCAGTTAACCGCTTTGTAGCTTAGCATATCTTTACATTATGAAGTAGATAAACATATGTAAAACATGAAAATGTAAATAAAATATCACTGTGACACAAAATTTGCATGTGAAATTGACAAAAAATATGGTATATCAAAAAAAATCAAGTTTTCACAAAGTCCAGATACAACATTTTTCACTTGTTTGCTCGTAGCCAACATTTTAGGTTTGTCACTTAGCGGCCTTTTAGAAATCGGACGGCAGTGCAATCATTTTTGCCCAATGTTTAGTCTAAATGAGATTGACCGACCTGATTTCTAGGATTCTGGGCAGCAAGTTAAAATGTGTAAAAGTATGAATGCGTAGAATTTTATAGCACCACCATATATAAAAGTTCAGCGAAACACTAAATCATTCAGTGTTATCTAAAAAGTTGAAAAGTAAAACACTCCGCATAGGTAATTCGCCTTTCATTTCAGCTGTAAAACGTCCACTACTGATCACTGGCGTCCATGAGGGATAGTTGCCATACTCACCACGTTTGGCAGGCGGGTTGGCGAGCGCAGTACGGGATGTTGATACACGGAAAGCCGCTGCTGCCCATCTTCGTCCATACCCAGGCTCTTACGTGGATGCATCCACGGGTATGAGAGGAGGGGTAACATTCTACTGCCCCACGGCAAAAAATCGCCTATAAACAGATATAATATTTGTTTTCCCAGATTATTCAAATGCGATTCATGCATTTTTTTACTAAACAACTGGAGACATCGGACTAAATAATCTCTTATTTGTTGTATTTACGTATTTTATCAATAATCTGGTATCCTTTTCACAATTTCTTCTCACTTTGAGACTAGATGGTGCTATGTGAAATGTACAACATTATTTATTTCATTAATGTACAACATTATGTATTATTTATTCAAATCAATACTAGGAACTTAACACAAATTACACCTCTATACAAAAAAAAATATTTTCATTTTCACAATGTTTCCAATGCGCTTGTTGCAAGATTTGATGGGGTTGATTACCCCTTGTTTAGAGGGAAAGTCAGCGTAAACAATGTCTTACCTGTGCGTGTGATCAGAGCAAGAGCGCCCAGCGCTCCAATGAGTAAGGCCACCATGTTTAGTTCATACACCTGTGTATAACGCCTGTTTCATGCCTCACAGCATCTTAACTCTCGCCATCTGCAAACAAAAAACAACCTTAACACAACCTTTATAAACCCCAATCTCCTCTGCAGATCTTTTTACAACCAAGCCAGCAGCTGCAATGCGATTTGGATCTTAGTAGCGGGTGACAGAGTTGAATCTCTGATGAATAGGGAATGAGGGCGAGTGCGAAAGTTGATGTCTTTGAAGTTTAGTCAATACAGTACACCTGTAGCTAAAATAATGAAGGAAATTTAGTAAGTGAATTTGGAAGTGTAACCCATTTAGGTACCTACTACCTCTATATTATATGTATATCTGCCTCTGTGAGTAGGTACACTTCAATATATGGTATAAAACAAAGTCGCTTCCCGCTGTCTGTCTGTCTCTATGTATGCTTAGATCTTTGAAACTACGCAAATGTATTTAAATGTGGTTTTTTTAAAACATAAAGTGATTCAAGCGGATGGTTTCTATGTATAATACATGTATAATGTAGTAGAGAAATGCTGATACTTTTACAGGTTTCTAATGTGAGGTCGTAAATAAACACATTTTTTGCGCTTACATTGCAAACGCTGGCCTACGAGATAGATCAAAATAATGTACTACAGTATTGTACACCTTAAAAAGGTCTACAAGAAAGTCCGCGATGGTATATTCTGTAGTATATTTAGTATCAGCATTGCACCCGTGCGAAGCCGGGGCAGGTAGCTAGTAATAGTCATTATAGTGATTTTAAAGTTTACGGGCTTAGGTGCTCAGAATTAGATGCTAAGATTAGCACTGAACGGTTCTGTAATCTGTGACTGAACTCATGAACAAATATCAGAAATATGGCACATAATTGAATGTCAAGAAAAACAAATATTTCAACTCTCTGATGACTATACGAATACCTTATATCAATGTGCCAATAATTAGACACTGAAAACGCATTTGCAAAAAATAAAACAATTTGCCGGCAAAAAATGTTAACCACAGATAAAATATTTTTATCACGCCAATGATAAGCACTATGTATATATTCTACCAAATTATTGTTTTTTTGCCTCTTCTAGGTAGTTTATCGTTTTATTTGTGTAATTTTTAATTTGCAGTTAGTTAAGTTTGTAGGGTAAAAAAGGATAAGATTATTAAATTTTATATCAAACATTGTTTTACAACAGCTAATATTTTAGAAAAAATATTGCTTTATGCCTTTTGTTGTTTTTTTAAAGTAAGACTTTATATGAGATATGACACGTTTTCAAAAACAAAAATACAATCGCAATAGACATATAGAAAATACGGTGATAAAAATTCGGTTTCCATTTTATATTCCCTAAGTCTAACGTCGGGGGATTGGAAAGAACTATTTTATTCTAAATCCGACCGGAAATCCTTTTTAGCTGATTTTCGTACTGGAAAAAAACGTTAACATCAATTGGTGGGTTGAATTTAATTCGCATTGCCTCGAGGTGGCTTTGATTGGTCGGACGTACTGTCGGCCACAGAAGTAAATTATGTTAAAGAGGTTTGAAAAGTTTCAACAGGATGAAGAAGTTAATTTTATGAAGCACATAATTAAATCATGCCGTGGGGTGCCGGCAGTAGAATGTTACCCCTCCTCTCCTACCCGTGGATGCAGTAAGAGCCTGCTAAGGGACACCTCCGGAAGATGGGCAGCAGCGTCTATCCGTGTATCAACATCCCATACTGCGCTCACCAACCCGCCTGCCAAGCGTGGTGAGTATGGCAAACTACCCCTCATGGAGATCCATGAGGGAGGCCTGTTGTCATCAGTGGACGTTTAATGGCTGAAATGATGAATTAAATCTATTCACTTCAAATGACACGCAAGTTAACTATACAGGGTTTGCAAGGTGTAACCGGAAAAAATCGGCTAATAGTTTGGTTGAAATAAACACATTAAAGTAAATAAAATATAATAAAATTTCTGAGAAAATCGACTAAGTTAAAGTTCATTTTGTAAAAACGGGAATTACTCACGTATTATTGTAACGTCGAAGATTATTCCGACACGATTCGATTTTTCAAGAAAATCACATCATTCCCGTTTTTACAAAATGAATAGTTCAATAGTAAATGAATAGTTGAATCTCACGTTAATTTTGAAAGTAAAATATGTTAAAGTTCACTTTACCTCTACTTTTTTTTGTTTGTTAAAAAATATATTTTACACTGTTGCATAAAACATCCTTAGGCGTATGAAGGTTGTAGGCACCTTTCTTAGAATTTTTAGTATTTAAACCATTTTTTTTTACTTTAATGTGTTTATTTCAATCCAAACTATTGGCCGATTATTTCCAGTTACCCTTTGCAAACCCTGTATAATAAATTTGCAGTATTGCCCGGTCGAACAAAGTAACATTGCAAGCTACATAAAATATCATAAAAAACATTGGACGAGATACCATTATGGGTAGATGTAGCTGCCTGTAATTGAGAGAACAGTAGCTCATGATTTTTATTGTTTTTACTCTTGTAATTTTTCTTTGTGTATCTTTTGTTGGTGGCTCAAATAAATAAATAAATAAATAGCTGACTGTACGTATTGCGGGAGAGTACCTACCACAGATCTTTAACTCACAGAATATTTTTTTTAATCGACTGCCGCAGGCAGGTAAAGGAAGTTTTCCATCACCGGGGAAGCGCTTCTCAAGCCATCTAAGTAAAAATGAAAAAAAAAAAAAAAATAATTCGACCTAATGACGAGACAAGCCAAAGACCGACGTGGGGTGTCGGCAGAAAGATTGTGGCCCCGGTCCTATCGTACCCGTAGATGCAATAAGAATCTACAAAAGGATACCTCTGGAAGATGGGCAGCAGCATCTTTCCAGGTACTAATGTATTCCTTACTGTACTTGCCAACCCGCCTGCAAAGCGTGGTGAGTATGGCAAGCAGTAGACGTCCTACGGCTGAGATGATGATGATGATGATGCCGAAGACCCATCTGATACTAAGCGATAACCTCTACATACTTCAACTGCAATATCGCGGTGATCACTTTCACAAAGCACGTGACTAATGATTCATTACATTGCGCCCGTCACCCTGAGACATGAGTTGTAAGGTCTTATGTGCTCGTATTTTACTTTGTCTTGCAGGGACACAGACCTTTTTGTGACTCAAGCATTGCTCCATTTTTAGTGTTCCGTACTCAACGGAAAACCTATCACTAACACTCCGCTCTCCGATAGTTTGTTTGGATGGAGGTTGCTTACCTCTTCACGCAAAAACTAGGCTACGGATTGAGCTTTACACACGTATTGATGTTGACCAGAATTAACACATAGGCTACTTTTTATTCGGGTACAACGCATGCGAAGCGGCGGGCAGAAGCTAGTTATTTTATAAATAGTAGAAGAAGAAGAAGAAATCATTTATTTTTGACACACACACAACATATACAAATTATAAAGAAAACATAAAAGAATCAAATTAGGCTTACACTGTCAAACAAAATTTTAAACATACATATGTACAACCAATGCTGCGTGAGGTCAAAAAATGGACTCTGCCTCAGTATTACCGCAATCACGTAGCAAGCTACGCGGTTGATTTTCAGGCAGATCCGTGTGACCGCCTCGTCTGCTAGTTAGTGCAAGGCGCAGGCGTACAAAATAAATAAATACCATTTATACAGTAACAACATTACATACAATAAAAGAGTACTTAATTAATAAATAAATGTGGAGAGTAATATAAATACGTGACCGACCAACCATCAAACCACACCAACACAGGCACAGCGAACACCTGTGGACAGGCCATTAGCGTGCGATACTCTGTGGTCGTGTGGTCTTATCTATGCCCATTTGTGTCAATTCAATATGAAAAAAAGATGTCTACTGACAGTTAAATAGTTTATCTTTATAGAAATGCTTGTTACAAATAAATAAATGATCTTATATATACATATATTTTTATAATAACATTTGACAACCTCCGTGGCATAGTTGGTGTGTTAGCTGGCACACTGGAACACTGAGACACAGGAGGATTCGATCTCTGCCGGGGGACAAAATGTTTGCTTTCATCATCATCAACTTAGCTGTAGGACGTCCACTGCTGAAAAAAGGCTTCTCCAATGAATCCCCAAGATCACGAGGGGTTGTTGCCATACTCACCACGGTTGGCGGGCGGGCGCAGTGCGGGATGTTGATACACAGAAAGATGTTGCTGCCTATCTTCCTGAGGTATCCCTTGGCAGATTCTTACTGCATCCACGGGAGAGGCAATATTCTACCTAATATACTATAATATACTATTCTCCATAACGGCATCAGCAATTATTATTAATGTAAAAATAATTAAACAGCTAAAGCAGCTTATAGCTGCAGTAATCATATTCCATTGTTCGTCCGTGTATTAATTGTAGAATCCCGAGGAACTAGGCCAATACTTCTAGGATTGTGAAATGCAGATATCAAGATTGCGATTGTACAATGTACACCCCACTGTAGAGCTTTCAGAAGGCATTTTCCTCCAAGTCTTTCAGAGTGGGTTGAGGATTTAACAAAGCTATTATATGCCACGATAAGTATGATAAAGCAATATGTCTATCGTAACCCCTCCACTCACGCCCGTGGATTCAGTAAGAGCCTGCTAAGGGATATCTCCTAAAGATGGTTAGCAGCGTCTCTTCGTGTATCAATATCCTATACTACGCTCGCCAACCCGCCTGCCAAGCGTGGTGAGTATGGCTACATCTCAACCCTTCATGGAGATCCGTGAGGGAGACATGTTATCCCTAGTCGAAGTTACACGTCTGAAATTAATGAACGAATCATATTCCATTGTTCGTCCTTGTATTGTGGAATCCCGAAGAACTAAGCCAGTACATCTAGGATTGTGAAATGCAGATCAAGAATGCGATTGTATAGAGTATTCATAACGCAATTTCCTTCAAGTCGTTCTGTGTATCTACCACGAGTTGTCACTGTTAGATCGCCTGCCGTTACTACGTAGTAATAGTACAGATAAACTGTTCTAAAAATGCACGACCCTCCACCGCTGTTACACGGTCATACAAAATAGTTGTTCTATATACAATACAGATAAATTAGTATTTGTCATTGGTTGTTCACACTTGTTCAGTCACCGGCTAGACACAAACGGTATCACTTGAAAAAAAAGCTGGATCTGCTGTCGGTCAACTAGTGCACTGCATTAGTGTTCCGAGCGCGCGACAGAGCGGACGTGTCGCCGAAACAAGAAGACAATGGCTACAGCTCGCCAGATCGCACGAATAGTTGACTTGTCAGTGAGCGTATTAGTCCATGTTTCCAGAAAAGTTGTAAAATGCACACAAGAATACAGAAGCAATAAGTTGCTCTCACACATTGTAATTATATAGTTTTGTGGAGGGGCGTGCATTTTTAAAATGGTCTCTACATAACTATGACATCTGTCAGATTTGTAACTCATGGTACCAAATTCTAAGCAACTGAAGTCCAAACTACAGTCGCTGTAGTACAAGATACTGTGTATTTTAGTACCAAAATGTCCGCTAGAGGCGCTGTACAAGTTTTCATTTTGTAACTACAGTCGCTATCGAGTATATATTATGAAAACTCATGGTAGATCTACAGAGTGGTTTGAGAATATTACAAAGCTATTACATGCCACGATAAGTATGAGTGAGCATTATGTCCATCGTAACATTCTATGTAAATGGAATATCTCTGTATAGAAATGATCAGAATCACACTTAGGATCGCATCTTAAAATCAAACACTTTATAATACGTGCGCTTCATAACACTTTAAATACAATAGCCGCACTCCGCGGTTTTACATGCGTAGTTTCCGCTCCCGTGAGAATACGCGAATAAAATAAAGTCCATGTTATTCAGGGATAATGTAGCAATAATGTCCGCCGTGAGGTGCCGGCAGTAGAATGATACCCCTCCTCTCATGCCCATGGATGCTGTAAGAGCCTGCTAAGGGACACCTCCGGAAGATGGGCAGCAGCGTCTATCCGTGTATCAACATCCCATACTGCGCTCACCAACCCGCCTGCCAAGCGTGGTGAGAATGGCAACTACCCCTCATGGAGATCCATGAGGGAGGCCTGTGTTCATCAGTGGACGTTTTATGGCTGAAATGATGAATGTAGCATTCTAATGGTAAAATATTTTTTCTTATCGGTTTCTGTAGTTTCGGAGATTTTCCTATTCAATTCATTCCTCATTAATTTTTATTGTAGGTACGACGAAATTCAAGCGTATTACCTATGTTAGTAGTTGCCGTGGGGTGCCGGCAGTAGAATGTTACCCCTCCTCTCATGCCCGTGGATGCAGTAAGAGCCTGCTAAGGGATACCTCCGGAAGATGGGCAGCAGCGTCTTTCCGTGTATCAACATCCCATACTGCGCTCGCCACCCCGCCTGCCAAGCGAGGTGTGTATGGCAACTACCCCTCATGGATATCCACGAGGGAGGCCTGTGTTCAGTAGTGGACGTTTTACGGCTGAAATGATGACCTATGTTAGTGATTAGGTGGCCCAAGGCCCTTGCATCTATTTTAGATGATTTATGCAGCGTCAGCATCTGTTTACCATGCTGTACGGGATGCTGCAGTGCCTGGGACATAGTAAGATGGATTAGGCTTGCCCAGCACTGATACTATCATCTCAGCTTAGTCAGCTATTAGTCAGAGGAAGGAACAGGTCAATACGTCTGAACATAACTAAGCCGCGGGTTTCCTCACGATTTTTCTTCACCGTTATAGGACGTGTTAAGTGTGCAAATACATTTTTCAAGATAGAAAAATCCATTGCCGTTCGGCCGGTATCGAACCCACGACCAAGGTGGCACTATAACCGCGAAAATAGGCTAAATTGTACAGTTACAATTTTAATTCCGTCATGTAAGTCCGTCAGTCAAAGAGAAAATAGGGAAGGGGCGCCTTTGCGCTGCAGTGGGAAACATCACGCTATAAAATAAATAACGGCTTAAGGCTTGTAGAAATAAAAAATATTAAAAGTGTAAGCAAAACTATTAGACACGTATTTTTATTTTTTAATGTTTTGATGATTCGGAGATAAGGAGGGGAACGGTTCGGTCGTTTCTTCAACATTTTTGTATATAACTCGGAAACGATACGGCTTAAAGAAAAAATAACAGAACTGTTTATTAATGTGCAAATGAATACCTTTCATATGACACCCCACAAAACCTAGTAACTTCACTTAAAAAATTTGAGATTCCCTATCCGCCTCAAACATAATATATTATGCATGAATATATGTATGTTAACATTTTTATAAGCTATGTTAGTAAAAAAGCGTTATTTTTAACCATTTCAAATTTAAAGTCGATAGCATCAGTAGTTCTCAAGATATCCATTTGTGACAGACAGACAGACAAAGTGATACCATAAGGGGTCATTTTACCATTTTGGTCCGTAACTCTAAAAAACAGCATACAGTCGAATTGAGAACCTCCTTGTGTTAGAAGTCGGTTAAAAACTAAAGTGAAAACACAGCGAAACGAAAATTCAGTACGCTTCTTGAAGTTGCCTATATGCAAGTATTTTTCGGGTCACCATTTCCGACAGGATATACCCACCCCATCGTCTGTCGAAGCTTGCCAAACACTATAACCGTATGTCACGCAAACTATCTATTCCACACAGCTGAATTTGAACTTTATAACCATCCGCGAAGATAGAAATTGGCAAGGCCGTTTTCCCAAGGCTGTGACGGCAATTCAGATGTACGTCTTTGGAATGGTATGAACAAGGTCGAAAATGATGTAACAAGGGTTTGTTTCAAGAATATTTCCGTGGAGAGGTTTTCGATAACATTTTATCAATGTCTTTTATTGTATTACGTTACGTATTCGAAACATTTTTGTGTCGCAATATATACAAAGGATAGAACGTAATAATAAAAAAAAAATATAAATTATTTATATTTTCTTAAATTAATGGAAATACATAAATATATTTCTTATAGTTTATATATGTGTATTTGTTATTATAATTTTTTTTATAGTAAATTTTTAGGTAGTGAATACTAGTTTTCTTAAACTGTTTTAATGTATACTTTTTAACAAGATTTATTTTTTACCTAAGTACTTTTGTTTTGATTTTTAACATTAATTAAGTTTGCTTTAATTGTCTGCTTCATAATTTCAGCCATAAAACATCCACTGATGAACACAGGCCTCCCTCATGGATCTCCATGAGGGGTAGTTGCCATTCTCACCACGCTTGGCAGGCGGGTTAGTGAGCGCAGTATGGGATGTTGATACACGGATAGACGCTGCTGCCCATCTTCCGGAGGTATCCCTTAGCAGGCTCTTACTGCATCCATGGGCATGAGACTCCTCTCATGCTTGGGTATAATTCTACTGCCGGCACCCCACGGCGGAATTGTCTGCTTAATTTTTACTTATATATAATGTAAATCCATTATTGGTCGTAGGATATATATGTAATTATAATATATGTAATTAAGAATAATATAGATTAAGGACTGTGTATTTTGTTTCATCATTTCAGCCGTAGGACGTCCACTGCTGGACATAGGCCTCCCTCATGGATATCCAGTTATTGCGGTTGGAAGCGATCTGCATCCACCGTCGACCTGTGGTCTTCACCAGGTCATCATCCCATGTTTAAATAAATAAAATAAAATAATCTATATAAATGGTTTTACCTGTATTTTTTATTAACACGTGATTTGCAGTAGGGTGCCGCCGTGGGTTGATTTGCCGCGGCAGTAAAATGTCACCCCTGCTCTCTTGCCCGTGGATGCAGTAAGAATCAGCTAAGGCAGGGGTCAGCAACCGACGGCCCGCCGGCATTCGGCCCGTGGACCATCTATGTGTGGCCCGCAAGCCTGAGGTCCGCAAGAAAAAAATACCTGGGCATTGAGAGTATTCTTGAAAGCTCTCTTCTACGCGGTATTAAAAAAAACCTATTTAATTTCGAACTGTTTATCAAGACTGTATTATTTCTACCGAAAATAAAGATTTGCTCTATCCAATTCGCACGTGGTAGTCGGTGGCGGCTCCTTTCAAGAATCTAGAATAAAAAAATACTTTATTCAGTGCGGCCACATGGACCTTATTGACGCGTCACAAATAATGATTAAACCCCCATATCTCAAAAACTAACCCACATAATATCAAAATTCCCTCATGACAATCGATTTAATATAATCTAATCTCCTTGGGTTTTAAATTTTATCAACATTCGATCATCCGTTGTCGGATGATGTTGATCCTAAGGTCCTCGGACAAAAATTCCGGACATACATACAAACATTTAGCCGTGGGGCGCCGGCAGTAGAATGTTGCCCCTCCTCTCATGCACGTGGATACAGTAAGAGCCTGCTAAGGGATACCTTCGAAAGATGGGCAGCAGCGTCTTTCCATATATGTATATACATACATCCCATACTGCGCTCGCCAACCCGCCTGCCAAGCGTGGTGAGTATGGCAACTACCCCTCATGGAGACCCGGCCTCTGATGAGGGAGGCCTTTGATCATTAGTGGACGTTTTATGCCTGAAATGATGATTGATACAAACATTAGGCCGAAACGCCTAGTTGCCACTGAGAACTTTGTTCGCTTCGTTCTCTCGATCGAAAAGTAAGTTTTACACTGCATTTGTAATATCAGAAGTGTGTTTTGGTCTGCTCTGAACAGATCCTTCAGCATTTGTATCTAGAATTTCATACAATATTTACTAAGCCTTTTCTCGCCACAATTTGTGTTACATGCTCTAACCTTTTCTCTATAAACAGTCGGTTGGTCTCAAGGGTTTCTGATAAAGCGTTCCACTTGAGTAAATACTGAACCCTAATTTTGCGACTCGAATAGTAAACAAAGCCTTTTGTGTAATTCTTTGTTTTTCTCATGAAATGCCAAATTTGTGAGTAACTTTCTCAATGTGAGGGCGGTATTCATGTAGGTCTTGCATTTTGCATACAAGGTCATTTAAATACACAAAAACACTAAACTATATTGTGAAGAACACTAAGCTACATTGTTTTTTGTAAAATCGCTTTATTTAGGTATATTATTATATGTATGTTATATATTATAAAATATTTCAATAGAATTTTCTTTCCTGAAAAATGTATGTGCACTCTTAACACGTGCTTTAACGGTGCAGGAAAAATCGCGAGGAAGCCCGCGGCTTAGTTAGCTTCAGACGTATTGACCTGTTCTTTCCTCTGAATAATAGCTGACTAAGCTGAGAGGATGGTATAGATGCTGGGCAAGCCTAATCCATCTAACAATGTCCCAGGCACTGCAGCGTTTCATAAAGCATGATTATCAGTTGCTGACGCTGTATAAATCATCTAAAATAGATGCAAAAGGCCTTACTACTACTACTAAGCGTTTATACGTTTAAGTTTTCTATAAGTAGATACTAATTATGATTTGTCAAGTAGGTATATCCTTCCATCCAAAGGTTGTCTGCAAGATATCGGTTTTAGCTATAAAACCACCCACCATGTGTTATTATTTGTTTGCACGCTAACATAATCGACCTGGTAAGGTCTGCAGGTTGGCGGTGGATGCAGGCCGTTTCCAGCCACAATACCTGGAATGTTCAGCAGTGGAAGTCCTAAGGCTAAAATGATGATGATGATGATAGTAAATAAATAAATAAAAAATCATCATCATTATTTCAGCCATAAAACGTCCACTGATGAACACAGGCCTCCCTCATGGATCTCCATGAGGGGTAGTTTGCCATACTCACCACGCTTGGCAGGCGGGTTGGTGAGCGCAGTATGGGATGTTGATACACGGATAGACGCTGCTGCCCATCTTCCGGAGGTGTCCCTTAGCAGGCTCTTACTGCATCCACGGGTAGGAGAGGAGGGGTAACATTCTACTGCCGGCACCCCACGGCATAATAAATAAATAAATAAAAAATAATGCTGGACAATTCACACAGCATCATCTAGCCCCAAGCCAATCAGAGCTTGTATTATGGGTACTAGATGACTGATATACTTAATACATTATACTACATAGATATATATTTTATATTACATATAGAACAACATCCAGAACACCCTGAACATATATCTGCAGATCGTACAATCATTTGTCCCGAGGCGGGAATCGAACCCGCACCTCTTGCGTCGCAAGCGGACCTTCGCCCGCTGCGCCACAGAGCTCGTCTTCTCACGTATGTGTTTTATGTATTATACTATCTATCGTGTATGATACGTACATAATGAGCATTTATTTATCTATTATGCGGCGTACATCGTATTGTAGACACGCTTTTCTGATTGAACAAGTTCAATTATTTATATAGATTTTCCATAACACAGTAAAGATATTGCAAGCAATTTGGAATTTGTACAATATTTCACGTTCGAACGGCGTAGACAAGTCGTTATTGTCACTTTTCCCTTGACCAGGAAGAATATTGGCAGATATTTTGGAGAACATTAATCTTTACTACTGCCACAGAATAAGAAAGAATTAAACAGTAGGACAAAGACAGACTTTTGCAAGGAGTCTCTAATGATCGATCGACTTTTGTAAGGATTCTCTAATCATCAACAAAAAGGTAAATACATAAAAATATATACAACAATCTTAAAATATAGACCAAATTAAAGACCTATTTTGCTTTGGCCGGTGCTTGTTAAAAATATATTTAAATCTGAGATACGGGTCAACAGTGTCCTGCTTCTCTAGACTAAAATAAGACCACACTTAAAGAGTGACAACGAACAATAATATGCAATGAAGAATTTTTTTGAAGTGATTATAATATTTTTACCGCCGTGGGGTGACGGCAGTAGAATGATACCCCTCCTCTCATGCCCATGGATTCAGTAAGAGCCTACTAAGGGATACCTCCGGAAGATGGGCAGCAGCGTTTATCCGTGTATCAACATCACATACTGTGCCCACCAACCTGCCTGCCAAGCGTGGTGAGAATGGCAACTACCCCTCATGGAGATCCATGAGGGAGGCCTGTGTGTATCATCAGTGGACGTTTAATGGCTGAAATGAATGAATGAATACAAACGTTCAGCCGAAACGCCTAGTTGCCACTAAGAACATAGTTCGCTTCGCTCACTCATTCGAAAAAATACACTTCGACTCTGAACATATGTATGTATATCTGCAGAACTATTACATACAAGCAATTGTACCGTTGCGACAATCAAACTCGATATAGCGGGTTTGATTTTGATTCCCGCCACTGTGTATACCTGAGCCAAACGCAACGCAGTCTTAACTGCGTCAAAAGGCTTTCAATTATTTTCGTACCCTCCCCTTCTGAACATGGGTTATTTTTTTCTGTGTCACGCCTTAAGCCTTTGCTGTGTAATAACTCTTCTGTCTGACCGAATAAGATGCTTCTTAATCTGATTATCTATTTTGGCCTTGCTGGAGCGGATATATTGGTATTACGTACCAATAATAAAAATGCTTCGCTCTACTTAACTCAATCAATGCTGCTTTATATTCTCATGTTATTTATAAACTTACAATTTCAAAATACAAACATTATAACATAATGAAAATTGGGAACAATACTTGACCTAGGTCAGTAAATATCGTCTCAGTTTAAAATTATGAAATATAGAAAGCTTAGGTACATGATAATGGCGACCTCTGTGGCGCAGCGGGCGAAGGTCCGCCTGCGACGCAAGAGGTTGCGGGTTCGATTCCCGCCTCGAGACAAATGTCTGTACGATCTGCAGATATTTCTTTAGGGTGTTGTAAGTATTTTTCTATATAATAATAAAAATATCTATAAAGTATTATGTACATCAGTCAACTAGTACCCATAACACAAGCTCTACTTAACTTATTGCTAGATGATGCTGTGTGAAATGACAATTTACACAGCATCATTATATATATTTAGTAGCATTATTTATTTTATTTTTATTTTATTTGTTTGACAAAATCCAACAGCCTTTAGTAACAACTAAAAAATACTTAATTTTAAGTCTTAAGGCCAATACAGGACTTACATTTTATACATGGGCAAATTAAATAAGACAGAAATTAAACTTATTCACTAACAGTTATAAAATATATCTAAAGTGCAAAAGGCTTATACATAAGTAGCTACATAAAAAAACTACATAACAATTCTGTGTTAACTAATTTAAAAGTATGCCTAAATAATGTATAAAAGAGAAAAAAAATATCACAATATATATATGTATAAAAACACAAATAAGTTTACATATATAAAGCAATTATATAGTACGAGTGTAATACGTCCATGGTACTTATACAAAATTTGTTTTCTGTATCTATTTTTATTTTCTTTATTTATTATTATCCTCCAAAATTTTCAAAATGTCTCTTTTAAAAGTTCCTTTTCTATTGTGAAATACATCACATGAGTAAAACTGTGTGTTATATATTTTTTTTATTCTATTTATTATTGAAAATTGAGCATAATTAGTTGATGAGTGTGAAATATTGAACAACTTAGTATGTCTAGTACGACATTTAGGTGTACAAAATTGTTTTCTGATTTTATTGATTTCTGGTGCTGGTAGGGAATAACCATTATTGTGATAAATGCAAAGTTTATTTAGTAGTATTGATACTACTACTTATTAGCTCCCGCCAACCCATCTGATGAGAAATCTGGATTATTCAATTCACCAAGTAAAAACTACATAATAAAGATATTTATGTTTTTGAGTTTCAGTAGTACAACAGTACCTTGGTTTTGTTTTATCTGCCTGTCTGTCTGCGGCTTTGCAAAGGGACATTTATAATAATGACGCCGAGATAACGCTATAAAAATGTTGAAAAACTAGGGGGTTGGGGTACTTATCATACACGTAAGGTGGGGATGAACTTTTTTCCAGATTTTCCCATCGTGTGGGGTATCGTTATATAGGTATTTTAAAATCATTTCTGAGTTACAAACACAGTTTTTCGATTTAGGGTTCCGTTAACGAAATATTAAGGTCTTCAACTTCTTTCGAGCGAACTGGACTGCTAAAATCTAAACTCCTAGCTTTACAAATCTGAAAAATTATCATGAATGCAGTTTAAATCATGAACTTTCTAGGAAAATTAAAAATCATTTCACGAGGGGTGCCGGCAGTAGAATGTTGCTTCTCCACTCTTGCCCGTGGATGCAGTAAGAATAAGCCACGGCATACCTTCGGAGGGTAGCAGCGTCTTTCCCTGTATCAACATCGCGTACTGCGCTCCCAACTCGCCTGCCAATCGTGTTGTGTATGGAAATTAAATGAAATGAAAATGCGTTTATTGGTACACCACACCTTAAACATAATTGATAAGCTAACTTATGAAGGTTACAGTTCATAAAAGTGTGGTGTACCAAAAGGTCCTGTGTCAGCAATAGTTGCAACTAAGATAAAAGAGGCAACGCTGGTATTCTGACATGTATGGCAACCACCCACTCATAATCTCGGAGGTCCTTTGTTCGTAAGACAGCAGTCCTAAGTACCGCCTTTACATCTTTTTAGATGATATAAGCAGCTTAGCAACTAGAAATAATGATGTACAGGACGCTGCAGTACCTGGGACATAGATGTATTAAGGCTTGCCCATCAGTCCTACGGCTAAAATAATTAAGAGGTAAATGTTTCTAAGTGGTACAATTGCTGCCAGCGCAAAATAAAATGCGAACAAACTCGAACGTACCTGTAATAAACTCAAAGATATTACACATGAAATCTCACACACTGGGGGAAGTTTTAAAAATTATGGCGAAAAATGCAATTTGAATACCACTAAATTATAGTTAGAATATGTTCCGCAGACTAGCCCATAAAATACTACGGGCATAAGGAATTCCTTCCCCTGGCCGTTTTCCACATTTGTGTCAAGTTATGTCTCAAAACTTTTAAAGTAGGTATGTTTCATAATTTTAGAAACATTAAGACGTATCAAAACTTCAATTGACTTGTTGAACCTATAATAGGTTCATATAGACAAAAAACAATGTGTTCTTTTTGTCATAGAGATAAAATAATAAATATATTCTTTAAACTAATTAATTTAAGGTAGAATCATCATCATCATTTTAGCCGTAAAACGTCCACTTCTGAACACAGGCCTCACTCATGGATCTCCATGAGGAGTAGTTGCCATACTCACCTCGCTTGGCAGGCGGGTTGGTGAGCGCAGTACGTGATATTGATACACGGAAATACGCTGCTGCCCATCTTCCGGAGGTGTCCCTTAGCAGGCTCTTACTGCATCCACGGGTAGGAGAGGAGGGGTAACATTCTACTGCCGGCACCCCACGGCAAAATTTAAGGTAGAATACGGTGACAAAATAGGCCTACCACTAGGCTGGTCTTCCGTAGATACCAATTATAGTCTAGATTAAAAAAGCCGTGTTGGCCAAGTGGTATTCCCCAAATTTGTATTCGAAGGTCGTGGGCTCGATTCTGGCCGTGCTGAAATGGGTTTTTCTGTCATGAAAATGATAAGTTTGATGCAAAAAAACTCAAGATAAGGTTTTTAATGTTATCCATTTGCGTCAAGTGCTAGACAATTAGGTATGTTCTTGGATGTACATATATAAAAAAATCGTTGATCTCTTGATATTTTAAAACGTCTATGATGGAATTTAGGTTTGAATTTGCGATATTAACATTGCAACTTTGTAAATAATGTGCCCTACTAACAAAAAATAATAAATTAAAAAAAACCGACTTCACATGAGATAATCCTTGCCTTGTCGACAACACCCAAACCGCTATATTTAGCCTATATTTAAGTATTTTTCTCAATTTATCATGGAACCCATCATCAGAACAGGGCAATTATTGTATGGAGAGAGGGAAGGGAGGCCTTTGCCCAGCAGTGGGATCCTACAGGCTGATTAGATTTAGATTTAGATTAGAAAACCCAACCGCAAAGTTCAATTTAGGACAAGAAACTTTTCCTTGAGGGACCCGTGTGTCTAATATTACAATTATTTAATTCCGAATCCCATCATCAGAAAGGGTTCAGAATCCAGTTTTGGAAAAAATGCCATCACCTCTGAAACATGACTAACCGTAATTAAAAATAAACCATTTGTTATTGGCGGAATAATCGCGTTACATACATCTCTCAATATTATAATAAATTAAAAGTAAAAAAAAGTTTTAATAAACAAGCTTTTATTTAAACGTACCTACTAAAAATAATAAAATAAATATTTTCCATTAAAGTTTAATGTCAACATACAACGTCTTTACACAATTTACTTAATAAAAAAGCTAACTTGTGTACCTAAAACTTGATCTCATTGATTTAATTATTTTTTGCAAAACAATGTGATTACGAGTACCTGCTTAAATCTAGCTTTTTTATTATATTTCATACAGGGCAAGCTAAATAAAAGCTTTTAAAAAGGAAAGATTTGTATGTTGCATTTTGTATATTTGTAACGAATAAACTCAAAAACTACCAGACCGATATTTAGAATTCTTTTACCATTAGAATGCTACATTATCCCGGTGTAACAAAGTATATTTGATCCCCGTATTCCCACGAGAACGGGAACTACGCGGGTGAAACCGCGGAGTGCAGCTAGTACTAAATAAAACATATAAGTGAAATGAGAACCTCCTTTTTTTGAAGTTGGTTAATGATTCACTTAATTCGCCAGTATTATTTATAACGACTATTACACACGTATTAATAAATATAAACCTAGGCTTTCGGAATTGCAAACATTCTCAAATAAACGGAATGGAAATAACTCTTTAGTTAGGTACTTTAAACCTAAACTATACCAAAACATTCGTTAAATCAAATTCGTTCATTCATTTCAGCCGTCTAACGTCCACAATTGAACGCCCTATGTCATGGATCTCCATGGGTAGTTGCCATACTCGCCATGCTTGGCAGGGCTACTTGATCAACATCCCGTACTGCGCTCGCCAACCCGCCTGCCATCTCATGATCTTGGATATCCATGAGGAAGGCCTATAATATAAAAAACAGACCTACGGCGAAGTTGAATGATGAACATACGTCTTGTCTGACCAAACGTCTGTCTAATCTTTAGTTTGTAATTATCATAGTGCTTTACCTCCGGAAGATGGGTATCAGCGTCTTTCCGCTATTATGTCCATAACTTTACTTGTTAATTTCACAAAGATTCTCGCAACTACTGCAACAAAATCTCGAGGATTTACAGTCCCATATACCATCCGTAATATTTCCTTACATATTCATTACGCAACTACGTGCTCGTATATAACTTTAAGTGGTTTCACATTCCCCTACTCTGTAAATAATACAATGAAAGGACAAAGCGAAGTTCGTATCTACCCGTTGTTTGTAAAGGCAACCATTTTCTAGATTAAGTACCGTCAGCATAAAATACGCGGGATATTACTTGAATATTACGCGTATTCAGATTGAGATATTTATTTCAATGTGAATATAATGAACGAGAGCATAATGAGATAAGATAGGCAACATTTATAAATTATGTCATTATTACATCCTGGTATTAAGGAATGAGATCAAATCCGTATCTAAACCGACGAAAACTTTATTTATAAACCGATTTAAACAAGGAATTTAAATGAGAATACCGTCGTTGGGATGATGGTGCACGGAAAGTTGTACTCATATTTAATTTCGCTTAAGTTCAAAAATTGTTGTCGCCAATGAAGGTCAAAAGAAAATGGTTTTTGGTAAAAAAAATATTTAATTAATTATGTTCTGTCTAAGTCTTTGAAGGGAAGTCTTTTTACCATTTTCAGCCGCGAGGTGCCGTAACAAAAATGCCTTTAAAACTAGAAGCCTTAGAACCTAACGGCACCTCGTGGCTATTTCGCTTGAAGATGTTAAATATACTACCACTATAGACAATACAAGGAAAACTCTCCTAAAAAACTGGTAGGTACTTACCTGAAGCACAAAAATTGTATTAAACTTCGCTTCTGTTCCAGGAAATGTTGTAGCTAATGATCGACAGTGAAAATCAAATGGTTTTTGATACAAAGCTTTGAAAATTAGTTATGTTCTAGGTCATAGAAACTTGTAATATTACGCGTATTTAAATATGATATTTATTTAATCACAGGAAAATTAAGTCTAAAATTGTTTAAGTACTACTTAAGAGGCTGTTCATGACTTGTCGAATAGGTATGTTTCTAACTATTTATTTTATTTTTCAGCCGTTATTTTCACACTGCAGGGCAAAGACCTCACTCAGAGCAGTGGTTGTCTGACAGTTGGACCTCACCCGGAGATTGTATGCGCCCCATACTTCAAGAGTCAAATAATATTGCATATAGTGTTTCACAGCTATGATATAAACTAACATATCAAAAGTTGACAACATTGCAGTTAATATTAAGTTAATTGCTCTTCCGACTTTGAATTGTTATTCTAATTCTGAAAAATCCTTTTTTGCTGTCTGTATAAGAAAAATGTGGCTGTTTAATTGGTGATTTTTTATGCGGAGCAAGACATTTTACGAGCTATAAAAAACTAAGGTACCTATCTACCTTACTAACATTAACTTAATAATGCGCTAAGTGGCTCTTTAACTTGCATACCTACATTGTATTCATCACGTTCTAATGGTAGAATACAATTTTATTTTTTAACACCCGGCAAAAAAGAGGGGTGTTATAAGTTTGGACCGCTATGTGTGTCTGCCTGTGTGTCTGTCTGTGGCACCGTAGCTCTTAAACGAGTAGACCGATTTGCTTGCAGATTTTTTTATTTGAAAGCAGGTGTTCCGGCGGTGGTTCTTAAACAAGTTTTATCAAAATTGGTTAAGAAATTTACAAGATTAAATGAAAAAGGGGATGAATAATGGAATGTTTCCAAATATACCCGAGTATGGTATCAAATGAAGGGACAAGAAGTGTCGGGGGTTACTTAAAATTTTTAATTTTATAAACTTGTACTCCCACTAATTTCTGTCGAAGGAGACGAGATATAGGATATATGTATGTATAGCATAGCATATAGCATAGGGATGGTTGAAGTAGTTTGAGGGAAAACTTTGCCCAGCAGTGGGACAAAAAGGTTAAAAAAAAAACTTGTACTTGCAAGATTTGTTTGGTGTGCCTATTTATATAGCCTTTACACTTATTAAAGATTTTTAAAGCTTTACCAACTAGTATTCATGCAAGCGACGCTGATTGATGATGTGATGGCGTTTTACAGCTGAAGTGATGATGTGATCCGTGAAAGACAATATTATTCTGTTACACGTCCGGTCAACATAGAAATTGCTGAGTAGCATAACCCCATTGAAAGACCTCTTGGATACAGCTAGCCACGAGTTGCGGACTCAGCACACGTGTGCTGCTCCGTGAATTCACCCGCTGGACGACTGAACGACGCCTCCGACTCTTCCATTCCATTCTTGGTTCTCGCATCGACCATACTTAGTTGTACTTGTTATAAAAATTTTGTAATTCTTTCGTAGTTAAATTTCTTTGTAAAATGGCATTTTTTCACGCTCGTCATAATTATCCTGAAAGCAAACTGGTACGTGAAGCTCGTAGACAATTCCAATATTTTAAAATTATGTCATTATTACATCCTGGTATTAAATAATGAAATCAAATCCGTATCTAAACCGACGAAAAGTTTATTTATAAACCGATATAAACAAGGAATTTAAATGAAAATACCGTCCTTGGGATGTTGGTGGACGGAAAGTTGTACACATATTTAATTTCGCTTCGGTTAAAAAATTCTTGTCCCCAATGATTAAAGGTCAAAAGAAAATGGTTTTTGGTAAAAAAATATATTATATTAATTATGTTCTGTCTAAGTCTTTTTTCTTCGTCTTTTTTTCTAATAATGTTTCATGCAGCGATATATGCTCGTGACCATCTGGATGAATATGCGAGGTTCGATGACGCTCACAAGTACTTGACTCGAACTGCACAGAAGCTAAGAGCCCTGTCGCGACGCCTTACAAAAACGTCTTAGTTAGTTTATGTCATGGGGCCATCTGTCTACAATCACCTATTAGACACTATCACTAGTGCTTTATCGAAGTAATCCTTTAGACTACGATTAAAAAGATGCTTATTCAGTAAAAAGTTTTATAGATTTAATGAATTTTTTGCTTGACTCCATATGTATGATAATGTAATTAATTATTTATTTTTCCATTCACTTTTAGATTATTCTTAATAATTGTCATTATAATATTCACTAAATGTATTACTTATTATTCTTTAATTAATTTTATTTAATCAATTTGTGGTGTTAATTTTTCTTACTATTGTTATTTAATTATTTTATAATTCTTTGAATTTATTTATTTGTTAATATTATTACTTTGGCTCACATTATTATTATTGTAATTTTATTGACTTGTAACCATTACGTTATAATAAATGAACTTTAACTTGGAAGGGAGACCTTTGCCCTGCAATGGTATAGTGGAGGCTAAATAATAATAATAATAAGTCTTAGCAAAACATAGCGACGGTGGGCCTAAGTCCCAAACCAAGCAAAACTTGTACTATCGAAACCAGACAGTTGTTAGAATAACTAAAAAATATATTTCTATTAGTAAATACTCGGACACGAGGCATACATCGAGCAAAGGTAACATTTATCCCCCGGCGAGATTAAACCCTTGCTGTAAGGTACCGGCAGTAGAATGTTACCCCTCCTCTCATGCCTGTGGATGCAGTAAGAGCCTACTAAGGTAGGCAGTAACGTCTTTCCGTGCACCAACATCCCGTATTGCGCTCGCCAATCCGCCTGCCACTCGTGGTGAGTATAGCAACTACCCCACATGGAGGTACATGGGGGAGGCCTGTGTTCAGTACTGGACGTTTTACAGCTGAAATGAGATTGAACGCGCAACCTTTTGCGGAGTCTAACAGCAAACTGAGAAGTTGGCTGTTAGACCAAGAGAACCAGGGAAACAGTCAATGGTGTGCCATAGCAGTCGCTCTTTTCTTAATATATTCTATTCATTATCATCATCTCAGCCGTAAGACTGCTGTCCACGTACACAGCTGGATATTGGCCTCCCTCATGGATTGACGACCTCTGTCGTGCAGCGGGCGAAAGTCCACCTGCAACTCAAGAGGTTGCGGGTTCGATTCCCGCCTCGGGACAAATGTTTGTACGGTCTGCAGATATTTGTTCAGGGCGTTCTGGATGTTTTTCTATATATAATAAAAAATATGTATCTATCTATGTAGTATTATGTAAATCAGTCATCACTCATCACCTATAACACAAGCTCTGCTTGGCTTGGCGCTAGATGATGCCGTGTGAATTGTCCAGCATTATTTATTATTATTAGTATTTATCTCCGAGATAATAATGGTGATGACCCAAACAAACAAACTTGCAAGTTTCTCATATTAGTAGTATGTTATTATGATGTCAATATTCTCGACAAGCTCTCGACCGACCTGTCTACTGTGTAGTTACCCTAGCAGCCTTTTGTGCTTGTTTGTTCCTATTAATTCAGTCCGGGATTTTGTATGGCTGCCAAACCTAGGGCTTGTAACCGAACCTTTCTGTTGTACATTCAGTAAGGTTGTGTTGTGTTTGCCTGTAATTGGTTTTACATATCAGACTGTGTCCGTATAAATGCTAATGTTTGATATGTGAACTGTTGGCGATATTTTTCTTCATCATCATCATCATCATCATTTCAGCCGCAAAACGTCCACTACTGAACACGGGCCTCCCTTATGGTTCTCAATTAGGGCCAGTTGCCATACTCACCACGCTTGTCAGGCAGGTTGGCGAGCGCAGTATGGGATGTTGATACACGGAATGACGCTGCTGCCCATCTTCCTGAGGTAGCTCTTAGTATGCTCTTACTTCATCCACGGGCAAGAGAGGAGGGGCAACATTCTACTGCCGGCACCCCACGGCGAATATTTTTCTTAGTCTTTCATTATTATATAAAGAGGAAAGATTTGTATGTTATATTTTGTATGTTTGTAACGAATAAACTCAAAAAAACCTACTGGAGCGATTTTCAAAAACTTTTCACTATTAGCATTCTACATTATTCCTGAGTTACATAGCTTATATTTGAATAAACAATGTGAACTGAATTAAATGAAAAGGTATAAAACTATGCTTTGAGGGAAGGACTGCAGTGAACTATTAAAATTATTTAATTCTTCGTAATATCCCATCATCAGAATCGAATTTTAAAAATAAGACCACCCCTGAAACATGACTAACCTTAAAAAAAGTCATCAAAGCCTCAAAAAAAATTATGGCAGAGTAATCGCGTAACAAACATCCTCCTGTTTCAAGTCAGGCAAAAATGCAAATATCTTATCTGATGTTCTAATTTTATGATTTACAAGCTTAAGGCTTCATGCCTCAAGCTATCCATTTGATTATCGTCTAATAGCTGATCTAGATAGCCAAAGCAATAAATACTCCCATGAATAAAGGCTAGACACGCCCCAAGAGCACAGACTAAGTAGGCAATAAACAAAATTGTGCGAGTAAACGGGGGCATTCCCCAAACTACAATAATTTGGACGCTGTAACAAATGATGATGACGTCATAATCTTGTCATAATGACGTCATCTTTCTTGGCTTGAGAAGCAAACAGTTGAAATGTATAAGTGCCGCTGCAACTTTAAAATACAAATAATAGCTTAAGAAGCAAGATTACTTTATGATTTTTTGCAATTTCAACACGACTACGTAAATTAATATATTTTTTGATGAGGAGGGGTAACATTCTACTGCCGGCACCCCACGGAAACTACCTGTTTAGTATAGATATTTAATTTTTTTGCAAGGTAGCATTTTCCACACACCCCACACACATGGTAAGGGTACTCTCTAGCACTAGCATAGTCAAAAGCTTTGGTCTCATTATTGACAAGTTTATAAAATAAAAAATGTTAGGTATTTTATACCTTACCTTATTTTTTTTGTAATTTGTACCCTCAGTTTTGCAATTTACACTCACTCCCCTTTCAGTTGATACCACACGACCCCTATATTTGATATAATGGTATATCTGAAAACCTCCGATTGTTCACCCTCACTTTTGCCCAACGGCTAGGTAATTTAAAAAAATTTAGTATTTACAATAGATAGGCCAAATATGCGACTTATAACACACATCAGTACACAAAGTAAAATCTCTTTTAAATAAATACCTTAACATGTGTGTGTAAGGAGCATCTTGTCAACAACCCTATCAATATTTCCTTTAAATCCTACGGATCCCTTGGCAGACCAAGGGATAGCTCCGGAAGATGGGCAGTTGCGTCTTACCTCTCTACTCCTCTATCTACATCCCATTCTGCTCGCCAACCGACCTGCCAAGCGTGGCGTGTATGGGAATAATCCCCTCATCATCTTGAAAATGTATGAGAGAGGCCTATGTCCAGCAGTGGATGTAGACAGCAGTCCTATTACTGTAACAATGATGAATATATTTAGTTACGTACATTTATAAGAATTCCTCGAGAGCATGTTTTGAATCCACAATGAAGCTCATTCAAGAAGTTACATATAAAAGTTGGGTTAGTTAGAGTTCTAGCGTTCCTAGTTCTGAATCTTTAAAGTAATTTTCTTTGAAACTGACAAGGCTGACATTAATTATCTCCTGCTTAGTTTTGCTGTTGTTGTGAAGTTTAATTAGCTTTACTGGATATAACATCATTCGATACGAGTCCTCTTTCGAAACAAGGAAGTACATGAAGATGAAAGTTTGTTTTAATTTTGCGCAGAAACTTCAAAGTTGATTGAAATTAATAATGACTCATCATTTTGTAGGATAATTGATTGATGAAAGAGATCGGAGTACAACTATAGCGAGTATAATAATTCTTAAAATTGTCAACAATAAAAGCCAACTTCAATGGCAAATTCTAAAATGTTGCTGAATATACCCAAACAAGTATATGTTTGCTTCTTACATTTGAATAGATCCTTTGATTTATAATGAACTAGCTGTTCCGGCGAACTTCGAGTTGTACCTACCACTGCAACAACTTACTACAACTACCCTACAACTACTCTACAACTACCCTACAACTACGCTACAACTAACGCTGAAACATGTGTTTTTTGGTATCTAACTATTTATAAAATGCATCCCCTATTTTAACTCTTTCTGATTTAATTTACGCAACGAAAAGTAGCCTATGTCTGTCTCCATGGTCTAATCTACTCCTATACTAAAATTAATCTACATATATCGGTTAAGAGGTTTTGACGTCAAAAGGGAACAAATACATATGTATACATACATTCTTACTTTCACTTTGATATAATAGGTCTTTACCTATGAAATTGCCGTTCTTCAGTACTGGTAATTTCAAATAAAAATAAGTTTGACATGGCTTGGTATTTCAAATTCAAATTAATTTTGATTTAAAAACATGATATTCTTTATACAAATACTGTCTTTTGTTTATTGATTAGCGTTGTATTTTCATTACATTTGAACATTTTTCGTCATAATGGGTACCTTAAAAAATCGTGTAATTATGGAATATGAGTTCCGTCGTGGCACCAACGCGACACAAACGGCACGTAACATCAAAAACGTTTACGGAGAGAACTGTACAAACGAACACACAACCCATTATTGGTTTCCCCGGTTCCGTTTTGGAAATGTTGACTTGAAAAATGAAGCTCAAGGCCGTCCGAAGACTATTGTCAACAATGATGAATTAAAGGCGATTGTGGAAGCTGACGAAACTCAATCTACAGCTGAGCTAGCAGCAGCTTTTGATGTTAGCATCAAAACAATATTGATCCATTTGCGACAAATTGGCAAGGTAAAAGAGCTTGATAGATGGGTACCCCACGAACTTAGCGCTGGCGAGCGCAACGTACGCGTTGAGACCTGTCTCGCGCTGCTCAACAGACAAAGAAATGAAGGAATTTTTAACCGAATTGTTGCGTGCGATAACAAATGGATTCTGTTCGACAATCGAAAGCGCTCAACAAGTTGGTTAGATCCTGGTTCAGCACCAAAGCAATGCCCTAAACCAAAAATGACCCCTAAAAAGGTGATGGTCATTGTTTGGTTGTCTAGTGCGGGTGTGATTCACCACAGTTTTTTTTATAAAACGGCATGAGCATTACTGCAGATGTGTACTGTAAAGAACTGGTGACAATGATGGAGAAGCTTGCACATCTGCAACCAGCTTTGGTCAATCGGTCGTCCCCACTGCTCCTTCACGACAACGCGCGACTCCATACTGCACAACAGACAGTTTCCAAGCTGCAAGAGCTGGGGTTGGAAGTTCTCCCTCATCCGCCATACTCACCAGACCTTGCACCTATCGACTATTACTTTTTTCAAAATTTAGACAACTTTTTAGTGGGTAAAAAATTCAATTCCCGAGGGGCAGTACAAAATGCCTTTGAAGAGTTTGTTGCCTCCCGTGCAGCTGATTTTTACAAGAAGGGCATCAATATACTGCCAATGCGTTGGCAAAGATGCGTCGATTGCATGGGGTGTTACTTTGAGTAATAGAAATAAAAAAGTTTGGAAAAAAGTACTTTCATTTATTCCATACAAAACGGCAATTTCATAGGTAAAGACCTAATATTAAGTAGGATCTCATCACCAGGACAGGGTTTTAAACATTTTAAAGTGCAACAAAGAACCCAACCGCAAATTTTAATTTAGGCCATAACACATTAAATTCATATTACAATAAATTAGTTTCTAATGCATCAGGGAATGCTGATGATAATGTGTAAGTAAGTAAGGCCTTTGCATCTACTATAGATGATTTATACAGCGTCAGCAACTGGTAATCATGCTGCACGGGACGCTGCAGTGCCTGGGACATTGTTAGATGGATTAAGGCTTACCCAGCACCTATACCATCCTCTCAGCTTAGTCAGCTATTATTCAGAGGAAAGAACAGTCAATACGTCTGAAGCTAACTAATCCGTAGGTTTCCTCAAGACGATTCACCGTTAAAAGCACGTGTTAAGTGTGCACATACATTTTTCAAGAAAGAAAAATCCATTGGTGCACTGACGGTATCGAGCCCACGACCTTCGGATTGAAAGTCGGGGGTACATACCACTCGGCCAACACGGCTTTGTAGGTATGTATATATTATTTATCCCATCTTTTGATGTCATCGCCCGTGAATGTTGTAATATCGAAGAGGTTTGATAAATTTCTGTGGTTTTATTCATCAGTTCCACTTCACCAAATAAATTATTTCTGAATGCAAATGCTTGACCTTGAGCTAAATAATTCCAAAATCTTTATTATGTTTACCTATAACATTCGAGGAGTTCCCTCGATTCCTCATGGGGGATCCATGAGGACTGAGTTTTGAAAATTGGGGATTAATTCCCCTAATATACCTAATTGACCTATTAAAGTGTAGGTATGTATTCGAACCCTAAAAAAGTCGACGACATTGTCAGAGTAGCGGGAAGCCAATGGATGTAGTTGGCGCAGAGTCGGAAAGAATGGCATGACAAAGAGGAGGCCTATACCCAGCAGTGGGTGAATGTGGGCTCATAGATAGATAGAAATAAACGCCAGTTTACTTCGGCAAGTCTTTGCCGGAACATGCAAGAGACATTTCATTTGTCAGTAAAAATGTCAACGCAAAAAAATAAGTTACGTAACTAATGTTACAAGCCAAAATTTCCATACAACTAATGTGAGTGATACGTACAAAGAGGGTCCGAGGATCGTTCCTTGAGGGACCCTTTTAGCGAGCTGCAATAAATCAGGCACTAATGGAGTGTGTTAGGCTTGCCCGGGACTAGTTCACAGAGTGAAGAAAGCAACTAGGTCATTCCATCATGATAATGGCCCCCGACATTAGTTTTGTATAGGGAGGATAAAAAACAGATGAGACATAAAGCTCTGGTAATGTCGCATAACAGTCATTAAAACTCGTTAAACAGGTGGTATAAAGACGTAATAGAATTTTAAGTCATAATATCTTACTTATTCATAAACAATATGAGAGCAACTTAACACATTAATTAAAATTTGGTTTGCTTTTAATATAAAGCTCATTTAAAAATTCAATGTTCGATGTTTTAACACTTAGTAGCCCAGTGTAATCTTGGAAGTTCAAAGTGATCTAGCGGTTCTGTTCTAGGATGTGAGCATCCGCATAATATTTCTGAAATTTGGACTGACCGTAGGTAGTCGGGAAAAATTGCCGGACCATAGATGGGTATGTAAATTGACTTGAGAAAGCAATTGATAAAATGATTGGGGATGAATATAAAAATGTTTTCGAAATATATTCAATTTATCGTCTATTTAAGAGTTTGGTATAATTTTTTTTTAAAGGAAACGACTGAAAAAAATACTAAAGATTTTTTTTATAATAGAATATATAAAAATCTTTAGTTTAGAGAAAATGAAAAATGCAATCAAAATTTAAAGTAACGCCGTGGGGTGCCGGCAGTAGAATGATACCCCTCCTCTCATGCCCATGGATGCAGTAAGAGTCTGCTAAGTGATACCTCCGGAGGATGGGCAGCAGCGTCTATCCGTGTATCAACATCCCATACTGCGCTCACCAACCCGCCTGCCAAGCGTGGTGAGAATGGCAACTACCCCTCATGGAGATCCATGAGGGAGGCCTAATATGTTCATCAGTGGACGTTTTATGGCTAAAATGATGAATCAAAATTTTGTCTCCGACTGGATTCGAACCCGTAACGTTCAGACGAACACCTTTAACGCAGGATGCCTTAATAGTTCTGTTACGAGCAATTAACCGTCGGCTCGAAAATCTTGACTGCCTTTATCGGTTTCTATAAATGATACCTTAATGTGGGTTTACACTTTTAATACAAAAAAAGCTTATAAAATCTTATAGTTTTTGATCGATTTGAACTGTGTCACATTATAAAATTTGTTCAAAATAAATTTCTATATTTTAATATACAACAATGTGTAAATTATCAACTCTTACTTATAACAGGCACAGCATTTAAATAGTACAAAATAATTCGATGCCAACTTAAAAAAGTTAAACTTTGAAATAAATTCATGAAAATGTCGTTTTTTGTTTTTCATTTGTTTTGCCTAAAAGGGCTTTACCGGTCCGGTATAGCCCTTTTAGGCGAAACAAATTTTGTATTGTCTTATAATTAATGGTTCTTTACAATTTAAGAACCTCTTAGTATTGAAAAGGATCTAAACTCGGTTGTTTTTGGGGAGTTAGGGAAATTTTTATTATATCTCGGGACAGACGTCAGCAAAAGTGCGTCATTGAAACGAAATATAAAAATATTAACATCACAGGTTTGGACTCCGGAATATGTTTCTACAAGCTTTTGTTGAGCTTGCCCTGTACGTTTGTTCGCGGAATCTTGCAACTCAATTTTGAAGCCGATATCTTCAACCAATTGAGCTGAAATTTTGTATACATGTTTTTTTGGATGACAATGCATGGTAAGCTTTACGACGTCACTCTGAATCCAACATGGCGTAACACCCAAGGTGGCGGACTAGTTATTTTTAATGGACTCCTACAATAATATGGGTATTAATGAAAGTACTTGATGAGAATAATTCTAAAATGAAATAACTATACTTTTAATCCAACATGGCGGAACATCCAAGATAGCGGACTAGTTATTCTTAATGCACTGCTATAATATGGGTATCAAATGAAAGGCCTTGCGGAGAGTTACTCGAAAAATTATATGACATCACTCTAAATCCAACATGGCGGGCATGAGATGAACAGACAAGAAAACAACTGTCATGTGATAACTAAAAAGTAAAAAATATACTGAAAGTAAAAACAACTTTTTAATAACAATAACCAGCTTTTATTTACTAAAAATAATAGAATAAGCATTTTCCATTAAAGTTTAATGTCAACTTAAAACGTCTCTACACAATTTATGTGATAAAAAAGCTTGTCGCGAGATTTAAGCAGGTACTTGTGCTGAAATTGTTTGCAAAATAAATTTATTAAAAACCGTTATTACCTTAACGTATGCCTCAGCCTCAAAATTAACGACTGATTTCATTCTGTACGGGATTATAATACACATGGATTAAGCGCAGGCCCTGATTACGACTATAAATTGTAAATTGGTAGCAACCGTGAGTAAATCATCATCTTGCTCTACATGTTAAGAGTCATACAATAGTGTCCAACAGGGCAAAGTTAAATTAAGAAAGTGTGGGACCTCCGTAGAGAATGGGTGAATGGGTGTAACATAAAATAATACCAAAAGCACCTTCGGCCTATTTTTGAAATTATTATTTTTATTTTTTGTAGGTTTATATTGTCCCACTGCTGAGCAAAAGCCTCCCACAAATCTTTGCAAATAAACGTCCTAATTTTTACTATAGTTACTTTCGTGACTTATTTATTACATTCATATTAAATAGCGGGAATGTTCACGTACTTGTTATTGTTGGTGGAGGCACCAACTGTTTCGACCCTTATCGAGGGCTTTCGTCAGGGTGAAGTCGGTTCGCGACCCGCCACCTCCGCGTCCCGTCGTGCACTGACGACGGCCCGCGACGGGACGCGGAGTTGGCGGGTCGCGAACCGAGTTCACCCTGACGAAGGCTCTCGATAAGGGTCGAAACAGTTGGTGCCTCCACCAACAATAACAAGTACGTGAACATTCCCGATGTTTAATATGAAAAACGTCCTAATTATTTTAAATGATTTTATCACGTCTTACGCGCGAGCAACGCCTCTGCCGGCCGTACAATCAGTGCGGGCCGAAACGTTGTGGTAACGTCGAGAGAGAGAGAGAGAGAGATGGATGTAAGCAAGGTCATCTGCTCCAGCTCTTAAAAACGAGCGATAAGGTTCGCCATTCATCAACACTTCAGCGTATGTCTCCACGACTGTACCTGCAGTTTAAGAACTTCCCTCAACTAAGGTTGTCCTTTTTAATATTAAAACTTTGGCAGTTACGAGACAAAGAACTTAAAAAGTGCCCTTTTGTACGTAAGAAATGGTACTAAACGCATTATGGGGTATTCCGCACTTTGTAAGAAAACTACGAGTTTCCTTAGATTAGGATACAATTTGTAAAACGAGTTTTGTTGCTCAGTAAGTAAATTTCTAATTTTTTTAGGTATTCTTAAAGCTTAAAACTGAAGGGAAACTGAACAACCCTTAAGATGATCTTCGAGATTTAAAAGGGATGCCTCTGTCCAGCAGTGGTCGTGCACAGTGTTGTCGTACGGCTGAGATGATGACCTCAATAAATAATCGATACTTATGCAGTATCAGACTCTCCAAGACATATATCTGCAGAATAAGTTAATATTTTCTACCCCGGCGGGGAACGAACCTTTCCGCGTCTCAGCCGGCTATTAAACCAACTGCCTCACGAAGGTCGTCATATATGTAGGACTAGCTTATACCCGCCGCTGCGCATGCGTTGTAATCGGATAGAATGTAGCCTATGTGTTTATCCTGGTCAACAACTATACGTATGCAAAGTTTTAGCTCTACGGATTGAGTTATTTAGAGTTTTTCAAGTTACAAATTGGCTAGTTTTTGCGTTAAAGAATAACAAACATCCATCGCGAAAGTGTGTGAGTATGTCACACTTTCGCGATTTTTCTTTATAGTTGGATTTAAAGAGCAAAGTAATATTACACAAAGCACATAGCTCACTTCACATTTGTAGTCACGTCTAAGATTCTATGCAATAAAATTAAATGGCTTTATGCAAAACTGGAGACCCTTGTCACAACAAGACTGATAGTGCTTACTTCAATAGCTGTTTCAGTACTTCAGAATGAGAGACAAAATGTTTTTATAAAATAATTTTATTGATGATTCTTATTATAGTTTTATCTAACTGACATGTATAATAATTAAAATATTATTTTAAAAGTTTGGACATTGCACACCGTTACACATGGTAGGAATACATTGATTCCTTTCAATTACAAAAAACATCTATGTTCAATGTACACATGTATTTCAATCAATTAATGATACTTTACTTTACTTTACTTCAGCCAAATTCTGTGAAATGTTTGTAAGTAAACAAGAACACTGTTTGTAATTTTTATAGTGTTTAACCACACGTAGGTCTTATTATAGACTTGGAAAACATTTCAAGAAAATTTTAAACCTTATCAAAAATTAACGATTCTTGGTGCTCAACCGATATCACCTTATCAAAAAATTCAGCGGTAGGTACTCGAAACGGGTTCTGTAGCTAAGGCGGTTCACACACTGCCACGCATCACGCATATTGCGTGAATGCGTCATCTAACGTTGCTTGTAAGTATCTCCATTTGTATAGAAAACACGCACAGTCCAACACACGGATAATGCATCTACGCGCGTTCATGCAGATCACGCACTCAAGCGCGGTAAAACATGCACCCACGCGCGTAGGTGCGGGGCGAGACGCAAGGTATGGCACACCGAGTCCCGCAGTCTAGCGAACAGCATTGAATGAAATGAGTCAGAGCCGTCGTGAATCCACAAAACGCGATACGCGCGTGAGAGCGTAAAAAACCCGCACGATGATGCAGATCTGTACTCCTGCAAGTACGCGCGTAGGTGCGTCGACGCGCAACATGCAGCATGGTGCGTGGCAGTGTGATAACCGCCTTAATGGTTAAATTACTTCCGGCTTTAGGATGCGTCGAGGATCGATTTGACGAACTTGGGTTCTAATCCCACCGAAATCGTAAAATTTTGATAAGGTTTTTTGTTTCATTTATAGAACATAGTTATTAACATGGCAATAAAAACATAAAGACAAAAAAATATTAAATTGTTCCTAAGTTATTAGCAATATTCTATTTAATAAATTTCAGGATTATCTACAGAACTTGGCACCATTTAGATATGAATTCTTTTGTGGGCGAAGTCGACAACCTAAATTTCATTCTTAATATTGAATTTGGCTCTCATTTTCACATTTAAGTTTTTGATAGAATATCATTACTTTTTGTAAAGAAACTAGCAAGCGCCTACCAAGCGTGGTGAGTATGGCAACATACCCTCTTATCAGTTATTGAAGATCCAATGGGAGGCCTATGTCCAGCAGTGGACGTGCTACGGCTGAGTTAATAATGATAATGATGGTTTATTCATGATATATCTACTATATTCTACTAGTCAAGCCGTTTATTTGAAACCCATATAAAGGGTTAAACATGTATGATATCCGCCATTATGTCGTGGCGGCCATCTTGAATATGCTTTTTATGACTGACTGTAGTCAAGCATTCATTTCATACCAATATCAAGGGTAAAACATATATGACATCCGCCATTTTGTCGTGGCGGCCATCTAACATTTGTTTTATTTATGAACTCAAGCCCTTTCATCTGATACCCATATTAAGGGTATTGAAGCATACAATACTCTAAACAAATATATATGAAATCCGCCATTTCGTGATGGCGGCAATCATGAATTTGATTTTTTATGATAAATTGTATTCTACTAGTCAAGCACTTTCATTTGATACTCGTAACATAATCTCAGCCTTGGGACTGATCATAATGATGATGATGATTAGAAATTTCCTCTCATATGGGATTATTTCGTTTCCAGAAATATAAATGTTAGACGAAAGATTCGAAAAAAGAGACCCTACGGGGACAGAGGCACTTACATGGGCATACCCGCAGGCTGATCACTTATCTCGTGATAGGTTTACAACAGGCGTATAATACCCAAGCTATTTTTATTTAGTGTGTAAACCCACACTAAGGTAGAAGGTTCATAGAAATTAAAAATTAAAATTTTTATTGAATTTGAATTTTTAATTGAATGGTAAAGGCAACCTGCGTTATAGGTGTTTGTCTGAACGTTACGGGTACGAGTCCCGTCGGAGACAAAATTTGGATTGCATTTTTCATTTCTGATAATACCTGTTAATATTATTTTAGTAAACGTAAAAACATACACCAACTTCTAACAACAGGTCTACGGGTAACTGCGGAACCCTACTCAGCGCGTGGTCTGACACGCTCCTGGCTTAGTTTATTTAAAATGTATTTTTATTGACTGGGAGTAGTAAACTTTAAATATTCCAAACTGTATGAAATAAACCTTTTATTACTTTAACAATGTAAAGTACGACTAAAAGTAACGCCGTAGCGTGCCGCCAGTAGAATGTTACCCCTCCTTTCATGCCCGTGATGCAGTAAGAGCCTGCTAAGGAATACCACTGGAAGATGGGTAGCAGCGTCTTTCTGTGACTGTCCAACATCCCGCACAGCGCTCACCAACCCGCCTGCCAAGCGTGGTGAGTATAGGTACTACCCCTCATAGAGATCCAAGAGGGAGGCCTGTGTTCAGTAGTGGACCTTTTACGGCTGATATGATGAAGATGACAATACGACTTGTGTTTTTGACTACATTAGCCGATCGCTTACAACAAAATGTATTCGATCTCCATCGGGGTTCAAATGTATGTCTTATCTACAGATGAGTTAGTTGTCTGTAAAAAAGTAATGTATCAATCAAAGTCAAAGTCAATAGGTGTTTTTTCAATAGAGCAAAACGCTACTTAGAATAGTCATTTACAAAAGAAGAACAAGACACATTTAAATTGAATAAAGCAGATAATTGAATTCGTTCGCTCAATCATCTGCTTTTACATAGGATAAGCAATGCCCTTCGTTTGGGATAGCGCAATCATCATTTATCATCATTTTAGCCATAGGACGTCCACTGCTGGACATAGGCCTCTCTCATGGATTTCCAGTTATTGCGGTCTTCACCAGGTCGTCAGCCCATCTTGTTGGTGGACGTCCTACGCTGCGTTTGCCGGTCCGTGGCCTCCACTCGAGTACTTTTCGGCCCCATCCGCCATCTATCCTGCCTGCCCATTGTCACTTCAACGTGCAATCTGCTTGGTTTTGTCGGTGACCGAAATCTTCTACGTATCTCCTCATATCTAATTCGATCCCGTAAAGAAACCCCGAGCACAGCCCTCCTCGTAGCTCGTTGAGCGACTCTGAGCTTATTCATGAGGCCAATCGTGAATGAGCACGTCTCGGTTCCATATGTCATCACTGGTTACACACACTGATTGTAGACTTTCGTCTTAAGGCACTGAGGAATTTTGGACGAAAAGACGTTGCGCAGTTTCCCAAACGCTGCCCATCCGAGTTGAATTCTCGATTGACCTCTTTCTCGAAGTTGGACCTACCTAATTGGACTGTTTGTCCTAAGTATACAGGGTGTGGCGTAAATAGTGGTCAACCGATAAGGATTCGATTTACCAGATAATTTACTATAACCTACTACAATTTTAACCAATTTTACCCAAGGGTTCCGGAGATATTTTTTTTTCTTTTTTTTATAAAATTTCTAAATTTTGTTATAGTTTTGATTGTATTAAAAAAAAGAAACATCTTTTTCTTTTTCTTGTTCTGATTTCTGTAAATAACTGCTGAATACTAGAGCTACCGTGAATGTGTTTTTTTAAGAACATTTCGAGAATTTTAAGAACAAGCAATTCTTCTCTATTTTTACTCCAAATTTTTGTGCCCAATAGAGTTGTGAGGTCTCATGTGCCGTCCCTTCATGCTGGAAAACAGAAACTACAGCTTGACATCTGAAATAAGTATAGTGGTAGAACTTCCCCGGATGAACCCATCACAATAACTTCTACTACTACTATTCGAACGCTAACAAAGCTTTGAAATAAAAATCTATTTGGTCACAGCTGATGCTTATCTAACTACTTCAATTTGTCTACGGCTAGACTTATAAGAAAGAAAACACGTCATGAATAATTCAAAGATATACAAGACGTGCCTGGATACAGCTAACATAGTTAAAGTGGTTTAACCTACAATGAAATGCTGTCTTAAAAATACTTCTTCATTTTAGTGTTGCAAAGTTAAGCGTCAGAAAATGCCATGAATAAATAATTTTTGGCTTTGTACGGAGAGCCAGCTTATGGAAACCAGTTAACAGTTTTATTTTGTGTAGAATGGGCCACAATAACTTTCGATTTTAATGCTTTTTTTTAACTGACTTAAAAAAAGAGATTATCAATAAAACTCTATCGTTTATGAACCGATTTGGAAAGTTCTTTTTGAGTTTAAATACACTTTCAATTAGGTCCTCTAATCTTCTATACTCAGTTCTATTGATGGGATAAATGAGATATTAAATAATTGATTAAATAATTTGTGTCTACTGGTTCCAACGTTTCGACTTTCAATCCGAAGGTCGTGGGTTTGATACTGGCAGTGCACCAATGGATTTTTCTTTCTTGAAAAATGTATGTGCACACTTAACACGTACTTTAACGGTGAAGGAAACATCGTGAGGAAACCCGCGGCTTAGTTAGCTTCAGACGTATTGACCTGTTCTTTCCTCTGAATAATAGCTGACTAAGCTGAGAGGATGGTATAGGTGCTGGGCAAGCCTAATCCATCTAACAATGTCCCGGGCACTGCAGCGTCCCGTACGGCATGATTACCAGTTGCTGACGCTGCATAAATCATCTTTAATAGATGCACAGGCTTTACTGGTTTCATAAGGCATAATTACTATTATAACTCTTCCTTTTCCTGTAACTCTCTTGATTTTGGTGTACAATAAAGTGATTTTCATTTATTTATTCATTCGTTCATTCATAAGTAGATGCTAGGTACTTTAAGTTAGACTTAGACTTGACGGTAGGGTTTTTTTTCACTTAATAATATTTGCTTGATTTTACAGCCAGATCTGATAATAGGTCCATGATAAAAAGAGGGAAATACAGATATATAATAAAGGCGTAAATATAGCCGTTTGAAAGAATTTCAGATTCTCGCACTAAGTACGTATTAAAAATGTAGAATCGAAGCCTTCCGTGCGTACACACGTACAATTCAAGGATCTTTTCATCGAATTCCGTTATTTTTGTTGACAAATTAAGGAATTATAAGGAAGTCGATAAAGTGTCGGGGGTTACTTAACATTTTTAATTTTATAAACTTGTATTTGGATAGTTACTGTTGAGATGCACACTTTTTAGTTGTGATTATTTTGTATTGGGCCATGGGGTGCCGGCAGTAGAATGTTACCCCTCCTCTCATGCCCAAGACTGCAGAGTCTGCTGAAGGATACCTCCGGAAGATTGGCAGCAGCGTCTTTCCGTTTGTCAACAGCGCGTAACTACGCTCGCCAACCGGTCTGCCGATTAAGGTAGTAATCACCCCTATTTCTATCCCGACGTTTCGTACGGATTGCACTTGGTCGTGGTCGCGGGGAGATGGCTGCCTCTGTGGTTCACTTGGTCATAAACTGATAACTGATCCTAAAGACTGATGTGTTACAGCAAAAGGTACTGTTTTAAGGGCAAGATAGGAAGAGCAACATTCTACTACTGCCGGCAACCCACAGCAAACATACATTAGCACATTTTATAAACTTCAAATACTTTCAAATACAAATATGGCAAAAACCCCCTTATGATCGGTATTAGAGATCCATGAGGAAGAAATGTCCAGCAGTGAACGAATTAGGTCTGCGATGATAAATACATAATATTCAAAAGAAGAAAATTCAAATGCTCAGTTCTGTCTGTAATGTTTTTATTAGCTTTCAGATGTTATTGCGATATGCCTCCAGGTTAAGAACTTTAAGTGTATCCTATGTTGTTATTCTTGGTTGTTTCTAACAGATTTGATAACTTTTATATAAATAAATGATGATGGGCAACCTACTGGTCACTTGAGGACTATTCTCAAGCGGCAGTGGGAAACCCATTATGTATGTCGAAGGACCAAGCAATATCGGTGGGTTGAACGAGTTCTTGAGTGCGTACCGCGACTCGGTAAGCGTATTGTAGGACGTCCTTTAGCGAGGTTGAGTGACGACTTACGGAAAGATGGTAGGAGCTGGTTACATAAAATCGTGGGATAAAACTGGTTAATTTACTTCTGTGGTGAAGGCATTAAAAGTGTTTATAAGTGTGATATAATTGAAAAGTTCTAAAATTTTACTAGGCTCCATCTAGCTCCAACGTAAGAAGAGTTTGGGGATCTATGGTACAAGATGTTTGATAATATACGTTTTTTGTAATACAGGGTGTATTATGTATACTAAGCCGGAATGGGTAACTCTGACCATCTGAAGGAACAACTTTTGTTTTACGACTTTTCAGGATTCAGTGATTTTCATTCAAGAAAAGACCTCGAAAATTTTAACTTCAAGCTGATTAAACGATAATTACAACCTAAATGCTAGCTGATTCTTGACAAGGTCATTGACCTCCGCAAAGAGTTTCCGTACAGGAACAAAAACAAATAGGTACTATAACCACAAAGAGCTTTTTTTTATTAAAAAGAAAAAAAACGGTTCATTTTTACATCACACCAACTAGTAACATTGTTAATAAAAATATTAAAAAAATACGAATTCCCGATTTTTTTTCCTTCCATAAGCACTTGTATTCAATGGGCTGAAATCCGCTTTTTCGGGTTAGGATACATATTTTAACCCCTGTATTTGTATTTATAGGTCTAAAAATATTACTTAAGCTAAATCATTATTATTCTTATACGAATGGAACATTTTTCAATTTTATTCGTAGATTTAATCGAAAAATCTATTATTTATGTTAGATAATCTTTACAAAGCATTTCAGATCGCCAACAAAGCGCTCTTCGAATTTTTTTACTTGCTTCATAAATACCATACTAAGTTTGTTGGATTGAGATTGAATTAAAGTGTTTCTATTGATCTATTTGATCTACTGTTGGAGGAGGTATAATTGCCTTTTTTATCACTAAATGACGAGAGAAGCCGAAGACCCACCTGATGTTAAGCGGTAACTTCTACCTACAACAACAGCAATAACATAGACAAACATAACATAGAGTTGTAAGGCCTCATATAGCCGTAATTTCACCTGCTCCCTTACCCTTCAAACCGGAACACAGCAATGCAGACATTACTTTGCCTTCATTCATTAGAGAACTTAAATTATGGCTGTCATATTGTCCTTGGGAAATTATCGTGAGGAACCCCGCAGCTCATTTAGCTTGACGTATTGTCCTGTTATTTCCTCCTTAGACGAGATCATTTCCTCTGACTTATAGCTGGCTAACCTGATATCATGGTTTAGGTGATGGGTAAGCCTTATTCATCTAACAACATCCAAGGCACTGCAGCGTCCCGTACAAAATGAATACCAGATTCAAAACTTTAGAGATATCGTAATCCTGGTCCGCCGCCAATGACTCGCGTACTTACTCTACATAGTATTTATAATAAATATCGGCAATGTTCACGTACTTGTTAAATTGATTGAGACACCAACCGTTTTTACCCTTAATATAAATATCACAATTTACGATATAGTATCAAAACTACTTACACAGGTTTAAAATTAATAAATTGTAATGAGTTCGAATAATTTTATAAACTTTAAAAAATTTAAAATTGTAGGTAGCCCCCGAAACTTTATCTAATCTCTGAAGTTCATCATCATCATCATTTTTAATTCAGCCGTGAAACGTCCACTACTGAACTAAGGCCTCCCTCATGGATCTCCATGAGGGGCAGTTGCCATACTCACCACGCTTGGCAGGCGGGTTGGTGAGCGCAGTACGGGATGTTGATATACGGAAAGACGCTGCTGCCCATCTTCCGGAGGTGACCCTTAGCAGGTTCTTACTGCATCCACGCGTAGGAGAGGAGGGGTAAGATTCTACTGCCGGCACCCCACGGCCCTCTCTGAGGTTACCTAATTTTTTTTTGTTATGGTACCCTCAGTTTTGCAATCCACACATCATACCCTTTCATTTGATACCACACTAACTAATATACCCAATATCTAAAAAAACATTCGATTGTTCACCCCTTATTTCAACCCCCATGTCTCATGAATGATTATGGCTACTAGTGTTTTATATTATCTGTGTTATGGCACAACTTTGGCGACGTTAATTTTATTTGTTATCGTCATTGCCAACTTCACTCAGAAGGCACCAAAACAAACAAAAAGTCGATAAACCCTATAGTTTACCAATAATAATTGTTTTAGTGGAACGCTAAATCACTGATATCTCTAGCTACCAAACCCAAACAACGGCTAAAAAATCTTGGTATCTTTCGATACCAAAACCAAACGAGCGGATATACATATATAACCTAGTTTTCACAATAGTAATAGCACAGATTACATAAACTAAGTAATAGTGCATCCAGCCTATGTGTGTATCTATGAAAACATCACTTTCAATAAAACTTAACGTTAAAAATACCATCTGCTGTAACAATGAAATACGGAGCTCTGAAAACAACCGGAAAAGTAGAACTTTTAATAAGATCACGTTTGAGGTCCCTTTGCATTCTATCTCGGCGTATGTACGTTCACAGAAACTCCGAGAAAGGGATGAATGTTTGATAAATTGCTTGTTGGTATTACAAGCGGGGAATACTTTGCACATAGTTTGCAAAGTATTCCCCGCTTTGTTATTAGTGTATAGTGAATGGTTGCAGGTACAATAAGGCCTTTGCATCTATTTTAGATTATTAATACAGCGTCAGCAACTGGTAATCATGCTGTACTGGACGCTGCAGTACCTGAGACATTGTGACATGGATAAGGCTTGCCCAGCACCTGTCCCATCCTCTCACCTTAGTCATCAGAGGAAAGAACAGGTACATATGTCTCAAGCTAACTAAGCGTGCTTTAACGGTGAAGGAAACATCGTGGGAAAACCCGCGGCTTAGTTAGCTTTAGACGTATTGTATATACTTATAGGTATTTACTTTGTGCAAACAAAGGCGTGTAATTATGATCTATGAGTAAGAGCGTACTGATCTTGCGGTAGCCCGCTTAAGAGCTGGATATATGCCCATGACCTTGCTAATGTCTATCTGATCTCTTTCTCTTATCGTTAAAGATATAAAGATTTTATTGATAATTTGTCACAATTATAGGTCCTTAATGCGTATCAATTACAATCACGTCATAAATTAATTAATAATAGGTACATTAAACCACAGCGTTTCGTCCCGCACTAGTAGGGACGTTATAATATCTAAAAATTCGTTAAAAAATAATTACGATTGAAAAAATAAGTTGCTCTAAGTTCCTTGGTTCTTTCTCGAGTAAAAAGTTTTAAAGAAACCCAATTTACATATATCCAGCCTCAAGTTCACGAGATATCTTTGTCTTTTATCTCGGCGTACGTTCACAGGAATGCCGGAAAAGGGATGAATGTTTTATAAAATGCTTGTTGGTATGTCAAGTGGAGAATACTCATCAAACTAGGGCTTTGATATTAGTGCGTAAGCGTTTATACTGTTCGGTTTACATTTTGAATACAAAGACCAGTAATGATAGTACTTTGTCAATCAGTTTTAAAACCATGAGGAAAACATGGGTTATTAACTCGTAAGCGGTAATTTAAAATGTTCGAATTAATGCTAAAAATTTCAAACGATGTCGTTCGTGCCAGTAATTAATGACCCATTATATCTCGCATTAGAGAGCGCCTTTATAATGTTTATATCTGTAGACATCGAACGTGCCAGACAACACTGCAGTGAAAGAAAAAATATTATTATTATTTCACATCATTTATTTGTAAACTCATAAAAATACATTTTTTACTATAAAGAAATATAAAAACAAATACTCTACAGTAAATCAAAACGGTGAATCACCGGCCGCGAAGCAAGGCTGAAGTGGTCGGTTATTATTATTATTTTTATTATAAACAGTACATTCATAAAAAATATTATTGTAATATAATATGTACTGTTTACCCACGATAATGCCATTAAATATTTACCCTTTAACCGTAACTTCGCCTCACATGGAACCGAAGTCAACGATAAGTAAAACCTATAAATAAAACCTCCTTGGCAGAAAATTAGCCTTACCAAATTGGCTAATAATTCAGAATTAAAAGTAAATCTCGTAGGAAAAATTGGATGAGTGAATGAATTAGCAATAACGAGTACAACTCTTGATATCGAACCGAAGATAGAATAAGATAATGAATATTTTACGTTCCGTTCACTCCTACCTGAAAGGGTATACTTTAAAATTGATAGCTTCATTACAAACAAAAACAGCAAATGCAAATCATGCTGAAGTAACTATTGAAATGTTAATGTCCTCGTAAAATTTTATGATCATTTCAGTACCTGGTCTTTGATGTTTAAAATACAAAAGGACTTGAATGGTTAAAACGTGTTTATTGAGACAATACAATAAAGGTATTCTATCAAACCAGTTCAGAAAATGTCAAGGGATATAATCGTTAATGAAATGGTTTTAGTTACTTACACTTTGTTAGTAACTATAAAAGTGGAGGTTATACCCAGCAGTGGGTAAATATGGGCTGATAGATAGATTGATTAATTAGATTATAAGGTCTTATAACAACGTAAATAACTCTTTTTTTTGAGAAGTCAGTAAAAAAAACACTCTCTTCCTTTTCCAAAATCAAGTTATAACAAAATTACTTGATAACATGATATAGCCAAGCCTATGCCCTACGGCATTTGCCGCAAGATGTGAGTAATGTAACAGCTATTATTGCGTACCATGGCTGGTTCATTTAGATACGACCTTTTATTTTGAGGAAATAGTACCAAACAAACAAGACGTTTTTATTGCACAAAAAATGTATCAGAGCGATATTTAAACTACAGAAAATATAAAGTTGCGTACCCTTTTTTAAACTATCTGGAATACTGACCTTACGAATTTTATAATATATACTTCAAGTATAATTTCTGTAGTTTAAATATCGCTCTGATACATTTTTTATCAATTTTTGTAAGAAATAATTTGTCAAGGTTTCAAAAGTTCACCTCTGTTAACACACGTAGTAAAGATAAATGTTGTACGGTTCTCTCAAATACCGCTCTTCTTAGCAACAGTGTGTTCTGTATGGCTCCAAAAATATAAAATAAAATACCAGAGTATATAAAAGGACTGAAATAATTAGGTTTCAAAAGTAATCTTAAGGCACTTCTTGTAAAAAAATGCTACTATAGCATCACAGAATTTCTTAATGACGATTTAAAGAATTTTAAACTGTCATCTACAAGATTTGACTTATTTAATATTATGTAATGGCTATTGTAATTTAGGACATCTTTATAATTAAAATTAATTTTTTGTATGATATTTGTGATTTAACATTTGTATGCCTTCCCTGGTAAGAATGCTAATGGAACTTAACTATTACTTATGACATCATTACAAACCTTTATTCTGACAAATAAATGAAATGAACACTAACAAACATTTAAAAAAATAAGTACAGATAAAATAGACAACCACCTACTCCTATTTAAAAGTCAGTTAAAAAAATCACTTACCTTCTTCTCCATGCCGAAGTAATTACAGTCAACAAGGCCATAGGCATGATTATAAATGTACTGAATATTGCTTGAAAATTCAATTTACCTACACAACTCCCGTAGCCGCATTACTTAGGTTTTTCGAATTTCCCTCGACAGTAACGATTAATTCTTGGAAGATATCCAAATTAATCTCGCTATGTGGTTTTTGCCAGATGATCGTGAGTTACTTTGCTGTTGAAGGGTTACATTCCGTTCCTAAAAGATAGATCGACATTTATTTATCTACTTGCACACACATAATAATAATCAATGAAAATAAATGTAAAAAAAAAAAATTCCCGATTTTTTTAGATTTTAAGGACTTAATGTAATGTAATATGTAATGTAGTAAGGGCTCTAACCACTGGGTTAGTACACAATGTTGTAATACAACCTTTACTTATGGGGTTGGTGCATGTCAATTTATATCAGAGATTTTTTTTTATAGAGTCTATTTGTCCCACTGCTGGGCGAAACCCTTCCTGATCCTGATTTTTGCATGATCCGAACAGTCCTGTTCGAAACATCAAGGTCGTTAATGTTAATGTTCTCTAGGCCGACCTCGGTGTCGCCTCCCATCATTTATATGAAATTTTTTATAAGATTTATTTACATTATTTATAAGAAAATTCTGTAAATAGTTTGGTATTTTAAACCTCTGCAAAAAAAAAGTATTATAAGTCAGACCACTATGTGTGTGTGTGTGTGTGTGTGTGTGTGTGTGTGTGTGTGTGTGTCTGTGGCACCGTAGCCCTTAAACAAGTGGAACGATTTGCATGCAATTTATTTTCTTTAAAAGCATTTTTTCCGGCGATTGTTTTTAAACATGGGATATAGTTTACAAGTTATGGGGGGTAAAAGAGGGGATGAATCATCGTTTCCAAATATAAATCTTCCAAATATTTGATATCAAATGAAAGAAAATTATGTGTAGAATGTATAACTAAAAGTTATATAGAATTTGGTCGAGCCATGAGATATGGGTTTTAAGTAGGAGTGAACAGTTGAATGTTTTCAAATATACCCAAGTGGGGTATCAAATAAAAGGGCATAATTTGTAGATTGCAAAACTGAGGGTGAAAGTACCCGATACTTTACCTAGTATTTGAGGTTACTTAAAATTTAAAATTTTGTAATCTTGTTCTTACGTTATCGTGTAAAACCACACTTAGCACATTTCAAGGAAATTAAAAAAAAAATACCAAAAATATTCGATTGCGGTGAGGTTTGAAACCCACGACGTTCTAATCGATCCTAGACCATTCTTAAATCGTACTTTATCTAACTATATAGAAAGAAAGAAAGAAAATAATATACAAATATACAAACGGAACTGCACAGTTACAATAAAATATTATTAGACAATGTAAATCGGTCGCCAACTCAGCGTACGCTGTGTTAGACACAGCATTGGTTTTCAGTGGCGCCGTGGCAACTAAACTACGACCTGATTTTAAATAAGAACTTTATAGGTTATGCACCGATTTAGCGCCATCTACAAGTAATTAGCCGTGGGGTAACGGCAGTAGAATGTTACCTCTCCTCTCTTTACTGTGGATGTAGTAAGAATCTGCTAAGGGCTGGCCCCGTAAGATAAGCAGCGTCTTTCCGTGTATCAACATCCTATACTGCACTCGCCAACCCGCGTGCCAAGCGTGGCCGCGACTCACTTAACAGAACAACTTCTAGCTTTTAATAGAACCAGAGTAGTGTTCTGCAATAATTACGCGTATAGATAACATTTTTATCCCTGTCCGCGGATTCAGTAAGAATCTGCCAAGGGATATCTCGAAAGATCTTTTCTTGTATCAACATTCCGTAAAACAAAACCTATGATTACTATGATTGGTACTTGGTCCACGAGGGGCGGGAGGTTCTTTGTCCACCGGCTGGGAATAATTAAATTTTTATTTGTTTATTCATAAGGTATTTTATAACCTTAACTTCTTTCTCTCATCTTGCATTCAAATTGCTCTCTAGAGTTTAATAAACAGAACAAGTTAAGTTAGTGCCTACTGTTTTTTTAAATTACTGTTTTTATGTAACTTTAATTAATGAACTTTTCAGCGACTGAATTTATACAAAAGTTTAAAGGGAAATAAAGTGGTATTCAAGAAAACTTGCAATAATAACCAGACGCCAGGCAAATATCTGCAGAAATACAAGTGACTGAATGTATTTCGTCTTAGTCTAGAGGTAGTAGCCGGCTAGTAGCCGAACTAAGCTTTAGAGCTCGTCAATTAAAAAAACTTGAAAAACCTGAACGTTGAAAACTATTTTCAACAATTTGCATGCAAACTTGTGCGTAACGCTCCTTTTTACTTTAAAAATAGTTTTGCAATCTGAACTTTAATACCTAAGAGATTGGGGTAATTTCTCAAACTCACTCTGAAGTACTTAAGAACTTTCAGTTCTGAGATGCCGTATAAAATCAGCTTTGCAGAGAGTTTTCTTTGTGAAGATGCGATAATATTATAAGTAAGCCTCAGAGACTAACAATATAAAATAGGCTTTATTTACATAGCTATTATATGTAAAATTCTATTTATTTGTAAATGCTTACGTGAAATAAGTTTACATACTTTTACGACTATATCCACGTACAAAAAAACCCACAATGATGATATATTAAAAAGTGAAATAACATAAAAAGAAATTTCGTCTTATTAAACGTAGGGTTGGAAAAAATTCAAAAACATTCTCAGTTATATTTCGTATGAAACACTAGGTGCTTCCTACGGTTTCACTCATTTAGAAACAGCGTTATATTAAGGTAAACACATCCTGAAGGCAAGGTGTCTTTTTCACTTCTATCCCTTACTTAGAAAAAGTTTTACCGCTTAGAAACTTACCGCGTTAGAAAAAGTTTTTTGAAGCGAATGGTTTTAATTATTTACTATACAATTTATATACGTATTTTTTTTTGTTAATTGTAATTTTGTCGGTCCAAATGTAAATCACTTTTTTCACATTGACGAAATGAAAGTTGTTAACAACCCAACAAACAAACTAAGAAACTTTAACGTCTCATAATATAACGGTAGTTAGCTTTTAATAAAAAGAAGATAGCTCAAAGCATACAAATGTTCTGAAAGCGCTGCGAAGAACTTATTACAACGCTTCCCAAAAATGGACACTGTAAAACTTCAAAATCCCATTACTTTATTACCCTTACGGTGGCAGAAAGAACGTGACTATCATTACATTTGATTTATTACTTCAGCACTAAAAGGGGTCTCTCAGACCACGACGTGGGTCCCTCAAGTACAGATGTTACGCAGATTCTAGCAGGGCTTTAACACGACATGTATTAATGTGTTTTGGTAGTCTCCTTGGGTAAACCAGGGCTTGAGAGTTGAAACGAATCACGGGTACATCGGTATACAATTTCTTTTTGCAACGAAACTTGTGAAAAAATATGGCAAGTGAGTCATGATATCTGAGTATCAGAATTTCAGCCGTAGGAGCTCCACTATCGGAACTAGGCTTCCTTCACGGATCTTCATATGCTTATCATGAGAAGTTGTTGCCATACTCACCACGCTTGGCAGGCGGGTTGGCGAGCGCAGTACAGGATGTGCATACACGGAAAGACGCTGCTGCCCAACTTCCGGATACCTCCCTTGGTAGATTTGTACTGCATCCAAGTGCAAGAGAGGAGGGGCCAGCATTCCAAGGCGGAATTGGAAGTGGAGAAAAATTATTATTATTATTTCATTCTGTTACTTGGTACTTAATTTATAATATGATGAAATTTAATATCGACTCACAGCATTTTCATGGTTATTAAACTACATAGTTCTTGGCAACGGTTTCCGCTTCGGCATAAAAATGTAGGTGCGATAAATAATAGTAAGATCGGCCATTTTGTCTAGACACTTTTTATCTTGTCTATGATAATATCAATAGTTAAGTGTTCTCAGAAGCGATCGAGTATATTGACGGTAGCAAGGTGGGATTGAACTAACAAACAAGTGAGAATCTAAGTTATTTTGATTTATAGCTTGTATACGTTTATAAGCTTGAAGTTTGATAAAATTAATAAAATAAAGGTCTCCGGGTGTGATAAGAGCGGGGGGACGCTTAGTATAGTATGTACACTCTTAACACGTGAATTAACGGTGAAGGAGACGTTACAGTGTATGTATACTGTATAACATATTCTAGGCAGTAGAATCTTGCCCTTCTCTCCAGCCCGTGGATGCAGTAAGACTCTGCTAAAAGTTACCTCAGGTGGACAGCAGCGACTATCTGTGTACGTCCCGTACTGCGCTTGCCAACCAGCCTGCCAAGCGTGGTAAGTATGGCAATACCAATGGTCAGTACTTGGAGATTCACGGGGGACCCGTGTCCAGCTGTGGGCATACGGCTTCGACGATGATATATTATGATTAATTTACCTGTATCATCACCAGTAGACAGAACGCCATGAGTTCAAATCTGAAATGACAAAATGCTATTTCAATAATACATTTTGACGCAAAGCAACGACTCGAAGCAAGCTGAAGTCGTGGAAGGCCCAGATAAGCTAGATGCCTTTATAAGATACTAGCTTTTGCCCGCGACGTCATAAAACGTAAAATCCCCTTTTTCACGCAGAGCCACTTTGATTCGAAAATATAAATCTCATTTATTCCCTATCCCGTGGTAATTTCGAAAAATTCCTTCTTAGTGCACCTCTAGGATACTCAAGGTATATGTGTGCCAAAATTCAAATATTTAGGTCCAGTGGTTTAGGCTGTGCGTTGATATATCAGTCAGTTAGTCAGTCAGACAGTCAGTGAGTCAGTCAGGACTTTAAATTTCATATATATAGATATTAGATAATGCTGTGTGAATTGCCCAACATTATTTATTTTTATTTATTAAATAACACAATTTATTTTATTATGCAATTGCTAACTTTAAATTTAGGTTACAGAGGTTTTTGTAACGACTGTCACTTCCCGTTACCCAAATGCCTAACATAGCCAAAATTGCCTATTTATGTTGTTTCTGAAAGAAATATTTCAGGGGGTGGTCATAATCACCACTCTTGGCTTAGTACACGTATTATAATACACTTTATAACTAACTCACAGCTCACGTTAAGTTCAATGTATGTAATATGCAAATGGGAAAACAGTGCAAGTCAAGGATGGTCCCGTGGTCCACATGGTCCCAGAACGGGAACAAACCAAGTGAGTCGAAACGGAATACATAACATAACCCAACGACAGCTGACTGCGAGCTAATTGTAAGACAAAGCAAGTAAATAGGGCTCCTTGTTAATTACAGTAGGTACAGGGTATTAGTATGCGGCCAGCGTTCGCTTCCCTGGACAATACTCAGTTCCTAATTATTGCTATTTAATATTAATATTATTTTTTATATTAATATTATATTTTTATTATTCAGTGACACTGTTCTAATGTTAAATTATTGTTTATGATTGCATTGTCTGTAGACAGACGACACCATTTTTTTACAAATAACAACTTCAATTTCATTGTGTCATTGTCAATGTCATTTTTAAACTTCGCGATCACAACACATTATTAAAACTCATTTATATGTATTTATCATGTATTTATCGCGTAGATTACCTATGCTATTCCCGAAGCTTCACTTGGATTGTGTATCTATCGCGTAACTTGCACGATAAATACTAAAATAATTGGAGACATTAGGTTCAATAAGAAAAAAGTTCAGTTTGTAGGTTTAAATTATCAAAATAAGTTGCGCACAGGCACAGGCTTAGATTCATATTGATCTAACTTTAATCTACACTCTCCTTAGAATCTAAAAAGATAAGAAAGATTCTTAAGCTCCTGCTGTAAATCTTTATTTTGCTGCAGTATCAGTTCACATGTATTATGACAGTTTTCCACGGAGTGAAGACATGACCGCAGGCGTTCAAATTCTTCCATTGTGTCTTCATATTGAGTGTAGAGGTCTGCGAGCTGGCTTTTCAGAGATTTTATTTATTCAAGGTTCACCAGCAACTCAGCCTCACTGTCTTCATGTTCTTGTAACAGCCTGCCACGGTCTGCTCTGTCACCTTTCAGCTGGGCTGTAGCTATCTTCAGCTTTACTTGTCATGGTCACCACCGCTAACCCGGAGGTGACGTCAACCCGTCCCACATTAGCTGCTAGGCACATATTCAATAACCGATCCCGCCGGCGAGGTCGATGAATACACTCTTTCGTCTTAAGGTAAACGTTAAACTAAATTTTAAACACTTAGACGTTAAACATCATTAAATAAAAAAACTGGCAACAGTCCAAGCCGTGGTTCGTACCTAAATGGTGCCCTTGTGCTTGTTGCCCCATCATAACTTTTGCGGCTGGGCGCCCTATGCTCACGCCTTAGTTGGATAACGTTGCAATAGCCATCTGCAGTCAACAACATTAAAAGTCATTTCGAAAAATAAGGCGCAGTTTATCGTAAGAATGTTTATTGTTTTTCCCCAAACTTCCCCAGAATATTTTCTTAAACTCCTAAGCAACCTTCAACTTCAAAACAATAAAAGAAAAATTATATTGTAACCGAGCTACTTACGGTTATCTTAGAAGAACGTAAAAACGAGAGTTCCGGAAACAAAGGAAATTAACCATTTAAAGAAAGCTTTGATTAGCAATACCTGTTCCGTAAGATACCGGAAAAACGTATTTGATCAACAAAATATTTAGGTCTAATAATCGGCTTTGATAAAAATCTTTATTGTGGCACAGCGGGGATTGATAAATAAAATAGGACTGGGAAAAATCTTTGTTAGGGTCTTTTCTTTGTATATTGTCCCATATGTCTATAACAGTGTCTCTATCAAGATTTGTCTCTATCAAGATTTGTCACTGTAAGATAGCCTGCCGTTACTACCTTTGTAATAGTACGTTCTCGTAAGACATCTGTCAGATTTGTTTCTTTCACAAATTCTAAGCAAATGAAGCCCAAACTATAGATCGCTGTTGTATAGTTTACTGCGTCTTTTAGTACTAGTTTCTATCCGCTAGAGGTACTGTATAAGTTTTCATACATTTTTTTAGCTACAGTCGCTAGCGAGTATAGATATTAAAAACTTATGGTAGACTTACTGAAACACCCAAGAATTTATAAGTTATAACTATATAATCATATTTTCCTATTCTCAAATATTTGCTGAAAGAAAACTCTTGTTAGCGTTAAGTTTAAATTGTACATATCATTTACTAATACTTGTGTCTATGTTATAAAAATATGTACAATAAAGAGTATAATGGTAGATAAAGTAGAAAAATACCAACCCCTTAGACACATCTTTGTGGCAAACGGTGTCACTAAGTAAGCGTAGAAAGTCTTAAGTCATAACTTTTTAAGGACACAATTCAATGACTTTGATGAGCATGGGATGTGGGCAATAGAATGTTAACTCTTGCCCGTAGATGCAGTAAGAATCTGCCAGAATACCTCAAGAAAATGCGCAGTATCGTCTTCCGTATATCAACATCCCGTACTGCGCTTGCCAACCCGCCAGCCAAGCGTGGCGAGTATGGCAACAACCCCCTCATCTTGGAGATGCTAATGTCCAGCAGTGGATATGGACAGCAGACCTACGGCTGACGATGACGATGATGATGACATACTCCGCAAACACGCCTAAATTGATCACGAAACTCGGTCTATTCGGGCACAGGTCTATCGCGTAATTTTTTATTATTCGTGTAAATGGAATAACAGCAGAGGTGCTACAGAAGGGTACATTATTGTTTTAGGATCTGCGTCAAACCAATAAGTGAATATGGTAGCGTTACGTATTTGCTGAGGAAATTGGAAGGCAAATTTGAAGACAAATTGTAAATGGATTGGTAGAGTCTTGTCGATATCGGTGAATCAGTAAGATATTATTATGCTGATGTATGGTTTTTACTCTCGACAAAAAAGGCAGGTGTTATAATTTTGACCGGTGTGTGTCTATGTGTCGGTCTGTGGCACTTTAGCGAGTGGGCCGATTTTAATGATTTTTTTTTATCTGAAATCAAGGTTATAGCGGTACTTAAAAATGTTTTATCAAAATCGGTTAAGACGTTTACAAGAAATGGGGGGTGAAAGAGGTTATTAATATTAGAAATATATCCAAGTTGAAATTAATTTCCATTCTATTTCCTCTTTCGGGGTTTCTTTGGGGGTAACTGATGCAGGCCAAAGAAGTCGTGGTGGACTGAAAGCGCTTTGGCTGGACAACATTCGTCAAGTCACAAGTTTTTGTTAACACGATAAATATATCTGCAAGCAAACATGTGTCCCAAGACGGGGAAAGTACCCGCATCTTTCTGCGTCTTAGCCGGATATTAGCCCAGTTGAGCTTGAGCTTAAGATAAAAACTCTGTAGACAGAACCCTACCTCTGTAATGCGCATGTACTCCTCAGTAGAAAGTAAATCAACCCATGAACTCATGAATTCAGATAGTCTAAAATCCGTCTGCATGATTTTTACGTTCATGTAGCAGTACTGTGGGTTTTGGCCGAAGGGTGTCGTGTCCTAGAAATTCATGGGAAGGTTGATTCGTGACATCGCGACCTCATCGCTCCAATGTCGACGCCACGTATAATATTTTTTTGTTATATCTACAGATGAACGTAGAAATCAAGCGAGCGGATCCTAGACTATGAGCTTTACGACCTGGATATAGAATGTGATTTGTTAGGCCTGTGGGTAAACAACACACCTAATTTAACAAAAAGGTCCGCTCTCCTCTATAAAGTTATATTTATCACATCATTTTCTCGCGGGATAAAATGTCGGATATAAAACTTGTGAAATGTTTATGTTTAGTTGAAAATATTTATACAATCTTCAAGGTTCGTATCTGTGTTATGAAAGCACCTATTATTATTATTATTTATAAGCCTAATGTTTCCCACTGCAGGGCTAATGCCTCCCTTCCCTCCTTCCACTTATCCCTGTTTCGAGCTTGTTGAAGTCAGTCCTAAAGAGTTAAGCTCATCTCGCCATCGCCGCCTACGCTGATTTAATTTGTTTGGTTATTTTTTACAAGCTTAAGGTACAAAAAAACTATCTGGTACCCTCCTTAACACAAGCTCTGCCTACTAAGGAGCTTGATACTAGTGTACTGTGTAGTTACTATGTCAATATTATATTCTTGAGGCTGCGGTCTTGAAGTCAGCGGGCAGATCGCGCGGCGCTAGAGCAGCGCGGCGTAGTGTTGTGCTTATAAAAAAGTGTTCCTTTGTTCGTGAACAAAGTGTCTTAGCCCGAAAAAATGTCTAAATATTTCAAAAAGTTGCAGCAGCGTCGGTAAAGAAAATAAAACAGTGCGACACCACGTCAATGAAGACGAGCGACCGCTTGAAAGCCGCGTATTGCTTGTATCCCCGCTCGCTCATCGCACCGCTGCCTTCAAAACCAGTTCTATATAAATGCACTAGCGACCCGCCCTTACTTTGCACAGGTGTATGCATGAACCAATCATCAGTCATCGTGTATGAAGAGTTGAAAAATATATGATTTTCCAAAGTCGTAGAACAAAAGTTGCTCAGGTTGGCAACTGGCAGGTGAGGCAACACCCTGTCCATTGGTGAAAACCGCATCCAAATCCGTTGCGTGGTAACGCGGGCAGCGACTTCAATTTATACTATGTAGAGATAGAGAAGAGAAGAGATAGAGAAGACATACATAGATAGGGATAGAGAAGAGCCTACCTCTTCTCTATCCCTATATCTATCTTTGAATATCCTTGAATGATGCATTGAACACGCCCTCCCACGCCACCGCCGCGCCGCGCCGCTGACTTCGTAACCGCAGCATAAGAGGTAACAAACAACCAAGTACACATTCGGATTGATAAAATTGTTAGAAATTGATGGAGCACATCTCTGCAGAAAAACTACACACATTTGATTTTGGCCGAAAGGTGTAGTGTTTAGAAAGTTTATTGGACGCCTGACACTAGACCGCGCACACGTCATCACATCGGCGACGCGTCTAATCCGTTGACCTGACTATATGTATTCAGGTGTTATAGTATTCTATTTATTGTATCTATTCTATTTATATTAGTATTATGTATATTTATCTACAACCATGTGATGTATTTTTATATGTAAACGTAGTTTGATAGTCTTTACCTTGCTATACAGTTTATAACTAGCACGGGAGGTAAGTCTTGATAATTGCGGTAAATAATGTAATATGTTGTAAAGGTTTTCATAATCAATTATTTTATTTGGTTTGGCTCACAGTGAGATCGAGCGCGTGATCACTGCTTCCTAGCCGGCTATTAAATCAATTTAACTACGAACGATGGCTATCAAGGCTCTATAGAATGAAATGAATGGATGGTAACGAATGTCGTACGGCAAATCAAATTTGAAGGCAGAAAATTTTACAAGCTTTTATTTAGTTTTACCTGACCCCGTGTCTGTCTGTAATCAAATCTTGCAAGTTAAATTTGATCCACTTCCCGGTTACCGATTGAGCTGAAATTTTGCATGTATTTGTAAATCGGATGACAATGCAAAATTATTATTGACATGGAGCTGATCTGATGATGGACCCGGAAGGCCATACGACACAACCCTATCGAGTTTGGACTCGTTTGATTCGTATTGGCGAGTACATTGGTGCCAGATGATAACCAGGGTCTGATGATGGAGCTGGAAGGTGGCCATAGGAACTCAGTAATTAAGTGATTATAACTTTTTAGTTCTTTTCATTTTATTGTTTTTAAAGATTTTTATAAAAAAAATAATAATTTGAGATAGAATAAACTCAGTGCTTACCTCAAAGAATTTTCGGAGGTACAAAGTTAATATTCTATTCTATTCTACAATTATTGTAAATTAGGAGTAATTTGGCGTAAAAGTTATGAATATTGGGTGTGTGAAGTGTGTGTGTATGTTTGTGTGTGGGTGTGGTGTCCAAGTGTTCTTCTCTGATATTTACAAGTAGCTTGAAGTCACTTTATTGCGCACTCTTACAAACATTTCTATAATGAGAACATATTGCTACAAAATGAATACAACAGCTTTCCTTCTGAAACACCATGATCAACCTTAACTCTAAACAAAATACGCTACAAAATGACCACGACATCAGGCTGTCAACACAGCTAAAGAAGACAGGTCGATTCATCAGTGTTAGACTGACGGCGTTCCCGCAATTGTTATAAATTGTTCGTCCCGCTCAAACATTTAAATCATTAGAAACGCCCTTACCGTATTGACACAGCACCGTTTTGTTACCACACAAAATGAGTGAGCTCACCCATACGAAATCAGTGTATTTCGAAATACAGCGCTAGTCGGACGTGGTGTGGGTTATATTTTTTTACGAAAGTTCATGCACAATAAATGGTAACAATAACAGTTTGGTTTATTGGCAAAATTAGTGTGCGTGCGTCGGCGTTATTGTTAGATATAAAGATAATGCCACTTTTTTGTGTCAGGGCACATCTAACAATTTAAATCTTTGGTCCCGCTGGGATTTGAACGCATCTCGTCCCCATTTAAATCCATCGGGTAATGCACTGGGGAGTTACTTGAGAATGTCTTGAAATTCGTAAAGGAAGACGGATAGGTATAATAAATGGTTCTGTAGGTAATACTAAAGGAGTTAAATTACTATCATTGGCAGAGTAGAAAATTACAAATAAACAGAGGTTGTTCGCATAGGAACGATAAGCTTATTTTTTTCCAGTTTTTACTTTTTGCGAGTATACAGGGTGTACTTATAATATGTGTACTAACCTGAAAACAAGTAAGTAGTTTAAGAAGGAAAAAAATAGGAAATTCATTTGTTTTTTTTTTTTTTTGGATTTTAGCGAGTAGTTTTTCTAGATGGTGTGATGTCAAAAGGATCCTGAGGTCATAATCGGTTTCATCTTTTATCTCAATTGCAGTGGTATAAATTTTAATATTTAAAATGAAAAAAGCTTTGTTCTACTTACTTACTTCCATAATATTTTTTTTTTAAGTATTAAGAATCGATTTGTCTCGGCTAACTGCTACCTTAGTTCGGCAAATCTAAGGAAGCTATAAAATAAATATTCATAGTCAGAAGACATTACTTCAAATCGGCACAATGTCTTATTTCACTATTGCATTATTATACTTATTTATACTTTATACTTATTTCATTATTGCATTGCAACATGCACTCACAAAACGCAATGAAGTGAGCCACAAAATACAACTCTATTACACGGCTATGTTGAGATGTATCGAATGACTGCGCTTTATGCTACCGGAGCTCCTACACGACTGTGTTAAAATAACTAAGTCTTCGATTTAATCATATAACCATCTTTGGCGTGAACTTCATTGATGTTTTTGTTGCTTGTGTAAATTTATTTTATTTTATGGTTATAATAATTGTAAGTAAACTAAGACTAAATATATTTATTTGTTTTAGCTATATTCTTAATAAAGCTAAAACAAAATGTAAAATTCGAGTGTGTGTATCCACACAAACCCTTCTGTGGTTTTTCGAATACAATAATTTTAAGAAAACAATGTATTTGTATAGTCTAGAATAAAATAAAAAAAATACTGCGCATGATCTAAAATTTAGTGATGTTTTTTTATGGGCGGTCTGAGTCAGCATATTACATCTCTGTATTATTTTCGGAAAACATTTTTTTTAACAATACCTATTTGACATTTATAATAATATTTTTTTTCTAAAAACCAAAACCCACTCACTTCAAATGATAAAAACATTGTACGTGCATTTGATATTTGAGGGTTTCCCTCGAAGTGAACTCTTTGAAATAAAATATAATTTTGAATATCGGTACACAATTTACGGAGAAATCGGTGAACATACATAAAAAAAATATACAGTCGAACATAGAACCTCCTCTTGTGTCGAAGTCGATTAATAAAAAGTAGTATCACATCGATAATAATAGTAATACAGTAAACCAAAATGTAATTTGTTTTTATGCAATATGTCAAGTTTTAACCCGCCATTGGTCACGTCAGTTTGACTAACATCATTGGTGACGCCCCGGAATGGTTTAAAAAAAAATTATGACAATAAAACAAAGTAAATATAAAAATTATACCTCCTTTGTTACTCATTATATTATATAAATTATGTATATACATTTGCACTTGAAACACTAAAAATTACCATATTTTTAAAAGCTTACTACAATCATAGAGTTTGATAACTAAAACAGCATTTATTAACGTTTTGATACGAGGAACTATATATGAAAACACATATATAAAATAAAAAAAACTGTAAATTTTGAACAAAAAAAAATAAAGAAATTTAGTACTGACCATTCGATTTACAAAATCCGTGACGCCGCCGGTCTCACGCCAGTTTTGCCCCAAAACTACGAAACGTGAACACGCGTCGCCATTTTATGTTGGATCCATCTTAGAGGACGTGCAAGGACGCGACATCTCGAAATCACAACGCAAATCGATGATAAACGGAAAGATGCCGCTGCCAACATTCCGGAGCCATCCCTTAGTAGATTCTTACTGCATCCACGGGCAAGACAGGAGAGGCAACATTCAACTGCCGGCACCCCACGGCAACACATTAACTAGTTTACAGTTATCTATACCTCTGAGGAATGATATCAAACCATGTAGCACTATTCCAAATTTGAACGAGCCAATCGCAGACAAATCAACGTACACAAATCCGAGGCATCGCAAGTTTACCTCTGGACAAGATTGGCCCCGACCTATCAATTACTATGCATTGGTCTTGGTGAATAGCTAACGGTATATAACTAGCCATACGTAGGTATGTAGTATGAAGCTGGAGGACTTAGTAGTAAGGCCTTTGCATCTATTATATATTAGCTGACCCGGTGCCCACTTTGTTGGGCGTTAATTTATAGCCTATGACACTCACAAATACTGTGGCTTTCTATTAGTAAAAGAATTTTGAAAATCGGTTCAGTAGATCCAGAGATTACTTCACAAAGTCACAAACTTTACATCTTTAAAATATTATATATTAGTAATGTAGATTTATACAGCGTCAGCAACTGGTAATCATGCTGTACGGGACGCTGCAGTGCCTGGAACATTGTTAGATGGAGAAATTTGAATTAATTTTCCAAAAAGCATTTAAATTTTTTGTATTAATTAAAATTAACATTATTTACCGATTACATTATATTTAGATTTTTTCCTCATACGGAAAATATTTTAACATGATAACCGTCGTGTTGTGTTGATAGGATGTTACAAACAAATTCAAACAATTTATTAGCACCTAAATTATTATTTTGTAACTTGATACATTTCTTTACAAAATCGAAGTTTAACTTCCATTTTCAAATAGAGATCGAACAAGAGCTACGTAATTCAAACCAGCCAACTGCAGACGAATCCATTTATTAGCGCACAGTATGGATTCCCGCTCTGTTTGCCTTTGGTTAATTGTAAATCTAAAAGCAAATTTCGAATTGCACAGTTATCTGGTCACTAATTTCTAACCGTATAATAGCTATTGAGCTTCATAATTCAAAACAGCAAAATGCAAACGAATCTATTAAGTTGCACATAGCTCGGGGGCCCAACAACTGGACAATTCACACAGTATCATCAAGCCCCAAACTAAGCAGAGCTTGTGTTATGGGTACTAGATGACCGATAAACATAATATATTATACTACTTAGATAGATATTAGAGTTCCGTACCCAAGGTTAAAAACGGGACCCTATTACTATGACTCCGCTGTCCATCTGTCTGTCACCAGGCTGTCTGTATCTCATGAACCGTGATAGCTAGTCAGTTGAAATTTTCACAGATGATGACTGTTGCCGCTATAACAACAAATACCGAAACAGAATAAAATGAATCTATAAGGAAGGCTGCTATACAACAAACGTGATTTTGATTGAATAACGGTACGGAATTCTCTGCGTGCGAGCTCTACTCGCACTAGGCTGATTTTTTTATTCATCATTTCAGCCACAAAACGTCCACTGATGTACACAGGTCTCCCTCATGGATCTCCATGAGGGTAGTTGCCATTCTCACCACGCTTGGCAGGCGGGTTGGTGAGCGCAGTATGGGATGTTGATACCCGGATAGACGCTGCTGCCCATCTTCCGGAGGTATCCCTTAGCAGGCTCTTACTGCATCCATGGGCATGAGAGGAGGGGTATCATTCTACTGCCGGCACCCCACGGCGGATTTTTTTATTAAGTAGATATTATAGAAAAACATCCAGAACACTGAACAAATATCTGGAGATCGTAAAGACATTTGTCCCGAGGCGAGAATCGAACCCGCCACCTCTTGCGTCGCAGGCGGACCTTCGACCGCTGCGCCACTGACACGAGGTCATCTTTGCATTATGATCTTTATCTACACTTCTACACTAATATTATAAAGAGGGTTTGTTTGTATGCATTGAATAGGCTCCGAAACTACTAGACTGATTCGAAAAATTATTTCGCCATTAGAATCCTACATTATTTCTGATGAACTTAGGCTATTATTTATTCCCGTATCACCACGGGAACGAGAACTACGCGGGTGAAACCGTGGAGTGCGGCTAGTTGTAAATATTACCAGCAGAGTAACTTAACGTTGAATACGATTATGTAACACTCATTATTCTAACTTATAGCCAATAAAGAAAAACTTTTGTCTAGAGAGTCGACTTTGCGGTATTTTGACATTGTAATGACATTCTTTTAAGCGAATATCTTTTTGTACGACTAAATGACGAGACAAACCGAAGGCCCACCTGATGTCAAGCGGTAACTTCTTCCTATTACAACTAAAATACCGCGGTGATCACATTCACTAAGCACGTGACCAACGCTGCATTGCATTGCGCACGTCACCCTGAGGCATAGAGTTGTAACGTCTCATGTGCCCGTCATTTCACCGGCCCCTTTTCTTCAATTCGGAACAGATTAACATTCTGTGTAACCTTATTCTAATTTAATTTTTTATTTTTATTTTAAATTTAATACTGTTATTATATAATATTCCTTCTTTAGTCACACAATTATAAGACACTTTTTATGTTTTGTTTAGGTAGGTATAACTCCACCAATTCTTCGTATATAAGTTTTAAAAATTAGTGGAAACTTTATTGGATTGTGTAATACTTTATATTTAAGATTTAGATTGTATTATTGTTCTGTGTGTTTTCCCAAATAAACTTAAATAAATAAATGTATTTTAAATTACAAGTAGACTGTTTTATATTTGTGTATCTACAAACCATCTTCGTATTCATATTCGTAAGCAAGCCAACAGTATTAGTATGAGTTTTTCAAAGCGATCAAATCAGAAGCAGTGCCTAGTTAAATCAGCTTTATTTTTTACATCGATCCTAATAATTCATCCTCATTCAAACAAAAGAGCCAGCTGTCTTCGAAATTCAAATAAGGCAGCTGACTGAAATTCGAACGAGGCAAACAAAGTACTTTCTGTTCGGCAGAAATCGGCGGCCGAAGAGGCAACACGCACAGGGAGCGGTGGTGTTGTTCGTTATTGGGCAACTATCTCTGCTCCTTCATTGTTTCTAGTGTATTCCATTAGCAACGGGGAGCCGATTTCTGCTGAAGATGCCTTAGTAGAGAGGCAAAACACGTGTCGAATTCTATTTGAGTGTTTTTTCAAGCGCTCGTTAGATATCATCATTTCAGCCATAAAACGTCTACTGATGAACACAGGCCTCCCTCATGGATCTCCATGAGGGGTAGTTGCCATACTCACCACGCTTGGCAGGCGGGTTGGTGAGCGCAGTATGGGATGTTGATACACGGATAGACGCTGCTGCCCATCTTCCGGACGTATCCCTAAGCAGGCTCTTACTGCATCCATGGGCATGAGAGGAGGGGTATCATTCTACTGCCGGCACCCCACGGCGGGCATCGTTAGATATGTGTAAGCGGATCTGTTACTAAATATTTGTTGTTAATTTAGATAAACAAAGACAAGACTTGTCTTAGTATCAGGCTTGGAGGTTCCAGTCTATTAACCGCATGACAATGGGTGCACTGTAATGTCTGCTGTAAATATCAATTCCTTAACCTTGCGGACTTCGAAATCCAAATAAAGTGGCTGACTTCCAAATTCAAATAATCCAACCGACTTCGAAATTCAAACTAGACAAACAAAGTCCAGTATCGTGCTTCCCTGTATTGTATTCACCTCAGGAGAATAGCCCCGCAGGGTGATTTTGTATCTTGCGACAGGTTTTGCAACAGGCATTTGATTGAAAGCAAAGATTGCTGTCAAATGTTAATTCCTTGCTGTTGTTCTCTAATGACATTTGACAGCAATTGTTGCTGTCAAATGCCTGTTGCAAAACCTGTCGCGAGATACGTAATCACCCTGCCGATTCATCAATTATGTAGTTGTCTTGACATGAATGGGACTATGATATCAGATGCGGGTAGACTGCAATCGAGATCACTGCGCTATCTAAGTATAGTCTGTCTAAGGTCTGAATTTTCAATCCTCAGATAAATAGTCGGATATTGTCTATTCCTCTCTAACACTTATCAATACCGTATTGTTGTCTCACTCTCTATTCGTTGGATAAGTATTCGACCTTTTATCTGATGATTGAAAAATCGGCCCTAAATAAAATAAATAATACTGGACAATTCACACAGCATCATCTAGCCCAAAGCTAAGCAGAGCTTGTGTAATGGATATTAGATGACTTACCTATATACTTAATACATTCATTATATCTACACAAATAGAACATTTTTACTATATAATATATAGAATAACATCCAAAACATCCTAAAAAAATATCTGCAGACCGTACAGACATTTGTCCCGAGGTGAGAATCGAACCCCCATCCTCTGGCGTCGCAGGCAGAACTTCACCCGCTGTGCTACAAATGTCGTCGAACTATGTATCTATTCCCCATATCAAAAATACAATGTGCAGATCGTACAGTCAATTCAAAAGCAGAGGAATCCGCAGTACCTATACATCGATCTCTAAGCCTCATGGAAATGCAACTTTAACAAAATAAGCCGTTGACTTCGAAATTCAAATAAACAAGCGACTTCTACATTGTAACTAGACAAAGAAAGTCCAGCATCGGGCTTGAGGGTTCCACAAACTATTTACCACGGGACAATGTCCCGGTTCATCAATTGTGTACCGTAGTTGTCTTGGCATGAATGAGACTACGACATCAGATGCAGTTAGACTGGCAATCGAGATTACTGCGCTAACCTAGGATATATAAGTAGTCTCCTATCTTACTTAGAACCGTATTCGATTGAGGTACTGAAAATGAAATAATAATGTATCTACTTATCACAATACTGCTTACCCTCACACATCACTAAATTACCTAGGCATATAGTTATATTATCCGCTCCTCAGCTAGACGGATAAAATTGAAAACCAGCACTGTATGTTCTGCACGCAGCTTACGCTAAATTTACTCTCTTTGTCATTGTGTAAGTACCTACAATACGCTTATTTGCACTTTTGTGATAAGCCAATATATTATATTGTATTTGTGTTTGAAAATATATTTCCAACAGCAAATTTCTAACGCGCAATCAAATTAGAAGCAGGGAAATCTGTAGTTATGCATCCTTAAACCTCATGGAAATCCAACTTTAACAATATAAGCCGTTGACTTCGGAATTCAAATAAACCAGCTGACTTCGAAATTCGAACTAGACAAACAAAGTCCAGTTTCGAGCTTGGGAGTTCCACAATCTATTTACCGCAACACAATGGGCCCGATTCATCAATTATGTAGTTGTCTTGACATGAATACGATATCAGATGGCAATCGAGATCACTGCGTTACTCGAGATTATAGTCTTCTGTATAAAGTAAAATAGTAATCGATAAAATGTAATTCGAATGTATTAACAGGTATTCATTGAGTTTTTGGTTTAACGTCATACCATAAATTATCTAAATGAATAAAAAATATTTAGTAATGAATTCGCTAACCTATTATCTAATGAGAACTTGAAAAAACACAATTCGGCATCTTATGAGAAATCAGCTCCCCGTTGCACTAGAAACAACGAAGGCGCAGAGGTAGTTGCCTAATAACTAGGTTAACAGATATAGGTCAGCGGATTTGTTACTTAATATTTGTTGTTCGTTTAGATAATATAGGTAATGGATTTTGCGAAAATCCATGCCTGAACCAATAAATTTCGTCATACCATATTATTATGTCACAGGCAAATGGGTTAGAATAGCCGTATTATTGTGCGGCTAGTTCTTGCATTGTAATGATATTTAACCACACGGACGTATCCAACTGGTTGACTTAGCAATTTAACGGCATCTCTTACACGTTTAAGAGATTAGAACTAAGAGACTAGAATTAAGAGACGTGTAGAAACGTGAACGTCACGTGTATAGGAGGTAAAACCCAAACTAACTATTTATTCAGTATTATATTTTACCGTTATATCGTCGTGATTATTTCAAATTATGTTAAAGCAAAATAACAAATTTCTGGGTCTCTTTGTAAAGCCGTGGACAGACAAACAGGCAGACATAACAAAACTATAAGGGTTCTTTGTTGTACAACGAAACCCCAAAATGATTATCATAATGTATACTGTGTTGAATTTTATCAAAATCCTAGTATTTAATAAAACTCTTAAGAAACAAAATCTATCCCATACATATATTTTATTTAGAATATTAGACAGTGGCGTATAGCCTTAGCTTGGTAAAACAAAAATACTTGAAAAACTTGTAATAAGTTGTAGTCTTTGAAGTCTAGCCCACTTTATAAAATTCCTTTTTCAAATATTGAAGGTTATATAATTGGAACTTGATGGAAAAATGTTGACACAACCAACAACAAAGAAGCTTTTTAAACGTGCCTAGGACATTATTTGTATGTCTTCCCGGGACCACGATGGGTGCAATCCTGTCGAAACGTCGGGCAATAATAAAGGTAAATAGCGCGATAAATACCCGTTTAAATATGTGTTAATAATTATTTGTATGACCTACAAAGGCTAGTGCCTTTATTAATCGTGGCGATCCGTGGTCACGGCCAGTGCTTCTGACTCGAAGACTATTTAATGGTCATGACATATTTGGTTGGCCCTCCACCGCATACTGCCTCCGTTTGCCAGTTTTGTGGTTAAATGTTTTTTTTCTCATAAAGATATAAAATTTTAGTTGCGTTATTATTATTATTTTGAAAAATAATAATAATAACGCAACTATAAAAACGGGAAAACTAACAAATAAATTTACAAACATCTACATTGATCTAGAGGCAAACTTTTAAACTTACTTTACTTACCTACATACCTATTAAGTGTTATTTTAAATTTATTTATTTACTTCTACTTTTGTTTTTTCTTTTTTTTGTTGATCATTATTTCTACCTAAGTATCATAGGTATAACAATGTTCTTATAGCCTTATATATCTAACTTTAACCCATATTTACATCTTTATTTACATAATTAGTCAATAATTTAAATTCTAGGCAATAAACACACACTTGTAAACCTTTGCGAGTAGGTACTCTCAATACATCGCTGTGACCCTGCTATACAGGCTATTCAAAAATAATTGCATAGAGAGCAGTATCTAAAATGACAACTTAGAAATAATCGCTGTAGTTGCTACAGCGACTAATGCGTCAAAAGGTCCCATCTCAGCTTAATGCTACTCCACCCGCACTGCTCAGGAGCGGGTAGAGTTGCGCTGATATTCTGACGGAACCTTTCTAACGTCTCACAAACTACTGACGTTGACACAAAAAAAATATAAACTAGGTAATATAAAGAAAAACAAAAATATAATAAAATAGAAACGGCACATGCTTATTAAATGATTACATGCTGATTAAAGAGGAAAAATAAACAACATAATTATGTATATTAAATTTTATTGCAAACTACTTTTTGAATTACCTACATACAGTTTAACATTTAATGAAAGAAGAGATTAGATAAACATTAAAATAACAAACAAACTTTTACCTAAGCCGAGAATGCCAACCAGGAAGTTACCTCCGCTATTTCACCGAGTTCTGCCGAGTCGTCCCAACCCAAATACGGACGATCCGAGGAAAGTGGTAACTCGAACAAACATGTTTGTACGTATTCAAATTACCCTAACTCGAAGTGAAAAACTGTTTTTATATAGGGATATACAGCGTGTCCCGTAATTGGGGTACTAAGCCGAAAGGGGGGTTTTCTACCCCCCGTGGCAAACAACGTTTGTTCTACGACTTTCTTGATTTTCAAGTTTTTCAGTGATAAGATAACGTTCAAAGTTTATACCAATTTCATAAGAGTGACAACCCTGCTCTCAGCTGTTACGGGCAATGACCTATTGACCGCCGGGGATTCCCGCGGCGCGCCCGCAACGCGCTTGTGCGTATATTGAGTGTGGGTATAGGTGCGTGGTGTGCGTAGGCGCGTAGGTATGTATTACGGACACACGTCTGTTATACATTAGGGTTGACAGCGACTTGGAAAACTTTAATTTTGTATGGAAACCTGAAAATACGTTTTTCTGAAATCTTTCTTCGCCTTTGCGTTCCTTTGGTGGGGGGTAATTTTCAGCTCCTGGCTTCATACACCAGTTACGGGACACCTTGTATATAAGTAAATTATAAGATCGGATACAGAAATACAATGTCAACCGTCCAGTCACCGCACCGCGCCCGTGAGAAAAAAGAAAGGTAAAAAGTACCTAATTAAGTGCATTTTTGGATTTCGATGTAAAACTGTCCAAATTTGATCCTAAACGAGTAAATGCTTTTGAGATCGCGAATGGGAGGCGGCAGGACGTTCCATATGTGTGATGCCGCAAAACGGAACGATTCACGAAACGCGACCGTTTTGTGTCTCGGCGTCACGAAAACATGCGAGCACCCGCGTCTTGGGAAACGGGAGTGAGTTGAGAAGCCCAAGTGAGTATAAAATACAACTATTTGGGTATTTTATTTTTCGTAAGACCAAAGAGAAGAACGACGAGATGAAGTCTCCTTCCATTTTCATAATATTTGCTGAGTTCAGATATGGAGCTACATGCGTACGCGGTTGAATTTTAAAAATGTATCGCGCCCAGGCAGTTTGCACTCTCTGAACCAGCTGACTCTTCCTTTTAAGTAGACACGGTCCGTAAACGACATCATCATAATTCAACTTGAACAGAATAAGTGATTCACAGAGGGGATTCTAATTTTCTCTCATAAAAAATATGGGCGAATTTTGTACAGCAGCCTCAGCCTATAGCCTGCTGTCCAATATAAGCCTAGATTTCTGGCTTCATCCACTTTATGCACCATCTCCCCACAAATATTTACATTCAAGTTAAAATTACTCAGCTTATTCAGACCAGCTCTGGTACCCACAACTATAAACTTAGATTTTACGGGGTTCAAAACAAGCAAGTTGCATTGTGACCATCTGGAGATCCTATCCAAGTAAGAGTTTATTTCTTCTACAGCTCTAGCAGCACCAGAAAGCGGGAATGAGTGGTAAAGCTGTAGATCGTCAGCATACAGATGATATTGACAGGAGGCAATATCTTATCCGTAGGATGTCCAGTGCTGGACGTATACCTGAGTGGCTTCACATCACATCTTTTCAGCTTAGTACCTAGATTATGCAAAGCCAGTAACTAAACCTCCATTCCTCTCTTGACAACCTCCACGGAGAAGTTAGTTTAATAGATAGCTTAGACGCAGGAGGCTGCGATTCGATTCTCCCGCTGAATAAATGTTTATATGTTTTCTGCAGATATTTTTCCCGGGTCTGGGTATTTTTAACCATCACCCATAACACTCTAGGTATTTTTAACCATCACCCATCAATTTAAAAGAACAATAACGTAGTTCTAATTATATGCGTAGGTAATATTTTTACCTTAATATCTCATGTATTGTTTAGGTTTTGTATGTTTTCTATTTTCTGTTTATGACATTTTTTATACATTATTCATCTCAGCTAACAACAGTTAGATAATAATTAGTCGTGAGGACCATTCATCGCTTTTTCCTAGTTGTATATATAAGTGTACTATCGCGTTATATATAAGCTGTCGGTCTTCCTTAATATAAATAACATAAATATAACACACGCTCACATTGTGGCTAGACGGTGCTGTGTGATAAGAAAGGCACTATATTTTTTTATAAACTCCGCTACGGCCGTTATATAACGGCGGCTGAATTTTCGAAATTCAGTTTTATTTCCAGCTTGCAGCCAATAAATTCAACTCGGCCTCGCGCGTTATTACATTGACGGAAATGGCAGTCGTGGTTTGATTGAAATGTCGTGGGTTCGAGTCTGGGCGGGATTTACGTATTCCGCATTATGCTGCCGAGTGATGCCGGCAGTAGAATGCTCCTCCTACCCGTGGATTCAGTAAGTATCTGCCAAGGGATACCTCCGGAAGATGGGCATCAGCGTATTTCCGTGTATCAACATCCCGTAAGTACTGCGAACGCAAACCCGCCTATCAAGCGTGGTGAGTATGGCAAGAACCCCTCATGACCAGAAGGTACAAAGATCCGTGAGGGAGGCCTACCGCTGAAACTCGGGTTTCCTGGTGAACGTTCGCTTTTGAGCGGTGATCTACAATTATGTTCTGCATAAAGTTTAAAATTGTGAATTGTGACGAATCTAAAAATTATGATATTGTGTTATATCTTAAATAAGTAAAAGATAAAGATTAAGATAAATAAAATGATAAAGATAAAGTTTATTGATCCATAATAAAGATAAGGCGGTACAAGGATTCTTAATCTGTAACTTATTAAAAATTAAAAGTATGTACCAAAAATACCTCTGTTCCCTACACTAGGACTGAATAGCCTGTATAGCAGGGTCACAGCGATGAATTGAGAGTACCTACTCGCAAAGGTTTACAAGTGTGTGTTTATTGCCTAGAATTTAAATTATTGACTAATTATGTAAATAAAGATGTAAATATGGGTTAAAGTTAGATATATAAGGCTATAAGAACATTGTTATACCTATGATACTTAGGTAGAAATAATGATCAACAAAAAAAAGAAAAAACAAAAGTAGAAGTAAATAAATAAATTTAAAATAACACTTAATAGGTATGTAGGTAAGTAAAGTAAGTTTAAAAGTTTGCCTCTAGATCAATGTAGATGTTTGTAAATTTATTTGTTAGTTTTCCCGTTTTTATAGTTGCGTTATTATTATTATTTTTCAAAATAATAATAATAACGCAACTATTTTTTTTTTTTCTTTTTTTTGTTGATCATTATTTCTACCTAAGTATCATAGGTATAACAATGTTCTTATAGCCTTATATATCTAACTTTAACCCATATTTACATCTTTATTTACATAATTAGTCAATAATTTAAATTCTAGGCAATAAACACACACTTGTAAACCTTTGCGAGTAGGTACTCTCAATTCATCGCTGAGGATTCTTAATCTGTAACTTATTAAAAATTAAAAGTATGTACCAAAAATACCTCTGTTCCCTACACTAGGACTGAATAGCCTGTATAGCAGGGTCACAGCGATGAATTGAGAGTACCTACTCGCAAAGGTTTACAAGTGTGTGTTTATTGCCTAGAATTTAAATTATTGACTAATTATGTAAATAAAGATGTAAATATGGGTTAAAGTTAGATATATAAGGCTATAAGAACATTGTTATACCTATGATACTTAGGTAGAAATAATGATCAACAAAAAAAAGAAAAAATTAAAAGACTGAATAGCCTGTATAGCAGGGTCACAGCGGCTGTGACCCTGCTATACAGGCTATTCAGTCCTAGTGTAGGGAACAGAGGTATTTTTGGTACATACTTTTAATTTTTAATAAGTTACAGATTAAGAATCCTTGTACCGCCTTATCTTTATTATGGATCAATAAACTTTATCTTTATCATTTTATTTATCTTAATCTTTATCTTTTACTTACTTAAGATATAACACAATATCATAATTTTTAGATTCGTCACAATTCACAATTTTAAACTTTATGCAGAACATAATTGTAGATCACCGCTCAAAAGCGAACGTTCACCAGGAAACCCGAGTTTCAGCGGTAGGCCTCCCTCACGGATCTTTGTACCTTCTGGTCATGAGGGGTTCTTGCCATACTCACCACGCTTGATAGGCGGGTTTGCGTTCGCAGTACTTACGGGATGTTGATACACGGAAATACGCTGATGCCCATTTTCCGGAGGTATCCCTTGGCAGATACTTACTGAATCCACGGGTAGGAGGAGCATTCTACTGCCGGCATCACTCGGCAGCATAATGCGGAATACGTAAATCCCGCCCAGACTCGAACCCACGACATTTCAATCAAACCACGACTGCCATTTCCGTCAATGTAATAACGCGCGAGGCCGAGTTGAATTTATTGGCTGCAAGCTGGAAATAAAACTGAATTTCGAAAATTCAGCTGCCGTTATATAACGGGCGTAGCGGAGTTTATAAAAAAATATAGTGCCTTTCTTATCACACAGCACCGTCTAGCCACAATGTGAGCGTGTGTTATATTTATGTTATTTATATTAAGGAAGACCGACAGCTTATATATAACGCGATAGTACACTTATATATACAACTAGGAAAAAGCGATGAATGGTCCTCACGACTAATTATAATCTAACTGTTGTTAGCTGAGATGAATAATGTATAAAAAATGTCATAAACAGAAAATAGAAAACATACAAAACCTAAACAATACATGAGATATTAAGGTAAAAATATTACCTACGCATATAATTAGAACTACGTAATTGTTCTTTTAAATTGATGGGTGATGGTTAAAAATACCCAGACCCGGGAAAAATATCTGCAGAAAACATATAAACATTTATTCAGCGGGAGAATCGAATCGCAGCCTCCTGCGTCTAAGCTATCTATTAAACTAACTTCTCCGTGGAGGTTGTCAAGAGAGGAGTGGAGGTTTAGTTACCGGCTTTACATAATCTAGGTACTAAGCTGAAAAGATGTGATGTGAGGCCACTCAGGTCTACGTCCAGCACTGGACATCCTACGGATAAGATATTGCCTCCTGTCAATATCATCTGTATGCTGACGATCTACTGTAGATCGTCAGCATACAGTGTAAAGCTGTAACAGCTTTACCACTCACTCCCGCTTTCTGGTGCTGATAGAGCTGTAGAATAAATACACTTTGACTTGGCTAGGATCTCCAGATGGTCACAATGCAACTTACTTGTTTTGAACCCCGTAAAATTTAAGTTTCTAGTTATGGGTACCAGAGTTGGTCTGAATTAGCTGAGTAATTTTAACTTGAATATAAATATTTGTTGGGAGAGTGTGCAAAAAGTGGATGAAGCCAGAAATCTAGGCTTATATTGGACAGCAGCATGCACTTCGAGAAGCATGTCGCAGATATTGTTCGGCAATGCTTCTATAGGCTGAGGCTGCAGTACAAAATTCGTCCATATTTATGAGAGAAAATAGAATCACCCTCTGTGAATCACTCATTCTGTCCAAGTTGAATTATGGTGATTTCGTTTACGGACCATGTCTACTTAAAAGGGAGAGTCAGCTGTTTAGAGAGTGCATAATGCCTGCGCGCGATACATTTTTAAAATTCAACCGCGTATGCTTGTAGCTCCATATCTGAACTCAGCAAATATTATAAAAATGGAAGGAGACTTCATCTCGCCGTTTTCTCTTTGGTCTTATCAAAAATAAAATACCCAAATACTTGTATTTTAAACTCACTTGGGCTTCTCAACTCACTCCCGTTTCCCAAGTCGCGGGTGCTCGCATGTTTTCGTGACGCCGAGACACAAAACGATCGCGTTCCGTGAATCGTTCCGTTTTGCGGCATCACACATATGGAACGTCCTGCCCTGCCGCCTCCCATTCGCGATATAAAAAGCATTTACTCGTTTAGGGTCAAATTTGGACAGTTTTACATCGAAATCCAAAAATTCACTTAATTAGGTACTTTTTACCTTTCTTTTTTCTCACGGGCGCGGTGCGGTGGCTGGACGGTTGGCATTGTATTTCTGTATCCGATCTTATAATTTACTTATATATATCCCTATATAAAAACAGTTTTTCACTTCGAGTCAGGGTAATTTGAATACGTACAAACATGTTTGTTCGAGTTACCACTTTCCTCGGATCGTCCGTATTTGGGTCGGGCAGAACGGGCGACTCGGCAGAACTCGGTGAAATAGCGGAGGTAACTTCCTGGTTGGCATTCTCGGCTTAGGTAAAAGTTTGTTTGTTATTTTAATGTTTATCTAATCTCTTCTTTCATTAAATGTTAAACTGTATGTAGGTAATTCAAAAAGTAGTTTGCAATAAAATTTAATATACATATGTTGTTTATTTTTCCTCTTTAATCAGCATGTAATCATTTAATAAGCATGTGCCGTTTCTATTTTATTATATTTTTGTTTTTCTTTATATTACCTAGTTTATATTTTTTTTGTGTCAACGTCAGTGGTTTGTGAGACGTTAGAAAGGTTCCGTCAGAATACCAGCGCGACTCTACCCGCTCCTGAGCGGTGCGGGTGGAGTAGCATTGAGCTGAGACGGGACCTTTTGACGCATTAGTCGCTGCAGCAACCACAGCGATTATTTCTAAGTTGTCATATTAGATTGTGCTCTCTGTGCAATTATTTTTGCTTCTTTCTGTTTTCATTTGTGTGCTGTGCTTTGTGTTATCAATAAACAATTTTTCATTTTACTTATTTCAAGATGATGATGATGACGATGACTAAGATACTAAGAGATTGTAATTTGTATAGTGAACACTAAAAATATTAAAAACCTTAATTTTTTTTTCGTTCCGGTGGGGCTTAAACCCGCTTAATTGGTGCTCAACTCATAGTATCTTATCAAGAATTCTGACTCAGCCCTTCAAGAGTTTCGTAACTTAGTTGGTTAAAGCAGTTCCGGCTTTTGGGAAGAGTCTTTTGATCGATTCGACCAATCTGGATTCAAACCCCACCAGACTTAAACCTTTAAAAAGGTTTCTTATTTCCTTAAAATGAGATGGCAATTATAGCTGGACACACAGGCACTGTCCTGGAGCATTGTAAGATGCACGCAGAACAGCAGCGTCTAGTACAGGATAAGTACCATCCTGACGCTGCGCATCATAAATAATCATAAGTAATAGATGTGCCAATTTACTTTTGTAACCATGTGCGTGCGTGTTTTGGCCTGAATCAAATCAGCAATGCGGTCGTTACCAAGTTTTTAAAGTATTTTACAGACACGGCCTTCAGTCAATGATCAAATAACATGGCATTTAATCAAATTTAAATCCTTTTGAAGGACGAGTAGTGTCTGCCAAACCGAGTTCGCCGTAGAGTGTTGCTCCTCCTCTCTTGCCCGTGGATGAGATGGGCAGCAGCGTCTTTTCGTGTATCACCATCCCGTACAGCGCTTGCCAATCCGCCGACCAAGTGTGGTGAGTATAGCAACAACCCCTCATGGACATCCGTGAGGGAGGCCTATTACCAGCAGTGGACTCCTACGGCTGAGATGAGGATGATAATGACTAGTTGAGTATTTAATTATAATGTATAACTCTTTATTGATTATAATGATACAAAAAAAAGAATACTTAGTAAAATATACAAATGGACTAGAACATTTATATAGAAACCAAGCATTTTGTTAAAGATATCGTGTTTTTGGACACCAAAATGTTTGCTTACCGAGAATTGTTTGCCGCTTTTTTAGAGACCCATGCTTTAGTAGATTTAATATTCGAGCTTCTAGAAATAAAGTAGGTACAACTGAAACGTCCGTTGCACCTGTTAGATAATTGCATTTTCTCGGAGTGAAATCCTCATTTTAATAAGTACGATAGAAATCTGAAATACTAAATATAAGGGGATAGTCATCATCATCATCATCTCAGCCGTAGGACGTCCACTGCTAGACAAAGTCCTCCCTATAAATCTCCAAGGTCATATAGGGTTATTGCCATATACACCACCGCTTAGCAACAGGCGGGTTGGCGAGCTCATGGCAGAAAGAAAATATGCCATTATAGAGATACTGATAAACAGACAAATATGAAGTCACTTGCGATTGGGTGGTCATTGGCAAACAAAACGGTCTGCTATATCCGATAGTTTCAAAATCAATAAAGTGCTTGTTCATGAGAAACATATTCTGACAACAACCGGTTCTGTAACAAACCTGTTAATAAACCCTAACTCAAAGTAAAACAGTAAAAATATGTAGTGCGTAGTACTTTGTGCCGTGGGGTGCCGGCAGTAGAATGTTACCCCTCCTCTCTTGCCCGTGGATGCAGTAAGAGCCTGCTAAGGGATACTTCGAGAAGATGGGCAGCAGCGTCTTTTCGTGTAATAAAATCCCGTACTGCGCTCGCCAACCCGCCTGCCAAGCGTGGTGAGTATGGCAACTTCCCCTCATGGAGATCTATGAGGGAGGCCTGTGTTCAGTAGTGGACGTTTTACGGCCGAAATGAAAATGAATGAATAGTACTTTGTAAACATTTGCGATTATTTCATAACGGAATTATGGGACTCGATTGCATCATTATCACCTCAGCCGTAGTACGTTCATTTCTGGACATGGCCTCCTATGCCATGGGTCTCTTTGTGAACTGTACTGATAATGAGGGTTGTTACTACAACCACGCCTGGCAGGCGGATTAGCGAGAACAGTACAGGATATTGACACGGAAAGACGCTGCTGCCCATTTTCTGCGGGTATCTCTTGACTGATTTGTAATATGCCTTTTTACAAACTATGGAAATAAAGTAAATGAATTTCTTGATTCTAACAGCATCTAGAAGTAAGAGAGTAGGAACAGATTACTATTGCCGCCATCCGACGGCGCCACGGCAAAATTAAACATCATTAATAATGCTCTGCTATAAACTCAACAGTTTTCCTAGATAAAATTTCCCTTCAGGATCTCCGAGGCTCAGTTAGTCATAGCCAGGTGACAAATGCAGCTGAAAAACAGCGTTGGGCTGAATAGCTGTATTATTACAACTTTTTGTGAAGAAGAGTTTATTCGGGGAAGCAGTGGTGATTATGGCAACAACTCTCTCAGGTACACAGGAGTGGACATTCTACGGATAAGATGATGATGATGACGATGACTAAGATTCTAATAAGTTTTGATATTGAAAGTACCAGGCAATCATACAAATATAGGAGGTTTAAACGAAAGCATTGATAAAATCACAATGTTGAAAGTAGATTTCGATCGAGAATTAAAACCTCCTAGTTAAAGCTTCGTTCCTCAAAAGCCACACGTGACGTAAATAACATCAGCGTTGAAATAGGCTTCCAACTTTCACGTTCAAAACGAACCCCTGAAATCTAAAATTAACTGCTAATTTGCAAGCCATTAGCAAGGCATATTGTTTACACCTATTGGCCCTCTATGGGTTTAAAGGGTTTGGTCACGGACAACATCGTAAGGACACCAACGGTTTAGCAAGCTTCAGACGTATTGATCTGTTCTTTCCTCTGACAAGTAGCCGATTTAGCTATTCATTTATTTATTTAATCGTATGACATGTTTAAAAAAGCGTAGGTAACAAAACATAAATAAATTAAAAAATCCAAAATTAAAAATCTTCTAAAACTAAAAAATCTGCAAGAGCTAATGCTCTTGCAGATTTTTTAGTTTTGTTAGTTTAGTTAGCAGATAGTCACTTTTGGCGTTACTTACGCCTTTAATTTTTAATTGTAATATACGGACTAATGGTCCGATACCTTTAATTAGAAGGCTCTGAGAAGAGCCATTTTTTGTGCGGTTCTGAGAAGAACCATTTGCAGGTATAGGCTCGGGGGAGAGCTAGAAGTATTAATGATTGGTGAAAGTTTACTAAACGCCTATTTGTCTAATTTCGAGCTCGTTTAGCACCACTCAGGGGACACTTGCAGGGTTGTGAAGGTGCTTCCTGCGAACGCGAGCTTAATCATTCAGCTGGGAGGTTGGTATAGACTAGTCAAGCCTTATCCATCTAAAAATGTCTAGGGCACTGCTGCGTCTCGTACAGCATGAATACACATGCTGTTGACGCTGCTTAAGTCATTAATGAGCCGTTTTCAGTAAAACATAAAAAAGTGTTTTCTACTACACCAAACAGATGGAGCTGGTAAGCGGAGAAAACAAGTTTGTGATTGATTACAAATGCTGTCATTGTCAAATTGTGTTTTCTTCCATTAAATGAAAACTAACGCCATCTATAAAGTTTGAGGGAACTATTTTTTAAATTTTTACTCTTTAATGAAAACGCCTCATTATAAAAGATAAAAAAGCCTTAGTCTTGCTTTGCCTTTGCTTGCTCATTTGAAACAAGATGCAAAGGGGTTAAAATACCAAAAATATTTTTTATTCCATGTTACTTTCAACGAAAAATGTAGGTATGAAAAAGTTCAATAAAAACCACACATGACAAAAATAACGTAAGCGTTAAAATAGGCTTCGAACTTTCACATACAAAACAAAACCCCAAAAACTGAAACAAAAGCAATCATACGTAAAGTTATTTCACAAGCCATTAGCAAGGCATATTGCTTACACCCATTGGACCTTTAAGGGCATAAAGAGTGTAGGTTAATACCGAACATACTGTATAAGGGAATGGGATAACTCATAAAATAGATACTAAAGCGGGTAATTTAGGATTTCCTCAAAACTGTATTTCGGCATTAAACCGCTGTGTGGCTTTCCGGGGACTTCATTTTGTGTTTATTAAGGTCTTTAAATCCGAAAATATTATGAACTCCAATATTTACTTTGTGTATATTAATGAAAATAGGGATTATTAACATACATATAACCGGGTATTTATCGCGTAAATTACCTTTATTATTTCCCGACGTTTCGCTTGGATTGCACCAAGCAAGACAGCCAGCGTTCATGCCTTATGTGAAAGGGGTTAGCTTAACCCGGCGTCCTGGGGGTTGGGTCAAATTGACCCCGGACTTTTTTGTTAGCTCACAGATTGGTAACTATGCAAGTGACGTTGCCGCTCTTCTCAGTAGCTGGAGTCAATGAGTTGCGCTAAGCATTGTTTAAAAAGTATCAGTTTGACGGCGACCGTGCTCGGAGCTAAGTGCGTCCAAAGTTGAAATAGGTATATTTGCCCTGAACATGTTGTACCTTTCTGCGGTGATTGCATTTACAACGATATTTTTTATAAGTTTTAAGTTAGTATATTTTAAATATGTCTAAGTTAGGTTTATAAAAGTGCCATAAAAAATTAAAGAATACTTATTAATGTTAAAAAGTGAGATTACGCTAAGGAATGCAAATTTTGTTGATTTTTTACGTGTTGTTTTTTAAAGAGGTCTAAAGATAATATTAAAATACTCTGGTTATACAAATTCTAGTTTAATTTACTAAACCATAAAATAATAAAGCTGTAATCTTAAAATAATTCATAATTTCTTTTGAAAATGTATCAATATCTTTAGTCAAAGTATCGGGTAATGATGACCCACCCCCACGTTCGTGTAGTTATTTTCCACCCCCATGACGCCGGGTTAAGATTAGTTTACGAAAAAGTCTATTTATACTCCACTCACAAAAGTGGCTAAGCATCTGCGTACGCCAAAAGATGTAGTACCTTTGCAGGTTCCTGGTGTTTATAAGATCGATTACCAGCTGTGGGCGCTCCTACATACGTCAAACGAAGCGCACTGTCGCCGAACGTGTTAAGGATCACATAGCTGCGGTGAAAAATCGACAAATAAACAAGTCTGCTATAGTAGAGCACATAGTAGACTCAGGACCTAATCACTGGATTGAATTACACAACCCAAAAATCCTAGCCAACGAGAGGCACTACTATAAGAGAATGGTTCGGGAAGCGATTGAGATTAAAAAAAAGCATCCTAATTTCAATCGTGCCAGACTCTCTGCCTCGTGGAATCCAGTGATATCAAAGTGTATTTGGCGTGAAAAATCATCTCAGTATGTGGATACAGTCAGTGTAGTGAGCTGTTCCAGTGGGAACTGGCTCTAATAATTTTTATGAAGATCAAGTGAGGGTAGTTCAATAAACGCCTTCGCTTTGCTGCGGTACCTCCATCACGTCAGTCTCCCCGGGACCATGCTTGGTGCAATCCAAGCGAAACCTCGGGAAATAATAAGGGTAATTTACGCGATAAATACCCGGTTATATGTATGTTAATAATCCTTTATTAACCTATAAACATCCTTTACCAGTCGATGCATCATGATCGGTTTGCAATTGGCATTGTTTATGGTGTGATCAAGAGAATGCAGAGTTCGTTTCAATAGTGATTTGACAGTTTTTATTAAATTTATGATTCTTTGGTCAACTCAGCCGACACCTCACTCAGACCGCGGGCCGAAATGTCCACTACGAAATTGATTTATATTTTTATATAGTCATCTCAGACCGCGGGCCATATCGACTCCTTTGAAATGTTTTTTTTTTCAGTTTTTGATCAACTCAGTCCAGACCTCTTTCAGCCGAAATGCCCACTATGCAATATGTTTCTATTTTCACAGTTAACTTAGCACATGGACCTGAATATCAGTTTTTTTTTTATTTTTAAACTCAGTTGTTTATCAATTACAGGACTTATGGAGAAAATTTCTCAGATATTCTAAGCAAACATATTTATAGCTTTATGCATATTGAGCTAAAAGTAAGCATTTGCACTAACAAAGTATGATTTTGTGAAGTGGAACTAATCAACATAACCACAGATGGACATCTAAAATGTTCAATATTATACAACCAAGTTACGCCGTGGGGTGCCGGCAGTAGAATGTTGCCCCTTCTATCTTGCCCGTGGATGCAGTAAGAGCCTGCTAAGAGCTACCACCGGAAGATGGGCAGCAGCGTCATTCCGTGTATCAACATCCCGTACTGCGCTCGCCAACTCGCCTGCCAAGCGTGGTGAGTATGGCAACTGCCCCTTATAAAGATCCATGAGGGAGGCCTGTGTTCAGTAGTGGACGTTTTGCGGCTGAAATGATGATGAATGAAACAACCAAGAGTGGCGATATCGGAAGGGGGATGAGATTTATACCTATCTACTTATCAACATACCTACCTACACAGCAACATCATTAACATCATGGTTATTGAAGTCTGTTTTTTTATTTGTTGAAAATATACATAGATAATTGATTTCTGTGGTGTGGGACTTATCCAGAGAATCTTCAGTAAAACGCTTCTTGATGGACTATATTCATATTTATTCTTGAAGATGAAGTAGTAACTTCGCCTTCATACTTTATCTTAACGACGAAAATCACACAAAATGTAAATGTCTTCTTTAAACTTGAGGAAGGAGAGGATACATTGCCGTCTCACTCGAATTGGTTATGAGAGAACTTTTTCATTGTTCATGATTTCCTTCTTCTTGAATTCCCAGAGATTTATATTCTATGCAAGATTATTTTAACCGTAAAAGGTTCAACTGTTGTTTGCCACGTTTTGTTGGTTTTGGGATCATTGTAAGATTTAAGACAAGAAAACAAAAATAAACAAAAGCGGCAACCTTACTCAGGTATTCCTAAAACCGTTGTTATACAAAACGCTGAGGCTTTCAAGGGATAATGTGAAATGAAAGCGTCACTATACATAAATTATCATTTAAAAGCGGAGCGTCTTTGTTCAGGTAAAAATGCCAGAATATCTTATCCTTGTTACGTGGCGATAAATATTCCTGATACACCTTAACAACCAAGAGGTAGACCACCCGGCCGATCGTCCAATGACATCGTTGGTTCCATTGTAATGCAGTGGACACAAAACGCAAGAGACTGGAAAAAATGGCGCTAATGCGCTTGTAATGGTGAATATGAAAATAAAGCCACTTTAATAAGAGGCTTTAGTTTCTTATTCACCCAGCCAGTGGGTGTAATCAAGCTGAAATTATAATACACTTTCGTCACTTTAAGCATTGCTACTGGCCACTCAGAAAATATTGCTAAAAAGTGTTTATGTATGAGAAACTAGCCAGTTATAATCTATTTTGAAAGTATAGTTATATATTATACGAGTAGGTAAAAGTTCCAATTTCTAAATTTCCCTCCACATATTTTGCAAGTTTATTTAAATTATTGTGTCTTTTGAATAAAATCGGCAAAGTGCGAGTCGGACTCGAAGGTTTCCGTACCATTACTTATTTTTAAAATTATATACAAAGTTGTATTCTGTGAATATTTTACGCGTCTACCAGTTGCCATTATTAATAGAGCTAAAAACGGCAAAAAATCAGATTTGTTGCATGGGAGCCCTCCTTAAATATTTATTTTAATCTGTTTTTAGTATTTGTAGTTATAGTGGCAAAAGAAATATGATATCTGTGAAAATTTCAATTGTCGAGCTATCACGGTTCATGAGAGCCTGGTGACAGACAGGCAGACAGACGGACTTAGTAATAGCGCTTTACCCTTTGGGTACGGAACTCTAAAAATGGATCTGGGTCTAGAACATTTTCGCGCTATGGTTTTTTACGATTTCAAGTGTCACCTGAAACCGGATGAATTGTATGATAGACTTCAAATGGCATTTATGGATGTAGCCCCCAGGGCTCCGCGGGCTACTGGTCTATCACAACAACGTGCCCGCGTACAGCGCGCTCAAAACTAGGGACTTCCTAGACAGTACGCCGCGCCAGCCAAACTCCTGTGTCACCCTTCTTACAGCCCTGACCTAGCACCGTGCGACTTCTTTTGATTTCCAAAAATAAAAAATCAGCACAAAGGGATATCATTTTCATCATTCAGGACTGATAATAGTGTTTCGAAAACTGGTTCAGACGCATAAAACTTTGTATAGAGGCTAATAGAGAAGTGGAGTAATTTGAAAAGATTTCATAAAAAATATTTACTAGTAGAACACTTTATTTTATTCTCACAAAATCTCTGAATGTCCCACGTATGTACAGTTTGTGGTTCCACCAAGTTAACAGGTAAGTGAAAATTATTACCGATAATAAACATGAAAAAAAAACTAAAATAGCCGTGGCCGAATGGTATGTACCCCCGACTTTCAATCCGAAGGTCGTGGGTTCGATACCGGCCGTAAACCAATGGATTTTTCTTTCTTCAAAAGTGTAAGTTCACATCTTAACACGTGCTTAACGGTGAAGGAAACATCGTGAGGAAACCCGCGGCTTAGTTAGCTTCAGATGTTTTGACCAGTTCTTTCCTCTAACAGCTGACTAAGCTGAGAGGCTGGTATAGGTGCTGGGCAAGCCTAATCCATCAAACAATGTCCCAGGCACTGCAGCGTTCCGTACAGCATGAAAACCAGTTGCTGACGCTGCATAAATCATCTATAATAGATGCAAAGGCCTTACATTAATATCTACTGATCCACTGTCGCATAACTAAAAAACTGTCACATAACTGATAGTTACATAACATTTATGTTTTATGATGAATGAAAATAAAGAGTTTATCTGTCTATCTATAGCTGAAAAACTGTTGCACTGTAATATACCGCGTGTGAATATGCGCGCGAAACCATCATTGGGTGAACTGAAACACATAAAGAAGACCACAGACGGCTACCGTAACAGGTTGTGTGGCCGCTGCATGCAAACAGCTATGTGGAGTCACTGGTGAGAGTGATAGGCATCAATAATTTTAACTAGGAAGTCCCCCGCCCAAAGGCTGACTGGGAAAACCCGACGCCGAAAACCCACTATACCCCCTATCACCCCGATTTAAAACAATTTCATTATTACTTGTTAAACTTTCGCGATTCGTTAACCTATTTTTTAGTTTTAAAATTGGACATTTCTGAATCTGAAGACGAATTGAGGGTAGTCGTGGATCTGCCTGATCCCAGCACATCAGTCCTCCCGCGACCAAGAACGCTGAAATGTGTTCGAAACGTCGGGAAAATAATAAAAAAGGTGCGCGATAAAATCCTGTAATTTTAAAACTAAAACAAGTTCATTAATATTTAATATTGCTATAATTTATTTTAACAATATCGCAACTTAACAGTCATAACGTTTCAACTGGATAATAACGCATTGTTGAATGATATTTAGCATTTGCTCGTCGGAGAGCAAAATGTGTAATTGGGTAGAAATTTAACCCAGATTTGGCAGGCAATTGTTTCCAGCGGGGAACTTTCCTGGCGCATTATGACGCATGTGAACCAGTTTTCAGAATGGCTGTACGATTGAGCGTTTATTTGAATTCCATTATTAAATAATGCAGTGAGCATACCGGTTTTTAACTAGAAAAAGCCCCTCATGGAGATCCATTAAAGGAGGAACTGTACACAGCCCGTATAGTAGTGGACGTTTTACGGCTAAAATGATGATGATGAAAAAGAAGGTTGCAGGTTCAACTCCCGTTAGGTAAATGTTTTATATATGAATATTCATATATGCCGGTAGTAGAATGTTAAATTAATTTGATAATAATAATTCAATTTTGTTCCTCTCATGCCCGCGGATGCAGTAAGAGCCTGCTAAGGGATACCTCCGGAAGATCAGCAGCAGCGACTTTCCGTGTATCAACATCCCGTACTGCGCTTGCCAAACCGCCTGCCAAGCGTGGTGAGTATGGCAATTACCCCTCATGGAGATCCATGAGGGAGGACGGTTCAGTAGTGGACTTCTTACGGCTGGAATGATGAATTTATCTTATTGAAGCCGGTTTTTTTGTTGTCAAATTAAAAAAAATATTATGAAAACGCCACGTTAAACTACCGCCACTTGTTTACGCAGGCAGTCCTCTGATTTTGTTTATCAACTTGTCTCCAACGAAGACATGTTTACAGAATAACTTGACAAATTGCCAGACTACTACGACATCAGATATCTTTAGGTCTACCATGAGTTTTCACATCCTATACTCGCTAGCGACTGTAGTTATAAAAAATCGACCAAGTGTGAGTCGAAATCGCTCGCGAAGGGTCCCGTTCCATTATTTGGCAAAACAACTTCTATACTATAAAATATACAACTTCTATACTATAAACATTCTGTGAATATTTTAAGCGTTTTCTTATTGCCGTTATTAATATTGAACAAAAAACTGCATTAAAAACACGTTTTTTGTATGTAATATTAATTTTATTCTTTTTTTAGTATTTGTTGTTATAGCGGCTACAGAAATACATCAACTATGATGTTGTCACGGTTCATAAGACACAGCTTGGTGACAGACAGACAGACGGACAACGAAGTCTTAGGGGCCGTCTCCACGGGCGAGGGAATCGTGGCGATGTTATCGTCGTGCCACGTATTTCTATACTTTATTTATTTTTTTACACTCTCTTAGAGGCCGTCTCCACGAGCGAGAATCGCGACGAGTCCGCGCTATAGAAATACGTGGCACGACAATAACATCGCCGCGATTCCCTTGCTCATAGAGACGGCCCCTTAGTAATAGGGTTTTTACCCTTTGGGTACGGAACCCTAAAGATTTATGAAAACTTGTACAGAGTGCACCTCTAGCGAATAGTTTGGTACTAAAATACGCAGTAAACTATACTACAGCGACTGTAGTTTGGGCTTCATTTGCTTAGAATTTGGTTGGTACCATGAGTTACAAATCTGACAGATGTCATAGTAACGTTCTATTACTACTGTAGTAGCGGCAGGCGATCTAACAGTGACAACTCATGGTAGACACACTTATATCGCAAACGCGTCCGTTGAGGAATTGCTTGCGAATGACAACTAATTTTGCGACGGAATTATTTTGGAGTTGAAATTGCTTAAGAATTACTAAACGATAAGACAAGCGGCATGGTGATTACGTATCTGAGGCAATCGGTGCTGTCAAAGGTCAATTTTGTATTAGAGAACTGCAAGGAATTGACGTTTGTCAGCAGCGATCGCCCGTTGCAAACCTGTCGCGATATACGTAATCACCCTCCCGAAGCCATACGTGATAAAAAGCGGTAACTTGTACCTTTTAAAAGTTTAATTGGAAAAATCTGAAGCAAACGCAATTTATATGAGTTTTATAAAATTTAATTGAGGTTTGTTCTTCTTTTGAAATTGACTATCCTATGTAGCTTTCTGCTCAATTTAATAAACACTTACTGACTTTGACTTTTACAATAACGCGGTGATCACGTTCACCAACGCGACATTGCTCTGAGACAGAGTTGTAAGGTCTTATATGCTCTTAATTTCACCGGTCCTCTTACTCAAACTCGAACACAGCAATGCAGACATGCAGACTGCTTGGCGGCAAAAATAGGTATGGTAATAGTACTTTCTTGAACGAACTGTACAAAAAGTACTTCTACTACCATAAAGTCAACACTGCCATCAATATTTAAACAATGGTTTCAATTCTATTGGCTCATTTCCTAGTTCAACTAAAATTGCGTAAAATGCACTAAAATCACAGAAAGCTATGGCTCAGCGATAGCTTATGTACTTGGAATTCCAAAATATTGTTTCAAGGGCTTTTGCGGAGAGTAATGGGGTGATTAGACGTGGGGTGCCGGAAGAAGAATACTGCCTCTCCTCTCTTGCCTATAGATACCTTTACTAGCGGCGTCTTTCCGTGTATCAACATCTCGTACTCTGCTCACCAACCCGCCTGCCAAGCGTGGCAAGTATGGTAACAATCCCTCTTGATCATTTGGAGATCAACGATTGAGTAGGCCTCCATCCAGTTCAGTAGTGGACGTTCTACGGCTGAAATGATGATGATGATGCTGATTATAGTTCCTTGTTGCCTTATATAAACTCAACAGTATCAAATCATTTGGAGATCAATGAGGGAGGCCTATGTCCAGTGGTAGACGTTCTTCGGTTGAGATTATGATGATGATGATGAAGCTAACATAGTTCCTTGCATAATATACTTTCACCTGTTTCAAAGGCTTTTGCAGAAAGCTTACTTAAAGGGGTGCTATGAATAGATACGTTAAGTGGAGTTGTTTTTTAGAAAAACCAAAGATACCAAAAAAAGTCTGAAAGAAAAGTATAAAGATTTATTGATGAACTCGAGGTTCTATTCAAAACATCGAAGAACTAAAATGTGCTTATTTACAAAACCGTGCATAATTTTACGTTCCATTTCACAATGTCCATCCGTCAGCTCATACTTGTACAGGGTGTATCACGAGTAAAATAAAAAATATATATATTAACTTTTATTTTATTCCAGCTTATGCTTGCCGCTTCGCATGCGTTTGTACCAGGATAAAATTTAGGATGTGATAATTCTGGTCAACATCTATATGGTGCGAAATTTCAGCTCAAACTGTACGCTAGTTTTTGCAAAGAGAAAAAAAACAACCATCTATGTACATATATTTATAAATATAATACGGCTTACACAACGTACCTAACTTATTATCATCTTGCTTGCTGACGTTATATAAGGTGTAAGTATTATATTTATTAAATGATGTCAAGCCACGATAATTTCAATTCAGTGAACCATGTTATAGTCTCACATACTCACATACTTTCGCGTTTATTTATTAAGTAAGGTCGCCCAACAAGAAAATCGCTTAAGTAGGATGATAAGTACAAAAATAATAACGTATGTGTGTCCTCTCAATAAAATTATAACATTAGTGGGAATCAAACACTTTACATACTACTATTTGAAATTGAAGCATATTTTTTTTTAAAACACCTTTATAAACCTAAAGTAGTTACTACATTAAATTCATTATAATAGTAATAGTCGCCAACTTGGCGTAAGTAGGCCTCCCACAGTTCTTTCCGCATCTTCTGTTCCTGGCCTTATTTACCCAGTCTAGTCCAGCTCTTTCTATAATGATATCTAACCACCTTCTAGCCGTGGGGTGCTGGCACTAGAGTGTTACCCCTCCTCTCATGCCCGTGGATGCAATAAAAGGCTGCCTCCGGAAGATGGGCAACAGCGTCTTTCCGTGTATCAACATCCCGTACTGCGCTCGCCAACCCACCTGCCAAGCATGGCGAGTATGGCAGTTACCCCTCATGTAGATCCATGTGGGAGGCCTCTGTTCAGTAGTAGACGTTTTACGGCTAAAATGATAAATGATGATCTAACCACCTCTCTGGTGTATTATATAACATGTTTACTTACCTAAAATCGGTAATTCGTATTATTTTTCATATATTTTTTCTTTAATTATTTTTATTTACATTTTTACTAGTCGATGTGGTGTAAACATTATTCTGAGTTCTAGATGTCGTAGGAGTGTCTTAATAAATAAATAAATAAATAAATAGATTAGCTGTTTTTTTTGTTTTTACATACATTTTGAAAAACAAAACGTTTCTATAGTTTTAGAAATTCTTATTTGTACAGTCGGCCAAAAATGTGGTCTACAGGCTGACGTTCATTTGAACATCATGAAACAACAAGGTCGATTTTCCATTGCAATAATCTTATGACAGTGACTATTGCTCTCACAATATTTTTTTTTACGTTATTCCCTGGGTAGATAGAGTTTGAATTCATGCAGCTAACAAGACTCCACCTTTTAAACATTATGTCAATGAATTGGCCAAAGTTAACTACTACCGGTTTCAGACATAGATAGATAGATAGATAGATAAACTCTTAATTTAATTGTACATTCACCATATAACATAAATTTCACAAAGAGAAACACAGACAAATATAACACACAATGGGCGGTCTTATCGCTAAAAGCGATTACATACTTAAGGTTTTTCTCGATTCAATTATATATTTCTATAATTAATTATCGCGCCTATTCAGTTAATTTTGTAGTTATTATAACATAATCATAACTAGAAACATTTTATATTTGCACATATATTTTACAAATTTGTAAACATAAAAATTACTATTTCTTGAATGAAAATCACCGAATGCTCGAAAGTAGTAAAACTAAAGTTGTTTCTTATGGTGGTCAAAATGACCCCCTTTCGGCTTAGGACACATATTATACCCTGTATAGTTCCTTACTTAATACAATCACACCTGAAAAGGCTTTTGCGGAAAGCGCTTTTTAAAGCGTGATATTATTGATCTGTTGTTTTCTTAGAAAAACCTAAGCCTAAAAAAGGTCGTAAAGAAATGTATAAATACTTATTTATGAACATTAAATGAATCATTAATAATAGGACATGTTTTTAAATGAATGGAAGTAAAAGATTTCTTTTGCGCACCTCTCCCTTATTTGGCTAATAGTTTTTTGAAGCGAACAAATTCAATTGTTTGCTATACTTAATATCATTATATAAATCGAACCCTTCCTAATGCCAGCCTAATACAACTAAGCTACGGAACCCGATGACCATAAGTCGAAATTTGTGTTAAACAAATATGATCTTATCATGTTTTTCGAGTAGCCCGTCATCGGGTTCCATTGTTTATTAGGTTGAAGTTTTTATAATAATCTATAAATGTTTGTATAATCTTGACGAAGCGCTTGCATTTACAGTGTGTTACTCATGGCTTAGTCTTTTTAGTAAGGTTTTTATTTTATATTCTAGAACTGTTAAATTTGAACATCTCTAAGTGCACGGTTATTATATTATTGAAATAAATGTTTTTATATAATAAAAAATAATAATTTGTATCTAATCGAACTTCCGGCTTTAGGACCGACGTGGGTTTAAACCCTACCGGAATCAAAAATTTTGATAAGGTTATTCATTTCCTTTGTGTCCACGAATACACAAATTTTGACTTTGACTTCAGGGTTCTATTCAGATAAGGTTATTTACAAAGCCGTGAATTGCATTTCACAATGTCCGTCCGTCAGCTAAAATAGTTCCTAGCTGAATATTATTATCTCAACATTCTGTTATCTGACTCTGTAATCTGTCTAGAGTTGCGCTATAAAGTCAGTGTGCTTTGTTAACTAGACCTGGTAGCTAATTACGTCTGTTCTGACTTAGTAATAACAGCAAGAAACGCGAAGGTACCTTCGTTTACTACCTATAATCATTGAACATGAATCAAAAATCTTTGTTTATTTCATGTTTACACGCTGAAGCACTTACTATGTGAAGCTGACTTACATAATCTAACACCTTTGTACCATACTTCTGGCAAATAAACGATTTCATTTCAACATTTGTCCCGTGGTAAAGGAGTGAAATCTTCCGCCTCTTTACCTCATCCAATTAAGGTCGAATATATCTAAAAGACCTTTCATTAAACCTCTGACAGTACTTTACCACTACCGGAACAATAGGCTGATTATACCAACGCAAAAAATGCTAATTTCTATTCTGGCAACCCCATTTGTCGGCCCTTAGCAAGCAGAATGGGATTCAGGCGAGCCATCTGCGTCTTATCAGATAGAACGAGGCTCAGGCGTATCTTACGTTTTGCAGATCTTAACACTTTCCTTGGGTTTATTGTTATTTGTTTCTTTTTTGGTTTTCGTTGACTGGGTTTTATAATATACCGAATAGAACACATGGTTATATATATTTATCATCATCATCGGCCTGCATAAGTCCACTGCGGGGGCCTAATTCTCGTGAAGATGATAAAGAATCACAATATATAAAAATCGTTATAACTGTCAAAATAACGTTGAGATCAAATATCACAATAGATAAATATCATAAATACTGAAAAATGCGATCAAAATTTTGTCTCCGACGGGACTCGAGTCCTTAACGTTCAGACGAACACCTTTAACGTTACGGAACGTTACGGGTTCGAGTCCCGTCGGAGACAAAATTTTGATTTAATTTTTCATTTTCTATAAATGATACCTTAGTGTGGATTTACACTTTAAATACAAAAGTAGATCATAAATACTGTCAAATATGTATTGAATCCTCTTTATTTCTTTGATTTTGCCGTGGGGTGTCGGCAGAAGAATGTCCTCTCCTCTCTTGCAGTAAGAAGCAGTTGTCCGCTCGACATACAAGGTTCATACAAGGTGTACAAAGCTTGTGCAGAAACTCGAGTGTGTATACACTCCGTATTCAAGGATTCGTCTAAAAAGTTTTCTTTGAGTAAATATAACTTTGAACGACACTATCGCAATTCTGCTGATAGTGTCGTACTTGTACATTCGTACAAGTCACAAGCGGCTGGAACAAAAATAAGGTAAACCTATGTTCAGCAGTAAGTGATTTAAGAGAAGAAATTTAACGTTAACGTCTGTCAAAGGTTGCAGGCTTTGACAAAAAAGTACCTACGATGCCAAAAACTGTATATCGCTTTGATTATATTTACAACATATTTTTCAAATATAACCTTTTAAACTATCATGGTTGTGAACACTTATAAAATATTTACGAGATATTTGCCATGATTAGATTCTTATTGAGTTTTCCCGATATTTCGACTTATTATTTATTCGCCAGAGCTTATCCGTGATCATAGCGTGGGGTCTGCGTCGAAATATCGGGAAACTTAAAAAGAATAAAATCATGGTAAATGTCCCGTAACTATTGCATAAAATATTATACTAGGGTACCACTGAGACTTAGTGGTACGCTTTACTATGTGCACGACTGTACCAATGACGTTCTAAGTAATAATGTGCCGCGACCTTCCTCTGTCGGGTCTCGCTTCAATTTATTGCTTTGAATAATGCATAAAAAGTGTCAAGTTGAATCAGCGCATGCGAATAAGTTACTGGCAATAATAGACAAGATGAATGAAATTATTTTTTTTAACCTAGGTACATTGGAAATGGATTTAGAGGACCTCTATTTGTCGGTTTTAGTTAAGGCAAATAGTAACCGATTGACCGTCCAGCAGTCGCGCATAAACATGCGTCAAACGTACGGGCCCCGCGGGCGCAATTCGCGGCGCGGCGCGTGCTCCCCATTTTAAACATAAATGGTTATATCTTACTAACTACTACAGCTACTATGAAAAAAAACTTTGAAAAGTTAAAACTATAAAGAATAAACAAATTTACAGACCTTTGTCTTGTATATAATATGGCCTCAAAAAATGCCTAAACATGACAAAGTAAGTTAATATTCATACATTTTTTCATTCTTCTTTACTTTCAAACTATAATTTGCAGTTCAACTTCTTTTAATACATACATATTATTAAACAATAAGTAACTTATATATAATATAATAAGTAACTTATTCGCATCCGCCGTGGGGTGCCGGCAGTAGAATGATACCCCTCCTCTCATGCCCATGGATGCAGTAAGAGCCTGCTAAGGGATACCTCCGGAAGATGGGCAGCAGCGTCTATCCGTGTATCAACATCCCATACTGCGCTCAACAACCCGCCTGCCAAGCGTGGTGAGAATGGCAACTACCCCTCATGGAGATCCATGAGGGAGGCCTGTGTTCATCAGTGGACGTTTTACGGCTGAAATGATGATTAAACAAGAAGATAAAAGCTATTTTTGAATATCAACCAATCATTAGTTTCTCTTACAATTGCCAGAATAAGTCAAAACATATCACCTCTCACATGCATGAACAAAAGTTGCTTTGCCGTGCTAAATCGGCAAGATGGCCGCTGATTAAAGTTCGAATAAACGAGATATTAATCATCATCATTGTCATGTTATTTTAAATATTATGTTTTTTAGTGATTTTGATCCATACCTTACATATTTTTTTTTATGTAGAACATCTTTTCCGGGGGTTAAACCGATCGGTTGAGAGGTGACGCTTGACCGTTGGATTTGTGCGAGTTAGTACTAGGGTGACTGCCCTTCGTCCATCGTGCCCATCGTGTAGACTGTGGCGACTGGGCGACTGTGGTGACTCTCCCAACCAAGGCTACTGTAGCGACTTTGGCCACCTCTATGGCGGTCAAAATCCTTTTTCCTGTGCACAAAAACGGAAACTGTGCGAAATGGACGGATTTTAACAATGGAAATTTCTTTCTTGTCCAGAACAGATGACTACAACAATTTTCGAGTTCTCTAATTACATAATTGAAAACTCGCTGGGGCGTGGAGCTTGATAAAAACTCGAGAATAGTAAAAAAAATGTATTGTTTTATAGTTTTACAATTACACAGCCATTGCCGGACATATCGCAAGCACAGAATACTCATAACACCTTAGCTTGGGTGATCCCAAGCTTCTGTTAGGGAAGGGAAGTCCAAACCAGGGTTGTTGCTGATGCGGTTTTTTGACACATCAGCGGATGCTGATGCTGATGCTGATTTTTGATCTTGACATCAGCGGATGCTGATGCTGATTTTAGCCAAGTGCGTGTCGGGCTCGCAAACTTAGTGTTCCACAGGGTGGTTCTTTAAATAGAAACCGAGTCTCGAAAAACGTTGTATTTTTTTAGGGTTTAGTAGGTACACAAAGGGTAGCACAGGGAACACCCTTTGTGTGTTGTTTGTACTTGTTTACCTAATTTGTACAAAAATGCGCTTTAAACTCCGTCTCTTCGGGTCATGTCGCGACTCAAACATCAGTATCGATCAATGCAAACCCTAAGGCAACCCCATTTGTCGGCCCTTAGCAAGCAGAATGGGATTCAGGCGAGCCATCTGCGTCTTATCAGATAAAACGAGGCTCAGGCGTATCTTACGTTTTGCAGATCTTAACACTTTCCTTGGGTTTATTGTTATTTGTTTCTTTTTTGGTTTTCGTTGACTGGGCTTTATAATATACCGAATAGAACACATGGTTATATATAGTTATCATCATCATCGGCCTGCATAAGTCCACTGCGGGGGCCTAATTCTCGTGAAGATGATAAAGAATCACAATATATAAAAATCGTTATAACTGTCAAAATAAGGTTGAGATCAAATATCACAATAGATAAATATCATAAATACTGAAAAATGCGATCAAAATTTTGTCTCCGACGGGACTCGAATCCTTAACGTTCAGACGAACACCTTTAACGTTACGGAACGTTACGGGTTCGAGTCCCGTCGGAGACAAAATTTTGATTTCATTTTTCATTTTCTATAAATGATACCTTAGTGTGGATTTACACTTTAAATACAAAAGTAGATCATAAATACTGTCAAATATGTATTGAATCCTCTTTATTTCTTTGATTTTCCCGTGGGGTGTCGGCAGAAGAATGTCCTCTCCTCTCTTGCAGTAAGAAGCAGTTGTCCGCTCGACATACAAGGTTCATACAAGGTGTACAAAGCTTGTGCAGAAACTCGAGTGTGTATACACTCCGTATTCAAGGATTCGTCTAAAAAGTTTTCTTTGAGTAAATATAACTTTGAACGACACTATCGCAATTCTGCTGATAGTGTCGTACTTGTACATTCGTACAAGTCACAAGCGGCTGGAACAAAACTAAGGTAAACCTATGTTCAGCAGTAAGTGATTTAAGAGAAGAAATTTAACGTTAACGTCTGTCAAAGGTTGCAAGCTTTGACAAAAAAGTACCTACGATGCCAAAAACTGTATATCGCTTTGATTATATTTACAACATATTTTTCAAATATAACCTTTTAAACTATCATGGTTGTGAACACTTATAAAATATTTACGAGATATTTGCCATGATTAGATTCTTATTGAGTTTTCCCGATATTTCCACTTGTTATTTATTCCCGAAAGTTTATCCGTGATCATGGCGTGGGGTCTGCGCCGAAATATCGGGAAACTCAAAAAGAATAAAATAGAAATATCCCGTAAATATTACATATAATATTTTTTACAGCCGCGCACTTAGTAAAGTATACCACTAAGGTACCACTGAGACTTAGTGGTACGCTTTACTATGTGCGCGACTGTACCAATGACGTTCTAAGTAATAATGTGCCGCGACCTTCCTCTGTCGGGTCTCGCTTCAATTTATTGCTTTGAATAATGCATAAAAAGTGTCAAGTTGAATCAGCGCATGCGAATAAGTTACTGGCAATAATAGACAAGATGAATGAAATTATTTTTTTTAACCTAGGTACATTGGAAATGGATTTAGAGGACCTCTATTTGTCGGTTTTAGTTAAGGCAAATAGTAACCGATTGGCCGTCCAGCAGTCGCGCATAAACATGCGTCAAACGTACGGGCCCCGCGGGCGCAATTCGCGGCGCGGCGCGTGCTCCCCATTTTAAACATAAATGGTTATATCTTACTAACTACTACAGCTACTATAAAAAAAAAAACTTTAAAAAGTTAAAACTATAAAGAATAAACAAATTTACAGACCTTTGTCTTGTATATAATATGGCCTCAAAAAATGCCTAAACATGACAAAGTAAGTTAATATTCATACATTTTTTCATTCTTCTTTACTTTCAAACTATAATTTGCAGTTCAACTTCTTTTAATACATACATATTATTAAACAATAATAACTAATATATAATATAATAAGTAACTTATTCGCATCCGCCGTGGGGTGCCGGCAGTAGAATGATACCCCTCCTCTCATGCCCATGGATGCAGTAAGAGCCTGCTAAGGGATACCTCCGGAAGATGGGCAGCAGCGTCTATCCGAGTATCAACATCCCATACTGCGCTCATCAACCCGCCTGCCAAGCGTGGTGAGAATGGCTACTACCCCTCATGGAGATCCATGAGGGAGGCCTGTGTTCATCAGTGGACGTTTTACGGCTGAAATGATGAAATGATGATTAAAGAAGAAGATAAAAGCTATTTTTGAATATCAACCAATCATTAGTTTCTCTTACAATAATTGCCAGAATAAATCAAAACATATCACCTCTCACATGCATGAACAAAAGTTGCTTTGCCGTGCTAAATCGGCAAGATGGCCGCCGATTATAGTTCGAATAAACGAGATATTAATCATCATCATCATTTGTCATATTGTTTTAAATATTATGTTTTTTAGTGATTTTGATCCATACACCTTACATATTTTTTTTATGTTGAACATCTTTTCCGGGGGTTTAAACCAATCGGACGAGAGGTGACGCTTGACCGTTGGATTTATTGATGAGATTGATTCATGAGATTGTATTGTTTGCTGATGACACTTCACTTTTGTTCAAAATGAAACGACGTACCACCGATTATGACGAGGTGAATAATGCAATCTCAGAGGTTGTTAATTGGTTTAATGTCAATAACCTATTACTTAATGAAAATAAAACAAAATGCATTAGATTTACTCTTCCTAATGTAAAACAGGCTGATGCCAAGATTAAATTAAAAGGTGAAAGTTTAAACCTTGTAGAAAAAACTGTATTTTTAGGCATAACTTTAGACAATAAGCTTCAATGGGGCCCACACATAGAACAACTATCGGGTAGGCTTAGTTCTGCAGCATATGCAGTCAAAAAAATCCGCCTTCTTACAGACGTTGATACCGCTAGACTTGTTTACTTCAGCTATTTCCACAGCATTATGTCTTATGGCTTACTACTGTGGGGATGTGCTGCAGATATAGACACCGTATTTGTGCTGCAGAAGAGGGCTATTCGTTCTATCTACAATATGGGTCCCAGAGAATCACTTCGCACTAAATTTAAAGAAATAAATATAATGACAGTAGCTTGTCAATATATTTATGAGAACCTGTTGTACACCCATAAAAATATTGCTTCGTTTAAGAAAAACAGCGACAATCACAATGTAAATACAAGAAATAAGAATAAACTCGCTGTGCCCACTACTAGGCTCCATAAGGTGAAAATATCTTTTAAAGGGCAATGTATACGCTTCTACAACAAACTCCCAAGTGAGTTGCAGAAGTTATCATTGAATAAATTCAAAAATATTATTAAACGCAATCTGTGCAATAAAGCTTATTATAAAATATCAGATTACCTAGAGGACAAAACCACTTGGGACGGAATCTGCTCCAACTCCGTCAAACGTAACATAAGACAAAATAAAATTGTTAAATGATGACTATAACGACCGAGTTAGGTTCTTCTGTTCACTTCTTTTCCTAACTCGCGTGTCATCTGAAGTGAACAGATTCAATTATGTGCTTTATTCTATTTATTTGTGTTGTTTTATTTTGTAATTTGTGACGCGTCAATAAGGTCCATGCGGCCGCACTGAATAAAGTATTTTTTGATTCTTGATTCTTGATTCTTATTACTGACAAATTAAAAAAAAAATTGTGCGAGTTAGTACTAGGGTGACTGCCCTTCGTTCATCGTGCCCATCGTGTTGACTGTGGCAACTGGGCGACTGTGGTGACTCTCCCGACTAAGGCTACTGTAGCGACTTTGGCCACCTCTATGGCGGACAAAATCCTTTTTCCTGTGCACAAAAACTGAAACTGTGCGAAATGGACGGATTTTAACAATGGAATTTCTTTCTTGTCCAGAACTGATGACTACAACAATTTTCGAGTTCTCTAATTACATAATTGAAAACTCGCTGGGGCGTGGAGCTTGATAAAAACTCGAGAATAGTGAAAAAAATGTATTGTTTTATAGTTTTACAATTACAAAGCCATTGCCGGACATATCGCAAGCACAGAATACTACTACTAACCTGATCCCAAGCTAGGGAAACCGGAAGGGAAGTCCAAACCTGGGTTGTTGCTGATGCGGTTTTTTGACACATCAGCGGATGCTGATGCTGATTTTTGATCTTAACATCAGCGGATGCTGATGCTGATGCTGATTTTGACCAAGTGCGTGTCGGGCTCGCAAACTTAGTGTTCCACAGGGTGGTTCTTCAAATAGAAACCGAGTCTCGAAAAACGTTGTATTTTTTGAGGGTTTAGTAGGTACACAAAGGGTAGCACAGGGAACACCCTTTAGGTGTTGTTTGTACTTGTTTACCTAATTTGTACAAAAATGCGCTTTAAACCCCGCCTCTTCGGGTCATGTCGCGACTCGAACATCAGCATTGAAAATCAGCATCGATCAATGCGGATGGTGATGCTGATGTTTAAATCAATGCTGATCATCAGCGGATGCTGATGCTGATATTCGCAGGAACCCTAGTCCAAACCATAGACTTACTATTAAACAAGTTATAGGCGCCAGAGATGGCTGCCGATTCTAGCACAGATTAAAAATTACACAGCACACAAAAATTACAAGCACAGATAAAGCATTAAAAATATCACAAGTGTACGTAGCATAAAGAAAATCATCATCATCATCATTCCAGCCGTGAAACGTCCACTACTGAACACAGGCAAAAAGAAAATGATAACTGTAAATTCTGCAGTTATGACGGCATGGCGATGTCGCAAGCATATTGAATGTGCATTTTGATATTACTGCTTGGATACGTAGCCTCCTAATGAGGCAGGGCTGTAAATTGTTACCAGATCATAATTAAAGATTTTGTTACCGACAGTACAGATGAAAATTTATCTCGTTGCTCGTATGATTTTGGGTTCGCAATTAATTAATTGGTTACGTTTTCCAGCTTGGTAGTCAATATATTGGGAGAATTTCCAACGTAGCTTCTATATGATATTTTATGTGTTGGTAATAATGTTTCATTCAGTCAGGGCAGGTCACATGATTAGAGCGATGGTTAATTTTCCAAAACAAATACAAATAGCAAAAACAAGATTGGCAGGTGACCTGGTGAAGACCGCAAGACGGCGGTGGTTTCAGGTCGCTTCCAACCGTAGAACTTGGAAATCCACGAGGAAGGCCTGTGCCCAGCAGAGGATCCCCTACGACTGTGATGGTTGCAAAAATAAGTCAGCAGAGAAAAAAGACTTTCCGCTTCACAGACGGACTTCGCCGTGGGGTGCCGGTAGTAGAATGATACCCCTCCTCTCATGCCCATGGATGCAGTAAGAGCCTGCTAAGGGATACCTCCGGAAGATGGGCAGCAGCGTCTATCCATGTATCAACATCCCATACTGCGCTCACTAACCCGCCTGCCAAGCGTGGTGAGTATGGCAACTACCCCTCATGGAGATCCATGACGTTTTATGGCTGAAATGATGAGACGGACTTCAGTGCTACAGGATACCATCTCAGCCGCTGGTGACAGATAGATAGACAGACAAAGTGATACCATATTGGTTCTTTTCTACGATTTTGGTCCAGAACCCTGAAAAGTAGTCAAAATTTATAATATAAAAAGAAAACTAAAAACACTATGCTTAAACGAATCTAAACCAACGAACTGATAAAAATAAAAACCCTGCACATGTACTTACCTTAATTATGTAGAGCAGGATTAAAACATAGGCTACTTTTTATCAGAATACAACGCCTGCTAAGCTGTAAGCAGAATATAGTGTCTTGTATGTAAATGAGAACGCGTTAAAAATAAGTAGATTAAACTTCAATGAAAAAGACGCTAGACAGTGCGAAGACTGAAAAAACAAAACAATGTCAAATATTTCTATGAGAACGCGTCACAAAATAGGGTCACAGTAAAAACTGACTTTTACAAACTTTGTATTGTTAAAGTAATTGTATTTCTCTCGCAAAGTTGCATTTTAAATTTTATTGTAAGTAAGAAAAGAGTATTTTTGTTGGGTTTCTAGCCCGCGTGTTAGAATGCAGTTCTAGGATAGAACACCTACAACTGACAAAAGTACCTTAATTAGTCTTATGATACTGGGTTCTGTATAAAAATAAAAGCTCTCATAAACCTTTTTAAAGATTTTATTGATACATGAATAATGTATTTTTAGAACGACAAACACAGTTTGAACTTGCCTCGATTAATATAAATACCAATAAATATACTTGCCAAAAAGGATTTTTTGGCTTATAGAGAAAAGTGATTTTCGAGGGCTATTTTTTTGTTAGAAAGATAATAGTTTTTGTTTATTTTATAAAAGATCCCAGTATCATAAGACTGATAAAAATAGCGATAACTAAATCACTCAATGAAAATTAAAAGTATGTAAAACACGTACAATGCCTTATCAAAATGTAAATAATCAAAAATTTAACTATGACCATTCAATTTACGTAATCTGCGACGTCCAGGTCTCACGCACCGAGTTTGAGCAAAACTCCCAAAACGTGCGCCCACGTCACCGTCGTGGAGTAGACTTGTAGACGACGCGTAGACGACGTGCAATGAGGCAGCTACTCGAAATCACAACGTAAATCGATACTGGGCGAAAAACATTTGGACTTTTTCAAACTACCCAGTCTTACAGACAAATACGTTACCAGTGGCGGGTTTAACAGACTGTCAATATGAAGTCAAAACTTAATTTATAAACTTATATACGAAAACATATTATTGTGAATTAATTGTTATTAATTTATTTAATTTAAGGGTCCTAGGAGCATATTTGTTACTAAAAGGTAAGCACTTTGTAAATAACTTAATTCGGCAGCTTTAATTACTTTAAACAACTCGTGAGGTAATAAATTACTCACGTTGATTATACGTTACAAATAGGATCACACCATAACGAAAGACTAAAAATAGAAGAACAACGTGTTTAGTTCCCAGGCAGAACTAAACACATTGTTCTTCTATTTCCAACTATAAATAACGTGAATGGAATACCCGTTTGAAATTACAAAATAAAGTTTTGCTTTATATAACTGCTTTCCATAGTTCGAACAATGCTTAAGGTTTGACGACTGAACGGAACGTCCATCGGTGTGTATTTCATACATTTTACTCTCCGTTCCCTAATACGAATCAAAGTTTCGAGTGTAACCTTTTTAAAAAATACGTAGCTCCAATAAATTTCTACTACCGCATAAACAACGCTTGCAGAATACAGATTGAAATTCCAAAATAATTTTACATCCCTGGTTTCCATAGTTAAAAAAATGCTTAGTTTAGTTTTAGATGAAAGCGTGGAACGTCCTTCATTGTTGTACACAAATTTATTTTCTACATCTTACTCTCAAAAATGAATCAAAGTTGCATGTGTTACATTTTTGAAATACACGAAACTCCAACAAGTTTCTGCTCCACTTTACCGCGTAAACCTTTCTCGCAGAGTTTTCCGTGAACCTCGTTATTCAGACAGTCGTTAGTCTGCATCCGTACTTAATGATATAATTTCCGGGACCAGAGCACTGCTATTCTGCGACAGAAACGAAATTGAAATAGCTTGCAGCGCAAGAGTAATGTGCTATCTGCTAAGTTCTTGCATTTAAAGGTAGCTTAAAGATGTTAAGATTTATTCAGTGCTTAAGGGAGCGAATCTGCTGGTAATAACTCTTAGAGAGCTATGATGTCTTGGTAGGTCTGGAAAACTAGTGCTTAAAGCAGTAAATGAAAATGCCACGTAATATGGCAATGCTGTTGCTAACTTTCTAGACACTGTCATACGATTAACTCTCGCAACTGTTTAAAAGTTTTGATGTTCTGGCAGATATTTCAGTAGTTGTTTTAACACGTCCATTTAAGATATATGTATGTATATATATTTTCTATTGTAGGTGTAGGTAAAACTTTTTGGAATATTTGTATTTCGAATATGTTAAGATATAATCAGTGGTGTTTTATGTAACCTTTTTTTTGCTTTAAGCACTACTTTTTCAGAATACCTACCAGGTAGCCGCTTAAGAGATATAAACAACAGTTTCAACTGTCTAGACTCTGTCATACGTCATAATTATACTCGTAACTTTTTGACAGTTATGTGCTAAAAAAGTTTTGGAAAATTGCTACTTTAAAGCCTTAAATATTTTTTTTTAAATAAAATCGACTTGGTATCAAAAAAAAATTATCATAAATATTATCAAAATTGGACTACTTTGTCAAGTTTTGCCTGTATAATCAGTAAGTGAACGATCAATCGTCCCCTGAATTCCTATCTTTAGGGCTTCCCTCATATACCTTTTCATATTTATAACAATAATCAAAATCGGACTAATCTGTAAAAAGTTATGCGTGATCGATCATAAATAAAATAAAACATACGCGTCGACTTGTGAACCTCCTTAATTTTTTCGTCGGTTAAAAATTAAGATACATCTCACCATTATGAACCACATGGCATATCCTATCATAGACGTCATAATCACTTTGTGACTAATCCCTTTAAACCTTAAGCTCGACTGTCACTGGCTCTTTCGCTTACAAAATCATGACTATTCCAAACTACAAAATCTTTCCATTGAAGTAATAAGAAAACTACCCTATGATATTGTTCTTTATTATTTTATTGAAATTAAATTCCTGGTGGTAACTAGGCGTTTCGACTTAATATTTGTATGTAAGTATGATATCCGAAAGAAAGGAGTGAGTGATGAGATGGCAACTGAGAGGGTAGAGTGAAAGAGGCTAACATGTTATGCCGTAGTAGTGGACTGAAACGCAGGAGGTACAGGTTCTATTCCCGCCAAAAATCAAGTCAATTGACCCGGTACTTTAATTAAAGAAATCGCTCACTCGTTCAAGTTCGTGGCGGGACACTAGTTAAAATAGAATGGTAATATCTTCTCGAAGAATTATAAGTTCTACCCAAAGCAAGGAAATATTTGTAGTTATCGTGAAAAAACTTTGTTTAGAATATATTACGCCAATTTGTATTATGAAGTTATAACTTTTAAAATTTTGAAAATGTTGACATCCCTCTAAACACTATCCTGCTATGTGTTCTAAAAAATGTGTTGTCATTAGTGAAATACCTGTGCGCAAACATCATTAAATTACTTTATGATTCGGTTTCTTCTCCAACCGTTATTTTTCGCAAGGTACACGAAATAAGTCTCTGAAATCAAAGACCGCACCGAATCTACTCAGTATTTACAGAGAAAATCCCCAACTTACAAATGAACAGACATGAAATAATAATGGGATCTCTGTACATACACGCAACCTTAGTACGAAGTTAAGTAGTACAAGAAGGTATGTAGGTATGCCTTTCGCTAAAGAAGTGATATAACGTAACCACTTAAAGGGGGTTTGGTATGTAAATTTTACGTCGGAATATCATTTGTAATGAGCACTTTGGCGGCAATCCAGGTGGTAACGCTTGTTTGAATGTGAGAGCTTTTATGTGAATGAGCATGTACATGTAAAGTAAAGGTATGCATTGACTTTATTGACGTCAAGGATTTAAACTTTTTAATTTTATTGTTTTTTAAGACTCATCGTTTTTACTTAAAATTGGTAGTAGGTTTATTTACAAGATTGGTTAACTATTACGACAGAAAAAACCCAAAAACTGCTCTCTAAAAACGACTTTCACTTTCCAGGTAAGCGAAACCGATTTATGATACTAATTTTTCTATACTTAAGTCTATACATACACCGTTTTCAAAATTGTGCTTGGATTTTACATAGTTTCCATTCGTTTTTATTTCAAACGAGAATAACTGTTTTAGCAACGAATTTTCATACTAAGCTAACTTTTCGCGTCAGTTTATATGCAGACCTCACGCTTTAACATTGTTATTTAACTTATTATATTAAAATAATTGTTAATCGATGCGTCGCCTTAAATCAGAAAATTCCTAGCAAAAAGTATTATTGTTGTGGATGCTCTAGTGTATGCGATACTATTTGCATACATACGCTGTCTCGTGTGTCCTGTGTATTGACGGGTATTATTGGTTAGCGACTGTCACTGTCCAATGAGACCTGTCATCTGAGCCAGAAGGGCGGAAATAATGGTATGTTTTCATGTGTGTAAGATCAGTGAGTGGGTGAACCGAACATGGCCGCCAACGTGGCTGGCCAAATAACTTACGAATTTATAAATTAACATGACACTGGCGGAATTGTGTTAAACCAAACACAAAAGGCCATAAAATAAAAAGACAAGACAAGATCAGTGAGTTCGGGGTGAGCTTAAACATAAATACCAGGGAATTGTCGAGCCAGTGTGTAATATACCTCTAGATCCTAACAACCCCTACAAATGCTAAGTTGGTAAACAACGTTTTTGAACGAATAACAGCCTTTTAAAAAGTGACTTTACCTTTGAATGGAAATTCATATCATTTATATTAGGTGGAAAAGAGATGTGTTGTTCATTGTTATAGTACAGACGGACTATTTACACACACATGCAACACAACATAACAAAATTGATTTTAATTATTTATCTTTTGTAAGATGGATTAGGCTTGCCTAGCACCTATTACCATTCTTCCAACTTACTAGGCTATTAGTCAGAGGAAAGAACAGTCTGAGGCTGACTAAGCCGTGTTAAATGTAAACATACACTTTTATAGAGAGTTAAACCCATTGAATCACGTCCCGTGTACGTTACAAAGCCGTTTTGGCCGAGTGGTAGTACCCCCGACTTTCAATCCAAAGGTCGTGGGTTCGATAACAGCCGTGCACAAATGGATTTTTCTTTTTTGAAAAATGTATGTGCACACTGAACACGTGCTTTAACGGTGAAGGAAACATCGTGAGGAAACCCGCGGCTTGGTTAGTTTCAGACGTATTGTCCTGTTCTTTCCTCTGAATAATAGCTGACAAAGCTGAGAGGATGGTATAGGTGCTTGGCAAGCCTAATCCATCTAACAATGTCTCAGGCACTGCAGCGTCCCGTACAGCATGATTACCAGTTCCTGACGCTGTATAAATCATCTATAATAGATGCAAAAGGCCACGTACCCACGACCTTCGGATCGATCGAGTCGGGGGTACTACCACTCGACCAACACGGCTTTTTTAGCAAAACAATAGTGAATTGAACCTACCAAATAATGAAAACGTCGTCAGGATCTGCGGTACCTAGATAATAAGACACTTGACACGTTGAGTGCCTGTTAACAATTCAATATCAAATGTAACAAAGGTGTGTTCAAGCGACATTTAAACCAATTTCAATCGAGATCAAACAACAGTAAGAGTATCACAGTAAAATTCGTTGTTACTACCCAAAACGGATCAAGGATGAAATTTACGGTTACATTTTCTCGACGAAATTTGTTGGGTTCGTGACTTTTGATTTAATACCTTTTCTATTTTTGTGTTGAGCTTGTTTCTATTTATGCCAGATTTTGCTGTTTTTCTTTGGGCATTGAAGACTTAAATAGGTGGTTTTTTGTATAAATTCATACTTTTAACTCGTACATCTTACGCTCGCTGTTAAATATGCTAAGTGGCACTAATGGGACTAAAACGATGTTGAAGATATGACGTAATAATTAAGTTGGTTACGATGGCTGTATGTAATGCTTTGTTGGCCGAGTGGTATATACCCCCGACTTTAAATCCGAAGGTCGTGGGCTCGATACCAGCCATGCACCAATGTTTTTTCTATCATGAAAAATGTATGTGCGCACTTAACACGTGCTTTGCCGGTGAAGGAAACATCGTGAGGAAACCCGCGGCTTAGTTAGCTTTAGACGTGACATGTTTTTTTCTCTGACTAATAGCTGAATAAGCTGAGAGGAAGGTATAGGTGCTGGGCAAGCTTAATCGATCCTAGGAACTACAGCATCCCGTACAGCATGATTATTTGTTGCTGACGCTGCATAAATCATCTATAATAGATGCAAAGGCTTACGATAACTCATCGGCATCGCACTATTCTTGCAGTCCCAACCATAAAGAACGATGTTCCAACAGGTCATTTATACCGTGACTGTCAAAATTTACGAGCGAAATTTTGATGACAGCTGTCGCAGTAATCAAGCTAAGTTTTACGGACTATAATATACATAGAAAACACCCAGACCCGAATTATCTGAGTTTAAGGTGACGCATTGATAAACTATTGTTTCAAAAATCGAGTACCGCGCCCCTTCACTCGGACAAATTTTACGCGGTCGCACTCGACAGGATCACGCCTAGCAGCGGGCGGCAGCGCTAGTCTAGCGTACGTGGCGCTGCTAACGGCGCGGCGGCGGCACGCGTCAACTCGATTTGCCTAGAGCATTGATAATCATGGAGTCGCCTTGTTCTTATTCAACCATTTAAAAAAAGGCAAAAATTCTATTGAACTATTTAATGATTGTTTTTTTTTTCATACAATACAGGCTTATTTCTAATCAATTAGCATCCTTTTAGGGGCTTATTCTGTGCATCAAAACTAAAAACTTTTGTTCTGCGACTTTTGTCAAAACTCAAAAAATGTTTTGTTGTTCCATAGAAAATATCGTTCACCCGCGACAAAATGTATGGAACAGCTGATTTTTAGGGTTCAAAACGCAAGGGACTGGAAAAAATGGCGCTAATGCGCTTGTAATGGTGAATATGAAAATGAAGCCACTTTAATAAGAGGCTTTAGTTTCTTATTCACCCAGCCAGTGGGTGTAATCAAGCTGAAATTATAATACACTTTCGTCATTTTAAGCATTGCTACTGGCCACTCAGAAAGTATTGCTAAAAAGTTTTTATGTATGAGAAACTAGCCAGTTATAATCTATTTTGAAAGTATAGTTATATATTATACGAGTAGGTAAAAGTTCCAATTTCTAAATTTCCCTCCACATATTTTGCAAGTTTCTTTAAATTATTGTGTCTTTTGAACAAAATCGGCAAAGTGCGAGTCGGAATCGAAGGGTTCCGTGCCATTATTTATTTTTAAATGAATTAACAAATTTATATTCTGTCACCCTTCTTACAGCCTTGACCTAGCACCGTGAGACTTCTTTGGAATTCCAAAAATAAAAAATCAGCACAAAGGGATATCATTTTCATCATTCAGGACTGAAAATAGTGTTTCGAAAACTGGTTCAGACGCATAAAACTTTGTATAGAGGCTGGTAGAGAAGTGGAGTACTTTGAAAAGATTTCATAAAAAAATCTTAACTTGTAGAACACTTTAATTTATTTTCACAAACTCTCTGAATGTCCCACGTATGTACAGTTTGTGCCTCCACCAAGTTAACAGGTAAGTGAAAATTATTACCGATAATTAATATGAAAAAAAAAACTAAAAAAGCCGTGTCGGCCGAATGGTATGTACCCCCGACTTTCAATCCGAAGGTCGTGGGTTCGATACCGGCCGTAAACTGCAGCACTGCACTGCAGCGTTCCGTACAGCATGATTACCAGTTGCTGACATGCATAAATCATCTATAATAGATGCAAAGGCCTTACTTTAATATCCACTGATACACTATGACATAACTGATCCACTGTCGCATAACTGAAAAACTGTCACATACATAACTGACAGTTACACTGTTACATAACATTTATGTTTTATGATGAATGTACAATAAAGAGTTTATCTATCTATCTATAGCTGAAAAACTGTTACAAAACTGATGCACTGTAACATACCGCGTGTGACTATGCGCGTGAAACCATCATTGGGTGAACTGAAACACATAAAGAAGACCACAGACGGCTACCGTAACAGGTTGTGTGGCCGCTGCGTGCAAACAGCTACGTGGAGTCACTGGTGAGAGTGATAGGCATCAATAATTTTAACTAGGAAGTCCCCCGCCCAAAGGCTGACTGGGAAAACCCGACGCTGAAAACCCACTACACCCCCTATCACCCTGATTTAAAACAAGTTCATTATTACTTGTTAAACTTTCGCGATTCGTTAACCTATTTTTTAGGTTTAAAATTGGACATTTCTGAATCTGAAGACGAATTGAGGGTAGTCGTGGATCCTGCCATCATTTCACGGCGGTAGCTCCCAGCACATCAGTCCTCCCGCGACCAAGAACGCTGAAATGTGTTCGAAACGTCGGGAAAATAATAAAAAAGGTGCGCGATAAAATCCTGTAATTTTAAAACTAAAAAATAAGTTCATTATTAATATTGCTATAGTTAATTTTAACAATATCGCAACTAACAGTCATAACGTTTCAACTGGATAATAACGCACTGTTGAGTGATATTTAGCATTTGCTCGTCGGAGAGCAAAATGTGTAATTGGGTAGAAATTTAACCCAGATTTGGCAGGCAATTGTTTCCAGCGGGGAACTTTCCTGGCGCATTATGACGCATGTGAACCAGTTTTCAGAATAGCTGTACGATTGAGCGTTTATTTGTATTCCATTATTAAATAATGCAGTGAGCATACCGGTTTTTAACTAGAAAAAGCCCCTCATAGAGATCCATTAAAGGAGGAACTGTACACAGCCCGTATAGTAGTGGACGTTTTACGGCTAAAATGATGATGATGAAAAAAAGGTTCCAGGTTCAACTCCCGTTAGGTAAATGTTTTCTTTTATGCATATATGCCAGTAGTAGAATGTTACCCCTCCTCTCATGCCCGCGGATGCAGTAAGAGCCTGCTAAGGGATACCTCCGGAAGATGAGCAGCAGCGACTTTTCGTGTATCAACATCCCGTACTGCGCTCATCAACCTGCCTGCCAAGCCTGGTGGTTGCAACCACCCCTCATGGAGATCCATAAGGGAGGTCTGTGTTCGGAAGTGGACGTTTTACGGCTGAAATGATGATGCAGATAATTGGCGCGAGTCTTGGTCTCGGGTATTTTTCTGTGTATCGCCATCACCATCATCTCAGCAGGACGTGATCATGGAGATCCATGAGAGATGCCTATGTCCAGCAGCGGACGTGGAAGTAGTTCTACGGCGTTGAGATGATGATGATGTTCCAGTTATTTTAGAAAAAGCATTAGCATGGAAAATGGCGGTCCAGATAGCATTTTCATTAGAAATAGCCACATGTTACCTTTGTGCCGTGGGGTGCCGACAGTAGAATGTTACCCCTCCTCTCATGCCCGTGGATGCAGTAAGAGCCTGCTTAGGGATACCTCCGGAAGATGGTCAGCAGCATCTTTCCGTGTATCTACATCCCGTACTGCGCTCGCCGACCCGCCTGCCAAGCGTGGTGAGTATGGCAATTACCCCTTATGGAGATCCATGAGGGTGGCCTGTTCAGTAGTGGACTTTTTACGGCTGGAATGATGAATTTATCTAAATATAAAACGCCACGTTAAACTACCGCCACTTGTTTACGCAGGCAGTCCTCTGATTTTGTTTATCAACTTGTCTCCAACGAAGACATGTTTACAGAATAACTTGACAAATTGCCAGACTACTTCGACATCAGATATCTTTAGGTCTACCACGAGTTTTCACATCCTATACTCGCTAGCGCCTGCAGTTATAAAAAATCGACCAAGTGTGAGTCGAAATCGCTCGCGAAGGGTCCCGTTCCATTATTTGGCAAAACAACTTCTATACTAATATAATATACAAGTTAATATTCTGTGAATATTTCAAGCGTCTACTTGTTGACGTTATTAATATCGAGCAAAAAACAGCCGCAGGGTGCCGGCTGCAGAATGTTACCCCTCCTCTAATGCCCGTGGATGCAGTAAGAGCCTGCTAAGGGAACTCAGCGGAAGATGGGCAACAGCGTCTTTCCGTGTATCAACATCCCGTACTGCGCTCGCCGACCCGCCTGCCAAGCGTGGTGAGTATGGCAACTACCCCTCATGGAGACCCATGAGGGAGGCCTGTTCAGTAGTGGACTTTTTACGGCTGAAATGATGATGATGAAAAACCAGCCAATAATCACGTTTGTTGTATAGGAGCCCACCTTAAATATTTATTTTATTCTGTTTGTATTTGTTGTTATAGCGGCAACAGAAATACATCAACTATGATGTTGTCACGGTTCATGAGACACAGCTTGGTGACAGACAGACAGGCCGACAAACAGACGGACAACGAAGTCTTAGGAGCCGTTTCCACGGGCGAGGGAATCACGGCGATGTTATCGTCGTGCCACGTATGTATTTCTATACTTTATTTATTTTTTTACACTCTCTTAGAGGCCGTCTCCACGAGCGAGAATCGCGACGAGTCCGCGCTATAGAAATACGTGGCACGACAATAACATCGCCGCGATTCCCTTGCTCATGGAGACGGCCCCTTAGTAATAGGGTTTTTACCCTTTGGGTACGGAACCCTAAAGATTTATGAAAACTTGTACAGCACCTCTAGCAAATAATTTGGTACTAAAATACGCAGTAAACTATACTACAGCGACTGTAGTTTGGGCTTCATTTGCTTAGAATTTGGTTGGTACCATGAGTTACAAATCTGACAGATGTCATAGTAACGTACTATTACTACTGTAGTAGCGGCAGGCGATCTAACAGTGACAACTCATGGTAGACACACTTATATCGCAAACGCGTCCGTTGAGGAATTGCTTGCGAATGACAACTAATTTTGCGACGGAATTATTTTGGAGTTGAAATTGCTTAAGAATTACTAAACGATAAGACAAGCGGCATGGTGATTACGTATCTGAGGCAATCGCTGCTGTCAAAGGTCAATTTTGTATTAGAGAACTGCAAGGAATTGACGTTTGTCAGCAGCGATCGCCCGTTGCAAACCTGTCGCGATATACGTAATCACCCTCCCGAAGCCATACGTGATAAAAAGCGGTAACTTGTACCTTTTAAAAGTTTAATTGGAAAAATCTGAAGCAAACGCAATTTATATGAGCTTTATAAAATTTAATTTCGTCTAAGTTCTTCTTTTGAAATTGACTATCCTATGTAGCTTTCTGCTCAATTGAATAAACACTTAGTGACTTTGACTTTAACTTTTACAATAACGCGGTGATCACGTTCACCAACGCGACATTGCTCTGAGGCAGAGTTGTAAGGTCTTATGTGCCCCTAATTTAACCGGCCCTCTTACTCAAACCGGAACACAGCAATGCAGACATTACTGCTTGGCGACAGAAATAGGTATGGTAATAGTACTTTCCCGGATGAACCGTACAAAAAGTACTTAGACGTGGGGTGCCAAAAGAAGAATACTGCCTCTCCTCTCTTGCCTATAGATATGCAGACCTCACGCTTTAACATTGTTATTTAACTTATTATATTAAAATAATTGTTAATCGATGCGTCGCCTTAAATCAGAAAATTCCTAGCAAAAAGTATTATTGTTGTGGATGCTCTAGTGTATGCGATACTATTTGCATACATACGCTGTCTCGTGTGTCCTGTGTATTGACGGGTATTGGTTAGCGACTGTCACTGTCCAATGAGACCTGTCATCTGAGCCAGAAGGGCGGAAATAATGGTATGTTTTCATGTGTGTAAGATCAGTGAGTGGGTGAACCGAACATGGCCGCCAACGTGGCTGGCCAAATAACTTACGAATTTATAAATTAACATGACACTGGCGGAATTGTGTTAAACCAAACACAAAAGGCCATAAAATAAAAAGACAAGACAAGATCAGTGAGTTCGGGGTGAGCTTAAACATAAATACCAGGGAATTGTCGAGCCAGTGTGTAATATACCTCTAGATCCTAACAACCCCTACAAATGCTAAGTTGGTAAACAACGTTTTTGAACGAATAACAGCCTTTTAAAAAGTGACTTTACCTTTGAATGGAAATTCATATCATTTATATTAGGTGGAAAAGAGATGTGTTGTTCATTGTTATAGTACAGACGGACTATTTACACACACATGCAACACAACATAACAAAATTGATTTTAATTATTTATCTTTTGTAAGATGGATTAGGCTTGCCTAGCACCTATTACCATTCTTCCAACTTACTAGGCTATTAGTCAGAGGAAAGAACAGTCTGAGGCTGACTAAGCCGTGTTAAATGTAAACATACACTTTTATAGAGAGTTAAACCCATTGAATCACGTCCCGTGTACGTTACAAAGCCGTTTTGGCCGAGTGGTAGTACCCCCGACTTTCAATCCAAAGGTCGTGGGTTCGATAACAGCCGTGCACAAATGGATTTTTCTTTTTTGAAAAATGTATGTGCACACTGAACACGTGCTTTAACGGTGAAGGAAACATCGTGAGGAAACCCGCGGCTTGGTTAGTTTCAGACGTATTGTCCTGTTCTTTCCTCTGAATAATAGCTGACAAAGCTGAGAGGATGGTATAGGTGCTTGGCAAGCCTAATCCATCTAACAATGTCTCAGGCACTGCAGCGTCCCGTACAGCATGATTACCAGTTCCTGACGCTGTATAAATCATCTATAATAGATGCAAAAGGCCACGTACCCACGACCTTCGGATCGATCGAGTCGGGGGTACTACCACTCGACCAACACGGCTTTTTTAGCAAAACAATAGTGAATTGAACCTACCAAATAATGAAAACGTCGTCAGGATCTGCGGTACCTAGATAATAAGACACTTGACACGTTGAGTGCCTGTTAACAATTCAATATCAAATGTAACAAAGGTGTGTTCAAGCGACATTTAAACCAATTTCAATCGAGATCAAACAACAGTAAGAGTATCACAGTAAAATTCGTTGTTACTACCCAAAACGGATCAAGGATGAAATTTACGGTTACATTTTCTCGACGAAATTTGTTGGGTTCGTGACTTTTGATTTAATACCTTTTCTATTTTTGTGTTGAGCTTGTTTCTATTTATGCCAGATTTTGCTGTTTTTCTTTGGGCATTGAAGACTTAAATAGGTGGTTTTTTGTATAAATTCATACTTTTAACTCGTACATCTTACGCTCGCTGTTAAATATGCTAAGTGGCACTAATGGGACTAAAACGATGTTGAAGATATGACGTAATAATTAAGTTGGTTACGATGGCTGTATGTAATGCTTTGTTGGCCGAGTGGTATATACCCCCGACTTTAAATCCGAAGGTCGTGGGCTCGATACCAGCCATGCACCAATGTTTTTTCTATCATGAAAAATGTATGTGCGCACTTAACACGTGCTTTGCCGGTGAAGGAAACATCGTGAGGAAACCCGCGGCTTAGTTAGCTTTAGACGTGACATGTTTTTTTCTCTGACTAATAGCTGAATAAGCTGAGAGGAAGGTATAGGTGCTGGGCAAGCTTAATCGATCCTAGGAACTACAGCATCCCGTACAGCATGATTATTTGTTGCTGACGCTGCATAAATCATCTATAATAGATGCAAAGGCTTACGATAACTCATCGGCATCGCACTATTCTTGCAGTCCCAACCATAAAGAACGATGTTCCAACAGGTCATTTATACCGTGACTGTCAAAATTTACGAGCGAAATTTTGATGACAGCTGTCGCAGTAATCAAGCTAAGTTTTACGGACTATAATATACATAGAAAACACCCAGACCCGAATTATCTGAGTTTAAGGTGACGCATTGATAAACTATTGTTTCAAAAATCGAGTACCGCGCCCCTTCACTCGGACAAATTTTACGCGGTCGCACTCGACAGGATCACGCCTAGCAGCGGGCGGCAGCGCTAGTCTAGCGTACGTGGCGCTGCTAACGGCGCGGCGGCGGCACGCGTCAACTCGATTTGCCTAGAGCATTGATAATCATGGAGTCGCCTTGTTCTTATTCAACCATTTAAAAAAAGGCAAAAATTCTATTGAACTATTTAATGATTGTTTTTTTTTTCATACAATACAGGCTTATTTCTAATCAATTAGCATCCTTTTAGGGGCTTATTCTGTGCATCAAAACTAAAAACTTTTGTTCTGCGACTTTTGTCAAAACTCAAAAAATGTTTTGTTGTTCCATAGAAAATATCGTTCACCCGCGACAAAATGTATGGAACAGCTGATTTTTAGGGTTCCGGACCAAAATGGTAAAAAGGAACCCTTATAGAATCACTCTGTCTGTCTGTCTGTCTGTCACAAATGGATATCTCGAGAACTACTGATGCTATCAACTTGAAATTTGAAATGGTAAAAGACAACACTTTTTTTACTAATATAGCATATATGAAAATGTTGAAAAACATTCTTATTTTGATTGCAGGGGGGCGGATAGGGGATTTCAAAAATTTTAAGTAAAGTTATTAGGCCGTGTGGGGTATCATATCAAAGGTATTTATTTGCACATTAATAAACAGTTTTTAGTTTTCCTTTAAGTCGTATAGTTTTTGAGTCATTTACAAAAATGTTAATAAAAATAGCGTTCCCCCCCCTTATCTCCGAAGTTTGCGGAGATAAACCTCTGAAACTTTTATTGCTATTAGAAGTGTATGTAAAGATTAGAGGAAATTTATTACAATCTCTCTACATAGCATACTTTTTTAGAAATCATCGAAAGTGTAAAAAATCTACATAAGTTTCACTATCAGACAAGAGATGGCGCTGTCAAGGTTCTCCAACAAATATAAAACCGCCTTTGTCATATATTATATTGTATGATGGCACGGAACCCTCGGTTCGACTCGCTCTTGCCCGGTTTTATTTTATTACTTTTGACAAAAGTCGCAGAACAAATGTTGTTAGTTTTGATGTACAAAATAAACCCGTAAAAGTATACAACCTTTTACTTTTTCTCCGGCTATTTTAATTTCCTCCCAGGCAGTTTCTTCCCAATCGACACAAACATCGTCCTGCATTTTATTGTAAGTGTGTTCAGATATAATGGGTAATCCTACTGCTGCGGAAAAATGCTTCAGTTGCGCGAATTACGGAAGCCACAGCTGATGGTTTTAAAAAAAACCAAAAATATTTCAAAGAATTTATTTTACTTTGAATTACAAAATTATCGTAATAATATTCTAAGTTAAAACTAACAGAGACTACGCTAGGTCAATGCAAGTACCCAGGATAGAATGACGATCCGTGGATTCATATTCATTATAATCCAACTACATGGAAATGCTACATTGCTGAATCGGCGATCGTCTTGTACCGCCCGAACACAATGCAAACTGCAACGCTGCAGTTTGAGTCAGCTAGATAGGTATATGTGCCGCATGTAACACCTCCATCCTCAGAACAGCAACTATTTGAGAACTTTGAGAGAAAATGTTGCTGGTACAGCCTTCCTGGCTTTGGGTTTGTCAGGAACTGCGTAAGAATGCTCTGGGGAATTTTCCTCCCTTTCATTAGATGGATTTGCAATATTGATCGTAGTCTGCCTCCAATAACGTCGCACTGCAATGACGATAATGAGTGCAGCTGCACTGGATAATGATATGTAGAATGGTAGTGTGGTATGATAAAAGGTACCATCTGTGGGTGTCAGTTCCAATGGTTGCTGAAGTAGTATCTTGTCTTCGATGTGGTGTAGTCCCTTTAGGTCGATAGATGTTAATTTGAGATGAGGGATATTGCCGATTTCTTCAGAATTGTAGTTATTTGGGATTTCGGATATCTTTAGTGGTTGACCTTTGATTTGATCATTGATGTTGATGATGATGAACTCGTTAGTTTGTAGAGAACATTTCTGTGGGATAGTGGCGAGATAGCTTCCTTGTAGGGTTATATGTTCTTCGCGTTCGCATTGCAGCTTCGTTTTAGTTGGTTGTGGGAAAATACGGGTATAATGTCGATCATCTAGTTGTTCCATGGCTTCCTTGGTGAAGACGATTTTTGTTGGTTGGCATGACTTGTCCAAAGATTGATGAATGATGAGACTCTGGATGCAGTCAGGGTGTTCCCGTGGCTGATAGTTGATAGTTTCCTCGCAGAGATGGTGTTGATTGAACTTCGGGCATTCAGCCTCCATGTACATGAAAGCTTTCCCGTCGGTTGCCATAAAGGGGTGTGAAGGGATATAGGTTTGGTTGAGTTTATTAGGGACAATAGAGAGTTTAAAAAGGTCGAAAGAGTCCGGGGAGACTATTGGAAATTTGAATATGATTACTAATCTTTTCCCTACAAAATAGGAACCTGGTTTAATTATACTGTAATATTCTCGCAGATCGTCCTCTAATACTTAATTTTTACTATATATAGTTCTTAGCCTATTAACCATACTACCTAAGTTATCTATTCCTATCATACTATGATGAGTGCTCGATGCACGCACAAACGATAATATGTTCTCTATTCTATTTAATTCCAATGATAGATCATCTGTGTTTTCACTAATGATCACTAAAAGCTGAGCAAACTTAGCATACTTTAAAAGATTATTCTCAGCATATGCATTACTATCTAAGATTAATTCTAATGTCCTATTTATCTTCTCCTGATTTTCTGCAATACTCGCAATTATCCTGGTATGTTGAACCATCCAATTCTTATTAACACTAATATGGTCATTGAACTCAGACGACATCTTATGTTCATTAGCTTCCAAGATTTTAATAGCTTTATCATAACGCTCGGCATCTGAATGATCCAAGTTACCAGTAACGCTTTTAATTATAGATCCTAAACCATCAATAAGACCTCTTCTAACACGATTGGGTTCTAAACTTTTTATCTGGGATTTTACTTTAATAAGTTTATTAGAGATATGATTAAGCTGTATTTCGTATAAGGCTAAGGTGTTATTTTCTAGTTTAGTCTTAAAAAATTCTATTTGATTGTTAATCGAGTCTAATTGGGTGTCTAAGTCCTTCAGTTCCACATATTGTATAAAGGAATGATAGTGGCTTATAAGTTTGGCTTCGCCAAGTTTGAATGGGAGAAGTCCGGGTCCATTGTCAAGGCTCTCAAGTCTTATCTCCAGTGCCATCGTCAGTTGGAGTATCAGTAATAGTCGAATCCTGTAACAATTTGGTTTTCTTAGGTACTCGTTTAAGACGATTTTTAGCTACGGGTCCTTTCTTTTTGGAAGTGTATATGTGAATTGGGAGGTCAGCAAGAACTACGTCTTGAGTGAAACGTGGTGCTAGTTTTTGTCTTGCAGCGAGAGGGTTTTTGACAAAAACTTGTTGGTCAGGTTCGTATCGAACTTCAGGTTCTCGATCTTTGTTCCTCCTAGTCATCATAGTCGTGCGGTCAGTTGTCGTAATCTGATTAATAATGTCATACACAGTCTTCATTTGTTCTTTATGTGTTATAATATACTGTTGCATGAGATGTTCAGTCAAGTCAATGTCAAGAGGATCCCTAGGATCAAAATGTCCTCTAATTATGTCGTGGGGTCTGCATTTTGTAAAACTATGTACTGAACTATTGTAACCTAACACAGCATAAGGCATTTGATTGACAGCTGGTTCTCTCTTATGCTTTACCTTTAAAATCCTCAAGTGTTCTAATAAAGTTGAATGAAATCGCTCTATAATGCCGTTATCATTAGGTGAGTTAGGTAAGGTCCTATGATGATTAATCTTATGTAGTCGTATGAATTCGGCAAACAATTGGTTAGTGAATTCTGTTCCGTTGTCTGTCACTAAAGTCAAAGGAAGTCCGTGATGTGTACAGAATGTCAAAAGTCCTTGAAGGATGCTGACTGCTGTACCGTCTCGTAAATGGTAGGCTTGTCCATATTTAGAAAATGAGTCTACGAAAGTTAAATACTTTTCAGATTCTGCTGTAAAAAGGTCCATATGAACAATCTCGAATGGTCTAGTCGCTGGTGGTACGATATTAAACTGTGGTCTAATGGGAGTTCTGTCATATTTACTTTGACCACAAATTGTACATTCATTAATGTACTTTGTTATCTCGTCTTTCATCTTCGGCCAGTAATATCGCCGTGACAAAGCCAGATAACATTCATTAATGCCTCTATGGTTTGTCTTCCCATCGTGATAATGCTTTATTATTTCTTGTTGTCTTAAGTATTCTTTTACATCTTCTAGCTCAGTTTTTGCTAAAACTAAGTTCATAGAAGAGCTTTTAAACTGATTTTGAATGATAGGAAGCACATCGTACATACCTAATGTGGGAGTGATTTTAAGTGCTGTTTTAATTTTCGGGTCAACATATTCTTTAATGGCGTTAACTACATCCTGTTCTAGAGTGGATTCTGAGAGTTGCACAAAGGTGCGTGTATGTGTGTCAAACGGTTTCGTCGCTGTTGTACGTTTCTTTATATCTCCTACAATAGTAAAACAGATCTGCCTGTGAAATTTATTTAAGGGTTCATCAGTTATAGGTATTTCGAGTATGGGGTCTTCAATACCGGTATGTGCAGTTGCAGTAGAAGATCCTGATTGTTGTGATTGCGAATGATGCGCCACTAAGGAGTCGATTTCAGCCATAAAGGATTCGACCTCTTCATTATTGATTTCGACTCTTGATAACGCGTCAGCATTAGTATTACTTTTTCCCGGCTTGTGAATTATTTGAAAATCGTACTCACTTAATTTTAATCTCCATCGAGTTATTTTTGAATTTGGTTCTTTCATATTCATGGCCCATTGCAATGGCTTATGATCGCTCATAATTTTAAATTTACGTCCATATAGGTATGGCCGGAAGTATTTAGTGGCCCAAACTATGGCTAAAAGCTCTTTTTCGATGGTAGAATAGTTCAATTCACTCTCATTTAAAGTCCTAGACGCGTAGCATATAGGTTTGTCAGAACCAACGGGTCCTTGGGATAGTATAGCTCCTATAGCCACGTTTGAAGCGTCAGTCGTCAAAATAAAATCCTTTCTAAAGTCCGGATACTGAAGTATGGGGTCGTTAGTTAGTAGTCGTTTACATCTTTCGAAACAGTCGACGTAGTCGGTGTCCAATGAAATCTTGTTAGATTTCTTAAGGCATTTAGTCATAGGTTTAGTGATGCGAGCAAAGTCGGGTATGAATTTCCTATAGTAACCCAAAAGTCCTAAAAATTGCTTAATTTCCTTATTAGTTTTAGGCAACGGATATTTCTGGATTGCTGCGATCTTGTCGGGGTTAGGTTTAATACCCTCGCTGCTTATAATGTGACCAAGATAAGCAGTTTCCAGCTGTAAAAATTCGGATTTGTCCATCTGGATTTTAAAGTTGGACTCTCGCAGCCTAGTAAAAACTTTTTCTAGATTTATCATGTGTTCCTGTAATGATGTGCTGAAGACGATAATGTCGTCGAGATAGACAAGACAGATCTCGTTTTGCAGCCCTCTGAGAACATTATCCATAACCCTTTGAAAGGTGGAGGGTGAGTTCTTCAGGCCCATTGGCATGCGCAGAAATTCAAAGTGGCCGTGCTCTACATTAAAGGCCGTCTTCTCGATGTCATTTGGGTTCATCTCTACTTGATAAAACCCAGAGGCAAGATCTAATGTTGTAAAATATTGGCATCTGCCAAGTTTATCTAAAACGTCCGCGATGTTGGGTATAGGATACTTATCATCAATGGTCTTGTCATTTAACTTACGGAAATCTACAACTACTCTCCATTTTGGTCTACCTGAAGCATCAGCTTTCTTTGGTACTACCCAAATGGGTGAACTCCAAGCAGAGTCAGATGGTCGAATGATGCCCTGTTCTAGCATGCTTGTCATCTGTTTCCTAACCTCTTCTCGGTGTACATAGGGGTATCTATAGCTTTTCGTGTAGACAGGAAGTTCGTCAGTAGTCCTAATGTTGTGCTTTATCTTATTAGTAAAAGTCAATGCCTCTCCTTCAATGTAAAAAATATCGGAAAATCGAGTGCATAAAGTTGTTAAATTAGCTCTCTCTTCGACATTTAAATGCTTAGTACGGAGGTTTTGTAAAACTTTTTGCACTCGAGTGGGGTCCTCTTGAGTGTTAGAACACTCAATATTACAAACGTCTATCAATGTCCTTGAACTATGAAATGGAATAATGATGTCATTGTTAGTCATATTCTCTATTTCTACGATTCCAGTCTCGTCAGTCACGGTAGTAATGCATTCGTGTATTATACAGTTACACACTAGTTGTTCTGTCACATATACGTCACCGTCAGGATAATCGATCGGGATGTTAACCAGTCTGGATGAATTGGCTGGAATTATCTCCTGAGAATTAATTTTCCTACATTGATAGCGAGACAACGGGATTCTAGCAAATTTAGTTACTAAAACATTGTTCTTTAGATCTATATTACATTTTTCTAATAGATCTAGGCCTATCAATCCATCAAAGTAGTTATGGAACTTGTAGACGAATAGTTTTATATTAGATTGTTCGCCAAATTCCATAAAGTGGGGTATAGTGATTGAATAGTCATGTGTGCTAGTCACACGTGAGTTAGTGACTTCAAAAGGATCAAAGTTTTTTTGTACATGCGGAAAGAAATTATCAGTTGCTTCAGGACTAATAAATGATTGGTTAGCCCCGGTATCTATAAGCAATTTAAGTGGCGGGTTCGATATCTGTATAAACCTTAATTCTTTCCTGGACTGTAAATTCATTTCTATTTTAGTTCTCTGCTTGAACGGCCCTGATGAAAATCCTGGTTGGTTTGGTTGGAAGACGATTGCGCAGGCTCAAAAGTATTTGAGTCCGAAGGTACATCGCTACCAAACTGTGGGTCGTTCTGTTGGTCATAGTAGTATTCCGGAACGCTTTGATAGTCATAGTAATTATCATAGTCTGTCACTGGATACTCAGGATAGTAAGAGTTGGGGTCGTAATAGTCATAATAGTCACCTACACCTACCTCGTTATAGTTCATTTCCCTAGCCTTGAAATAGTTAGTCGGGGGAGGATTGCCAAACTTCTGCCAGTCATGTCCTTGAATTGTGGGGGGGAGAGTCTTCGTCACAAAATTGCTTACACCGCTCATGGGCTTGGGCCCTTGATTTTGGGGAGGTGCAGCTCTTGGGGGGAATCTAAATCCGCTATTCTGAGCATTATAGTTAGGAGGGGGTGCTCGGAACATTTGCTGCGTGCGCGATGGTTGTAAAGGCATGCGCTGAGACGGTGGTGGACGCCACTGCTGCGGTTGCGGTTGCGGTTGCAACTGCATAGGAATAGGCATGGGCCTCTGCATAGGCATGGCGAAATTAAAACCTTTGGGAACAACATAATTAGGTGCTAGGGACAGTACCTTTGATGTTGACTGCGAAGCGGCGAACTGCGAACGGCGGTCGCTGGATTCGTTCCTATGCTGTAGGTACATCACATTCAATTCCTCTTGGACAAATTCCAAAGCCTTTTCGATAGTTTCGGGTCTCATACACCGAATACGGGACCCTAGAGGTTCTTTCAAACCTCGTACGTAGGACTGCATCGTTAATTTACGGTATAAATCACGCTTAGCCTCCACGGTGGTAGGCACGACCTCATGCAGTGTTACGTACGTCATTATCGTACTAAAGAGGGTTTGGCATTTGTCATAAAATTCCTGGGGGGAGTCATTTCCTTGAGTGACTAAAGACAAATCATTGTAAAGTGCAGTTTCATCCCTCTGATCCGCAAAATTATTGATCAGTGCATTTCTAATCCCTTGCCAGCTTTCTGGGATGCCATTTGCATTAATTAACCTAGATGCTGGGCCGGTTATTTTATTAAGCAAGCCATTCATAAGACATAAATTAGCTAACTCGTGCCCTGGACCAGTGCTGATGAATTGCGTTACTAATTGGTCACAAATTCTTATAAATCTAGTTAAAATATTAGGGTTCCCGTCAAATTCCGGGACCATGCGTAAGGCCTTATAAATGTAGTCTGGTTCATTAACACTAGGAGCCGTCATGGTTACCGCGATTCTGTCGGTTTCCTCACTAATAATATCTAAATTCCTAAAATTATCTACCTCACTATTCCTACGAACCTGTCGATGGTTGACAGATTCTTCCCCGGATTTACTTGGACGGAAAATGGTGGAAAAGGAGGCAACACTTCAAAGAAAGTTTCAAAGTACTTACATTGGTTTTCTTCTTACACTGATTGCCAAGTGCCCGTCAGCCGTGAGCTTGTAGATTCTGATACGTCGATGAAGTCCTTGAAAGCACAAACAGGGGGTCTGTTCGTCCGGAGCCGAATTTCGTGATTCCTAGACGAATAACGCACTGTCTCGACGTAACTACCGCCTGCGCCAATTACGGAAGCCACAGCTGATGGTTTTAAAAAAAACCAAAAGAATTTCAAAGAATTTATTTTACTTTGAATTACAAAATTATCGTAATAATATTCTAAGTTAAAACTAACAGAGACTACGCTAGGTCAATGCAAGTACCCAGGATAGAATGACGATCCGTGGATTCATATTCATTATAATCCAACTACATGGAAATGCTACATTGCTGAATCGGCGATCGTCTTGTACCGCCCGAACACAATGCAAACTGCAACGCTGCAGTTTGAGTCAGCTAGATAGGTATATGTGCCGCATGTAACACGCGTGACCACAACCTGCTGCCATTATTTCTGCAACAGCATCTTTGTTTACATCAGCCAAAGATTTTATTTTGTTTTTATAATTACACATAGAGCAGACAAATGTAAATTCCGATTGTAATCCTATTCGATGTTCAGAAACTAATTTAATTGAGGCTGATCCGCAGTCAAACAGAGATTCATGTTAAGAGAGTTGTATTAGTTGTGATGTAAAATGATTAACATCTATTACTCGATGCCCCAAGTCGGGTGTTTCTGTTTGAATCTGACATTTAAGCACATATTTTAGTATTTATTCAGTCAACGACATTTAAAAAATATAACCAAATCGACCACTTCTTCTTTTTTGAAGTCGGTAAAAAGACAAGACAATAATCGCTATAGTTTAAAAAGGTACTTAAGTTTACCGTTTCCCGAATCCTCAGATGTGGGCAACACATTTTGTAACTCTTCATTTTCAGGATTTGGTTTTTTTAACTGAAACAAAATTACTTACAGTACTATTAAAGGAAGTAGACATCTACCATATGACTAGAGTACAGTGGCGGAGGGATGGGTACTAAATACTTACTAAATACCTGGAAAATCTTTGTGATAAATCAGTGAGAGTAATTTTACTTTCGTTTATTTAAAAGAGGAAAAAATAATAACCCAATCGACAACTTCCTCTTTTTTGAAGTCGGTAAAAAGACAATAAAATAACCGTGATTATTTAAAAAAAGTGTTAAGTTTACCGTTTTTCTGAATCCTCAAATGTCGGCAACACATTGTGTAACTCTGCGTAAGTTGGTGATATTTCTGGGTGGCTACAAAATAAAATGATGTAATTATATCGCACCTTCACAAATATAGTGACCTAATCCAAAAATTCGGGATTTCGGGTTTTTTCCATAAATAGACCTTATATTGATAAATAAGGTCATAATTATATTATAATTATTAAAAAGTTAAAGCTAACACAATAACCGTCGGATTCGAATAATATTTATTAGGTGATAGAACATCACCTAAGTAATAAATATTATTATTTTAGATAGGTTTCTAAAATATCAAGAGACGACTCCATAGCTTTTTGTTCTGATATTTGTTTCCTACAGTATGGTTACTTTGTACAGACAAGTCTTAGTACCTACACACTTGAAAATAAAAAATAGACGGAGTATTATTATTAGATAGGTACTTTAAATTGATTGCTGAAATGATAAATAGGTATTAGGTACCTACTCAGTACTCACTCTCTATCTACTGGCTCTGTTGAGGATGTGGGTTGACCATCGTCAATAAAAATATTACCTAACTTACTACCAATAATGTTCTGAAGCTACAATATAATATAGTAGGTACACTAAAGTCTAAGTTATAATTTTGAAAATAATTCTGAAGTAAATCACTCGGTTGTCGTCGCACAGAGTACAAGACAATAACCATAACAAACAGCACGCGTCTCGCGCCGCCGCCGTCCGTACGGTGCGGCGTTGCCAGCGCGACGCTGAGCGAACAGGCAATCGTGCGTTCGTCGGAGTCGCAACGTCGCCGTCGCACCGGTGCGCGCCGGCGCGCGGCGGCCCAGATAGCGCCTGATCAAATTTTCTGAGCAAACACTGTTGGGTAGAGTAAACAAGAGTAGGCGCAAATGGATTTGATTGAGTTTTTAATTAATTAATCATAATATACACATTAAAAAAAAAAAAATTCGAACTATGAAATAGAAAAGTAATCTGGCTATTTTATTCGTAAAAAATAATGGGGTGTTGTCACGGATAATTCTGAGCATTCGAATTATTAAACTTTTTTTTGGTGAGAAATTTGTATTTTTTTTTTTTGATAAAGCCGGTTACTTTTCAAAATTTTGTCCGATTCATTAAATTTTTCAAGATTTTCCCTTATCTATGACATTTTTTAAATTTGAATCAATATCATCCATCCTCTCACATCGCGCATTCAAAAGTACTTGTTTTCGCCGTTTTCGTGTTTCTCGGCCCGATGCGTCATCTTAACAAACATTTGTCCGCGGCGGTGATTGAACCCGCAACTTATTGCGTCTCAGCTGGTTAAAAGACCAACTGAGCCACGAAAGCCTTTTATGATATTAACTTATCCAACTAAGTTAGATAAAATACTACACTTGAAGTTAAATTCAGTTCACTGACCTTTATAACCGGTATACATTTCAAGATGTTCAGTGTTACTTAAACCCCTCCAAAACGTCATTACAGAAATCCTTACTGATTCCAAGGTATATAAATGTGACGGTATCCGACTTCCGGTACAAAACCCCAAATAGGAATAAAAACAACCGAATCCAATAACCGAATTTAATAAATTCACTTTTCCAGTCACATCCGTGTTGTCATAGTCAATAATAACAACGGCTAATCCATGGGTTAGAAAGTTCGCAGCGTAGGATTTGGACTACATGTTACCGAATATTTTCTGTGAGGCGTTAAGAAGGAGTACCAAGGAATATCAAAAGAAAACAGCTGTCCATTTGTATTTACAGCGCGCGAGAAATATTTTTAAAATAAATAATGCTGGAGCCAATATCTGGAGATAATTTAAATAAATCGATCGAAACGCAACCACCTGCGTTTAAGCTGGTTATTAGACCAACTGCGCCCCGGAGATCGTTATACTTTATGATCATCATTATCATCTCAGCCGTAGGAGGTCCACTACTAGACAACGGCCTCCCTCATGGATCCACTTACATGAAGGGTTATTGGCATACTTGCCATGGTTGGCGAGCCCAGTAAGGGTTGCTTAGACACAGAAAGACGATGCTGCCCATCTTCCGGAGGTATCCCTTAGCAGATGTAACTGCTAATACTTACCTAAAATAACCACTTCCTGTTGACTTTCATTAAGCATTTTTATCAATTGTAGATTTGTGCCCACTAAACTTTAATGTAAATTAAAGAATTATGTAAAGACACGTTTTGACTTTTGTTAAAAAAGCAGGGGCGGAATTCCTCCGCTTAAGGTTTTGTACGGCTATTTTGAATTTCGAAACTGGATCTTCTGAGAGTACAAACAAATAAAAAACTATCACTTTATCCATTATTTATTGCTGTTCTAAAAAATGGATCAAGTGTGAGTTTTCTAAGAGAAAAACTCTCACTAGATCCAGACTGGATCTGTTGACAGGATCTACTGAGAGTGATTCGTCACAGGCGAGTGAACTTTATCAAGGCTTAATGGCAAATATCCGGTCACATATAGTCCATCCAGTTTATTCGAGTCACGCGTTATTCGGTTATTGAAGGCATACATCGTATCACGACTCGCGCCTTATACTTTGGCATTCTTTTACAGAATAAAGCAATATCGCTGAAGTGGGAAATTGACAATAAGCCATAGGCACTGTTCAGTGTGTTGGGCATGAGACGGTTTAAGGTTAAATTTTTGTTATATTAAAGGGTGAAAAGAGTTTCCCTTTTAATCCAAATGAAGAACTGGCTTACCATGGAAGGTTTTTGTCTTCTGTATACACACTTCTGTAGACACGTCCACTTACAATACTGTAGTTCACGAGGTAGGCCTATGTCCAACAGTGGACGTCCTATAGCTGAAATGATGATGATGATGACATTCCCAACATACTACTACAAGCTTAAACAATTATTAAACCTCGTTACGAAAGACAACCCAATGCCCTTTTCTTCCACTTTGCTCTATCTATCGTGTCGTCTTGGGAACCATTGCAGTCCATAAGATCTACTTTGGTGACGTCTGTCCACTTTAGCTTTTCAAATGCTTGAATACAAAAGAGCTAGGGGTAAAAACTCTGTATGCTACAAGCATAAACAATTATTAATCTCGTTAAGAAGCACAACCCAGTGCCCAATTTATTGTCACTCTCGAAAAACATTTCGTTTTTCTCTTTTTATTGTTACGCTATAAGTGCTTGATTTCAATAGCCCTTTACAATTTGGAACATTTCGTATTTTTCCGAAAGAGGGAACATTTCGTATTTTTCATCAATGGAAACGGGAAAATTCTTTCAATGAAAACATTGAATCATTTGCTTACATAACAGATAGGTACTTGTGAGGAACTTAAGGGAGTAAAAAACGCTTGAGTTATATCGTTTACTTGAGTTGAGAATTGCATTTTATTTTGACAAAAACACTAATAAAATATTTCTGTAAGTTCCTATAGTTTTGATCTCATGTGTTGAGAATAGTTTTAGGAATGAATGTTGCGAAATGGAGAGAGTATGAGGCCGAAGAAGCCGGTCCTGTGCTCTACTAAGGAATAAATAAATAAAAATAAATATTAATAAATAATGCTGGACAGATCACACAGCATCATCTAGCCCCAAGCTAAGCAGAGCTTGTGTTATTTCTTTATTCTATTTTGCGGAATTTTCCTTGACCTGGCGATACTAAACTACAACTCTACTACTACCTACCTAGGTACCTAGGTACTTTTCAACAAAAAAAACGGACTTTAACGATAATATCTAAAAAGTTGCAAAATAGCTTAACCGCGTTAAATAATGCTTATTACATTTTAGTATTCCCCTAGATATGGCATGGATCCCGTCATCAGAAAAGGGTTTAAAAGTAAGCAAACATTACTAGATTAAACAAAAAACCCAACTGCAAGTTTAGGGCAACGTAGGGCAAATTACTGTGCCCTGAGGGACACCAGCAGACACATTTAAAATTATTTAATTTCAATGACCCTGATAATGATAATGATGTTGATGTGTAGGTAAGTATGTTGATAAGTGGATATGGATAATTACTTAGTCACATTTAGATGTCGTCGCTCATGAATTTTGTTTTATTAGGGGGCGAAGCCGCCTATTATGCTTTGCGCTGTCTGTCTGTGCATGACACAATTACAACCGAACGCGTTGACCTATTTACATGAAACCTGTTTGTTAACACTGTCCTAATTAGAGAGGTGTACTGATTGATTTTGGTGATCCTAGTGTCACGGGGACCGGATTTATTGTGACCTCAAAAGGTCACCAAAGGTTAGAAATGGCAAATCGGAAACCTTCGCCCCTTTTCTGGTACCCCCGTACGAATACTTGTTGAATAGTTTCGATAACCATCTGTGTTCTTTCTTCTTCACAGTTTCACTTCACCAAATCATACCTTGTTAATGCAAATGCTTGACCTTGAGCTAAATATGCCGAAAAATTGCGATATGTTTATGTAGAATATTCGAGGAGTTCCCTCGATTCCTCATGAACCCCATCATCAGAACTGAGTTTTGAAAGTAAGTAAGGCCTTTGCATCTATTATAGATGATTTAAAAAGCGTCAGCAACTGGGAATCATGATGTACGGGACGATGCCTGGGACATTGTTAGATGGATAAGGCTTGCCCAGCACCTAACCATCCTCTCAGCTTAGTCAGCTATTATTCAGAGGAAAGAACAGGTCAATACGTCTGAAGCTAACTAAGCCGCGGGTTTCCTCACGATGTTTCCATCACCGTTTAAGCTCGTGTTAAGTGTGCACATACATTTTTCAAGAAAGAAAAATCCATTGGTGCACGGCCGGTATCGAACCCACGACCTTCGGATTTAAAGTCGGGGGTACATACCACTCGGCCAACACGGCTTTGAAAGAAATGGAACCTAATTAAACGTGTTTTCCAAAGCGGTTCTTATATTTATTTATTTTTTATTTATTTTTATTTATTCATCTTAGGGAAACTATCAGCACAAGATACACAATAGTTATAAGTATAATAATAAGTGGCTATTAATAAGTTTCCACTTATAGATACACAGTAGTGGTTTACAAAGAACAAATTAAAAGAAATGAACAATAGTAGGCTAGTAATTCACACATACCCGAATAGATCCACATAATTCCACATTGTCTTATAAATGATCATATATATAATTAGGCATTCGCATCTGTTTTAAACTTTTCAAAGAAGGAGTTATTAAGTTTGGTTTTTAAACTACCAATGCTGCTATGGAAAATATCAAGGTCAAGCTCACTATCTAGGAGGTTAAATTTCTTCTGTGCTCGGTACAAGAAAGAATTTTGACAATAGTTAGTCGATACTAAAGGAAGATAAAATAGATTGTTTTTACGAAAAGATCTAGTGGGAATAGAAAAATTAATTTTGCTCAATAGCTCTGGACAATCAATTGATGAATTTAATATTTGTCCTAAATAAACAGCATCAGCAAAGTCACGCCTAAGATATAGCGGAAGAATATGTTGTCTGGCACAATTAAGAAGGTAGTCAGGTTCATTATATCGAAGTTTAAAGTTAATATATCTTAGGAATTTTCTCTGAATACTTTCTATTCTATTTATATAAACAGAATAGTTAGGGTTCCAAATCTGGGAGGCATACTCCAAGTGGCACCGCACATAGGTGCTGTAGAGAATCTTGATCGTCTTGATATTTTTAAAATCCTGCGAGGATCGCATTATAAAACCGAGAGACTTGGAAGCTTTACTGACTATGGAAGAGATATGAGCATCAAAGAGGAGCTTGGAGTCATGAATGACTCCAAGATCCTTCATTTCACTAACATATTCGACAATTTGGTTTTTAAGCTTATAATTGAATTTAATCTGGTGGGATTTTCTTGTAAACGTTGTAACTTTACATTTATTAACATTAAGATCTAACTTGTTTTTGAGACAGTATTTATCAAGACGATCAAGATCCTCCTGTAGAAGTTGGGCATCTTCACAGCTGGATATCGGGCGGAAAATTTTCATATCGTCAGCAAATGCTAATACACGCGAGTTACGAAAACAAGACCCAATATCCGATACAAAGATAAGAAATAAGAGTGGACCTAATAACGAACCTTGGGGTACACCACTTGGGACACCCATCCACCCAGATGAAAAGTTACCCAGGACGACTAATTGCGATCTATTATTAATGTATGACGTGAACCATCTTAGTAGATCTCCTCTGATTCCCACTGCAGAGAGCTTTGACAAGAGAATGTGATGATCTATACGATCAAAGGCTTTAGCATAATCAGTGTAAACGACGTCGGTTTGATACTTGCCACCATCCATAGAATCAGTGAGAACATCATTTAGAAGAATGAGATTAGAAACTGTAGACCTGCCGGAGAGAAACCCATGCTGTGATGAAGGGAGGATGTTTCTAACTGGTCCAATTATGCGCTCATAAACAATACGTTCAAACACTTTTGCTAAAATACAGAGTTTGGATATAGGACGATAGTTGGCTACATTGTTTTTTGCACCTTTTTTGTGGACCGGGGAAATAAAAGCCGATTTCCAGATTTTAGGAACATATCCCTCATTCACAGACCTGCTGAAAAGCTTGAATATGGGAATAGATAGTTCATCTGCACACTTGATAAGAAGAATAGGTGGTATGGTGTCAGGACCCGCTGATTTATTTATATCTAATTTTAACAATTTACTTTTTATTAGGGGAATCGATAGTTGAATTTTACAGAGATCACAATCAATAACGGGCTGTTGAGTAGAGACTGAAATATTTTGTGAAAAGGAAGAATCAGGAACCGAGTGATGAGAGGAAGAATCCTGCGGCAAATATGTGGAATGGAAATAGTCTGCAAAGAAGTTACATATTTCAGGCCCTGAAGTGGTATTTTTATTTTCATAAGACATGGAACAAGGTATAGATGTAGATTTTGACAAAGATTTAATATACGACCAAAAGTACTTTGGATTTGCTTTAATTGAATCTTCCACGGACGAAATATAAGAAGAATAACAATTTTGTTCTAAAACTTTTGCTCTAGTCCGAAGAAAGTCAACACTAATTTTATCAGCCAACATACCATAACGTTTGTACTTACTATAGAATTTAAATTTTTCCTTTAAAACTTTTTTTAATGCTAAAGAATACCATGCCGGAAATTGATTGGGTCGAATTACTCTCGAAGGCACAAATTTCTCTCGCAGAGACTTCAATAGCGAATAAAAGTATTCAGTAGCATCCTCAAGTGAATTATTAGCTAAGTGCAGCTCCCAATCTATTTCCGACAAACTTGCATTAAATGCATCAAAATCTGCTCTGTTATAACAGTATTTAATTCGAGGTGCCGGTTTCAAAAATTGCTCGAGATAAATAGTAATGGTTACTTCTAGCGCATTGTGATGGGCATCAAGGGGCACCAATGGAATAATACAGTTTGTGACTAAAACATGTTGATTAGCTAACACCAAGTCCAACAGCCTACCGTGTTGATTGAGAATGGAATTGTATTGATGAAAATCAATTACATCCAACTCATCGACCAATTCAATTTCCATCTTACCCGATGGATTGGTTGGGAGAAGATAACCCAAATCGTCTACTGTTTTCCAAGTGATTGACCCAAGGTTAAAATCACCCATTATAATAAATTTGTCGGCTGGATTAGCCGTAACAATATCGCGCAGATTATTTAGAAAGTTTGTAAGCTGTTGGGAGAAACTTAATCCCTCGTTTTGATTACATAGGTACAAAATACAAATGTGGATGCATCCCTTTGATTCGCTAGCAGTTTCGCGAGATTGTATAGTGATCCATAAGTCTTCAGCAGTAGAACACCAGTCCGGACGAGATAGCACCTGGTAGTTTGACTTTACCGCCAACAGTACGCCCCCACCAAGGGTTTGGCTAGTAACCTCATACCTACGATCCCTGCGCCACACTAGGTACCTATTATCAAAAAGTTCTGTATCCGAGATACTTTCCAGTAGCCAGGTTTCCGTTAAGGCAATTACATCGTAGTCATGCAATTGTAAGTTACGACGAAATAGTGATGTTTTTGTTCGTAAGCCCCGAACGTTCTGATAATAGCATTCAAGTCTTCTAGAACACATTGAACTGGCGTAGTAATAGCAAACTGGTTTTAAAGCTAATCTCAGTAACAGCTGATCGTCGTGAACGAGTTACCGAGCGAAGCAGGCAATAGGCATGAAGTTGGCAATAGATAAGAAATGCGTACAGTTCCAATGACTCATACCTAACCCCGACATTCCAAGTAGCAAAGTTAACAATAATTAATTGAATATGAGCGAATGACCTTATTATATTGCATTGAACTAATATTTTATGCAGTTTTATGGTTAATGAGAATATTACAGACAGATTAAGCGGAATAAGAGCGATAAAGTGTGAATTAGAGGTGCAAATTTTCATGGTATTATTATAGAAAATACTATAATAGTAATTGTGAGTAAAAACATAGTGCCTACATGTATTACAAGAATCTGTGAAAGTGGTAAACAAATCTTTTATAAGGTAATAAAACACACACAGTAAAAAACATATTAAATTAACTTTTTTAAATCCATCGGCGACTTTATGGTAATGACAGGGGCTGTGTCATTCTTCCTTACATGGATTTTAGAGTATTTAACCCATGTATACTGGTATCCTTTTTTCTGAGCTAGCTGTTTGGTTTCTGTGAGGAGTTTTTTGTAGTCCGGAGAGAGATGGTCATTCACGTAGATCCTTCCACTACCCCTTAATCCAATATCCGAGGCTATTAAGGATTTTAGTAAGCGGGCAGATGCAACAAAATCTTCCTTTACATAACGATTTAAGAAGCTTACTACAATGGATTTATCCTTGCCATTGTAGGATGGTATGCGGCTTACGTAATTAATTTGAGATTTAGCGACTTTATAATTTATGCAGGAGCCAATCTTATCGATAATGTCGAATAGGTTTTCGGTTTTCATTTGGGGCACCCCCTTTATCTCGACATTATTTTGACGAGACAATTGGTCACGTTGAAGATCGTTGCGTTGGCATATTATTACTTGCGATTTTAACTCAACAATGTCGCACAGGGAAGCTTCCAGACTGGAGGTACGATGCTCCACGTCATCCATTCGCCGACTAACCTCTTCCGTCATCCTTATAGCATTTTGGCAACTATCCTGGAGCTTATCCAAGTTGATGTTAATTTTTTTGATGTCTTCCGAAAGTTGCGGGAGAACAGTTTTCAACTCAAATTCCATAGAAGTAAGCTTTTGCATAATTTTATCCAGTGAGTTGGGCGTTGGAGCTGCTCCCAGACGACGATAACCTGCTTCGGTTATATTTGCACAACCAAAATCCAGGTTCTTTTTGCAGACGGCACATTGAACCCCGTCATTGAATCGTTCACCACAGTTATCACAATTCATCGCGATCAATTTTGATTTAGCTGTCAAGTTATGTCTAGTGTAACGCGCGTGCTAGCGGGATCGTAGCGTAACGCAGACTGATATGCCGGAGTTCTAATTTGAGATAGGTAACAAAGAAAAGAATAGAGACGTCTTTAGGACTACCCACCTTTTTGAAGTCGTTTAATAAAAAACAACTATGTTTGGCTGTAACCTCTCCATGCCAGTCTATACTAATATTATGGACCAATTTGGTCCATGCTTAAATTATGTCTTTATAAGTAACTTTGTTGTTTTTTTATCAAACGTTTTCAAAAAAGAAGGTAGTGCTCAGGACGTCTGTATTATTTTCTTTGTTACCTAAGAACTAATAGGAAATATTTGTATGTTGTATGTTTGTAACGAGTAAACTTAAAAACTACTGAGCCGATTTTCAAATTTCTTTCTCCATTAGAATGCTACATTATCCCTGAGTAACACATTATAAATATATAACAATAGGCTTTATTTTATCCTCGTAACGGGAACGTGAATTACGCGGATGAAACTGCGGAGTGCGGCTAGTTTTTATATTTTTAGTTTGCCCTCGCATGACTTCGGAAAAAATCTCATTGCATTCCTACGCGTTCTTTCCTTCGATGCACTGCACACCAAATCTAGGACAAGCCCGCCGGGAGATTTCACATCGCAGTAGTAATCATATCCCGATATTGAATATTCAGTAATCATATCATTCACTAGCCCGGTGGGAGGTACCTACTCGTAGCTCAACATGCAATCTAAAGGTGTTGAATCCGGGCTTCCCGGTTTTTTATCTATATTTATAGGGTGATCGGCAATTCGATACATTCCTTAAATAGGGTTTAAGGATAAGCAACGAGCTTATCCTTAAACCCTATTTAAGGAATGTGTATTTAATTGGTATTGTAGTTTCACTTTCAAAATTAACGTGAGATTCATTTTGTAAAAAAACGGGAATTACTCACGTTGTATTGTAACGTCGAAGAGTATTCCGACACGTTTCGATTTTTCAAGAAAACCTTCACCAAGAGCTTCCACAGCCGTGTCCAATACACGCCTTTTACCGGTCAACCTATAAATATAGATAAAAAAACCGGGAAGCCCGGATCAACACTATGATAAAATATGCCTATGGATGTAAATGCATTGTGCTGACTGAAAACCACACCTCTCACTGTTTGAAACCAAAACGCCAGGCAGCGGCCTGGCTTGTGTTGATACTCGTACCGTTGCTCCAGCCGCCATAACACCATAACACATGAGGGTTGTTGCCATACTCACCACGCTTGGCGGGCGAGTTGGCGAGGCGCAGTATGGAATGTTGGTACACGGTAAAACGCTGCTTGACGCCCATCTTACGTAGATAAACCTAAGCAGATTCTTACTGCATCCACAGTCAAGAGAGGAGAGGCAACATTCTAAGGCCACCTCACGGTCAGTAGTAGTTAGTAAAAATGAAACGTCTAAGTATTGAATTTCTTGTATGTCCTAGTGAATACTACACAGATATTCAATTTTTAGCTATCACATCATTCGCCAGCCCGATGGGAGGCATACGCGCAAAAGGTGTTTGAGGTGCTTTTCACTTTTTAAATTTGCAATATTATTGTTCAATTTTATACGTGCTCCACAAGGATGTTATGATAGCGCCGAAAATGTATGAATATTTTGTAGATTTTTAGACTAGAAGGTGGAAGTATTGAAAATCTAAATCATGTCATACGCTAGCTCGGCGGGAGGTAGCAATCCCTAAGCTGCACGTTGGGATATCTATGAGGCTGCGTGCTCTTTAAGAATTTCAGTTGTGTAATGTAGCTCTATTAATAAGGTAACAATATTGCATTTTCAAACCTATATTGATATATTAAAACAAGGCAAGAGCGAGTCGGACTCGTGCACTTAGGGGTTCCTTGCCATCACACAATACGATAAAGGCGGATTATTTTTGTTGGAGAACCTTGACAGCGACTCCATAGTCCATCTATTGTCTGATAGCGGAATGTAGATTTTTTACACTTTTGATGGTTTCTAAAAAACTATGCAAATAAGAGGGTTCGTTTTAATTTTTCTGTAATTTTTACATACACTCCTATTAGCAAAAATCGTTTCAGGGTTTTATCTCTGCAAACTGCGGAGATAAGGGGGAACGGTCGTTATTTCAATATTTTTGTAAATAATTAAAAAACGATACGGTTTAAAGGAAAACTAAAAACTGTTTATTAGTGTGAAAATGAATACCTTTCATATGATACCCTACAAGACCTAGTAACTTCACTTAAAATTTTGAGATCCGCCCCCGCAATCATAATAAGAATAAATTTTAACATTTTCATATGATGCTATATTAGTAAAAAAGTGTTTAAACATTTCAAATTTCAAGTCGATAGCATTCTTGAGATATTCATTTGTGACAGACAGACAGACAATGCCAGTCGCCGTGGGGTGCCGGCAGTAGAATGACACTCCTCCTCTCGTGCCCATGGATGCAGTAAGAGCCTGCTAAGTGATACCTCCGAAGATGGGCAGCAGCGTCTATTCGTGTCTTAACATCCCATACTGCGCTTACCAACCCGCCTGCCAAGCGTGGTGAGTATGGCAACTACCCCTCATGGATATCCATGAGGGAGGCCTGTGTTCATCAGTGGACGTTTTATGGCTGAAATGATGATGAGACAGACAAAGTGATACCATTTATGCATGGATGGATGATGTATGTAGGTTCCTTTTTACCATTTTGGTCCGGAACACAAAAATGTAATGTTGTTATCGTCGATCATAATCATCATCATCTCAGCCGTAGGACTGCTCTTCACGTCCACTGCTGGACATAGACTCTCCAAGATCATGTGGGGGTTGTTTCCACACTCGCCACGCTTGGCAAGGGGGTTTTCGAGCGCAGTACGGGGTATTGATACACGGAAAGACGCTGCTGGCCATTTTCCGAAGGTAACCCTTGGCAGATTCTTAATGCATCCACGCTCAAGAAAGGAGGGGGAATAACCTACTGCTTATGGCAATATAATGTTGATTATACAATGCAAAATATAAAATAAAGCAACGTGCAATTTAAGCCAAAAGATTAAGAAATGAGCTCTTAGTGATCCTGGATTATAAAACCACATTATGAAACGAAAGCACAAAAATTACGTGTTAACTTAATGCAAATTTTAAAGGCTTGGCCAGCTCTGTGGGCTGGGCGTATAACTTATTTTAAATCTAAGTAGATTCATAAAAATAAATAGGTTTAATTAATAGAATCAGGCGTTACTTTGCGGAAATCCATATTATTATGACAAACAATGATCTATTTATTATGATCATTGTTTGTCATAATAAATATGTTTATAAAAAAAGACAAAATGGCGTGGGGTACGGGCAGTAGAATGCCTCTTCTTTCTTATATGTGGATGCAGTAAAATTCTGCTAAGGAATACCTCCTGAAGATGCCCAGCAGCACCTATCCGTGTATCAACAACTAGTACTGCGCTTGCCAACCCGCCTGCCAATAATAGTATGTTAACAACCCCTCATGAACCGTACTTGGAGATCCATGAGGTAGGCCCATGCCCAGCAGTGGACGTTCTACGGCTGAGCTGATGATGATGATTATAAAATTAAATTTATTATACCTCGACCCCGCCGTGGGGTGCCGGCAGTAGAATGATACTCCTCTCATGCCCATGGATGCAGTAAGAGCCTGCTAAGGGATACCTCCGGAAGATGGGCAGCAGCGTCTATCCGTGTATCAAAATCCCATACTGCGCTCACCAACCCGCCTGCCAAGCGTGGTGAGAATGGCAACTACCCCTCATGGAGATCCATGTGGGAGGCCTGTGTTCATCAGTGGACGTTTTATGGCTGAAATTATGATGATGATACCTCGACAGCTATAATACAAGGAACTGCATTATATATTATGTATATTGTATATGGTATTTTTTTTATATTTACTTTTCTTTTTAATCTCACACCATTTACCCTATCTCATTACCACAATCCAATCCATCGAAAGGTTGTCTGGTAGAGATCGCTCTTTAGCGATAAGACCGCCGATTGTCACTTTATGTTTAGTGTTTCTCTTTTTTTTTGTTAATTTGTTTAGTTTAAGGTGTGCAATAAAGCATTTTCTATCTATCTATTTAACTGCTATTATGGAACTTGGCACCCGCTTTAGTCCCAACTCTTTGGCGACGGCTTGTCTACCACACTTAGCCCCGTTATAAGATTCATGTGTTGATATTTTTTATCGCTGCTTTTAGGGTTCCGTACAAATATGGTAAATATGACATGGCTGTTGACTCGAGTTAACTCAGAAATTACTTCATCATCATCATGATTTCAGCATAAGGACTGTTTTCCATGTCCACAGCTAGACATAGGCCTTCCTCATGGATCTTTAAGTTCATAAGGTGGTTGTTGCCATACTCGCTAAAAATGACTCCTACAAATATTTTTGTTTAAAAATATTGCAACAAATAATTGTAGATGTTCAATCCTGCATTTGTGTGTGCTCCTGACTAACTACAAAGAACCCAAGAAAATATCATTAAGTATTATGATAAAATTCGGTTTCCATGAATATAAAGATAGGTAAGTATTTTGAAGTCCTAAGTAATCATGACGCTATTTAATCCCTTTGATGAAAAGGGATCCTTGCTTTTTATAACGATCTAACATTACGTCGGCCATTTGTAAAATTCAATTCCTTCCATTTTCCAAAATCGAATATTTTAAATTTTTAATTTTTAGGTGCAGAACTCATTAAATTCAGCTATTTTGATTAACTTCTATAATGGCAATTGCCGTCTCTTGTCAGCCCGGCTTGCCGTAAGGTCCGGCACCTTACGGCAAGCCGGGAATTGGAATGTTACCTTTCCTTTCTTGCTCTTGGATGCAGTAAGAATCTGCTAAGTGTCTCTTTTTTTTTTTTTTTTTAATCCCCTCATCATCTTGGAGATGTATGATGCCTATGTCCAGCAATGAACGTGGACCTGTGTCCTACGGCTGTAATGATGATCAGCTCAGCTCGCTCAGGCTGCCCTAAGTTCAACATCTTCATGAAGTATGCCCGCTTGGAGCTCGCACCTCCCAAGATAAGCGATATCCCCCAGATCAGAGCTGGACTAGCTGAGCTTAATAGCAGAGTTAAGTCAGGAGCCTGGAAGGACCAGAATGTGAAGCAAGTTACTGTACACAACGTGATTGGTGCTAAAGTACTTTTCTGGTTCTACATTGGTTAATGCATCAGCAAGCGTCACCTCTTTGGTTATGATGTCAAAGTTATAAATAAAAGTACCTCTGTAGATGTTATTTTCAGCTAAAGAAAGTTATTTGACGAGCTCTGTGGCGCAGCGGGCGAAGGTCCGCCTGCGACGCAAGGGGTTGCGGGTTTAATTCCCGCCTCGAGACAAATGTCTGTACGATCTGCAGATATTTGTTCAGGGTGATCTGGGTGTTTTTCTATATAGAGGTAAAATAAAAATATGTATCTATGTAGTATAATGTATTAAGTATATCAGTCATCTAGTACCTATAACACAAGCTCTGCTTAGCTTGGCGCTAGATGATGCTGTGTGATTTGTCCAGCAATTTTTATTTATTATGTATTTTAAACCCGACAAAAAAATATTGGTGTTATAAGTTCAACCGATATGTGTGTGTGTCTGTGTATATGTCTGTAGCACCGTAACTCTTAAACGAGTGGTTATTTTACAGCAGGTTTTCTAGCGGTTGTTCTTAATAATATAAGGTAAACGTTTCAAGTTATGGGGGTTGAAAGAGGGTATGAATAATCAAATGTTTCAAATATAACCAAGTGTGATATCATATGAAAGGGCATGACGTGTTAATTGCAAAACAGAGGGTACACATTACTAAAAATATAGCTAACCTCCGAGACTAAGTCCAAGACTTCAATGTAAAGTGTCGAGTGTGGTACACATTACTAAAAATATAGCTAACCTCCGAGACTAAGTCCAAGACTTCAATGTAAAGTGTCGAGTGTGGTACACATTACTAAAAATATAGCTAACCTCCGAGACTAAGTCCAAGACTCCAATGTAAAGTGTCGAGTGTGGTACACATTACTAAAAATATAGCTAACCTCCGAGACTAAGTCCTAGACTCCAATATAAAGTGTCGAGTGTAACTGAAATTTTTAATTTGTATTATACTTCATTTATAAAAACGTGCACATATTTTGCTTTCAACTAACCTACAGATCCTCTAAATCCGCTTAGAATGCCAGTTCTCCGCTTTGTTTTGTAACACGCATACTCATTTCCGTATAACAAATAAGTATTCCTGAAGCAAACCCGTATGCCTCTCGATCTCTGATAATAAAGTGTCCGATTACGAACAAAAGGCTAACGCAGAGCCTTTATAATTGCTTTCCGCGATGAGGGTTTATCTAAGAGGGTTGTTAAAAGGCAGACCTTTGCGCGAACATAAATAACTTATGACGACTAGCTGATGTTGTTTCTAATAAAGGTAAAAAGCCTTTCATTTACTCTTGTTGTTTTAAAGTACAATGCTAAACGCTTTTGTCATACAATAACATGTTTGCTGTAGAAGCTAGTCTTTTTAAAACGTTCGCAATCGCAGCACATGTTGTGTATTTCATGACGAGCTGGGAGCCGATGTCTCCTGAAGCTGCCTTGTCTCTACATATATATTGTAGGTCACGTGTTTCGCCTCTCTAGGCGAAACACGTGACGAATTCTTTTTGAGTGTTTTTCAAGCGCTCAGTAGATATCGGTTTTGGTGCCATGGCACAAATCTAACGACTTGATTCTTTAGTTAGTATGATGGAGCAAGTGTAACATCTTGAGCGTGTCGTAAACACTTGGCTCAAACTAACGCGCTACCTGTAGAGACGAGCACGTTCCACCAACGTCAAAACGCATAGCCGAGGGCTGGCATCTTAAGGCGTGGATATATGTAAATTGGGTTTCTCTTAAACATTTTTTCCATAAGCTTCCTTGAAAATGCTTTGAAAAATATCTATCTTCCTTTCGTTTCAAAAATTATATAACGTATCTCGCAATAACTAAGTACATTTTTTTACCTAAATCACGGGATTATTTTATGTCATATAAAATAAAAAAACTAAGAACACTTTCGCCCTTTTTTCTTATTTATCATCATCAACATTTCAGCCTTAAAACGTCTACTAACGAACACAGGCCTCCCTCAAGGATAGAGATCCATGCGGGGGGCCGTGTTGAGTATGGCAACTACCCTTCATCTCTATGAGCCATACTCCTATGTTATATGTTGCCATACTCACCACGCTTGGGAGGCGGGTTGGCGAACGCAGTACGGGATGTTGATACATGGAAAAACGCTGCTGCCCTCTTCCGGAGGTATCCCTTAGCAGGCTCTTACTGCATCCACGGGCATGAGACGAGGGGCAAATTTTTACTGCCGGCACCCCACGGTTATTTTTTGTTAAGTTTCCTAATTTTTTGCTTATTTCGCGCGAGCAATTCTTTTTCCGGCCCTACAATCAGTGCAGGACGAAACGTTATGGTAACGACGAGAGAGAAAGAGATAAACGTTAGCAAGGTCATTTGCATATATCCAGATCTTTATCTTGTTACCCAGCTCTCGCACAAGCGTGTTGAAGTCTCAGGTAGAAATAAAAGAGAGTTGACTGTACATAGAAATTCAGGTATAATTTCAGACAGGGAAAAGCAGGCGTTTTCGGTCGCGCGTGTGATAGTAGGGTCCCACAAGCGTGGAGTGTGGGTCCAAGCGTGGAGTGTGGGTGCCACCACATATTTTTTCCCGTAATAACAATCAGACGTTGTACAATTATTTCATTAACGGACAAAAACTTCAAAATGTAGATAAAGTTAAAGATCTTGAAGTAACTATTGACTCAAAACTTAACTTCGACACTCTTATTCTAAATACAGTCTCTAAATGTTTTAAATCTCTAGGTTTTGTAATACGCAACAGCAAAGACTTCAAACACTGTACTAGAAAATAACTTTTTTATGCAATAGTTGGTCCGTTGATTGAGTATTGCTCCGTCGTTTGGAGCCCTCTATACGAAGTTTACTCAAAAGATATGAGAGTATCCAGAAGCGGTTTTTATACCACATGTCAGGATAAATAAGCAAAAAACTAACCAGCTATAAACTTAGATTTAAAACATAATAAGATGTCTACACTTGCTAACCGTAAAAAACAATTAGATCAAATATTTTTACACAAAGTCTTTAATGGGAATATAGACTGCATGGAACGCAGTAACTTAATTAACATATCAACATCAGCTAGGACTAAGAAAACGGGCTTTTAACCTTTCCTATGTACCTTACTCCAGAAATAATCTCGGTCAGCATGCTGTCATTTCGAGGCTTTGTAGGCAGTATAATAATTATGTTGTCAAAAACCAACGACCAACAACGACATAACGGAGTCACTCCGAAAATTTATAAAGCAATTTAAAGCGCTTATAAATGAATAATCCAGGTCATATCGTTTACATACCTTTTATATGTATGTATACTCAGCTTAAGGATATACTTATACTTTTATAAGCTGAGAGGATGGTATAGGTTCTGGGCAAGCCTAATCCATCTAACGATGTCCCAGGAACTACAGCGTCCCGTACAGCATTATTACCAGTTGCTGACGCTGTATAAATCATCTATAACAGATGCACAAGCCTTAATTTTTTTTATATACTCGCATTCCTATTCATATTTTTATCTTACTTACATACTTGTAGTTTGTTTTTTAAATATTTTGTATTAGTTAAGATTATTTTCCTTTTTAAATATGTTCATTGAATGTTTGTAGATCATTTTAATTTTAAACATTGTTCTTATTGTAGCGCGCTTAATGCGATTGTCTGTTGTTAAATTTTTGAATGCTGTGATGCCCTTTAATTGCGGGAGCAACTGTATTTGTAACTTTTGATACTGATATGTGTGTGTTATGTCAACCCTGTGTTGGATATCCAATTTAAATAAATTAATAAATATCTTTCTAAACTTAGAAATTCCTAATAGACACCATTGTAATCATTGACTTACCTCATTATCATATTAAAAAAATGCAAAAAATGTTTGAGGAATTCACCGGCACAATATTTTATAGGTTAGATTGCAATAAAAATGAATTTTACGAAAGCACCGATACTATGTTATAAATAATACACCATTGGATTCGTATTAAAATTTTCTACGCGTTTATGTATTCTACAAAACATAAAATAAATAACCTAGTTTAACTTATGGACACCCGTCGGTACACTAAGCGCGCGGAGCGTATTATGGGTATAAAATAAGAGGAATTTAATAAGTTCCGAGCAAACTTTAGCGAATATCTAAAAATAGAGAAATATCGATTGGTCCAATAACAAGCATACCAAAATATTTGGCTATTTCTTTGAATAAAAAGGTCGGTAAGGATCCATTTTAATTAATAATGATTAAAGTATTAAAATTCAATTCAGAATTGTGTTGGTTACGTAGACTAAAGAAAACGAAAAACAAGAATCGAAGACAGAGCTTGTTTAGAATCACTGGTGCACAAATAAACTATAGTGATATTCCAAACATAGAATCCATTAGATCATAATTAATATGAGTCTACCTGATCCCATTGCTGGGCAAAGGCCTTATTCCCTCCATGCATTTTGAACTTGATCCGACATTTTTAATCGTAGGTGAATAAAGTATAATAAATCACAGGCGACTCCAATCACCTGCCAGGTGATTTAAATCTGCTCTATGTTTATTTCTGCCATTATTCACTTAGGTGATTAAGATCCACTGATGGATGAGATTATCAATCCATTTCATCAATTAGGTAATGTTAAGTTGCAATGAGATTTTGATAACCATTTTAACTCCACATGACTAATTGTTATGTTACGGATGATGGGTTTTCTACTCATGTTATTACTTTGTCACAGAACTTTTTAAGTATTGCCTTAGCTGTTTCTCCTAAGCTATGTTCCCATATAGCTGAAGCAATTTGTCGACTGATTCAAATTTATTGTCCAACCACTCTATTTTTGTCGAAAGCCTAGTCGAAACGAAACGAAGATATTTCAGCTACTTTAATTAAAGATCACATTTTCTGTTTACGACATTATTTAAATCAGTATTTTAGAAAGTTCAATTTAAATGTATTTTTTATTTCTTTCCTTTTCTTTTTCACACCTAATTGTGCCAAGATAAATTAAGCCGAGGCATACCCGGTGACAGGATGACATGCTATGACGTTTCATCCCACATATTTTTATGACGTGTATATTTTATAAAGTACGTTCTAATACCTTAAAAAATGTTAACAGTCAACAGCTTGTTTTGGAAGCCAGATGTCGAAAACATTTTTTTTGCGAAAATCTGTACAAATCAACGTATATTTTGATGAACAAAATGGTTAAAAATCCAGTACATTTCAGAATGATTCTATTAATTTGTTTTCTCTTACAGGATTTACATTAAATGGACAAATTGTCAAACGAGTGAGCGAGGTAAACGAAGTTCTTAGTGGCAACTAGGCCCTTCAGCTGAATATTTGTCGGATTGGTTTTGATGAAATTTAAAACGTAAGGAGATTACATCAGTAAAAATCGATTATCGTAAGGATTTTTGATAATTGGGGTAGATTTTCAGATAAAAGTAATTTTTTTAGAGAAATAACCAACTTTGATGAAATTTACAACTTAAAGAGATTACATTAATTAAAGCCAGTTTATAAATAATATTTTTTTTATAAATGTACGGTATTTTTTTAGGCTTAACAGAATACTTTTTTCCGATGATAACTTATAAGCAAAAGATCTTATTTCGATGAAATTTAACATATTGAAATTTCATATATATAATTCTATTTTCCTGAGGTATTTTTATGGATGAGGGGTTTGAGATCATCATCATCATAAAAATGAGATCATCATAAAAAATCACGTGTTTGTGTTTCATATATTTTAAGTAATGAAGGAATCAAAAGTGGAATAAATAAATCATTATTATTCGTTTCGACCGTAAAACGTCCACTACTGAACACAGGCCTCCCTCATAGATCTTCATGAGTAGTTGCCATACTCACCAGCTTGGCAGGTGGGTTGGCAAGCGCAGTACAGGTGTTAATCTCGGAAAGACGCTGCTGCCCATCTTTCGGAGGTATCCCTTAGCGGGCTTTTACTGCATCCACGGGCATGAGAGGAGGGATAACATTTGGAAAGCGGCCGGCGATTGCAAGCACTGGAAGGAGATGGAAGAGACCTTTGCCCAGCAGTGGGACACAGTATAGGTTAGAAAAGAAAACCTTTATTATTAGGCAATAATAAAGGTAAATAATGCGTTAAATACCAGGTTAGTTATGCGTTAATATTCTATCTATATAAATAAAACAAAATCGTGTTAGTTACACTACTTATAACCCGAGAACGTCTGGACCAATTTAAATGATCATAGATGTTTTAGATTTATCTGAGCCTGGGCTAACATTAAAATAAAAAAAAAATATTTAAGGGGGCTTCCATACAACAAACGTGATTATAATGCCGTTTTTTTCTTGACATTAATAACGGCAAAGGACTGTAGACGCTTGAAATATTTACACATAAATGGTATGGAAACCTTCGTGCGCGAGTGGAATCCCCAAGTGCGGGATTTTGATCTGTTTCTTTTTAAACACACAACCTAGCTAGGTGCCATATCTGAACTTTTTAGGTCATCACGAGGTAGCTGAGAATTTTGATCTACCTTTAGATCTAGTAAAAATGACGACATTGTAAATGTTGACAGCTCAAAAGCCGTTTGAGCTATATTCATGGAATTTGATCAACTAGCTTTCCTAATGAAGCTGAATAAAAAACAAATCATGTGTTTGTGTTTCGTTTCAGCCGTATACGTCCACTACTGAACACGGGCCTCTCTCATGGATCTCCATGAGGGGTATTTGCCATACTCACCACGCTTGGCAGGCGTGTTGGCGAGCGCAGTACGGGATGTTGATACACGGAAAGACGCTGCTGCCCATCTTCCGGGGGTATCCCTTAGCAGGCTCTTACTGCATCCACGGGCATGAGAGGAGGGGTAACATTCTACTGCCGGCACCCCACGGCAAATTAAAAAAAAAATGTGTTTCATAAATTTTAAGTAATGAAGGAATCAAAAGTGCCTCCAAATGGTTCAGGTAACATTACACAAGGTTGCGTTGTTACCGCTTTGATTGAACTTGGCTGGACACACTACCGCGTGTCCTAATATCAGTTATATTATAATACTGTTGTATTATTATATTATCTGTGGTTATAATAAATACCGAAACCAGATGAATGAAAAATCACAAATAAAAATTTATGTAAATTTACTGATTTTTAAAAAAACATTGAAGCATAAGCTTCGAAGATTTCCAACATATGCTCCTAAGGTAATTTAAATATCAAGGAAATTATTTTCAACAAATTCTACGGTAAAAAGAAAAAGCAAAATAGCGTAAAAGTAATCCCTACCACCATAAAGACAAGGAACTTTATATCGTTTTAAGTACATTCAAATGTTTCCGTCACAAAAACTTTATCTAAAGTGAGCATTACTTTTTACTGTATCCTCGAAATGGCGGGGGAAGAATAAAACTGGCATTATTTTGATTTACTGTTAACAGTACTTATGTACTTACGGTTTCGCGCCACATCTGGATTGTACCTGGAGAGGGAAAAAACCATTAGTCTGCTGCAAAAACTTGTTAATGCCAGAATAAACTGGACTTGGTTCAATTTTGCAAACAGAAAGTCTTCTGTGTCTACCATGAGTTGTCACTGTTAGATCGCCTGCCGTTACCACAGTAGAGTAATAGTACGTTACTATGACATCTGTCAGATTGGTAACTCAAGGTACCAAATTCTGAGCAATTGAAACCCCAAACTACAGTCGCTGTAATATATTTTACTGCGTAGTTTAGTAACAAGCTATCCGTTAGAGGTGCTGTACAAGTTTTTATATATTTTTTTTAACTTTAGTCGCTAGCGAGTATTAATTGAGAAAACTCATAGTAGACCTACTTTTCTTTCTGAAAAGGCAGCACGTCCAAGAAGCGGTGGAGTTATTCCCTCCTGTACAACTACCTCTGCGACTTTGTTGTTTGTGGTGTATTCCGTGACGAACGGGCAGCACTTCTCCTGAAGTTGCCTTGTAGCGAAGCAAAATACGGGTTGAATTCTTTTTGAGCGTTTCTTCAGCGGTCAATAGATACTCATATTGGTTACCGGATATGTAAATGTATATTTGTTGTTCATTAAAATATTTTAATGAACAACTCAATGGATTTCCGCAAAAAAAACTGAATTTACCGATTCACGCCTAAATCAATTAGTTAAATTTGTGAACCTTAGAAAAAAGGAAGTCATTTCACAACAACAATAGACGTTTAACACACAGTAATAGAAGTTGTTCAGCTGAAATTATGATGATAAATGAATTATGATACCTACGGAACCCTCGGTGAGCGAGTCCAGCTCGCACTTGTCCGGTTTATATTAACTCTAATACTCATTAATCACTTAGAAAGGAATCCTACAAAATCTAAGAGCTCCTCAGTACACCATCAATATTCCTCTTGACTTTAAAACGATGCTTCGTGAATTGTCAAAGGAATATTCTGGAATCCTCAAACGTAATATCATGAATACGAAGAACACTCAACTAGACACAGCTGAAAATATAATAGCTGGATTATTTACCTTCGTATTGAAGTTATGTATTTTGTTATAAGATTTTATGGGACGATGTGGTCGCCCAGCGACAAAGTCCTTCAATAAAATTTAAAAAAATAGCTGGATCAGTTTTACAAACAAACAAAGCAGCTGGGCATGTTTGGTTTACTCATGATCACATAATATGTTCACGGATATATAAGTTTTTGTTATTGGAAAGGTTTATAGTTTTTGCCTCGACCTGTTTCGTACCACTGCAGGCCAAAGCTCCTCCTCAAATTCCTCCAACCATCTCTCGCAGACTGCCACCACTTTCTTTCGACGATGACTAGATTGTCCTGCCTACGGTTTTTCGGACGACCCTGACGCCGCCTTCCGTGATTAGTGACTCCATGAAGTTTTCATGTCAGCCCACTTCTTTGGTTGCATCTGGCCAACAATTGTAAAAAAGTTGTGAATAAAATCCTTTTTTTACAAAGAATAAAGTGCGGGTTTTTAAAATTGTAATATTATAAGAGTAATTAGGGGGAGAAGCCTCCTAATATGCATAGCGCTGTCTGTCTGTCTGTGTATTTGACGATTACAACCGTACGCGTTGACCGATTTACATGAAACCTTTTTGTTAGCACCGTCTTAATGAGAGAAGATGAATGATTGATTTTGGTGACCCTATGGTAACAGGGACCGGAGTTATGGTGACCTCAAAAGGTTATCAAAAAAATAAAAGTCTTCAAATGGCCGAAAACGTTCAAAAACCCAAAAATGATATTTTTGACCTTTGGTGACCTTTTGAGGCCTTCGCCCCCTTTTCTGGTACCCCCGTACCAATGCTTGTTACACATAATAACTATAAGGTGTTTCTACTCTACATGCCGTGGTATTGCAAACTTGCAGCTTGAATAACGGAGTACTTCGGAAACGAGTTTTATCAGAAAGTTGACCAGCTATTTTCGATTAAGCTCTTTCTTGTGGGTATTAGCATAACCTCTTTGTGCAACGAATTCTTTGGATAACCTTTCGACTAACCCGGCATGGCTTTGTTTCATTATGAAGGGTTTTAGGGTAAAAATAGGTCGGCATCTGTTTCTTGAGGATATTGTTCTGATTAAATTTAGGGTGACCATTGCCACCATCGTCATTGTTATTTTATGGAAAGTACTTTTCTAATTATCTTTTTATTTGTAATATATCGTTTCGCCACAAAAGCGATGATTTATGCTTATTTGATAAATTCAGTACTAACAAACCTTTTTGCTAACTGTTATGAAGAAAAATAAATTGCATTCCATTAAAACAATAACTAAACGACAATCATGTTTTTTCCACCTCACATTATGCAAAGTTCTAAATTAGTGCTAACCAGATTCTCAGAAACGAAAACGGAACTAATTTGAATATGAACAGAGTCCACTTGGAATACGAGCGCAAATTACCATTAAAACATTTAGATGAAAACATTACCAATTTTATAAATACCCTCTTATTTTAATTTTTATTTCAAGTTTATAAAATTAATTAACTCCGTGTTGGCTGAGTAAATACCTGAGTACCTAAGTGTCAATGTCAATTAATCCTTAATCATGATTAATTGAACTTTTTGTGAAGAGTTCAAACCAGGGAAACTACCACCATACCAATGAATAGTCAATTGACATAGGAAAAACCACACATAATTTTTCCAATAGTTCTAATCATCTAGTATCCATAACACAAGCTCTGCTTAGCTTAGGGCTAGATGATGATGTGTGAACTGTCCAACTTTATTTATTTAATTTTGCTGCCGTGGGGTGCCGGCAGTAGAATGATACCCCTCCTCTAATGCCCATGGATGCAGTAAGAGCCTGCTAAGGGATACCTCCGGAAGATGGGCAGCAGCGTCTATCCGTGTATCAACATCCCATACTGCGCTCTACAACCCTCCTGCCAAGCGTGGTGAGTATGGCAACTACCCCTCATGGAGATCCATGAGGGAGGCCTGTGTTCATCAGTGGACGTTTTATGGAAGAAATGATGATTTATTTATTTTTCCTAGATGGCGCTACATGCTATACAACCGATAAGTGTTCAAGATTTTATAATAGTGTTTAGTGACTCAATAACCGAAGTTGTAAAATGCTGCCTTTGTCATACATAGGTGTTCGTCTGAACGTTGCGGGTTAAACTCCCGTCAGAGACAAAACTTGATTGCTTTTTCCGTTGCAAGTAAAATAAAAGCTTTGCAAGCTCCTATTATAGGAAGATACCCTTCAAAAGTTTTTGTAACGTACGATAAAAACATACCGAAAATGATATAATTTTTTTACAATTTAAAATCTTTAAATTGTAAAAAAAAACAATAGCTTTAAACGTTGCGTGATAAAAAATAACGTCGTTTATCACGCAAAGTATTTTGAACATTCATACGGTACTTCCTCTCTAGGGAAATAATCGCGTTTAAACTTCTCACTCGCAATTCTAAACCACTCTTATTTAAGATTATTTCACGTAAAAACCGACTTTACACCACTGAATGAATACGCAAATGCTTAATGTATGTTTTTGACTCACTCTGAGTAATAAGGCAACGTCTGAGAAAAAGTAACACGAAAACATGTCCTGCCGACCACATAGGGATAAGCATGTTGCATTTGCAGAGCAGTTTGAAAAGGTACTTTACACCTTACATCTTTTCACACTGAAACCGTTTTTACCTGTAACGGTTCCAACCGAACTTTTCGGTATCAGTATGCGCTAACACTATTCTTGTATCCCATTCATCCCTTCATAAATTATTTGGAACATCGATACCTGATATAAATTACAGCAGATTTCATATTTTATCGCATGAGCATGCTCACTGTTACACCACTCTGATTCTCCACACGGTTCCGTACCTTTCCCATGTAAAATAGAATCGATTTTTTTAAAAATCACTTACCCTAGCAGGAAAGGCTTTGCTAGAGTTGCCTAAAACTTTTTAAGAAAGATTTAGATAAAGATATAGAGGAAGATTACACAAATACAGAGGATGTGTCGAGGTCCATGAAATAAGTTTGGTTTGTGGATTGGTGGTAGAAAACAATTAGATTGTCCATACGTCTTTGTTTGTTACATTTATTATAAATAGGTTATTTTAGATTAGGGAGATTACTGTTCTTTATCTTTGTCCAACTCAATTATTTTATTTTAATATTGATTTATTCACGCCGTGGGGTGCCGGCCGTAGAATGATACCCCTCCTCTCATGCCCATGGATGCAGCAAGAGCCTGCTAAGGGATACCTCCGGAAGATGGGCAGCAGCGTCTATCCATGTATCAACATCCCATACTGCGCTCACCAACCCGCCTGCCAAGCGTGGTGAGAATGGCAACTACCCCTCATGGAGATCCATGAGGGAAGCCTGTGTTCATCAGTGGACGTTTTATGGCTGAAATGATGATGATGATGAATATTGATTTTTGCTTGTAAGTTCTTGTGTTTTTTTTTGTATACGAATGTGGTTACATCCGTCACATCACTGGCGGTCCTGGCGGAAGATCAGCGTAAGTTGTTCACGCAGCTAACACAATGCTGAGCCAGGTCCGCTTTGTGATACCTGTTTGTTAAAATTTTTGGAATGTATATTATGTATTCTTATAACTGTGTAAAAAGCCGTGTTGGCCGAATGGTATATACCCCCGACTTTCAATCCGAATGGTTCGATATCATGGAACCAATAGATATTTCTTTATTGAAAAGTGTAAGTTCACATTTAACACGTGCTTAACGGCGAAGGAAACATCGTGAGGAAAAGATTTTTACTAAATCCCCATGGATTTAGTAAAAATCTGCCAAGAGAATTGTTGCCCATGCAAGAGACGAGTGGCAACATTCTGTTTAAGAGCTGTTGCCGAGCGCAGTGCGGTTTACACGGAAAGACGCTGTCAAGGAATACTCTGGAAGATGGTGATGCTAATCTTCCGGAGGTATCCCTTGACAGTGTCTTTTCGCCTACAGCACTCGTCAACCCGCCTGCCAAGCGTGGTGAGTATGTCAAAAACCCCTCTTGCAAATCCATCTAGAAGTCTATGTCCAGCAGCCATTTTTAATTTCCATTGCCGTTCCCATTTTCGGAACGTGGACAACACTATTGTGGACATACACGCACCAGCATAAATTCAAAGGATATAGGATCCCTAATAAATTCCCGTTTGATGTATCCCAAACAATAAAGGTATCTAGATGGCAGTGGACAGCGAGTGATCCCTGGCATTCGTCATTTGGTAAAAAACTGTTATCTGAAGGGATAAAGGGAAGCTTCCTGGTGTGATGTTTTCGTGAGGTGATTTTTGTTCTAGATATAACGTATTTTGACGCCCTATGTTGGTAAAGGGTACAACTAATATTCAATTTATAATATTTACATAGTCGTATAACTTTCTACAGCGCCGTGGCAGTAGTAGAATGTTACCCCTCCTCTCATGCCCGTGGATGCAGTAAGAGCCTGCTAAGGGTAACCTCCGGGAGATGGGCAGCAGCGTCTTTCCGTATATCAACATCCCATACTGCGCTCGCCAACCCGCCTGCCAAGCGTGGTGAGTATGGCAACTACCCCTCATGGAGATCCATGAGGGAGGCCTTAGTTCAGTTGTTGACATTTTACGGCTGAAATGATGATGATGAGGCTGATTACGTATCCTGCGACAGGTTTGCAACACGCGTATATATTTTGATTTAGTTAACAGGAGTTTTTGTATAATATTCGTCACAAAGTTAATTCACGAATTACAATGTACGAGTAGTTATACAAATAGCATGTGTCTAATCTAGGTCCTCCTGGGTATATTGTGCGAGACTGGCGCCAGCGATGGGTTTGTATGACACCTGTGTTACAGGTACGAATTGACATTTGACAGCGGTGATCGGGAGATTTACGCCTCTTGCAAATCTATCGCGAGATACGTTATCAGCCTGCCGGAAGATGGGCAGCAGCGTCTTTCTGTGTATCTGCTCATCTGCACTCGCCAACCCAAGCATGGTTAGTATGGCAAAACTCCCCCATTATCAGTACTTCGCGATCCATGACGGAGGCCTTTGTCCAGCATTGGACGTCCTACGGCTGGAATGATAATGATGATTTATCTATATAAATCATTACCATCGCCCCAGACGTAGTACGAAAAGGAAATGTAATGCCGTAGGAGAAAAAGTAATTTGAAAATGACGTTGGAGTGTCTATGTACACCAACGTCATCTTCACATTATATTTTTCAAAAGAAACTTACAATAAAACCAGTCCAGTAATAATGAACTAGCTCAATATTATAGGACATTAAACCGAAATTATCTAAAAATAAAAAATAAAAATTGCCTTTACGGGACGCCTGGCAGGTGTTAATTTTCACCATAGTCGCCACAGTCGCTATAGTAGCCCCTTTTGCCATAGTCAACATAGTCGCTACAGTCGCCATAGTACCTCCAGTCGCCACAGTCGCCCCAGTCGCTACATTTGCCACAGTCAACACCTGGGCACGATGAACGAAGAGCAGTTACTGTAACAGTCGCCCTAACTAACTCGCACATCCTAAAGCGTCACCTCTCAAAAATATCTTAAGCTTTAAAAGTATCTAAAGTAAAAGTAAGTGTCATGATAGGAGCCATCTACTAAATGCAAAAATGCAAAACAAATCAAGTTAAACGCTTACAAAGTTGAAATCAGTTAAAAAGTCGTATTCAAATACCCATTAACTAGCACTTAAGTAACGATTAGAGTTAGTTCATGAAAGCAAGGTCATTTATATCGTGACGTCGTGCTTTTAACGACATCATTGCTATGTCACTGTGACGCAACGTGGGTAGGCATTTTGTGAGAGAATAATATCAGTCACTGATTTTTGCTGAACATTTAATAAATAAATATAATAAATAATGCTGGACAGTTCACACAGCATCATCTAGCACCAAGCTAAGCTGAGCTTGTGTTATGGGTACTAGATGACTGATATACTTAACACATATATGTACATAACATATACTACGTAGATAGATATTCATCCAGAACACCCTGAACAATCTGCAGATCGTACAGAAATTTGTTCCGAGGCGGGAATCGATCTCGCAACCTCTTGCGTCACAGGCGGACCTTTGTCCGCTGCGCCACAGAGGTCGTCATTATATTTTTTTATTATTATTTAGCCTCCACTGTCCCACTGCAGGGCAAAAGCCCTTCCCTTCTTCCATTTACTTACTATAAAAATATCGTTTAAATATCCTAATAGTACCTACTTTGTAAACTTTCGCGATAAATAGACAATTTTAAACTGATAAACGGGACTTTATTGCGAAATTACCTTGTTTTTTTTTCTGACGTTTCGAGTGCCCTGCTACCCTCGTGGTCACGTAATATAATACAAAATCTCATAGAAAATCCTTACTACTCTATAGATGATTATTTGAATGATATAGGCCGAGTGTTGCTCTGTTCAGCCACGATAAGAAATGAAGTCATCTTGCAATATCCAAACTATCAAATACCCTTGCGGACATTAAATTAAGCATAATATTAAGACAAATATTGTAACAATGAATAGAAGCGAAAGAGCTTTTTTATAAGTGTTCGCTTCTTTCCCTCACTTGGAAAAAAAAGCTATCTGAAGCGAACAAATTCAGTTATTTACCCTCGACTTTCAACCCGAAGGTTGTGGGTTTGATACCGGCTGTGCTAGATTTTTCTTTCTTGTAAATTGGTGGAAGCACTAATTGTGTAGACCCTTATCGAAGGAACACATTTAAATTAAATAAAATTTAAATGTGTCTTGTTCTTATTTTGTAAATAGACCATTCTATGTGGCTTTTTGCTCTATTGAGTTAACACTTACTGACTTAGACTTTGACATTGACTTTGAAGATGGCCCTTGGTAAGGGTCGACAGTTGGTGCCTCCATCAATTTACAAGAACGAAAAATCCATTGGTGCACGGCCGGTATGAAACCCACGACCTTCGGATTGAAAGTCGAAAGTACCATTCTGATAACACGGCTGCCCATCTGGGTTTATAAAATACAGTGATTTAATTTCATTCCATATTCCCCACACGGATCAGACTGCTTAATCCAAAACCTCATCACATTCGTGAGTTTTCCGTCTCAAAGAAAAAGTAACACATTTTTATACCTCTTTTTTAATCATGAAATATGGTAATATTTTTAGGATTCCGGACCAAAATGGTATAAAGGAACCCTTATTGTGTGTCTGTCTGTCATAGATGGATATAATTATTCAGAACTACTAATGCTATCGACTTGAAATTTGATTCTATAAGTAAAAGCTTATTCACTAGAAAAATATTGTAGAAAAATATTGTACTATGATTGCAAGGGGGACGAAAAAGGGGGTCTAAAAAAATTTAATTGAAGTAATTAGGTCGTATGGGGTATCATGTAAGAGGGGTTCATTTGCACATTAATAAACAGTTTTTAGTGTCCCTTTAAGCCGTATAACTTTCGACTTAATTTAATTATCGTAATAAAAATGTTGAAAAAAAATACCGTTACTCCCCCTTATCTCATAAGTTTGCAGAGATAAACTCCTGAAACTTTTTAAGCTAATAAAATTGTATGTTTGTATTATATGAGAATTATAATTAACTCTTTTGGTCCTTTTTTTTAGAAATCATCGATGGTGTAAAATGTCCGTTTTCAGAAATTTGATTGTTATTGTTTGATACCGTTTCGTGTTAGATTTTAAGAATTGCGATTTACTCATGTTGTCACCATTATTATAAAGAGAACATAGTGTTTAGACAAACCTTGTATAGGCTTAAAAACACTATTAATTATATTTGTTAAATTATAAGTCAATAAATAAATATCTATCTATCTATATCTAAAAAAGAAAACTTAGGGCGCTCTCAATATTCTCTTACAACATAACAAATAAACCGCCTTTATCGTATATTTTATTATACACGGAACCCTGGGTGCGCGAGTCCAATCCGATTTTGGCAGGTTTTATTTTTTCATTAACCTTCTTTGTCCCACTGCTGTATTTCCAATGTCCTCTCTTATTAAAAAGGAGTTTGAAATGGATGTTTTTACAAACTTAACTTAAAGTATGTTAAATATACAAAATACTTTTTGTGACAAATTGACGAATTAGCCGTTTTGCCGTGTCAGCGGTAGAATATTGCCCATATTTCTCTTATCCGAGGATGCTGTAAGAATCTGCCAAGATGCAGCAGGGTGTTTCCTTGTATTCATATCCCGTACTGCGCCCGCAAACCCATACCACAAAGGATTTTTTTCCGGTTTTTGCTTGATATTAATAACAGCAACAGGTAGACACATATAATATTAGCAGAGCATTTAGTTGTATGTATATGTATAGTATTGTATTTGTTTTACTAAATAATGTTACAGAACCCTTCGTGCACGAGTCACGACTCACACTTGTCCGATTTTTTTTAAATCGTTAAAAAACCGCATCACATTCGTAAGTTTTCCGTCACAAAGTAAACGTAGCACACTTTCATACTCCATTTTATAATCTACGACTTTCATAAACAAAGCTATGAACCGCTGCGTGACTTTAATACTCTACGACGTAGTAATAAAGCTGGCATGTAACAAAGGTCTGTGCCATTACATGTTTCCGGTAACAAAATGGCGGACGCATCAAAGAGAGTGACTTCCGGTGACTTGACTTAAATTCGCAGATAGCATAGTTTAGGCTGAAGTTTTTGTGAATGATTGTAGCATATGAGCGTGGTTTGCGGCAAAACCTACTTTTGAGTGATGTTACCAAAGAAAAACGGATATAAGACTACCTACATATTTTAAAATAGTGGTATTTATTTATTTATTTGGGCTACCAACAAGAGATACACAATAATGAGGTTTAATTATAACAATAGGTACTTAGGGCTAGTGTTCCCTCAATTAGAGGCGGCCACAACGTGTGCACAAATAAAAAGCAACTCAGCTAACAAGGCTAGAATATCTAAAATTAATAATTTTAAGTATAAACCAAAAATAAACTAGCTAATATGAAATCTACAACATAAAACATTTTTTAAATAAGTAACTTAGAGAAGGCATGTTCTTTGCTTAATAAGAATGTAGGTTATACAGTTTAAAATAGTTCCAGAGTATTATAGGTAATTATTTATAACAATATAAAAAAGTTCCAAAGTGTGTAGGTACACAAGTTTACTAAAATGGAGCGAATGAAAAATACACACAGCTACTTTTTTAAGTTTTGTTAACAAAACTATTTAACAGTAAGCACATCAGAAAGTAAGACTAAGTATTATGTAAATAAGCGATGCGAACAGAATAACATTTTAGCAATTAATTTTAGGTATTAGTAAAGCGGTTTTTTATTTTAAATCTTATTGACCGAGTGGTGTGTCATTTATTACTTTTGAAACTATCATGGTTGTGAACACTATATGCGATATTTACGGGAGACTTAGATAGAGGGTAGATCGTTTTGTCTGCCAATGACTATTCACTCGCAAAAACCATTTCAGTTTATCCGTGATCATGGCGTGTGGAACTGCGCCGAGATATGAAAGGGGATAGGGAAACTGAAAAGGTATCAAATTATGGTAAATATCCCGTAAATACCTATTGCATAATAATGTTAACTATTGATCCGTAATTTGTAAGTTTTACTCCAGCCGTGCATCAATGGTTAATTCTCTTAACAAATATACCTCTAATGTGCATATTTAAAACGAGATTTACGGTAACGGAAAACATTTCCTAACTAACTTCATCGTGTAAGCTCATGTTATATGTGCGTAAGAGCTCTTTCTTACACACGAGCGGCATGTTGCCAACGGCATAGGTAACTGCAGCAGTCGACGCGTCGACGGCAGCAGTCAATACGTCGCTATAGTTCGACTGCTGCCGTCGACGCGTCGACGGAACCGCCGGCGCGTCGACGGCTGCAGTTACCTATGCCGTTGGCAACATGCCGCTCGTGTGTAAGAGCTCTTAGTATACCCGCGGCTTAGTCAGCGTTTTGGCTTGTTATTTCCTAACTAGCTGGGCAGAGGGTTATAGGTTCTGAGAAAGCCTAAACCAACTGAGAATTTCCCAGGCAGCAAGTATACCAGTTGTTGACTCTGTATTATTCATATAGATATAATATTTTGTGTTCTGATTTATTGATTGTACAATTCGTTGATATATCAATGATATAAGCATTGTCGCTGAATAAGCTTTCAAACATTTATTTTTATTCAATAAACCATTTTTCGTAGCTATACTAACTGCCATTGTCCAATAAAATCAAAAATTTATTAGTTTTTAATTCGATTTGCCATTTTTATGCTACGCATATTTTTTATTTCACAACACTATTATTTTACCTGCAAATCGAACTGCTATATGCAGATCGGTTGTACAATGCTTTGGACAGAAACAAGATAGGCAAAATTGTTTTTTTTTTTAATTTGTTTCAAAAGCGTTTGTTTACGCAGATGACGTCACCCTTTCTGCAATGGAATAAATATGACCCCTCCTATTATTTGGTTTTACTAAGTTTACCAAAAAGTTAAAAGATGAAAAAGGCCTAACTTTTTCGGTTTCAACCCTTTGGTTTGTCGACTTACAAAAACAGATTGTTCTTGCGAAACAAGACAATTAAATTAACTAAATCAAAATGTATTTAACGACTTAGATAACTAACATTTTAATAGATAATTATATTATAACAGACATCTAAGTAGAGAAGGTCCACATATGCGCAAGAAATTTAGTCAAAAACGGTTGTAAAACCAGTTTTAAGATGCAATATCCACGCGACATACATCCTGGATCCAAGACAGTAAACAATATGAATCTTCAAACTCCTCCTTCCAAATTAGCATATGTTAGACGTAAAAACCTTACTGTCTGCTGTAAAATGAAACGACCAATATATACAAAGCGAGCTTCTTTATGTACTGACATATTTTTATGCAAATTGCCATTGGAAATGGCTTTTTTAGTGTGAACTTGACGGACACGGTTTATACAGGGATTGCTGATGCCGTAACTTTTCTAAGAAGACGAGTAAATTGTATAGAAAGAGTTAAGTTTATATATTTTATTACGTTTTCGCCTTAGAATCCCGTCTGTAAAATATTGTATCTTACCCGTGGATGTAGTATTTTTCGCATTATTACTTTATTATTCTATAATAAAACCGGCCAAGAGCAAGAAGGACTCACGCACCGAGGGTTCCATGCCATCATACAATACTATGATAAAGGCGGTTTATATTTGTTGGAGAACCTTGACATCGCCATCTATTGGCTGATAGCGGAACTTATGTATTTTTTTACACTTTTAATGATTTTTAATTACACTTCTATCTTCAGTAAAAGTGTCAGGGGCTTATCTTGCAAACTTCGGAGATAAATGGCCCCCCTTTTAAACGGTATTTTATGAATAAGAAGATATTCATAAATAAATCTCAGCCGTAGGACCGACGGTTCACGTCCACTGCTGGACAAGATGATGAGGGGTTTCTTGTCATACTCGCTATACTTGGCAGGCGGGTTGCCACGCGCAGTACGGGACGTTGATATACGGGAACACGCTGCTGTCCATCTTCTGGAAATATTCCTTGGCAGATCCTTACTACGTCCACGAGCAAGAGAGGAGAGGCAAAATTCTATTGCCAGCAACCCACGCCACTCATCATAGCAAGTGTTCCTTCAGCATTACCTTAAGCCGGATTAGTTACTGACAAGTTACCACAACTTTTATGCTCAAGCCATTCTACAAAGTAAACATCAAAGGTGAACATTCTATAAATTTAAGGGATTAAATTTTCCCGGAACTTTCATCTGCTCTGTAAACTTTGTAAGCCAAAGGAGGCTACGCCAAATCTCAGCCCTTGTCAAACACTGCAAGTTTGGTAAAACTTTGATTGGGGGCTTGAGCTTTATGCCTTTGTCTCACCGATGATGGTTATGTTGGTTATGTATGTATGATTTTGCTTACAGTTGGGCTTACACGATAAATTACCAAAAATCAACCAGCCCAATATTCAAACAAAACCAACAGGTACAAAAAAAGCTATGTCCTACGCTCATGTTGCTGGAAAAAACATCTTAAGCAATCAAAACCAAGTTACATCTAGCCTCCTGGCTCATGCACATGGCTCTTCTAGTAGCAAAAAATTAGATGAGATTTTAAAACTATTGATATCATTTGATGAACGTTTGAAGAAGATAGAATATAGCGATTATAATGCTATACCTAAGAATAAAAAATGATTTGCACAATTAAAATTATGGCGTGGAATTGTAACGGGCTACTTAATCACCAGAATGAACTGCAAGTAGTCCTAAACATGGAAAATATTGACGTGTGCCTAATATCCGAAACACACTTCACTAAACAATCATATATTAAATTTAAAGGCTACAAAGTTTATCACGCACTACATCCAGCTAATAAAGGCAGGGGTCATTGTAAAGGAACATATCAAACACTACGAAAAAAGCAAATATGAGACACCGGACATTCAATCTGTTTCAATTTGTATCGATACTAAGCAGTATCCTCTTACAGTAGCAGCCATATACTGCCCACCACGATATACAATAAGAAAATACACATACACAAGTTTCCTAGAGGAATTAGGTGAGAAGTTTATCTTAGGAGGTGACTTCAATGCCAAGAATACACACTGGGGCTCGCGACTAACGAACACGAAGGGAAAAGAACTTCTGGGAGCCATAAAAGCAATACATTCTGACGTTGCTTCAACAAGATCACCAACCTATTGGCCAACTGATCCACAAAAAATACCTGACCTTATAGACTTTTTCATATACAAAAATATATCGTCTAACTACTTTAAAATAGATCAGAGCTACGACATGAACTCTGATCATTCTGCAATATTTTTAGAAATAAGTGATAAAGTACTACTTATGGATAACATGCCGACCATGGTAAACAAAAACACTGACTGGGATAGTTTCAAATATGAACTTGATTTGAATATTGACCTTAATGTTCCTTTGAAAACTCTAAATCAACTAAATACTGAAGTACAGCAATTTATTCACCTCGTACAGCAGGCTGCTTGGAACAACACACCGGAAACCAAGAAAAGGGTAGCTAGTAATAATTACCCTAACGAGATAATATCACTCATAAGACAAAAAAGAAGACAAAGGAAGCGATGGCAACTGTCAAGGTGCCCACAAGACAAAACCAAATTAAACAATATGACAAAACAACTAAAGAAGCAAATTCAATCTTTCAATGACAGCACAACCGCTACTTATCTACAAAAACTATCCAGTAATCGTACAGGTAACTACTCACTCTGGAAAGCTACGAAAAATATGAAACGGCCAATGACTCAAATTCCGCCACTTAAAGAAGAAAATGGGAAATGGGCCGTCAGTAATGAACAAAAAGCTAAAATGTTTGCTGAGCACCTGGAACACATATTCAAACCGAATGAAGGTGGAACTATACCAGAAATCACATATGATGACTCAGAAGAAGACTTCGACATACCATTGGTTTCCCCGAGAGAAGTCCGAGGTGAAATACTTAAGAACATAAACCTAAAAAAAATCGCCTGGATTTGACCTAATCTCGGGTGAAATATTGCATACAATACCTAAAAAGGCTTTAGTTAAATTAACGAACATCATCAATGCTGCTCTTAGGTTAAGGTATGTCCCTGACCTATGGAAAATAGCAGAAGTCATAATGATAGCAAAACCGGGAAAACCACCTCGTGACGTAAGATCGTACCGACCAATTTCCTTACTCCCTATCATGTCTAAGCTTTTCGAAAAATTATTACTAAAGAGATTGAAACCCATCATACAGGCCAAGAACCTTATCCCAGATCACCAATTTTGATTTAGGGAAAACCATTCAACTATAGACCAGGTCCATAGAATCACAAATATAATAGAAAAAACCCTAGAAAACAAAAAAGTTTGCTCTTCTATATCTAGATGTAGCCCAGGCTTTTGACAAAGTTTGGCACGAAGGACTAATAGTCAAGTTAAGAAAAATACTACCAAAAGCATATGTAGATATCCTAGAATCTTACATAACCGACCGAGTATTTAGAATACGACACGAAGATGCCTACTCTGAGATAAAAGAAATAAATGCTGGGGTGCCACAGGGAAGTGTCTTAGGTCCGGTCCTGTACCTTTTATACACTAGTGACATTCCAGAATTAAAAAATACTATCATTGCAACATTTGCCGACGACACTGCCATAATGGCCTTTGGAAGAACTCATGCAGAAGCGACAGAAAAAGTTCAAGACGCCGTCAACAAGGTACACGGCTGGACAAAAAAATGGAGGATTAACTTAAACGAAACAAAGTCGATCCACATAAACTTCACCAACAAAAAAGAAGAGTATCATCCAGTATTTATAAATCATAAGCAAGTGCCTTATGAAAATACAGCCAAGTACTTAGGCATGACGCTTGATGCAAAGCTTCGCTGGAAAGCTCACGTCAAGAAGAAAAAAGATGAGTTGGAGCTTCGCTACAAACAGATGTACTGGCTGCTTGGAAGACAATCAGCTTTGTCGGTACATAATAAGATAACGCTTTACAAACAAGTCCTGATGCCAGTATGGACCTATGGTAAACAGCTATGGGGCTGTACCAAAAAAAGTAACATCCTCATTATACAAAGATTCCCAAACAAAGTACTCAGGGATATTGTGAATGCACCATGGTACGTAAGAAACGAAGATCTCCACCGGGACCTTAATATAGACTTCGTTGCTACAATAATACAAAAATACGCAGAAGCTCACGAAAAACGACTTCATCATCATGTAAACGTTGAGGCAATCCAGCTCCTCGATAATACAGATCAAGTGAGAAGACTTAAAAGAACTAAACCTTTTGAGTTAGTGTAGTGTAAAGTGATAGTGTAAATATAACAAAAAAGAACACAAGAACATAGTGTCTTCCCCTTAAATAGAGACATTAAGAAAAGTGCCAGTGGACACATTCTTAAATATAATTTATTTTATAAAACTAAGTCAAAGTTAAATTGCTCATTGGCCTACTTGGCTAGATTGTAATATTATTAGGGTACAATTATGTATTATTTGTACACTACTAAAAAAAAAAAAAAAAGTTGGGCTTACAGATATACTCTAAACGAATGTTTACTAATCGTATTCATACTTATAATTAAATTTAATTAAAGGTTATAATGACTGAATGGTGGCCGAGAGAAGGGCACAGAAAAAGGGGTCGTCCACCATCCCGATGGGTTGACGATGTTCGGAAGACCGTGGGTTGCACCTGGCTAAGAATAGGTTATGACAGAGGCGAATGGCAAAATCAAAGGGAGGCCTATGCCCAGCAGTGGGTCTATAAAGGCTGATGATGATGATGATTAAAGGTTATAAACATTAATATTACATTATGTCAAAAATATATATGTAATATTTTATTGTTAAACAATAAAATATTATAATAAACTTAGATAAAAGAGAATAATCGAAATAAGTACAATATTAATTGCAATATAAAATTATCTCAAGTTGATAAATAATTATAAAATAAGATAACATTAAATGGTGAAGCCTTGTATTGTTTATTTATTTATTTATTTAAACAAAATTTACAGTCCTTAATCTACATTATTACATTATTATACTACATTACATACTACATTATTATCCTAAATAACATATATAAAAAAATAAAATATATGATAATAAATATTGTTGTTAGAAAATATGTCAGTGTCCTTGCCGTTGGGGCTGAAGCACCGGCAACCGACCTCACACCTGGTTATAGACGCATTGGCGATATTAACGTCAAGGATTTCAATTTTCAGCAATTATTATTAAAAAATGTTTGGAATTTAGATTTAGGGTTTTGTATTATTTTTTTTTTTTTATTTATACGACTAAATGTCATCCCACCATGTAAAGTGGTAACCCCTACTGATTACATTTGTAATAAGGCGGTGATAACGTTTACTTAGCACGCGACCAACGCTGCATCGCATTGTGCCCGTCATCCTGAGACAGAGTTGTAAGGCCTAATGAAATTGTAATTTTACCGGCCTCCTTACCCTATAAACTGGAACACAGCAATACAGACATTATTACTGAGAACCTGAGCCTAAGAGCGATAGTGGGAGCACCTCGCTTCGTTCGGAACAGCACCATAGTGCGCGACCTAAAGATTGAAACCCTGGATGCCTTCATCACCCGCCTAATGGAGAATATGTTCCGACGAAGCGACGCCTCAGACCACGAGCATCTACAGGACCTAGCGCCCTTATACGAGAGGCTCCCGAACTCCAAGCCATACGCCAGAGAGCTTCTAAAGCAACACACAAACTCTGAAGACGACGACACAAGCAATGAAACTGACACCGATTCTCAAGCCCGACACCGAGCAGGCACTGACACAAGGCCTAGATAGGCCACTCCAAGGAAGCCCTTAGTCAAAACTAAGGGGTAGTTTTGACTAAGGGCGGAAAAAGAAACCGCATGTAAGGGGCTCACGCCTGAAACTGCTCCCCACGCGGACGAAGTCCGCGTGAGAAGCAGACCCCGGACTGACATTATTACTGCTTGACGACAGAAATAGATAAGGTAGTAGTACTTCCCCGGATGAACTTTTCACAAAAAGTTTTTCTTCGTGTATTTTTTCAAGTTAGATGTTTGATTTGACGTGGGCCTCAACTCAACCGGTATCGTACATCTATAATCAATAATATACCTCTATAAAACTCTTCCGTTACTGACTGAGTGACTGACAGACAACGCACAGCCTAAACCACTGGACCTAGAGACTTGAAATTTGGCACACATATACCTTGGGTATTCTAGAGGTGCACTTAGGAGGGATTTTTCGGTAAATTCCTACGGGAACGGGAACTACGCGGGTGAAACTGCGGGGTGCGGCTAGTAATATCATAAAAAAGGAAACATTTGTATTTTGTATGTTTTTGTAACGAATAAACTGAAAACCTACTGGACCGATTTCTTCATCATTAGAAAGCTACATTATCCCTGAGTAACATAGACTTTATTTTATCTCCGTATTATCACGGGAACGGGAACTACGCGGGTGAAACTGCGAAGTGCGGCTAGTTGTTGATAAGGTTGTTTTTTCTTGTTAAAAGCAACAAGGGATGTTGTCCATTTTAATGTTTAGTAATAACATTTTAACAGTTTCATCACCATCATTGTCAGCTCGTGGTGAACCACTGCTGGGCATAAGCCTACTTCCCTCACCGCTAATCAACTCTGGGCCTTTTGCAGCCAGGTCTTGCCCAGTACGGCAATTATATCTTCAATCAAGTTCAAAATCAAAAAATACTATATTCAGTGCGGCCGCATGGACTATATTGACGCGTCACAAATCACAAAAGAAAACAACACAATTAATAGAATAATGCACATAATTGAACCTGTCCATTTCAGATGACACGCGAGGAAAAGAAGCGAACAGAAGAACCTAACTCGGTCGTTATTTAACATTAAACAATTTTCCATTTAACAATTTTCTTTTGTCATAATATGTTACGTTTGACGGAGTTGGAGCTGTTTCCGTCCATCTGGCAGGTGGTCTGCCAAGTGGTCTTTTGAGTCCTCGAGGCCATCACGCAGTCAAGGTCTGACTCTTCCTCCTTTTACAGAGTAACTTGTACTATAATCTAAAACTCCTGACGCTATGTTTTCAACGTTTTAACGTTGAATTCAATTTCCGCAAGACATCTACAGAACGCAAAAAAACTTTCAGAGGTGGAAGTTTTGTGTTGAAGTTTGTTTACCCTGGTATTAAAGGAAAATGCCTTGAGAGGTTTAATATTATACAAGAAATTCAAAGATTTTAATAGTAAGGTTTTTTTCTTACTGAATAGAACTTTGTAGCTCGAAGCAACGCTATAAATTTAATGGATATGTATTCAAAGATTCACGTATTTTTTGTAGAAATATATTTCAGTGCCGTGGGGGCTGGCATGCCATGTCAGTCAGTTCAGCCGTAAAACGTCCACTACTGAACACAGGCCTCTCTCATGGATCTCCATGAGGGGTAGTTGCCATATTCACCACGCTTGGCAGGCGGGTTGGCGAGCGCAGTACGGGATGTTGATACACGGAAAGACGCTGCTGCCCGTCTTCCGGAGGTATCCCTTAGTAGGCTCTTACTGCATCCATGGGCATGAGAGATGGGGTAACATTCTACTGCCGGCACCCCACAGCATGCCATGTATTCAGTTCAGAATCTGCCAAAGGATACCTCTAGAAGATGGGAAGCAGCGTATTTCCATGTTTTAACATCCTGCACTGCGCTTGCCTTCCCGCCTGCCAAGCGTGGCGAGTATGGCAACAACTCCCTTATGATCTTGGAGATCCACGAGGTAGACCTATGCCTAGCAGTGGATGTAGACAGCAGTCCTATTGCTCAGATGAGATGATGATTAAATTATTGTTAATTATTGTTGATTTAAATTGTAGTAGAATGTTGCCGTGGGGTGCCGGCAGTAGAATGTTACCTCTTCTCTGATAGATGATAGATAGATAGATAAAACGTTTATTTAGGACTGCAGACACACATACAAGAAACAAAATCTGAGTACAACATTACAATACATCAATTAAACACAAAATATAACAAATTAAGACAATATAATTAGCAATCTAAAATGTAATGTGTGTGCTGCAGCACGTCAAAAGGTCATGGCTCAGCGTGAGATTCCCGGTGAGGCTCTCATTGCCGTGGATGCAGTAAGAGCCTGCTAAGAGATACCTCCGGAAAATGGGCAGCAGCATCTTTTCGTGTATCAACATCCCACACTGCGCTCGCCAACCCGCTTGCCAAGCGTGGTGAGTATGGCAACTACCCCTCATGGAGACTTATGAGGGAGGCCTGTGTCTAGTGGACGTCAAATGACTGAAATGATGATGATGATGAGAATGTTGCCCCTTCTCGCAGCGTCTTCCCTGTATCAACATACCGTACTGCGCTCGCAAACTCGCCTGCAAAGCGTGTATAAAATAGTATAAATGGATGTAATTACAAACTAAACTTATACTATGTTAAATTCACATAATACTATTTGTATTATGTTTAACGAATTAGCAGTTTTCCCGTGCGGTGCCGGCAGTAGAAAGTAGTCTGTCCTCTCTTAGCCGTGAATGTATTAAAAATCTGTCAAGGGATACCTCTGGAAGATAGGCAGCTGCGTCTTTCCGTGTATCAACATCCCAGGCTGCGCTCGGCTGCGCTCTGCTAGACTCTAGCTCACATAATATAGACTAAAGAGTGTCAAGAGAGAGCAAGGTCTTTGCCTAGCTTAACCAGTAACTATTGCCTATAGTCTTTTTTAAACTTCAACAATCACAACACATTATTAACATACATATAACCGGGTATTTATCGATAGATAGATAAAATTCTTTATTTGCTACTTCAGCACATACATAATTTTTTTACAAAAATGTTGATACACATTTATCGCGTAAATTACCTTTATTATTTCCCGACGTTTCGCTTGGATTGCACCAAGCATCCCGGGAAGTCTTCCCGGGAACGTTGGGAAATATTAAAGGTAATTTACGCGATAAATACCCAGTTATATGTACATATGTTATTAACCTTTGCCTAGCTTTTGCCAGTAATTATGGCAACTATCCCTCATGGAGATCTAAGAAGGAGGCTAGTAGTGGACGTGTTACGGCTGAAATTATGATAAATGATAAAAGTTTAATACCTGTTTTTCCTCTGAGTGATATCTAACTAAGCTGAAGAGATTATTTTTAGCTGATAGCATATAGGTGCTGGCTCATAGATTGGCGTGATAGGTGATTAGCTGATAGGTGCTGGGTCTGGGAAAATGTTATATCTATTATCTTATTTAAAGAGGAATAAATGAAAGAATAGTATTTTCTATAATAAAGACCACGTTATCAATGGAACACTTTTTCAGCGTACTCCGGAAATTTCTAGATGGCTGTAAGCTGACAAAATCGCATTACCGCTATTGAGAGGCAGAAAGTAGCACAATATAACTCGAAACTCAGTAATTGCTTGTTGTAGCGAAGTTATTTTGTCTGTACCTGACCTATTTACGATTTTACTGTATTTTCTTTGAAATTAGAACGGGAAAACTATTAAATTCATAAATGTAGAATGATTGAGATATCGATTAGTTGACGAAGGAGTATAGAGTAGACCGGAAATTGTGAGTGAATCATTTGATCTCTATGTATTTATTTACTGTCGCGTTCATAGTAAATGATATCACTAAGGTAAGGATCTAACTTACCACTAATTCTTAGTGATGTCCTTTGCTATGAACGCGACGGTACAACAAAGTGTTCGTCACTTTGTAACATGAATATAAGAGAAAGTGTGAGGTTTTAGTTCGCATCTTTCCCTAACTTGGAAAAAAGTTATCTGAAGCAAACGAATTTAATTGTGTGCTTTATTCAATTTAAATGTGTCTCGTACTTCTTTTGTCAATTAACTATATTCTATGTAGTACTTTGTTCTATTGAATAAACACTGGTTGACTTTGACTTTGTTGTACATGGAGAGAGGGAAAGGTCTTTTGTCCAGCGGTGGGATCCATTCGGCTTATTAGATTGAAAAGTTATTAAGTAAATATTTTAGCGCTAAAGTCTCTTCGGCGTTGTTTAGGACAGTATTAACATATCCATTAAACTTGTTTTATCTTTTTAAACAAAACAAAGTCGGGTTAGTTACACTACTTAAAACTCGAGAACGGCTGGACCAAATTCAATGGTTTTAGATGTTTTGGATTTATCTGAGTCCGGGTTAACATTAGGGTTTATAAATATCGTAAAAATTCACAGAAAAAAATATTATAACGCAGGTTAATTTTATGACGTGATTTTATTTTTTGGAAGTCAAGCATTTAAAGGTTCGTTAAGAACAATATACACAATAAAAACTATATTGTGATTAAACTTAAAACTCAAGATGTTTTAAGTCTTCGTAGAGTAGTAGTAGAGTAGTAGTAGAGTAGTAGTAGAGAAGTAGTAGAGTAGTAGTAGAATAGTAGCAGAGTAGAGTTGTAGAGTAACTGTAAGGTAGATAAATGGCCGCGAAGGCTTACCTTCGCGGCCACTTATCTTTTACTTACCTTTAGGAAATGGGAAGTGGCGCGAGTGGCTCGAGGAGCCGAGGAGCTCGCGCCAATGCGCCGTCGGCGCTGTTCTGCCAAGCTTCAAATCCTGGCTAGGGAGGGAGGGAGGTAGGTAACGTCACCTATCGACTTATTCAGGTACTCACCGGGCATGGATGCTTCGGTGAGTACCTGTGTAGGATGGGACGCGAACCGACACCGCAATGCCACCATTGTGGGTGGGGCCAGGATTCTGCCCAGCACACGCTCGAGGATTGCTCGGCGTGGTGCGTGGAAAAGCGGAATCTGGCACTCAAAATCGGGCAGGATCTCTCTCTGCCCAGCGTAGTAGCGGCTATGCTGGCAAATAAGACGGCGTGAAAGGCGGTGGCCTCTTTCTGTCTGACCGTCATGGTTCGGAAAGAGGCCGCAAAGCGGGATCGCGAGAGGGCTGATCCCACTCGTAGAAGGCGACGGCGGGGTGTAGACAACGGCCGCCCCGCACCGCCTGCCCTGTGAGGCCACGGCGTCACGGGGCTGTGGCATCCCCCTATAGAGGACCAACTGGGTCCGTGGAGTAGTCAGAGTAAGGGCTCGGGCTATCCCAGACGGACCCAGGGAGCAGGATGCACCATTGTAAGTTCCACGAGAGTTAGGGGGCGTTAATTGTGGACGACCCCGGGACGTGCTCAGGCAAGGTGCGATTTCACGTGATGTCACGCTCACGACCGCCGGCGGCCATTTCATACGTCATACTGGATATTAAACACCTTATTTTAATCGGAGGAAAAGACCGGATGAAAACGGGACCGAGGGACAACGGACCGAACCAACTATACCTTTTGTGCGCAAAATGCTTATCGCAGACAAGTCTAGTTTTTTGGGCTGAAAATACGGCCGTAACTGTGAATGGCCTGTTCGCAAATGATTTCTATAAAAAGACACAACGCTTATTTGCCTCCGCAATTGATGCCCTGATTTTACGAAAGTCTACGTTTGGATTTACGCAAAGTTACGTAGGTGTCCGGGCTTAGTAAAATAACTTAACAGGAAAATATTCGCTACAAAGTCGTTGTAAGTAATTAGCTACATCGAATTCAGGGCGAAATCACAAGCGCCTATAAAATACAAGGCTTATCCGACCCGTTTCACTGTAAATATATAGCAACTGGGGAGGTGGAGACAATTCTGCAGAGATTTATCGATACCCTTTTAACTCCTAAAGTCCTAATACTGTGACGATTGGCTCTATTTAATTTTATTAGTCTCCTCTCGGGATTTCTGTTTTGGATTCGCTCATTGGTATGGATCTCGCATGTTGAGAAATGTTTAAAGATGCTGTGCTGCCTTATAAGCTATTTATTGATTGGTTAACCCTGATCCCTTATCTGTAATGACATCATTTCACGGTACTTTACGTGGGTTTTCTGCTGAGCATCTCTGAGCGATGCTTGGCTTGATGTTGTAAGATAAATTGGAAGTACGCACGCACAGGAGTCTTTGCGATTTTGGTAAGATATGGAGCATTAAGTACGTGAATGTAGACTGCAGGGAATACGTTTGTATTACACGGGTTAATTCAATGAGCTTATTGAATTATTCCGTGGCTCATGGTTTTACAAAAATTACACACTACATTGTTATAAAAGCTGACCTGCCTAAAAGTCAACGGCACTACCTTATACAAGCTGCTTTATTGTGTTGCTGTTTTCAGGCAAGTCAGCTCTCATAACAACCAGATATTTAAGCTTTGTGGTTTCGGTAACACTAAAAATCAGCTTAAATAGGCTTGCTATGTGGTTGTGGTAATACGGAGAGAGAGCTAGTTGTTATAATTCTTCTAAAGAACTATTCTGTTTAATACCCACAGCTAACTTCTATCACCGCTTCACTTGTCAAAAAGCTATTTTTATCCGCACCATCTGACTAGCTGGTTCTCCAGAAGTTGTTTCTCGAGCTCTTTTTTGCTGCGGGCGATCAAGCTATGGAACAAACTCCCATCTGCGGTATTCACTCGAAGCTACGATGGGGTCTTTTAAAAGTCGGGTATTTTCCTTCGTCTAAACTCGCAGCGCATCAGCTGCGCCTCTGGTGTTGCAGATGTCCAGGAGCAACAGTGTACACTTTCCATTCCCGTCATTTTGTTTTCCCCTGCTTATAAAACTACGAGTAAAAAAAAACTCCAACACGCTTGTGACGTATTTTTATAAGAATTTCTAAAATAATGCTACCTCTTCTTTTTTATACTTAATTATTATTGTTCTATAGTAATTTCTTCTTCAAGATGCCCTCTCTATAAACTTCGATGAAAGGTCAAAATACATGTATTAACTTCTTCCCGTAGAACTAGATTAAAGAGTAAATGATATAAAAAAATATTCAACTTATATTTTTTAGGGCGTATCGTAAGTTTCTAAGATTGTCTGCACAAGACAACTCTATAGTATAAATTTGAAGGTAAAATAAAACCGCAGGCAGACATAAAAAATGCAAATGTCTACTAACAGAAAGAATGATAAATCCGAATCACCATTCGTCATTCCAGCTTTTATCACGAACACACCCCGTAGATGTGCCATAAAATCGTGATAGCAGTTTTTATATCGTGCCAATTTACTAGGAACAAAAAAGTAGTTTCTTGCCATCGATACCATCAATTTTATAAGACTTAACTTGGGATTTTTATTGTCTGCCCTCACTCCGGTTCCTGTTTATCGGTACTGCATTGTTAGATTGGCTGTTATTTTTGGGATTGAGTTGTCTTGATATTGCTTTCTGTAGCAAATAATTATTGCCATTTTGAAGAGTGCATTTCTACTCGTAGATGGACGTTCGTTATAGGTAGAGGATACTCAACGAGGCGAGCACTGTACCACGTTGGCCGCCTATTGAAGCCTATTGAAGTGAAGGCATATTGATGGTTTCTGGGCAATAAATTTACTTGATGTATACCTTAAATAAAAAATATTTTCTTATTTTTACAAAAGTAATTATAATATTAGTAATTTCCGTCTTTCAAAGATTATTTTAACAGATTCTGGGTCGGCATTTAAGTCGTATAAAATTTAAATTCAATTAGTTATCGGGACAGGAAAAATCAGGATTTAAAACAAATTTTCCTGCTTCTATTTTTCTTAATTTTTTTGTTCAAGCCAACGTTTACTCCACCACAATCTGCAATGCTAACTTCGCAATTTTGTAATTCAGAGAAAAAAGTCTTCCTAGAATTTTAATTTTTCGCGGAAATCAATTCGTTTTTGCACGCATTCAAACAGTCTGTTGCGTGTTTTATTGCTGCTAAAGAAATTATTCTTTTGAAATAAATCCAAGCAGTTTCTGAAGCTTGTTTAAACCTTAATTGCCACTTAAAATAACTTTAACGCTAATGGGATATCGGCGAAAGAAAACATCGGAAGGTAACCCGCGGCTCTGTCAGCTTCAGACGAATTGACATATTTTAAGGGTTCCGGACCAAAATGGTAAAAAGGAACCCTTAAAGAATCACTCTGTCTGTCTGTCTGTCCGTCACAAGTGGATCGAGAACTACTGATGCTAACGACTTGAAAATTAAAATTGTTAAAGATAACACTTTTTTACTAATATAGCTTACATTAAAATGCTAAACTATATACTTATTATGATTGCAGTGGGGCGGATAGGGGATCTCAAAATAAAATTTTCAGTTGAGTTACTAGGTGGTGTGGGGTATCATACGAAAGGTAAGTATTTGCATAATATTAAACAGTTTTTATTTTTCCTTTAAGCTGTATCATTTTTGAGTTATTAACAAAAATGTTGAAAAAACGACCGTTCCCCCTTATCTCCGCAGTTTGCAGAGATAAACCCGTGAAACTTTTATAGCTAATAGAAGTGTATGTAAACTTTATAGAAAAATTATAGCGAACTCTCTAATTTGCAAGTTTTTTAGGCAAGGGGGGTGGAAGTGGGGTTTTCAAAATTTTTGTGAAGTTACAAGGTCGTGTGGGATACCATATAAAAGGTATTTATTTGCACATTATTAAACAGTTTTTATTTTTTCTTTAAGCCGTATCGTTTCCGAGTTATTTACACAAATGTTAAAAAAAAGACTGTTCCCCCTTATCTCCGAAGTTTGCAGAGATAAACTCGTGAAACTTTTATAGCTAATAGAAGTGTATGTAAACTTCATAGGTAAATAAAAGCGAACTCTCTTATTTGCATAGATTTTAGACAAGGGAGGTGGAATGGGGGTTTTCAAAATTTTTGAAGTAACTAGGTCGTGTGGGGTATAATATGAAAGGTATTAGCACATTTTCAAACATTTTTTGTTTTTACATTTATACGTATCCGAGTTAATTACAAAAAAGTTGAAAAAACGAATATTCCCCCCTTATCTCCGAAGTTTACAAAGATAAACCCGTAATACTTTTAAAGCTAACAGAAGTGTATGTTAACTTTTTAGGAAAATTATAAAGGACTCTTTAATTTGCATAGTTTTTAAGACAAAGTAGGTGGAAGGGGGTTTCTTAATTTTTTGTGAAGTTAATAGGTTATGTGTAATATCATATGAAAGGTATTCATTTGCACATTTATAAACAGGTTTTAGTTTTGCTTTAAGCCGTATAGTTTTCGACTTATTAACAAAAATGTTAATAAAAATAACGTTCCCCCTTTTCTCCGAAGTTTGCGGAGATAAACCTCCGAAACATTTATTACTATTAGAAGTGTATGTAAAGATTACAGGAAATTTATTACAAACTCTCTAATTAGCATACTTTTTTAGAAATCATCGAAAGTGTAAAAAATCTACATAAGTTCCTCTATCAGACAAGAGATAGCGCTGTCAAGGTTCTCCAACAAATATAAATTCGCCTTTGTTATATTTTTTATTTATAATGTATGATGGCACGGAACCCTCGGTGCGCGAGTCCGACTCGCTCTTGCCCGGTTTTATTTCCTCTGAGTATTATAGCCGACTTAGCTGAGAGGATGGTATAGGTGCTGGGCTAGCCTAATCCATCTTAAAACGTCCGAGGCATAGTAGCGTCCCGTACATCATCAAGGATAACAGCTACCAAAACCAACACAAAACCTTAAAAAAGAGGAAAAAATTGAATAGAGGTTTATTCGGGAAACAGAATTCCAATGAAAAATTTTGAGCGTTGAACGAACAGGAAGACTGAACTTTTGAATACTCTAAATCCCTTGTCGATTGATTTTTTTCTCAGAGTTTCCGCAGCTCTAAAATGTAGTAGTATAGAGCTTTGTAATAACTAAAAACTAGCTATACGATTTGACCCTTAGGGAATTGAAAAAGCTTACCATTAATATTATATTCTACTAGCTTTTGCCCGCGACTTCGTCCGCGTGGAAGTCATAAAACGTAAAATACCCTTTATCACGCAGAGCTACTTTGATTCGAAAATATAAATTCCATTTAATAATAATAATAATAATAAAAATATTTATTCTCAGAGATGGGTTTATAAAGAAGGTACTTACAATCTATGTCATATTTAATAATGTAGTTCGGTTAATAGTGTGTGATTGATTACGTAGATACCTACTTGTGCTAAACCTTTTAGGGTCAAAGATAATGACACCTCGCTCTAACTAAGTTTGCACTTGTATTTAGACACGAGGGCTCAATCCTCTGGCTTCTTAAAGGTTCACAATTATTCGAAATAACAGAAGTTTTATTCCCACGGGATAGAGATTATTATTTATTCCCTATCCCGTGGGAATTTCGAAAAATCCCTTCTTAGTGCACTTCTAGGATACTCAAGGTATATGTGTGCCAAATTTCAAGTCTTTAGGTCCAGTGGTTTAGGCTGTGCGTTTATATATCAGTCAGTTAGTCAGTCAGGACTTTGAATTTTATATATATAGATTTGGCGGGGTGCGAACCCACATTAGTCAAATCTATACTTGAGCTTTCTTAAAGCCGGAAGTGCTTTAACCCTGTAGCAACAAAACCGTGACAGGACACCTCGAGATTCTTGATAAGATCATATTTTTGTTTGAGCACTGATTACCTAAGTGTGTTTAAGACACTATCATCTTTTTTTTGGTTGGCTAGCGCAGTACGAGATGTTGAAACACGGAAAGACGCTGCTGCCCATAAAACAACAATGAAATTGCGAACTATAGTACCTTGTTTAGCAGTGCGTAAAAACATGAGGCAAAAAAATACATTTGCTAGGCTTGTTATCGTAATCCTTCGCACAAAGGTGCTTTTCTTACGTTATCCTGGATTTCGTACAGTTACCCTATTTTCGAATCACCATGCAATTTGCCATTCGACTTTATAGCTTGTTGCCTTAAATTAAAGTTCATCAGTTGTAAAAAATACATTTCCCAAGAGAGATGTACTACGTGCTACATCTGTATGCCGGAGTATCATCGTGGTCTGAAAAATGTGAGATATTTTCCACGTTTTATGTAAATTGAATGACATGTGATTTTATGCTTTTTAAGGCATGACATAATGATATTATGATTGAGTACCTTTTTCTGGTGTTTTGGTGAAAACTCGTACTGTTTTTATTACAAATTATTTGCAGATAGCTTTCAAATAAGTTTGACCATAAGTGTGTACCTGTGTGTGATAATTGAATTGAAATTGAAAATATATTTATTTAGACTTTATAATCCATTTGTTAGTAACATAATAAAATAAAATTAAATGTGTATTAAGGTCTATAATTATAATAATTATAATTAAATAATGTACCTCTAAAACGAGTGGACCGATTTGAATGCAGCTTTTTTACGACAAGGTTTTCTAGCGGTGGTTGTTTCACATATTTTACCAAAATCGGTAAAGGGTTTCACAAGATGTGGGGGGTAAAAGTAGGAGGAGAATTAAAAGTTTACAAATATACCGAATTTGTTATCAAATTAAAAAAAAATTGTGTGTAAAATGCAAAACTGAATGTTACCTAGAGATCGGTTGAACTATTAACATGATAATATGAAAGTAAATAATCAAGAAATCATGTCAGTAGAACCCTGACCTTCCAATAAAATAATTCAAAATGTCCATAAATCATAATATCGCTGTTAAATATCAATATAGCAAGGAAATTAAAAGCCTTATCAAATATTAACGATTCCGGTGGGATTCGAACCCACATTCGTCAAATCGATCCTTGACGCTTCCTGAAGCCGGAAGCGCTTTAATCACTATAGCTATGGAACTCGTATCGGGTTACGTCGCATTTCTTGATAAGGTTTGAAATGTTCTACCTAAGTGTAGTTTAACACTTAAAAATAATTGATAAAGGAATGATCTTGAGGAAATCCGTTACAATATCTAAATAAACAACAAATTATTTAGTAACAAACCCGCTAACCCATATCTAATTACCGCTTAAAAAACACTCAGAAAGAATTCGACACTTGTTTCGCCGCTCTAAGATGCCTTGTAGAGACAAGGCAGCTTCAGGAGAAATCGGCTCCCCGTTCGTCACGGATACACGGAAGACGCAGACGTAGATGCCCAATAATCAAGAGTTAATTTTTCCTGAAGCTGCCTTGTAAAGAGACGAAACGCGCATTGAATTCTTTTGGAGTGTTTTTTCAAGCGCCCTTATTAGGGTAAAGGATAACGAATTTGTCAATAAATATTTGTTATTCATTTAGACACTAAAAAAATACAAACTATAAAATATCTGTACAATAAAGAGTATAACTATCTATCTATCTATCAATACAGCTAACCACAGCCTTGTGGACGCATGGCAACTGATCAACTAAAAATCTAGACATATACTCGTCGACTACATCATATTTTCGAGTAATCCCCCTAAGTGAATAGTGGCCGTGTAGAGTGTGGCCCCTCCTCTCCTGCCTGTGGATTCAGTAACAATCTGCTAAAGGATACCCCCGGAAGATGACTAGCAGCGTCTTTCCGTGTATCACCATCCCGTACTGCGCTCGCCAATCTGCCTGCCAAGCGTGGCGAGTATGGCAACGACTTCGTCATGATCAGTACTCGGAAATTCATGGGACCTTTGCCCAGCAGTGGATGTCCTAAGTCTAAGATGATGATAATGATTAAGCACAATATTAAATATGGATTATACTTTATTATAGGAGAGCCAACATATTCCAGCTAATATAAGAATCATTTTCCCTCATGAAGCCCATAAGGAAAATAAAAGGATAATTCCTTTTAGATGGTATTTGATAAATGCCTCATTGAACGATACTGGGCGCACATATATCAATATAAATGAAGCACATCATACATATGTACGTGATAGTAAGAAACACGATATTTTGTTGTTCAAACAATTTGATCCAACTAAAAAACTAATTATCAATAAGAGCTGTTTTCTAATTGATTCCCAATGCTTAAAACAGGGAAGTGGACAGTCATTCTTGTACCTTCTTTCCTAATAACTTTAGGCCACGATATCTCCAATAAGCCAATTTTCATTTCCATTAAGTCATAAATTATTGATTATTTTTATAAGATTTTTGAGAGTTTTTTAAGTTATTTATAAACTATTGTATTAAAGCCGTGTTGGCCGAGTTGTTTGTACCCCCGACTTTCAATCCGAAGGTCGTGGGTTCGATACCGGCCGTGTACCAATGGATTTTTCTTTTTTGAAAAATATATGTGCACACATATCACGTGCTTTAACGGTGAAGGAAACATGGTGAGGAAACCCGCGGCTTAGTTAGCTTCAGACGTATTGACCTGTTCTTTCCTCTGAATAATAGCTGACTAAGCTGAGAGGATGGTATAGGTGCTGGGCAAGTCATCTAACAATGTCCCAGGCACTGCAGCGTCCCGTACAGGATGATTACCAGTTGCTGACGCTGTATAAATCATCTATAAAAAGATGCGAAGGCCTTACTTTTATGGCATCAATCTTCTTTGTAATTCAGGCAATGTCACGACCGGAGCGCTATCTGATGAACAATATACCTACGTGCTAAGAAAGTGTATTGTTCTCAAATGAAGCTAATATAATGAACAGCTTGGTAACTGCCTTATAGCTTACCACTTTAGTAGGTATCATAAAGTATTTAAGTATTTATTTTATTTAGATCAAAATAACTTATTCTAAAAACATTCATAACCATATTGTACAAATGAAAGAACTTCAACTACACATTGTACTTTAGCAGCCGTGCTAGGTTGCCCCTGTGTTACAGCTGCTAAATTCTTCCATCATAATACTTAAAACTATAAACGTACACTCACGTAAAAAGATTAGGAAACATTAATAACAAACATTACACAAATAAAAGTTGTTATTTGTTTTATCGTGATAAGAAAATTATAATATTAATAATTTTGATAGTAACACGGTTTATCGAAAAGCGAACGACCTTCTTAGTGGCAACTAGGCGTCTTGGCTGAATGTTTGTATGTTTGTCCGCAATTTTTGTTCGAGAATAACTCTTGAACGGATCGTATTTTAATAAAGTTTAAAATATAAGGATATTACGTTAATACAAATAGATTGATTTGGGGGGTTTGTGAAAACTCACGTGTATCAAAAACTCCAGCAGGGTGATAACGTATCTCGCGACAGGTTTTGCAACAGGCATTTGACAGCAACAATTGCTGTCGAACGAATGTTTGGTAAACGCCAGCAATCCAGTAAAAATCGCTACGTAAATTCAAGTTCAAATGCAATGTGACTTCATTGAAAAAATTAAATCTCGCTCGTTCTAAGTTTGGGGCAAACAACTAGTATGATAGTCTTTTTAAAACTTTCGCGATCACAGCACATTATTAAAATATGGGATTATCGGGTATTTATCTTGTAATTACGGTCGAAACGTCGGGAATAAAATAAAGGTAATTACGAGATAAATACCCGATAATCCCATATTTTAATAACTAGTATGATGTATACATTTCTAAAAGTCCCGCACAAATAATAAATATAATACTTTATCACAGGAAACCATTTATAACCCCAATAAGGCGTGACCGCAGTAGCAGAGTTGATTCGTATTGTCAAACCATTTCGAGTGTGTCAGCTGTCGTTAGCTAAAAGCTGGATCTGAACTCGACAAGGTCAATTCTAGTCAGCCCGATATTGATTGCTTAATGACTGAAGATCGAATTCAGTGTGTCTACCATGAGTTGTCACCGTTAGATCGTCTGTCGTTACTAATGTAGTAATACCTACGTTTAGATTTACGTTACCATGACATCTCTCAGGTTTGCAACTCATGGTACCAAATTCTAAGAAAATGAAGCCCAAACAACAGTCACTGTAGTATAAAAGCTATTTTTTGTATTTAAAGTATACCCACTAAGTTATCATTTATAGAAATGAAAAATGCAATCAAAATTTTGTCTCCGACGGGACTCGAACCCGTAACGTTCAGACGAACACCTTTAACGCAGGCTGCCTTACCAATTCGGCTACAGAGCAGACTAACCGTCGAGTCAAAAATCTTGACTGCCTTTATCGGTTTCGGTTTCGCTGTAGTATAGTTTACTGCGTATTTTAGTACCAAACTGAACCGCTAGAGGCGCTGTACAAGTTTTCATAGGTTTTTGTAACTACAGTCGCTAGCGAGTATAGATTGAGAAAACTCATGGTGGTAAAGGATAACGAATTTGTCAATAAATATTTGTTATTCATTTAGACACTAAAAAAATACAAACTATAAAATATCTGTACAATAAAGAGTATAACTATCTATCTATCTATCAATACAGCTAACCACAGCCTTGTGGACGCATGGCAACTGATCAACTAAAAATCTAGACATATACTCGTCGACTACATCATATTTTCGAGTAATCCCCCTAAGTGAATAGTGGCCGTGTAGAGTGTGGCCCCTCCTCTCCTGCCTGTGGATTCAGTAACAATCTGCTAAAGGATACCCCCGGAAGATGACTAGCAGCGTCTTTCCGTGTATCACCATCCCGTACTGCGCTCGCCAATCTGCCTGCCAAGCGTGGCGAGTATGGCAACGACTTCGTCATGATCAGTACTCGGAAATTCATGGGACCTTTGCCCAGCAGTGGATGTCCTAAGTCTAAGATGATGATAATGATTAAGCACAATATTAAATATGGATTATACTTTATTATAGGAGAGCCAACATATTCCAGCTAATATAAGAATCATTTTCCCTCATGAAGCCCATAAGGAAAATAAAAGGATAATTCCTTTTAGATGGTATTTGATAAATGCCTCATTGAACGATACTGGGCGCACATATATCAATATAAATGAAGCACATCATACATATGTACGTGATAGTAAGAAACACGATATTTTGTTGTTCAAACAATTTGATCCAACTAAAAAACTAATTATCAATAAGAGCTGTTTTCTAATTGATTCCCAATGCTTAAAACAGGGAAGTGGACAGTCATTCTTGTACCTTCTTTCCTAATAACTTTAGGCCACGATATCTCCAATAAGCCAATTTTCATTTCCATTAAGTCATAAATTATTGATTATTTTTATAAGATTTTTGAGAGTTTTTTAAGTTATTTATAAACTATTGTATTAAAGCCGTGTTGGCCGAGTTGTTTGTACCCCCGACTTTCAATCCGAAGGTCGTGGGTTCGATACCGGCCGTGTACCAATGGATTTTTCTTTTTTGAAAAATATATGTGCACACATATCACGTGCTTTAACGGTGAAGGAAACATGGTGAGGAAACCCGCGGCTTAGTTAGCTTCAGACGTATTGACCTGTTCTTTCCTCTGAATAATAGCTGACTAAGCTGAGAGGATGGTATAGGTGCTGGGCAAGTCATCTAACAATGTCCCAGGCACTGCAGCGTCCCGTACAGGATGATTACCAGTTGCTGACGCTGTATAAATCATCTATAAAAAGATGCGAAGGCCTTACTTTTATGGCATCAATCTTCTTTGTAATTCAGGCAATGTCACGACCGGAGCGCTATCTGATGAACAATATACCTACGTGCTAAGAAAGTGTATTGTTCTCAAATGAAGCTAATATAATGAACAGCTTGGTAACTGCCTTATAGCTTACCACTTTAGTAGGTATCATAAAGTATTTAAGTATTTATTTTATTTAGATCAAAATAACTTATTCTAAAAACATTCATAACCATATTGTACAAATGAAAGAACTTCAACTACACATTGTACTTTAGCAGCCGTGCTAGGTTGCCCCTGTGTTACAGCTGCTAAATTCTTCCATCATAATACTTAAAACTATAAACGTACACTCACGTAAAAAGATTAGGAAACATTAATAACAAACATTACACAAATAAAAGTTGTTATTTGTTTTATCGTGATAAGAAAATTATAATATTAATAATTTTGATAGTAACACGGTTTATCGAAAAGCGAACGACCTTCTTAGTGGCAACTAGGCGTCTTGGCTGAATGTTTGTATGTTTGTCCGCAATTTTTGTTCGAGAATAACTCTTGAACGGATCGTATTTTAATAAAGTTTAAAATATAAGGATATTACGTTAATACAAATAGATTGATTTGGGGGGTTTGTGAAAACTCACGTGTATCAAAAACTCCAGCAGGGTGATAACGTATCTCGCGACAGGTTTTGCAACAGGCATTTGACAGCAACAATTGCTGTCGAACGAATGTTTGGTAAACGCCAGCAATCCAGTAAAAATCGCTACGTAAATTCAAGTTCAAATGCAATGTGACTTCATTGAAAAAATTAAATCTCGCTCGTTCTAAGTTTGGGGCAAACAACTAGTATGATAGTCTTTTTAAAACTTTCGCGATCACAGCACATTATTAAAATATGGGATTATCGGGTATTTATCTTGTAATTACGGTCGAAACGTCGGGAATAAAATAAAGGTAATTACGAGATAAATACCCGATAATCCCATATTTTAATAACTAGTATGATGTATACATTTCTAAAAGTCCCGCACAAATAATAAATATAATACTTTATCACAGGAAACCATTTATAACCCCAATAAGGCGTGACCGCAGTAGCAGAGTTGATTCGTATTGTCAAACCATTTCGAGTGTGTCAGCTGTCGTTAGCTAAAAGCTGGATCTGAACTCGACAAGGTCAATTCTAGTCAGCCCGATATTGATTGCTTAATGACTGAAGACCGAATTCAGTGTGTCTACCATGAGTCATCACCGTTAGATCGTCTGCCGCTACTATAGTAGTAATACCTACGTTTAGGTTTACGTTACTATGACATCTCTCAGGTTTGCAACTCATAGTAAAAAATTCTAAGCAAATGAAGACCAAACAACAGTCACTGTAGTATAAAAGCTATTTTTTGTATTTAAAGTATACCCACTAAGGTATCATTCATAGAAATGAAAAATGCAATCAAAATTTTGTCTCCGACGGGACTCGAACCCGTAACGTTCCGACGAACACCTTTAACGCAGGTTGCCTTTACCAATTCGGCTACAGAGCAGACTAACTGTCGGGTCGAAAATCTTGACTGCCTTTATCGGTTTCGGTTTCGCTGTAGTATAGTTTACTGCGTATTTTAGTACCAAACTGATCCGCTAGAGGCGCTGTACAAGTTTTCATAGGTTTTTGTAACTACAGTCGCTAGCGAGTATAGATTGAGAAAACTCATGGTGGACCTACTGTAGGGGTCTGGATAGCTTCATGCCTTGATATTACGCGCCTTGACCTAATTCTGCTAAGTTATTTTTATTACTAAGTGCTTTGCGCACAATTTTATACAAAACTTGTGCCTGCGGAGCCTGCTTGGCAAATGGGAAAAGAACACAGCTATTTCGTAACGCAGTTTTTACTAGCAAGAGAAGTATATCTGACATATTTAGCTAAAGTTCAAGCAGATGTATTCAGATATTATGAGTTTGTGCAGACGAACTGGTGAAGAATACCATACAGATGGTTACCAAAACACTTTCATCGGTTTTTTGCTTCACCTTATAAATTTAGCTTGCTTTTAAACCCAGATCTGATGATGCGTCCCGTGATTAATGGAGGGAAATACTCAAATGCACTAAGCATACATACGGTTTAGGTATTTTCAGCAACATTTTAGAAACTTAATGATAAAAATCATTGAAGACTTTATTTTTGTTGATAAAATAAAGGATTCTTAGTTTTCATCGTCTCTAAGATATCAGAACTCGACACTCATTTCTATCTAACTAATTTAATTCCTTACACAGTTATCTTGTCTTTGGTCTTTCTCTTCCTATACAGGGTGCGCTATAATAATTATGTGTACTAACCCGAAAGGGGAGGTTTCAGCTCATGCAAACAAGTAGTTCTGAAGAGGAAAATAATAGATAATTATATTTTGTCATTATTTTTTTTTATTTTTTTTTGTATTTTCATTTACGACTTATCTAGTTTGTGTGATGTGAAGATGATTAATCTTGAGGTCATATATCAATTATAGGTATTTTTTTTTACTTGTACGGCAACTCTTTGCGTAGGTCGATGACCCTCTAAATAATGACTGGTGTTTAGGTTCTCATTATTGTATAAACAAATGTTAAAGCTAAAACTTTCGTGATCTTTTCTTGGCTGAAAATCACCGAATCCTGAAAGTCGTAGAACCAAAGGCCACCCTTGGGGTGGTCAGAATCAGCCCCTTTCGGCTTAGTATACACAGTAAGTTACACCCTGTATATCCGTCCACATTCAACAATCTTTATCTTGATTATCACAACATTCTGAACTCTGTAATATAACACCTTGTTAAATATATGTATGTAAGTATTAATTTATGTAGCTTTAAACCCTTTAAAGTCTGTCTATCCAGGTTATAATTAACACACCGTAACGTAGTTAGGTACCATCGTAATACCCCTATAAACTTGGCTCCAATTAAAATGATGACCAGATATGGGTAATGGCTGTTAAAATCTAGCTGATAGTTACTATAAGCCTGATTAATTTTCAGTGTTGTTAAAAACCTGGGTGGCCATATCTGCTTGAGAACGGCAGGCTCATTACGTATCCCGCGACAGGTTTGCAACAGGCGTATATCTCAAATCATCGCTGCAGCAGGCGTAAATATCGCGACCATCGCTGTCAATGGTCAATTGTGTAGTTTAAAAAAGCAAAAAATGTACATTTGACAGCGATGATTGCGAGATATACACCTGTTGGAAACAGCCTGCCGATAACAGATGGGGTAAACGAGTTCTAGAGTGAAGAACGCGTCTTGGTGTGATTTGGGACGCCAACTAGCTAGAGGCAGTAGGATCTTGCCTTTGCTCTCTTGCCCATGAATGCAATAAAAATCTGTTAAGGGATACCTCCAAATGATGGGCATCGGTGTATTTTTTGTGAATCAACATACTGCGCTTGCCAACCCGACTGGCGTATTGAGTATGGCAATATGATTATAATTGGCGATCCATGGTGATATTTATATTATGATATTTTCAGCAGTGAAATGAAATTTGTTGATGATGATGATATAAGAAAACCGTCCCTTAGACATAATAAATTGAATGTTCTAAAAAGTGACTTTCTACAGAAGTTGATGGGTGACCTAAAAATGCCTTTTAAATTGTGCGAGGCTGGCGTATGAAACACTATGTACGTAACGTATGAAACACGACGTATTTAAATAATATTTAACTATTCTGACTATTTTGTTTAGTTACCTATATTTTAATATCTACAGGAAGCCTGAATGCTTCTTTATTAAATGTTATTTTAACAATTTGTCATTAAAACTTTAAACGTCAATTCGCGTTAAAAAAAATACTCTTACTTATCAATTAAGATTTTTATATTAATTACTTCGAATTTTTTGTATATTTTTTAATTGTTACTGTTAATTTTTTAAATTGTTACTGTTATATTTTAAATTGTTACTGTTCTCATTTTCTCTTTGCGTGCTGTGATACCCTATAATTATGGGAGAACCATGTTTTATACCTTTTATATAAAAGGTTTTCACCCCGTGTTGGGTGTCCTATGTTATTAAATAAATATATAAATAACTCGTTTGTAGCCATGAAGGCCATTTACTATTTTCTCTGTAGCCTTTAAATAAACTTACATAAACTTTTCATACTTTGTTAAAGAAAATGTAATATATATTATGCTACTTGGTCTTTCATCATTTATCATTTCAGCCGTAAAACGTCCACTACTGAACACAGGCCTCCCATATGGATCTCCATGAGGGGTAGTTGCCACATTCACCACGCTTGGCAGGTGGGTTGGCGAGCGCAGTACGGATGTTGAGACACGGAAAGACGCTGCTGCCCATCTTCCGGAGGTATCTCGTAGCAGGCTCTTACTGCATCCACGGGCATGAGAGAAGGGGTAACGTCTGCTGCCCCACGGCGAGGAATTTGCTTTAATCTGCCACATACTTAACCTACTTAGCATAGGTACTTATAGAGTTTAATTAAACCTGTTTAACACTTATTTGTATACATAAACTGGTAGACCATCCCTAAAAAACAAATAACTAACAGAGTTATAAGCCATCCTAACACCATGTCTTCATTACCACGCTCCTGACTGCGGTAACATTCAGCCCAAACTTTTCTAATATACAAGCCAAATTGAACGTTTCTTTTGCAAAACAGAAAGCAATGAAAGAACCGGAAAGCAATTTTTGAAATACAGTTATTTCCACCGTGCATCAAGAAATGTAATTTTAGATGTTTATTATGGAAAGCTGTGATGAAGAGAAACGGATCGCTTCCCGACTGTATTTGAAATTTATGGCATGGTTTTCATTTTGTGAAAATGATGTTCCAGCAAAAAGGTTTGTAATCACTGTTTTTTATGAACGTAAATGCTTACTGCATCGTGACGACATCAAGTAAAAATAAAACCGGGCAAGAGCGAGTCGGACTCGCGCACCGAGGGTTCCGTGCCATCATACAATATAATTTATGACAAAGGCGGTTTTATATTTGTTGGAGAACCTTGACAGCGCCATCTCTTGTCTGATAGCGGAACTTATGTAGATTTTTACACTTTCGATGATTTCTAAAAAGTATGCTATGTAGAGAGATTGTAATAAATTTCCTCTAATCTTTATATACACTTCTAATAGTAATAAAAGTTTCAAAGGTTTATCTCCGCAAACTTCGGAGATAAGGGGGGGGAACGCTATTTTTTTCAACATTTTTGTAAATAACTCAAAAACTATATGACTTAAAGGAAAACTAAAAACTGTTTATTAATGTGCAAAAGAATACCTTTCATATAATACCCCACATAACCTAGTAACTTTCCAAAAATTTTGAAAACACCCCTTCCACCCCCATTGTCTAAATCACTATGCAAATTAGAGAGATCGCTATAATTTTCCTATAAAGTTTACATACAATTCTATTAGCTATAAAAGTATCACGGGTTTATCTCTGCAAACTTCGGAGATAAGGGGGGGGGGAACGGTCATTTTTTCGACATTTTTGTAAATAATTCAAAAACAATACGGCTTGAAGGAAAACTAAAAACTGTTTATTAATGTGCAAATGAATAACTTTCATATGATACCCCACATCACCTATTAACTTCACAAAATTTTTGAAAACCCCCCTTCCACCCCCCTTGCCTAAAAAACTATGCAAATTAGAGAGTTCGCTATAATTTTCCTATTAAGTTTACATACACTTCTATTAGCTATAAAAGTATCACGGGTTTATCTCTGCAAACTTCGGAGATAAGGGGGGGGGGAACGGACGTTTTTTCAACATTTTTGTAAATAACTCAAAAACGCTACGGTTTAAAGGAAAAATAAAAACTGTTTATTAATGTACAAATTAATACCTTTCATATGATACCCCACACGGCCTAGTAACTTCACTTAAAATTTTTGAGATCCCCAATCCGCCCCCCTGCAATCAAAATAAGAATACTTTTTAACATTGTTATATATGCTTTATTAGTAAAAAATTGTTGTCTTTTACCATTTTAAATTGCAAGTCGATAGCATCAGTAGTTCTCGAGATATCCATCTGTGACAGACAGACAGACAGACAGACAGAGTGATTCTATAAGGGTTCCTTTTTACCATTTTGTCCGGAACCCTAACAAAGACAAGGATTCCGTAAATTAAACCCAACAAACAAACAAAATTCAAAAGTGGCATTTGAAATTCGAATACAAACATCTTTAACTAATAAGGCTTTGTAACGAAGTTCCAGTAAAAACTTTTCTTTTGAAAAACAGAGAGAAATGAAAGAACCGCAAAGCAATGTTTGAAATACAGTTATTACCACCTGTGCATCATGAAATGTAAATTTAGATGTTTATTAATAGAAAGCTGTGATTAAGAAAAACGGTTGGCTTACCGACTGTTTTTATAAGGTTTCATTTCCTCTTATTTTCTTTCCTCATTTCCCTACACCTACATCAGCAATAAGTTACAGGCAGTAGAATACTGCCTCTCCTTTCTTGCGCGAGGATGCAGGAAGAGCCTGCTAAGGCGTACCTCCAGTAGATTTTATTTTATTTTTATTTTATTTCACAAAATCGACAGCTCTTAGAATTAATAGCCTTATCTTCAATACTATTGACAGCCAATTACGCAGGTTTTTATTATATTATTAAGTTAACAAAAAGACTACGGTCTATAAATATCTTAAATTAACAAAACAACTATGGTATCTAAATTACATGCTATGTACTTTGACTACAATAAAATCAATACATCCACACGAAACAAACACCTAACAGGTTTAATTACATTAACATATGTAAATAATTAGTTGGATAAATAAATAGACAATATACAAATAATATCTTAAATTTACAAAACAACTATGGTATCTAAATTACATGCTATGTACTTTGACTACAATAAAATCAATACATCCACACGAAACAAACACCTAACAGGTTTAATTACATTAACATATGTAAATAATTAGTTGGTTAAATAAATAGACAATATACATTAAAAATAAATAATATAAGAAATGAAAACATGAGATGGTTTTTGATAAAAGTTGTATAGGCAAGCTAATAAATAAAATAATATTAGATAATAAGTTATTAAAATGCTAAATAATATGGATAAGTTGTATGTAGCACTTACGAACCCTAGATGGGTTCATTAAGAGTAATGAGCACTGCTTTCTTAAAACATAATTTAGTGGAGTGGAAGATGTCAATATTCTTAATTTTTTTATTAGATGGGCAGCATCGTCTTGCCGTGCTGCGCTCGCCAACCCAGCTGCCAAGCTTATGACAACTGTGTGTTCAGAAGTGGAAGTTTTACGGCTGAAATGATGATGACGATGACATAAACATGGCATTGACAGGAAGTTACAGGCAGTAGAAAGTTTCCTCTTCTGTCTTTCCCGTGGATTCAGTAAGAAAGAAAACCTCTGGAAGATAAGCAGCAGCGTCTTTCCATATATCAACATCCCGTACTGCGCTCGCCAACCCACCTGCTAAGCGTGGAGAGTATGATACGACAGTTACTTAAGATTACGAAATTAATGCATTTGTTTTTATGATAGACACTGCTGCTGATCTTCTAGGGATATCCCTTGACAGATTCTACTTCATTCAAGGGCAAGAGGAGGAGGGGAGTAGCAACATTCCACTGCCGGCACCCCAAAGCTAGTACTTTTTACTATTAGTTTATTTATTAGTATTTTAAATACTAATAAATAAACTAATAGTAAAAAGTATTTTAAATACTAATAAATAAACTAATAGTAAAAAGTACTAGCTTTGGGGTGCCGGCAGTGGAATGTTGCTACTCCCCTCCTCCTCTTGCCCTTGAATGAAGTAGAATCTGTCAAGGGATATCCCTAGAAGATCAGCAGCAGTGTCTATCATAAAAACAAATGCATTAATTTCGTAATCTTAAGTAACTGTCGTATCATACTCTCCACGCTTAGCAGGTGGGTTGGCGAGCGCAGTACGGGATGTTGATATATGGAAAGACGCTGCTGCTTATCTTCCAGAGGTTTTCTTTCTTACTGAATCCACGGGAAAGACAGAAGAGGAAACTTTGTTGTTATTTGTCAGGCTAAACTTTTTTAAATTTATAAAATGCAAACAATTTCCCTTCAAACATAACTATAGTTTTCTCAGAATAGAAATGGTAAGAACCCTAAGCGGCGAAATTTTTTCCGCACCATTTAATAACTTTTTCATTTATTGCTTGCTAATTGCGGAGGTAAATATTTCAAATATTTACCGCCGATAAAAGTTACAGGACTTTGGTATTACTTAAAATTAATGCTTCATTTTCAATGTTTCTTTTTTGTTTTATCGATCAAAAAATATTTAATTATCTACCACAACATTTTTACTTAATTTCTTTTGATGTAAATTTAAAATTGTAAAAGAATATGCCGTTAGGCGCCGGCAGTAGAATGTTCCCTTTCCTTTCTCGTGGATGCAATAAGAATCATCCGGAATCTTCTTACAATTATTACTGCAACCGCATCAGCCATAGGCGGCAGCGTCATTCCGTGTAAAATTTAAATGAAACTTTCATGGTTTTCATATTGAATAAACATCGAAAACATACCCAATATGGATATGTGCTGGATACACATCAGCAGAAAATGATGTTCCAGCGAAAAGGTTTGTAATCACTGTTTAATATGTACATATATTAGCCGTGGGGCGCCGGCAGTAGAATGTTGCCCCTCCTCTCATGCCTGTGGATGCAGTAAGAGCCTGATAAGGGATACCTTCGAAAGATGGGCAGCAGCGTCTTTCCATATATATACATCCCATACTGCGCTCGCCAACTTCTACTGCACCGCGACCGTGACGACGTCACTAATAGCTATTCAAAGGAAAAACAAAGACAAGGATTCCATAAAAGGAACCTAACAAACGCCACCCAAGCGTTCGAAATTCGAAAGTGGCGTTCGAAATTCGAAGGCAAACATCTTTAACGAACAAGCCTTTGTAACGATGTTCCAGTGAAAATATTCGTAATCGCATAGTCATTACCTTCAGGTGCGGGTTACCGTGAAAGTTTTTATCGTTTCAGATCGTTTATGATTCGTTTTAAAGCTTTAGTAGCATTTAGAAATCGACTGAGAATAGAGAAAAGAAAAAGCTGTAATGAGGAGTCTCATTTTTATGTTAGTAGTCTGAAGAGTCTAAAGGTAATAATTAAAATGTGCTCGAATTTGTGTAAGGTACGTTCCTAATTACCAAAAACTCTTGGATGGATTTGCATGAGCGAATTGAAACTTCTTGAGACGGGTCATTAAAAGGTACCTACTGTATAGCTTTAAGGAGTTACACTGCTAAGGAAAGCCTCTCCTTAGTTCATTTAATCTTTAGATTTTGCGATATCATAACAATATCATTCAAAACCATCGAAATAGTATATAAATTTAGATAATTTCGATGTATATAATAGCCTGAATTAGATCGCTTATAGCGATAAGGCCAGCCTTTGTACTCTTGTTTTTAAATTTTAATTTAACTTTTCTTTATTGTTGATTCTTTCAAAGTGTGGTGTACAATAAAATATCTATCTATCTAGTCATGTCACGTGCTTTGTAATTAAAAAACAAATCGCTCTCAACACCGAAATAACTTCAGCCATAGCTAGAAGTTTATAAAATAGGAAGAATAGATGTTTGCTAACGCATACATGCCATGGGGTGCCGGCACTAGAATGTTGACCCTCCTCTCTTGACCGTAGATGCAGTAGTAATCTGCCAAGGGCTACTCCGGAAGATGAGCGGTAGCGTTATTCCGAATATCAACATCCCGTACTGCGCTCGCCAACCCGCTTGCCAAGAGTGGTGAGTATGGCAACAACCCCTCAATACCAGTATTTGGAGATCCAGCAATCCTACGGTTGAGATAAGGTGATAATGACGAACGCATTTATTCTTCAGAAATGCTAAATCAGAAAAAGCAATAAAATTAGAATAAAACTCACCATCATCATCTTAAACATAGAACGTCCACTGCTGGACAAAGGCCTCCTACATGATTTTCCGAGTACTAACTGATCATGATGACGTTCTTGCCATACTCGCCACGCTTGGCAGGTGGAATGGCGAGCGCATTACGGGATATTGATACACGGAAAGACGCTGCTGCCTATCTTCCGGGGGTATCCCTTAGCAGATTCTTTCTGCAAACGCAAGAAAGGAGGGGCAACATTCTACTGCTGGCACCCCACGGCACGTTCATTTGTTAGGAGTGAAATCAATCGTGAACATTATTTCATAGTAGCGCCATAACTCAGTACCGGTATTACCGGCCAATCAGCATCCGAAAAATGACGGCTTTTCTCCTCCATTAGTGAATTCAGTTGAGGCACGGTAATGTTATCTATACAGTATTGTGACTCTGCGCTGTCCATGAAATAATAACAACAGCCGCGTGGTACGTAAACACGCGATAGTGCTGCCAAAAGAGAAACAAGCTAATTGAAAACTTTTTTTACCTACCATTGTGTGCTGTGAGGCCAGTCAAAAATGTATAAACAATATCGATAAAATTTCAGTAGTCGACCACATCACTAATTTTGATGTCTTTATGTTGGTAGAATTGATTGTGGTTCTGTCAAGGTGGTATTAGCAGGTGTCCGTCACTCGCTCAAAGCCATGAGTTAAATGCCTACCGTTTGGCGTACCTTAGCAAAAAAGATAACAGCGCTATCTTCAATGCTATGTTACAGGAGATACCTAATGTTGACGAAACAACACTGTACACTCATTTTAATGCCTATAATAAAGATTCATCTTTTTATGGCGCGCTAAAAGTCCCACCAGAAACATTTACCATTTATGTAGAAGAATTGGAAAAAACATTTTTAAATCATTTTGACAAAGTCATAATGAATCAGCCTGACATCGTATTGGAACTCATAAAATGTATTGATTTTACTCTGCTTTGATCCGGTTTTCCTCATGAGTACCATTTAAATTATTTACGCGATTTAGAATATTTTCAACGTTAAAATTTAGTAACCGTGATTTCAGACAAGGAAAACATGTATCCATCACTTTATTAAATTCAATCATATTTAATCAACCAATTAAAATGAATAGTTTTTTTCACTACATTCGTTTTATTATCATAATCGTCGTAAAAGCAACCCTGGCCACTCAATAGATGCCGCGTCACAGATTACTTGCAAGTAGGTCGAGTAGGTGAGCAAAGCAATTTCAACTCTATGCTTGCATACTTATGGTACACCCTTTCTCGCTGTGAACTGCTGGTATTAATAATGCGATTTTGTAGGCTAATTTATTATAGGTATTTTCGCTTTTGTATTGGAGTGATGTATCTGTTAGTTTCTGTAATCTGTGGTATTAGTCCTGACCTCATATTCCATAGATATTTTTTTTGTATGAGAGTCCCGACTCTTAGAACGGAGTGTTACATACTCTTTGGTTCGTTCGTCACTGTAGCTCAGTCTCGACTGGATGTGTACCGAGTGTGTACCAACCACGAGGCGTGTAAGTAATCCGGCCGTTTGTATGAATATAGAATCTTAGTGTGCCGTCTCCTTACGAAGGTTGTCAATCAATAAGGCAACTAGAACTTTGGAGAAATAGTGATATAGTGCTCCTCCCAAACCACTGGCGTAAGTTTTTTGGATTTATTGAAGATAGAATACTGAATAGATAACATTACCGTGGTGGACGTATCCTTCCCATACCACTTTGTTGAAACATTCAATTGTAAATTGGTATCATTTGTGCTGAATGAGGTGACAGTGGGTTACTTTATTATGTTCCAATTTATCATCATTATACCAGCCGTAGGAAGTCCAATGCTGGAAATAGTCCTCATTGATCTCCAAGTACTGATCTCCAGGGGATTGTTGACATACTAAACATGATTGGCAGGCTCGTTGGCGACCGCAGTACGGGACGTTAATACATGGAAAGACGCTGCTGCCCATCTTCCAGAAGTATCCCTTGGCAGATTCTTACTGCATCCACGGGTAAGATAAGAGGGGCGACATTCTTCTGCCGGCACCCCACGGCGATTCAGAGAAAAAAAATATATACGCAAAGAACTGAAATTTGTAACCTCTAACAAAAAACAACGCACAAGCGGGATAGATGGGGACTTTCGACATAGCATTCGTAATGACGAGGGGTGCCGGCAGTAGAATGTTACCCCTCCTCTCAAGCCCAAGGATACAGTAAGAGCCCGCTAAGGGATACCTCCGGAAGACGAGCAGCAGCGTCGTTCCATGTATCAACATTCCGTACTGCGCTCGCCAACTCGCCTGCCAAGCGTGGTGAGTATAGCAACTACCCATCATGGAGATCCATGAGGTAGGTCTGTGTTCAGTAGTGGACGTTTTACGGCTTAAATGATGATGAGACATCTACAAAAATCCAGCTTGTTGGGAATTCATACAAACTCAGCAGCTTGATTTCTCTATTATATTATACAAATCTTCTATTGTCTATTTTGACTGGACGAATACTAGTCATTTGATAACAAACAATATACTATTGACATAAAAGCTAGAAAATATTATTTAGTCAGCAAAAAGCCGACCATTTAACAGGGAGAAAAGCTCACATTTTTCGGTCGGGCGCCGGGCGGCAGTGACGTCACCAAACCGCCTATTACGTCACAACTCGTTCAGCGCTTGATTGTTTGAGATGAATTTTGTTGGCGAAATTGAAAGTTGTAAAAGACGTTGAAAATGGAGTTTTAGAACACAATTTTTATGGAAATCTGTAAATTACGAACTGGTTATTATTTTTTTTAGTAAATCATATGCATATTTTTGGAGCTGTGGGGTGCTGGCAGTAGAATGTTGATTTTTGCCATTTTGAATGCAAAGGGATACCTGCGAAAGATGGACAGCATCGTTTTTCCGGTATCCCGTGCTGCGCTCGCCAAACGCGCCTGCCAAATATGGCGAGTATGGCAACAACCCTCCCATGATCTTGGGAATCCATGACGAAGGCCTATATCCAGCCGTGGACCTGGACAGCAGTCCTCCAGCTGAGATAATGACACATATTATGTGCTAAACATATTTTACATACAAATGAAAACTCTATAGAAAATTGGTTGATTATCAAATTCCTGATGATATTATCGTTGGGTGAAAAGAATATTGAATGAATATATAAATAAATAATGCTGGACAATTCACACAACATCACCTAGCCCCCAGCTAAGCAGAGCTTGTGTTATAGGTACTAGACTGATATTTATTTTTTTATATATTTATTATGGAGGGTTTAATCAACAAGATTATGTCACCCTCAAGATCAACTGATATACTTAATACAATATACTACATAGATACCTCCACTCTACCTCTATCTCCGAAAGATGGGCAGCAGCGTCTTTCCGTGAATCAAAATCCCCTACTAAGCTAGCCAACCAGCCTACCAAGCGTGGTGAGTATGGTAAAAGCCTCCTTATGATCTTGGTGCTCCACGATGGAGGCCTACGTCCAGCAGTGGACGTGGACAACCCAGTCCTAAGACTAAAATTGTGATGACTACATAGATAAATATTTTAATTACATATAGAAAAGTATCCGAACACCCTGAACAAATGTCTGCAGATCGTACAGACATATGTCCCGAGGCTAGAATCGAAACCGCTACCTCTTGTGTCACAGGCGGACCTTCCCCAGGCGTCACAGAGGTCGGCGACTGATTAGCTATTTTCATAAACCAGTTATAAGATCGGACAGGCAAGCGCACCGTAGGTCGTCCACCAACAAGATGAGCTGATGACCTGGTGAAGACCGCAGTTCGAAGGTTACTGGTCGGTTCCAACTGCCTTAACTGGAAATCCATGAAGGAGGCCTAGGGAGTGAACTTCCTAAGACTGAAATGATGAATGATGATGTATGTAACCACATAAAGATACAGCACAAAGAGGGGAACAAAACAAACAAAGAGAAAAAAATAATAATAATGTAACAAAGCTACTATATAAAGGAAAATGGTGATGATGAGATAAAAGAAAAGAGCTGTTTTCACAATCTATACTCGCTAGCGACTGTAGTTAAAAAATATGAAAACTTGTACAGCGCCTCTAGCGGATAGTATAATACTAAAATACGCTGTAAACTAACACTACAGCGACTGGAAGGCCTTTGAATCTATCTGAGATGATTTATACAGCGTCAGCAACTGATAATCATGCTGTACGGGACGCTGCAGTGCCTGGGACATTGTTAGATGGATTAGGCTTGCCCAGCACCTATACCATCCTCTCAGCTAAGTCAGCTATTATTCAGAGAAAAGAACAGGTCAATACGTCTGAAGCTAACTAACTAAGCCGCGGGTTCCCTCACGATGTTTCCTTCACCGTTAAAGCACGTGTTAAGTGTGCAAATACATTTTTCAAGAAAGAAAAATCCATTAGTGCACGTCCAGTATCGAACCCACGACCTTCGGATTGAAAGGGGGGGGGGGGGGGGGGGGGGTACATACCACTCGGCTAACGCGGCTGCAAAATGCAAACTTTAGCGACTGTGGTAAGGCTCCATTTGCTTAGAATTTGGTACCATGAGTTACAAATCTGACAGATGTCATAATAACGTACTGTTACTACCTGTAGTAACGGCAGGCGATCTAACAGTGACAACTCATGGTAGACACACAGGGAGGCAAACCTTCTCCCAAAGGACCAACTAATGAAAGAAGCAATATACGTGGTAATCGTTTAAAAGGTTCCACTTTTAAATGAAAGAAGGATTTATAACTAAGTTTTCTCGTATTTTCGAAACCAAATCATCTCAAGTCCCCTAAACAACTACGTGAAATGCTGTTCCTTTTGTAATCTTTAAAACTGCCTGCAACGTTTTAGGGATTTTAATAAATTCCCTATTTCTAAGACAGACCTTCTCTTCTTTATTAGATTCAAGCGGCAAACGCGGAGTTTATGCTTTTGGCCCAGATTGTGTTTGACCTAAGATTATAATTTACGTAAAGAGCTAGATCAGTGCAGATGATAAGCGGGGTATAGACTCCCTGTATTATAATATGTATTAAAGCCGTGTCGACCGAGTGGTATGCACCCCCAACTTTCAATCCGAAGTTCGAGGATTCGATACCAGCCGTGCACCAATGGATTTTTCTGTCTTGAAATGTATGTATGTGCACACTTAAAAGTGTGCTTTAACTGTTAAACATCGTGAGGAAACTCGCGGCATCGCCAATAGCTTCAGTCGCATTTTTGACCTGTTCTTTCCTCTGACTAATAGCTGACTAAGCTGAGAGGGTTGTATAGGTGCTGGGAAAGCCTGATCCATCTAACAATGTCGCAGGTACTGCAGCATCCTGTACAGCGTTATTACCAGTTGTTGACGCTGTATAAGTCTTCAATAATAGATGTTAAGGTACTTACTTTTAGGATAGCTAGATCAGTGTGGATGATGAGCGGGTTATTGACTTAAAATCATTGTCGTAGTCAACTGCTTGACACTGGCATCCTGGCATCCATCATGAATCACCAAATACCGATCATGAGGGGGTTGTTGCCATACTCACGCTTGGCAGGCGGGTTGACGAGTGCAGTGCTGGATGTTGTCACCGGAATATATTCATATATGAATATATAATATATGTATATATATTATATATATTCGCCTTCCAAGCGTGGTGAGTATGGCAACAACCCATCATGATCAGTACTTGAAGATCCATGAGGAAGGCCCATGTCCTGCAGTCCTTGGGTATTGTAGATTGTGCAAAATTAAACATAGGTGATTGAAATTCTAGTTTCCATTTTTTAGGGTTCCGTACCCAAAGGATAAAAACGGGACCCAATTACTAAGACCTCGCTCTCCGTCTGTCTGTCTGTCTGACACCAGGCTGTATCTTATGAACCGTGATAGCTAGACAATTGACATTTTCACAGATGATGTATTTCAGATTCTGTTGCAGGTATAACAACAAGTATAAAAAATATAATTGAATAAATTGTTAAGAGGGGCCTATACATAAAACGTGATTTTGATTGAATAATGGTACGGAACCCTTCGTGCGCGAGTCGGACTCGCACTTGGCCTATTTTTAACTAAGTTTATTTTCCGAATCAAATCATCTCAAGTCCCCTAAACAGTAAAAGCTATTCCGTTTGTAATTTCAAAAACAGCCAGCAACGTTTAGGGATTTTATTAAATTCCCTGTTTCTAAGACAAACCATTTCTCCTTTATTAAATTCAAGCGGCAAACAGGGTTTACGCGTCTGGCCGGATTGCGCTTGACCTTACATTATTTAACGTTCAGGATAGCTAGATCAGTGTTTAGATTTTGATTTATTTAGTGCTGGGTAATTAGGTTTCACACCGTGGGGTGCCGGCAGTAGAATGTTACCCCTCCTCTCATACCCATGGATGCAGTAAGAGCCTGCTAAGGAATACTTCCGGAAGATGGGCAGCAGCGTCTTTTGGTGTACCAACATCCCGTATTGCGCTCGCCAACCCACCTGCCAAGCGTGGTGAGTATGGCAACTACCCCTCATGGAGATCCTTGAGCGAGGCCTGTGTTCAGTAGTGGACGTTTTACGGCTGAAACGAACTAATAAGGTTAAAAGAACCACTGATTTGGCTGCCCAACAACGAAGACCACGTGGAAGGCCTAGGCGGCGATGGAGGCTAGACTCCCACAGAGAAAATTGGCACCAGAAAGCACATGATAGGGATCAGTGAAGAAAGGAATGGGAGGCCTTTGACCTGCAGTGGGAAGAATCAGGCTCATAAATAAATAAATGAAATAAATAGTGCTGGGTGCTGTTGAGCTGCGTGACCTGTACGACTTAACTAGTTTTTCCTCCGACAAGAGAAAAGTACGCATGGCGGCACACAAAACCGGTCTGTTCCATCAGCTTAGCTAAGTATAGTTTCGGTAGTCTAAGAAATCGTAGTACGACCGCTTTCTGATAAAATCGTCAGTTTATGAGAGCTTTTAATTCGGATAAAAAGGTTCGGATGCAAATACAAAAGGTACTTTGTACCTTTTTTATTACCTTTATTCTATATATTTTTATTTACTTTTTGTCTAAGAAATCGTTGTAAACGATACGACCACTTTTTGTAAAATAAAAATTTTTAACAATAAAGAACTTCTTAACTATAACATTGTATTCATTATACTAATTAAAGACATAATTACAAGTGTTGATGATGAGCGTAACCTCATCAGTAACCTCATCGTAACATCATCAGTATATATATATTATACTAGCTGTGCCCGCCGCTTTGCATGCATTGTGCCCGGATAAAAAGTAGCCTATGTGTTAAACCTAATCAACATCTATATATTTGCAAAATTTCAGCTTGATACGTACGCTAGTGTTTGCGTGAAGAGGTAACAAACCTCCATATATAAAAACTTTCGGCTTTACAATATTAGTGAGATAATGCAGTATTTATATATATTTCAACGAGCTCTGTGGCGTAGCGGGCGAAGGTCCGCTTGCGACGCAAGAGGTTCAACGATCTGCAGATATTTGTTCTATGTATGTTATTCTATAATAAATAACACCGGGCAAGAGCGAGTCGGACTCGCGCACCGAGGGTTCCGAGCCATCATACAATATAATATATGACAAAGGCGGTTTTATATTTGTTGGAGAACCTTGACAGCACCATCTCTTGTCTGATAGCGGAACTTATGTAGATTTTTTACACTTTCGATGATTTCTACAAAACTATGCTAAGTAGAGAGATTAAAATAAATTTCCTCTAATCTTTACATACACTTCTAAAAGCAATAAAAGTTTCAGAGGTTTATCTCTGCAAACTTCGGAGATAAGGGGGGAGAACGCAATTTTTTTCAACATTTTTGTAAATAACTCGAAAACGATACAACCTACAGAACAATTAAAAACTGTTTATTAATGTGCAAATGAATACCTTTCATATGATACCCCATATTACCTATTAACTTCACAAAATTTTAAAAAACCCCCCTTCCACATCCCTTGTCTAAAAAACTATGCAAATTAGAGAGTTCGCTATAATTTTCCTATGAAATTTACATGCACTTCTATTAGCTATAAAAGTATCACCGGTTTATCTTTGCGAAATTCGGAGATAAGGGGGGGGGAACGGTCGTTTTTTCAACATTTTTGTAAATAACTCAAAAACGATACAGCTTAAAGAATAAATAAAAACTGTTTATTAATGTGCAAATAAATACCTTTCATATGATACCCCACACGGCCTAGTAACTTCACTTAAAAATTTTGAGATCCCCTATCCGCCCCCCTGCAATCAAAATAAGAATATTTTTAACATTTGTATTTATGCTATATTAGTAAAAAAGTGTTGACTTTTACCATTTTAAATTTCAAGTCGATAGCATCAGTAGTTCTCGAGATATACATACGTGACAGACAGACAGACAGAGTGATTCTATAAGGGTTCCTTTACCATTTTGGTCCGGAACCCTAAAAATATCTATCTACGAGTATGTAGTATAATGTATTAAGAATATGAGTCATCTAGTACCCATAAAACAAGCTCTGCTTATCTTGGAACAAGATGATGCTGTGTGAATTGTCCACTTTTATTAATTTAATTATTTATATTGATAATAGAGTCAGAATCATCATAATCGTATCAGTAGTAGACGACGACTGCTGGACAGAAGGCTCCAATTACCAATCATGAGGGGGTTGATGCCATACTCACCAAGCTTGGCAGGCGGGTTGGCGAGGGCAGTAGTTTCAGTATAGTGCATGTTGATACACGGAAAGATGCTGCTGCCAATGTTCCGGACCAGTCACTTACTGGATGTACGGGAAAGAGAGGAGAGACACTTTTTACTGCGGGCATCCAAAGGGCGGCCTTATCGCTACGAGCTATATCTATGTTTTTTAGAATATATTTTATTTCATAAAAACAATGTTACAAGCTTAAATTAACAGTATACACTTACTTAAAGGTGAAGGTGTTATCACTTTATTTAGTGTCAGTATGCATACAGTTAAAGGAACGTAATGCCTCCAGTGTTAGTATCTACCAGGTGACCTTGGAATAGACAGGAAGAAAAAGGACGCTATACTCAATATTATAAAGAGATTTGTATTTTTGTATGTTTGTAACGAATAAACCCAAAAACCAATTATCAAAATCTTTTACCATTAGAAAGCTACATTATCCCAAAGACTATATTTTATCTCCGTTTTACCACGGGAACGGGAACTACGCGGGTGAAACCGCGGAGTGCGGCTAGTGATATTTAAGTAGCCAGCTAACGCAAGTTTCACTGTGGTGCAAAGAATAGACAGTGATAGAATTATAGAGGACCCAGCTTTCCCAGGATTTCATGTCGATTCCATTAGAGTTCAAGGCTTAGATGTTCATTTAATTTTAAACTTCAGAGTTTTTAGGAAAACCGCGTTTTCGCGCGTTTCTGATAAAATCGTCAGTTTATAAGAGCTTTTATTTAGGATAAAATTCCAAGTAAATGGAGATTCCAAGTATGGAATAGAACCATGACAATGCGAACGGGTCTTTTCTTTTTCAAAGTTTCGGATGCAAATACAAAAGGTACTTTTTACCTTTTTTTACCCCCGACAAAAAAGAGCAGTGTTATAAGTTTGACTGCTATGAGTGTGTGTGTGTGTGTGTGTCTGTCAGTAGCACCGTAGCTCTTGAACAAGCATTGATACGGGGGCGAAAGAAAAGGGGGCGAAGGCCTCAAAAGGTCACCAAAAGTCAAAAATGGCATATTTGGACTTTTTCGGCCATTTGAAGCCTTTTATTCTTTTGGTGACCTTTTGAGGTCAAAACTCCGGTACCCTCCCATACCGGTCACCAAAGTAGTAGTTTCATGTAAATCGGTCAACACGTTCGGTTGTAATCGTCTATGCATGTTACAAGTGGGCCGGTTTACATGCAGATTTTTTTTTTTTAAATCCGGTTTTCCGACGGTGGTACTTAAACATGTTTTATTAAAATTGGTTTAGAGTGTTACAATATATGGGGGGTGAAAAAGGGGATGAATAATCAAATGTTTACCCGAGTTTGGTATCAAATGAAGGGAAATGATGTGTAGAATGCAAAACTGAGTGTAAACATCATTAACATACATAAAACCGGGTTTTTATCGCGAAAATTACCTTTATTATTTCCCGACGTTTAGCTTGGATTGCACCAAGCATGGTCCCGGGAAGACTTCCCGGGATTTACGCGATAAATACCCGGTTATATGTATGTTAATAGTCTGAGTGTACACATTACAAAAACATTTTGGTAACCTCCGAGACTAGGTAAGGTGTCGGTCTGGGGTTACTAAATTTTTTTGTTTGGATCAATTTATAATATCGTATGAAAAGAATTCTGAGCAGCGAAGGTAAGTTAGATTTGATAAAATGTATTCTCATATAACAGACATCATTATCAACATCATCATCCAAAGCCTGACTTCACCCACTCCGTTAATTTGTGCACCATAATCCTGTACTAGACCGATTCATACTTTGCCTAAGCGTCTACCCATCTTGCTGCTACCGTTAATAAAAGCTGGTAATCTATCGAAGACCTGGTATACATAGCAGGGCGTCAGTGGATGCGACTGGCACAGGATCTTAGTGGATGGCACAACCTTAGGGTGGCCTATATACCCAGCAGTGGGTGAAATCAAGCTGTGGGCGATGATGATGATGAATCTATTAATAGTAGAACTTTTAAGAGTTCATCCGGGGAAGTACTACCACCATACCTACTTCTGCCGTCAATTAGTAATGTCTGCATTGCTGTGTTCCAGTTTAAAGGGTGAGAGGACCAGTCAAATTACAGGCACATGAGACCTTACAACTCTTATGTCTCAGGGTCACCCTGCGCAATGGAGCGTTGGTTACGTGCTTAGAGAATATGATCACCGCGGTACTGCATAGGTACACATTAGGAGTGCCTTCGGCTTGTCTCGTCATTTAGTAGTATAAACAAAACTTTATCATCAGCCCATAATATAGTCTTGCCGTGAGGTGCCAGCATTATTTATGTTGCCTCTTCTCTCTTGCCTGTGGATGCAGTAACAATTTGCTATGGGATACCTTCGGAAGATGGGCAACAGCGTCTTTCCGTGTATTAACATCCGAGTAATTTGGCTCGGACACGACACGTCTTTCATTGTAACATCCCGCACAACGCTGACACGACACGGTCTAGCGTGAGTCTTCCTTTTAAAGCTTACCCATAATTCTGACATGAATAACACATACATGAATACATAATTTCTCATTCTAGCCGTAGACTACTGTTCACGTTCACAGCCGGACTCATTCCTCCATCATGGATTAACATGACATGAAGGGGTTATTGCCTTACTCGCTACGCTTGGTAGACAGGTTCGCGAGCTCTGTACGGGATGTTGATACACTCCGACACGACACGGTCTAGCTTGAGTCATCCTTTAGGCGTATGTTGGAATGATTTTGCGAATCATCCTCTTCATTAAGGCAATGCGGTGTCTATCACGGACACAATGGACTTGCCATGACTGGACGCTTTTCTAGTTTAATACGGAATCTACACGTCACTCTTCCAAAGAATGATCATCGAATCACTTCTATTTATATTCCAATCAGAATATTGATCAGCATTGATTTGACAGAAATCAGAGAATATTTCTTCAGACAATTGGGTCATAGACCCAATAGTTTAAGTGTATTTATTGATTATTGTGTTGTCAGCTGTTCTGCCGCCGAAACAATAAATGACATTGAAATTAAATATAGTACATACTGGTCAGATCATTTTCCATTAATTATTAATTGTAATCTCAATTTATCTTCTCATTTTCTATTTCAATTTCTCATGACATCTCATAATAATAATAAATTCTGTATTGTGGGGAAATTTAACTGACGAGGAAATTGATATCTATAAAAAACATTGTAAGGAAAAACTTGATGCAATAAATTGTCCTTAGGAGCTGTTAAATTGTAACTCTAGTCTTTGTAGCAATGTAGAACATAAAAAGCAAATTGTCATTTTTTATTATGACATTATTCATATTTTAAGTGATGCAGCTTCCTGTAGCAAAATGGAAAAAATAGGGCGGGGCAGGGCCCGTCGTGTTGTAGGTTGGAATAAGCATGTCCGAGGGGCTCACAGAGAGGCCAGATTTGCATCGCCAATCATGCAGTCCTTCAACAGGGTCCTAACCATTTAAATTATTTGTATTGAGGTCTTGTTAAGATAAGATAAAGATAAGATAATTTATTTATTTGTAAAACAAGCATACACAAATACAAATGAACATTTTATAACAAAAATAAGAAAAGTAGGTGACATGCTTGAGTCACAAAAAGGTTAAATGTTATATGGCTGCATAAAATTTGGAATAAGTAATGCTCATATTAATTTTAATTCTGATTTTAATTTTGAATTTATTTCAATTTTATTAATTGTATTTTAATTTCATTGTCTTGTTTTTGTTGTATTTGAATTTAAATGTTATTGTATGTGATTATTTTTGTGTAAATTTTTATTGAGCGATGTTGAGTCTGAATAAACAAACTTTTTATGATTTATTTATTTATAAACATACCTAATGGGAAACCTTAAAGTAGTTACACTATGTGTCCATGTATCATGTATACATAGTGCTCATAGTTAGCTTCAGACCTATTGACCTTTTCTTTCCTCAGACTAATAGTTGACGAAGCTGAGAGAATGGTATAGGTGCTGGGCAAGCCTAATCCATCTAACAATGTCCCAGGCACTGCAGCGTCCCGTACAGCATGATTACCAGTTGCTGACGCTGTATAAATTATCTATAATAGATGCAAGGCCCATGTATCATGTATCCAGGAAAACAACTCAACCTTATCCGTATCATTTATGTTATACAACAGACACGGAAACGAGCCACCGAAAAACAGCTTGGCTGAAACAATCCGCAAACTAACGAACTAACCGACCTACTTCGAGTGGATGGCAAATTAGATTGCTCTTTACGAACTGAGAGCAGCAACGATATTACAACCTTGCTTTAACGGCGGGCTGATTACGTATCTCGCGACAGGTTTGTAACGTAAATATTGTCACGATCATCGCGTCAATACCTTTTTTTTTATTTGGTTCACAAATTGAAAATAAACACATGGCTTACAAACTAACAATATAAAAAAAAAATACTCGGTGCAATTTCTAAGAGCAGTGAACACAGCATGCTTCTTGTATACATCATAAAATAAAAATTTTAATTATTTTTCGTTAAAAAAAAACCTAATTAAACTACCAAAAAGAGTGACAAAAAAAAACTAATTATTAAATCAATCAAAACAAAAAGAGAAAAAGAAAAATAAACATTTTTTTACGAATTATTAATAACAAAAAGAAATCTTTATAATATGGCTCTGTGTATGTTGGCCTTGACCGTGGCTACCTTGCTGACATCTAATAAAAAATGGGCTAGATAACTTAATTTTTAGTCCGTCATGTAGATTAAAAAAATCTATTGGACATGTGTTTTTTAGGGTTCCGTACCCAAATAGTAAAAACGGGATCCTATTACTAAGACTCCGCTGTCCGTCTGTCTGTCTGTCTGTAACCAGGCTGTATCTCATGAACCGTGATAGCTAAACAGTTGAAATTCACAGATGATGTATTCTGTTGCCGCTATAACAATAAACCCTAGAAAAAAATATTTAAGGATCATACAACAAACGAGATTTTTTTTGCCGTTATATGCTCGATATTTATAACGGTTCTGCCAAATAATGGGACGGAACCCTTCGAGCGCGAGTCAGACTCCCACCTTGCCGCGATATTATATCGAAATGTCACGTGAAGTCACACGCTGGTAGAGATAAACCATTTAGAAAATGCACGCCCCTCCTCAAAACTTGATAATTACAATGTGAGAGAGGAAATACTTGTTACATCTCTATACTTGTGTGCATATTGTAACTTTTCTGGAAACATGGAATAGTCCGCAATTCAACTAATCGTGTGATCTGTCGAGCTGTAGGCATTGTAAGACGGGAGCGCGCTTCTTGTTTCGGCGACACGTCCGCTCTGTCGCGCGCTCGGAACACTAATGCAATCAAAGAATGCACTAGTTGACCGACAGATCCGGCTTTTTTCCTAGTGATACCGTTTGTGTCTAGCCGGTGATTGAACAAGTGTGAACAACCAATAACAAATACTTATTTATTTGTATTGGACATAGAACATCTATTTTGTATGTCCGACTAAATAGAATTTTGATTTTCATACCCTGCTCTATATTTAGTAATACCCTGCTTAATATTTTTTATAATTTTAAAAGCTAGACAGCTCTGTATGAAAATAGGCACCAAATAGGAGTCTTCCTACAGCGAAAATTGGCACCAGAAAGCATTGGTAGGGATCAATGGAGAGAGTGGGAAGAATCAGGCTCATAAATAAAATAATACCCTGTCGTAGTCAAAGTCAAAGTCAATCAGTGTTTATTCAATAGGGTAAAACGCTACATAGAATAGACAAATTGCAAAAGAAGAACAAGATACATTTAAATTGATGAAGCACATAATTGAATTCATTCGCTTCAGATAACTTTTTTCCAAGTGATCATGCCTATTGACCATTCACAGCGATGAACGCGAGATTTACGCCCGTTGCAAACCTGTCGCGGTGTAGAACAATCCGGTGCTCGTTGTATGGGTGGTTGGTTCTCGTAAAAGAAATTGAGACGTAGCAATAGCTATACAATAGTAGGCTATAGCCGTAGGGTGCCGGCAGTAGAATGTTGCCTCATCTCTCTTGCCCAAAAATTTGCCATAGTATACCTCCGGAATGGCGTGGGGTGCCGGCAGTAGAATGTTGTCCCTCCTCTCATGCCCGTGGATGCAGTAATAGCCTGCTAAGGGATACCTCCGGAAGATGGGCAGAAGCGTCTTTCCATGTATTTGCGCAGTACATCCCGTACTGCGCTCGCCAACCCGCCTGCCAAGCGTGGTGAGTATGGCAACTACCGCTCATGGTGATCCACGAGTGAGGCCTGTGTTCAGTAGTGGACGTTTTACGGCTGAAATGATGTGATGATGATGATACCTCCGGAAAAGGCAGCAGCATTTTTCTGTGTATCTCGTAGGTACTGCGCTCGCCCGCCTACCAAGCATGGCGATTATGGCTAGCCCTCAAGATTTTGGACATCATGGCCTTGACATCGTGAGAATGGCCTAAGTCCAGCAGTGGACGTGGACAGAATTCCAACGGCTGAGATGATGATAATAACATAATTTGGTTTAGTTCTGAGACAGCCAGTGACTTTTCCAATAATTTACATTATCTAAATTATTCCCAACGAGCCACCTCTAAGATTAAACTAGCAACAGACTAACAGTCAACGGGGTTGATGCCATACTCGCCACGCTTGGCAGGTGGGCGAGCGCAGTACGGGATACACGAAAAAACGATGCAGTACGGGATATTAATGCATGAAAAAACGCTGGTGCCCATCTTTCGGAGGTATCCCTTGGCAGATTCTTACTGCATCCAGGGGCAAGAGAGGAATGGACACATAAAAAAAATAGCAAAATACACTCATTGCATTCCGAGTTTATTTCTAGCCGACTGCACGAAATATTTGGATACCTGCCCAAGCGCGCGTTAATTTTTTTAAATTCCTGCTTTCCAAGGAGAATATTATAAAAACAGTTACTGTTGTCTAATAGTGTCAAAGATAAGTTTCAATACCCACTTTTCAAACGGCTTAGAATCTTACAAACTATCGACAAGCTATGTAGTTATTGCTGCAGTAACAGTGCTGGCCAAAGGTACGCATCCATTAACCCGCGCCCGACGCACCGCACGCACCGCCCGCAACGGATTTTAGTTGGCTTAGTTTGATTTGACATAGCGCTGCGTCCACTAACCGCGCGCGCATCGAAAGCCGGCATTTGAAATCCGATCAATCCGTTGCGGGCGGTGCGTCCGGCGCGGGCCACTGGAAGCGTACCTTAAAAGTGGATCTACGCTAGAGAAGCCGAGCACAAGAGGAGCCAAGCAAGAATTCGTGTAGTGTGGACCGACTTACAAGCCTCGAACGAACGCGCTTGATGCGCCTATAAGGCAGAATACAGTCGAGCATGAAAATATAAAGATTTTATTGATAATTTGTCCATGAACAAAACGCCCGATGCGCGTTCGTTCGAGGCTTGTAAAAAAAGAAATGAAATAAATTAATTTTTGAAACACACAACACATACGAAATAGCCGCGGCGGACTCGTGGTCACACCGGTTTGCTACACCAGTGTGACTATAAGTAATTTATTTTACTCGTGGTTACACTACTCTGAAAAGGATCGCACTTGACTGAATAGTTGGTAGGTTGTTGGTGGTTGGTTGTAGTGAAGTGCCCGATAGATAAAATATTCGTAAAATATCTAGTACTTTGAAACTCCACATGACTTTCACTTTTCCGATGACAGCTGTCAAAATTCAAACGACCATATCTCGAGAACTCTCGTCCTAGACTTTCCGTTGTGAGTTCAAATGAGATGAGATCTACGTTTTCGATGACAGCTGTCAAACTTCAAAGGGCTCTCTATCTTGAAGAAAAACAACAAAAACACTTTTCTGTAAAGAAAATACATTTCAAATAGACTATCAACCTAAGGACGGCACAAATTAGTAGGCGTGTTGCATGTGGTCAAAAATTGGACACTGGCTCACTATTACCGCCACCTTATAGCGAGCTATGAGGTTGCGGCTTTCGGTCGGCGGAGCTTGCAGGCTAGTGTAGACCCACCTTATTGTTCAGGCGTCATATTGCCGTGGGGTGTACTTGGAATTGCCTCTCCACTCTCGCTCCAGGATGCAGTAAGAATCTGCCAAGGGACACTTCCGGAAGATGGGCAGCAGTGTCTTTCCATGCATCACTATCCTATACCGCAGCCTGCCAAGCGTGGCGAGTATAACAACAGCCCCGTCATGACTATTAGTCTGTTGCTAGTTTAATTTAAGCATTGGGAAACATTCAAACAATCTTAATTATCAACCCCACCGCAATCGAAAAAAAATTTATACTAATATATTTGTACCTGTTTTTCGATTATACTAATAATCTATCTATACTCTATACTAATAATATATATAAAATAATAGATTTTAGATTTGTATTTTGTATGTTTGTAATGAATAAACTCAAAAACAACTAAACTGATTTACAAAATCCTTACATCATTAGAAAGTTGCATCATCCCTGAGTAACATAATATACTTCATCTCCGTATTCGCACGGCAACGGAAACAACGCGGGTGAAACCGCAAAGTGCCGCTGGTATAGAGGTATAATAACATAGAAAAACCATTACTCATAGCAACATTTCTGAAACCATAGGAGCTACGTCGCTGAATTTTTTATGTGGGTTCCGTTTAGGGCTTGACACATAAAAGACAGTTAATTCCTTACACATTCTTTATTAAGTAGTTAATCATTTTAAGTAGAATTATTACTTTATAAGATTACTTGTTGTCTATAATCGTTTGTTTTTAAACTAAACCCTGTTTAGAACCATGTTTAGTCCTATGTAGTAGAGTGCATTCATTATCATTATTTCAGCCGTAAAACGTCCACTACTGAACACAGGCCTCCCTCATGGATCTCCATGAATAGTTGCCATACTTACCAAGCTTGGCAGGCGGGTTGGCGAGCGCAGTACGAGATATTGATACACGGAAAGGCGCTGATGCACATCTTCCGGGAAATCGCTTAGCAGGCTCTTACTGTATCCACGGGCATGAGAGGAGGGGTAACATTATACTGCCGGAACCCAACGGCAAAGAGTGCATTATTATATAAAAATTATTAAGCTTACGATAGACAATGAAAACGCGTTGACCCAATTTCCGGTGCTTTGAAATAAAACGTTTGTGGAAATAAAACTACCTATTTTGAGTGGGTCTATGTTTGCTTTGTCATTCAATAGGGTTTATCGTCGAAATGACAATACTATTAGCCTTCCGGCGGTTAATGACCACAATTAGAAATGACCACAATAAAAAAAGACCACTTCTTAAATGACCACTTCTTAAAATAGGATCGTTACATTTTCAAATCCTGAAAATGGAAAAAAATATATGTTTGAAGTAATATGTTTAAATGCTTTTGCATGTTTTATAGCTTTAAAACACTATTTTCTCTATGTTTTAAATTATTAAAAAAAATACTTATGAACAGTGAATTCAATAAGTAGCACGCAATGGACAGCTTCACACTCATACTAAAAAAATAACAAATTCCGTCTTCCACCAGAATAAAAAAACAAATGTAAGGTTTTTAATTTCCTTGGTACTCGTATTGTGTCTCGAGTGCGAGTCGGCCTCACGCACGGAGGGTTCCGCACCATTATTTGGCAAAATAATTTCCTTTTGAGGTAGCCCACCCAATTTTGGTTGTCATTTTCAGTTATTTTCGTACGGCTATAATTTTCAAACGGCATTAAAACCACGTTTGTCGTATGGCCTTAGATATTTATTTAAATTAATTAAGTTATTTATTTTTAAAATAAATTTATTTTTTTATCATTCATTATTAGCCATTGGTGTCCCACTGCTGGAAAAACCCGCCTCCCTCCATTCTCTCCAGACGTTTCGATCCAGTCAGTTAAAATAAATATAATAGTTAAATAATATTCTGTGTATATTTCAAGCGTCAATTATGTTGCCGTTATTAATATCGAGCAATAAACGGCAAAAAAATCACGTTTTTTATATGGGAGCCCTTAAATATTTTTTTTTAGTATTTGTTATAAATGTTTTGTGTATAAAAGAATCTGTGAAAATTTTAAATTTCGAGCTATCACGGTTCAAGAGATACAGCCTGGTGACAGACAGTCAGACGGACAGGCAGACGGACAGTGGAGTCTTAGTAATAGGGTCCCGTTTTTACCATTTGGTTACGGAACCCTAAAAATTGCATCAATGTGCCCCAACACAATGGAAATAATATGGAATTTATTGCTCGAAATCACACGAACCGACGAGTTACGAGTTGCATACATCCGGGGCTCAGAGTGATCCGAAAATAATACCTTAAACGTTAGCATAATTAAATTTGATTGTATCGTCGATAAGCTTACTATTACATTTTGTTATCGCTCAAAAAATACCTTAACAGCCAGGTAATATAAATATTTAATTTAAGTTTTGGTGTACAATAAAGTTATATTCATTCATTCATTCATTCATTCATATTTGAACGTAATCAAAAAAGTGGGATCATTCTCAAATATTCCCAAAATCCTGGTTGCGTTAGGGAAAAATAAAATAAAGGTAAAATCAATGATTGATGTGATTTTCAGGCAAAATCAATGATTGATGTGATTTTCAGACTCCGCTGTCCGTCTGTCTGTTACCAGGCTGTATCTCATGAACCATGATAGCTAGCCAGTTGAAGTTTTCGCAGATGATGTATTTATGTTGCCGCTATAACAACAAATACTAAACATATAATAAAATATATATTGAAGGGAATCCCATAAATTAAACGTGATTTTAATTGGATCATCATCATCATCATTCCAGCCGTAAAAGTCCACTACTGAACAGGCCTCCCTCATGGATCTCCATGAGGGGTAGTTGCCATACTCACCACGCTTGGCAGGCGGGCTGGCGAGCGCAGTACGGGATGTTGAAACACGGAAAGACGCTGCTACCCATCTTCCGGAGGTATCCCTTAGCAGGCTCTTACTGCATCTACGGGCATGAGAGGAGGGGTAACATTCTACTGCCGGCACCCCACGACTCTTTTTTTTTTAAATTAATTTTTAATTTAATTTGATTGGATATTGGTACGTAACCCTTCTTTGGCAAGTCCAACTCGCATTTGGCCGATTTTTTCTACCTCTATATACCTATATGACGTGTCCTTCGGCTGGGCAAAGGACTCAGGTTGGTGCTTAATGTAATATCTAACTTTATTGGTATTATTTATTAATCTTAATGAAGAGTAGAATGAGTATCAGAAACCTTAATAATAATATATAAATCTCTGCCTATTTTCAAAAATCTTTTATCAATATTATTTATCAGTATAATGGTTTGTGAAATTCCTTTCTACTCCAGCTTTTGACTCGGTTTTACTGAGCATCCGCCTTGAAACCCTCAAGGAAAAGATTGATCAGGTGCTTCCTGATGTTCGTTAATTCCCCACCGATTGACAAAAACTGTATCCCCAAAAACTTTGCCTAATATTGTGACTGTATGAATGGCTGCTTGTTTCTGAATTATGTTAATATTGATGTGTGAGTCTAGTTTGTCACAATACCTGTGTAAACTTTGAGAATAATTATTTCACTATAGTTATTTTATTATAAAGATATTTATTCTTATTTATATACAAAAATATGATTATTTATTAATTAATTTCAACTTATTTATAAAGTTTTATATCTATATATTATATTTTTGGATAAAATACCTTTGTACCTAATCTATGACTGTTTATTTATTTATGCATGTTAGTTTTATTTCAAAACTCTCTTAAATTTTACGCCACGATATAGCGTCCTCCATTTTCATGTGTTTCCAGGCAACCTTGGGAAGCCAAGGTTACCTGGAAGAGATCGCTCATAGCGATAAGGCCGCCCTTTGTACTCCTGTGTTGTTTTTACCATATTTCTAAATTGTTTATGTTCTCTTAATGTGGTGTGCAATAGTTTTCTATCTATCCATCTATGTTTGGAAGATTTATCATCTAAACTAGCTAGGCAAAAGGTTATAGTGGTTTTTTTTCTGAAATTTCAGTTCTGGCGTCAATTAATACTCAACATAAATACAATTTGTATTATCTCTCATCTCTCAATATTATAAAGAGTAAATATTTGTATGTAGTATTTTGTATGTGTGTAACGAATAAACTCAAAAACTAATAGACCGATTTTCAAAATTATTTCACCATTAGAATGCTACATTATCCTTGAGTAACATAGGCAACATATTTTATACCTGTATTCCGGGAACGGGAACTACGTAGGTGAATCTGCGGAGTACGGCAAGTTAAACATAAACTTTTAAAAACTTTTTCATCAAGGAAACCACAATAGCTGCTTCCGAGGTGTACAAGTTTTATTTGCCAACGAAACTTATTGCCGGCATTCAAAATCACAAAATTGAATGAGCTTTACAAAGTTGGCGAGTACAGGTAATAAAATGACATTTCAATTTGAATGGCAGTTCAATACTGCGCCAATGAAAACTGGTTTTAGGGTTACGGACCAAAATGGTAAAAAGAAACCCTTATAGAGAGCACTCTGTCTGTCTGTCACAAATACATGTCTCAAGAACTACTGATGCTATCGACTTGAAATTTAAAATGGTTAAAGATAACACTTTTTTACTAATATAGCATTTATGAAAATGTTAAAAATATTCTTGTTTTGATTGCAGAAGGGCGATAGGGATCTTAAAATTTTTAAATGAAGGTTTTAGGCCGTGTGGGGTATCATATGAAACGTATTTATTTGCACATTAATAAACAGTTTTTGTTTTTCCTTTAAGCCGTATCGTTTTTGAGTTATTTACAAAAATGTTGAAAAAACTACCATTCCCCCCCTTATCTCCGAAGTTTGCGGAGATAAACTCCTAAAACTTTTAAAGCTAATAGAAGTGTATATAAAGTTTATAGGAAAATTATAGCGAACTCTCTAATTTGCATAGTTTTTTAGTCAATGGGGGTGGATCGTGCTTCATTTCCTTAGAATTTGGTACCATGAGTTACAAATCCGACAGATGTAACGTAGTATACGTACTTATATACGCATAGTAACGTAGTTTTATTGTAGTAACGCAGGCGATCTTACAGTGACAACTCATGGTAGACACACAGTTTATCCGCGATAACATGTGCAAGATGTTGACAAGGGTCTTGAAGTCGATGCTGTGTATCTCGATTTTGCTAGCGCTTTTGACAAAGTAGACCATTCCGTTCTTATCAAAAAAATAGACTCCTTTGGCATCGGTGGCTCTCTCTTAAAATGGTTTAAAACATACTTGCACAGTAGACCCCAGGTTGTTTCTGTAAATGGATTCCTATCAGACACCTTTTTCACACAATCAGGAGTGCCACAAGGATCACACTTGGGACCGATACTGTTTCTTTTATTTATTAATGATCTGCCTAACACTATATCGCACTGCAAGATATCATTGTTTGCGGATGATATCAAATTATATAAAACTATTGAAAACTCCACCACTCATTCGCTCTTGCAAAAAGATCTTAATTAAATCTTAAATTGGTGTGCTACAAATCGTATGTCCCTAAATGTAAAAAAATGCTACCATATTAAATTCACAAAAAAATTAAAACCACTTGAGTCTTCTTACAAACTTAGCGGTACATACTTAGAAAAAGTTAATACGATTCGCGACCTAGGTATTACAATAGATAGTAAATTAACATTCATTTCTCATATTAATAATGTAGTAGGTAAAGCAGCAAAAATGGTTGGGTTCATTAAAAGAAATAGCAGAGAATTTAAGCCTCATACCAAATTAATATTGTACAACTTATTAGTGCGTAGCCAATTAGAATATGTGTCCACTGTATGGAGCCCTTTATACACTATTCACTCACAGCACATTGAAAGCATCCAGCGAGCTTTTACACGACACCTTGCTTTTTTTACTCCCAACTTTTCGTATCGAGCCCCTTATGAACAGCGCTTATCCAAATTTAAAATGACCTCTCTCTATAATCGTCGAAAGCTACTAGATCTTTGCTTCCTTCATAAAGTGATAAATGGAACTATACAATGTAATAAACTTCTTGAACGTTTCCCTCTCTATGTACCATATAAATACCCTAGACAGGTTATACATAATATTTTTAGCACACCGCATTCTAGAACAAATATTGGTCTACAGGCACCAACTACGAGAATCTGTAAACAATATAATTCTGTTAACAAGAAAATACCAGGGTTAGATATATTTAACAGTAAAATGCACTCATACAAGAACCTCTTACAGAGCCATTTTGGCTCCTCTATGAACAGAAATTGATGGATATAACTACATATTTTTTAGCATAGTTTTAACCGCCTATACTTGTATTATTTTTTTTACTTTACTTTAGATTTTAATTTTAAGTTATCTTGTGTTTTTGTAATTTTTTTTCTTCCTTGTATAATTTTTGTTTTTTCTAACGCACAAATGGAACATGTTATGTACACCCCAATTGTCAATTGTATCAGATTGAATACCCTGATTTTAAATGTGTTATTAATGACTTTTTAATACTTTTGATGTATGTGTACTTTTTAATAAATAAATAAATAAATAAATAAACATGTGAAACTGCGTCGCAGTATATAAAAACTGAAAAAGACTCAAATTATGGAAAATCATCATCATTATCATCATATCAGCCGTAGGACGTCAACTGCTGGACAAAGGCCTCCCTCATTGATCTCCACGAACTGCGGTTGGAAGCGGCCTGCATCCAACGCCGACCTGCGGTTCTTACCAAGTCGTCTGCCCATCTTGTAGGTGGACGTCCTACGCTGCGCTTACCGGTCCGTGGCCTCCATTCGAGAACTTTACGGCCCCATCGGCCATCTGTTCTGCACGCTATATGGCCTGCCCATTGCCACTTCAACGTGCTAATCCGTCTGGCTATGTCGGTGACCCGAGTTCTCCTACGTATCTCCTCATTTCTGATTCGATCCCGTAGAGAAACCCCGAGCATAGCCCTCTCCATAGCTCGTTGAGCGACTCTAAGCTTATTCATAAGGCCGATAGTGAAAGACCACGTCTCGTCATATGTCATATGTCATCACTGGTAACACACACTGATTGAAGACTTTCGTCTTCAGGCACTGAGGTATGTTGTATGTGTATGGAAAATATTTCGCTAAAATTGCATGTAACAAGAATATAATTTCTCGCAAGTGTCAGTTTTGTTGGTGTTATGATCGCCATTGGTGAAATTAATCGAAATGCGTTTTTGGGTCAGGTTACTAAATAACCATTATATTATATTTAATCGTTGAGCAAATTACTATCAGAGATGTAACATAATAATTTTGCGAAAGACCGGAAAAGATTACTTGACCAATCACCACATAATCTGGAGACCCATGTAAAAGACTCTGCATTGGGTACTTGAAAAAGTAGAAGAAGAAAAAAATAATAAATATCGGGATCACTGACAGAAAATCATCATCAACTCAGGCGTGAGATTACCCATCGCTCGACATAAGCCTCCTTCATGGATCTCCACCTACTTATAATGAAGAGGTTGTTGCCATACTCGTGGTGAGTATGGCAACAACCTTCTCGCTTGGCAGGCGATAGATTCATACTGCCACCTGCCGGCAAGTAACATTCTACTGCTGGCACTGGCATAAATGAATAGACTCAATACCCAGTGGTGATGTAAATAATTATGCTCATACTTTTGGTAATTTATCTGTAATAGTCCGATAACAGAATCTTTGGGCTCTAAGGCTCTTCGATGATTGTAGACATTCCCACTAAATCTTGGCATGCAAGGCCTTGGTGGCATGGCCCTTGGTGAGTAGTCCGGTTCGCTCTAGACCGATTTCGGCAAGCTAATTACGTATCTAGCGACAGGTTTGCAACAGGCGTAAATTTAGCGATCATCGCTGTCAAACGTCAGTTTTGTAATAGATAACAGCAAGGAATAGATGTTTGACAGTGATTATCGTCAGATTTACACCTGTTACAAATCTGTCCTGAGATAAGTAGTCAGCGTGTGGTTTTATTTTTCCTTATGGCAGCGAAACGGATGCGTACATTGAGACGGCTCAAAGTGCTTTTTATCATTTCAATCAAATCAATATGCCAATCTGAATTTACATTTAGCGTAATTGTTCGATACGAAGATAATGTAAAAAGCAATCGTAACATTCGTTACGATTTAGGGACTTATTTGGGAAAAAGTGAAACCATTTTTTTTAACATCCATATAGGAACTTTTGGTTTTCTAATGCCATGTCGCACCTGCGTATTGCATAAATATATTCTACTCGGCCAACAAGGCTTACATTACCAACGTGACAACATGAGGTACCTACCCATGTTGTCATGTAGGTTACATTATTGTTTCGAGCAAAAAAAATAATAGCACCGAATTGGAGCTTTGAGGAAGATCGGGTTTTGTTTCTCAGTCGGATTCACTAACAATTTGCCAATTAAAAATCATTTAAAATCTGTACTTCGATTACAATCTGGAGACATCTCTTCAAACAATATGAACACTTATTTAACCGGGTATTTATCGCGTTATTTCGCGGGAAGAGTCTTCCCGGGACCACGATGGGTGCAATCCTGTCGAAACGTCGGGCAATAATAAAGGTAAATAACGCGATAAATACCCGGTTAAAATGTGTTAATAATGTGTCGTGATCGCGAAAGTTTAAAAAAGACTCTTCAAACAAATTTACGTTTCTAATGAAAATAGTTCCATCTCCAAACTCTGATTATTGTAGTGTCCGTAACGCTACATTTAGAACCACTTGTGTATATAAGGTCCGTCATCTAGATGTAGGTATTATAAATAGCCTTTTATCCAACCCTAGTTGTAATGAGGTACAGCTTTTAAATTAAGTACTTATGAAATTCAGGTTTAGATAAATAATAATAAATTGTTTATATGCATTAAGTTTTTTATTTTTTGTGATTTCGTTTTATTTCTTCTTGTAACACGGACGATGTGGTCACTAAGCGACAAAATACCTAAATAAAAAAAAAAACTTTCTCCTCTCATCAGAGTTTGTTAGTGAACAAATGCGCGAACGACGTTTATTCTAGAAAATTCCAGTTATCAATTTGTATGTCTGTGTTCGGAAAATAATTCTTCATTCAAAATATGATTTCTTGTCATTGCATCGGATCGGGATGCGTTCATTGAGACTCAAAATTCTATTTATAAACTAAAATAAACTAAAATAGTTCAAAATGCTATTTATAAACTCAACCAAATCAATAAAGAGAGATGGATTAACTCTTAATTGTAAGTGCACCATAGAAAGTAAAAAATATAAGGATACAAAGAAATAACAACAAATAATGGACGGTCTTATCGCTAAAAGAAAATATACCAATCTGAATTTCAAGAAATTGTTAAATACGAAGAGAATGTAAAAACCAATGTTAGCATGCGAAACGACTTAGAAACTTATCTGGAAAAAATAAAACCATTTTTTTGAACATGCAAACAGAAACTTCTGGTTTTCCCGGGCCGTGTATAACACCTGCGGCATATTGCTTAAATTTCAAGCTAAAGGAAATTTAATATTACCTTCTACTAACATTGCTTAGTTCCGTTTTATTTTTGTTGCGGTAAAAAATCTGTAAAACGCTTCGCGCGGAGTTTTAAAGCGAGTAATTACGTTTTTTTAAATTGTAAATTTACTATATATGGCTTTGTACGAGCGATGAAATTTGTATTTTATAGAATCGTTATTCTGACATTTAGTGAAATTTTTAATTTTCAATAAATTAACGTGTGATGAAATATTAATCGATTTTCGTAAGTATTTTAAACTAATGGGATAGTTTTCAGGGTTCTGGACCAAAATAGTAAAAATGAACCCTTATGTTGTCACATTGTCTTTCGGTCTGTCACAAATGGATATCTTGAGAAATACTGATAGTAGCGACTTGAAATTTGAAAATGTAAGTATAAGATAACGCTTTTTCACTTATGAAATATAAAATAATGTTGAAAATATTCTTATAATGTTTACAAGGGGGGCGGAAAGGGGGTTGACTAGGTCAAGTAGGATATTAAAGGTATTCATTTGCACACTAAACACTTTACTTTATATTCCGCTCTTAATAACTTCGCCTCTCTTCAAATTAAAGTTCAGCGTCGCTTAACGAGCTTTGGAGAGGCTATGTTCAGGTTTTCTTTACGGGATCGTGGTAAAAGAATTTTGAAAATCGGTAGAGCAGATCCAGAGATTACCCCCTATAACCTCACAAACTCACAAACTTTACCTCTTTATAATATTAGTATAGATTACTTAAGGCGATGTCTTTCAAACACTTAAGGCATTTAAAAGCTACTACTAAATTAGAATTACACAGTTTTCATCCACGTAGTTACCACACATACGTCTAATGCAACTCAATTCTTTTTGCCCCATTTATCCGTTTAAATTCTTCACATCTATTCTACGCGGCCGTTAGATCCCATCCTTCCCATCTACCCTATATTGTGTAGTGTATGTCTAACATTATCTTTATTAGCAGGTATGTTAAAGACACTTGTCGGCATTAGAATGTCCCCTACTCTCATGTCCATGGATGCAGTAAGAGCTGCTAAGGGATACCTCCGAAAGATGGGCAGCAGCGTCTTTCCGTGTATAGCATACCGTACTGGGCTCGCCAACCCACCTGTTAAGCGTGGTGAGTATGGCAACTACTCCTCATGGAGGTCCATAAGGGACGCCTGTGATTAGAGTGGACGTTTTACGGCTAACTTGATGATGATGTTAAAAACTAGGGTATATTTTGCAAAATTTAAATTTTCTATAATTGTACCTACAATTTAGTTTGGTTGGTAATTTTCTTCTAATCTTTCTATTACTAAATATATTTAATATGTAGGTATTTTGACATTACGTAAAATATTTGTATAAGATTAAAAAAATTAACTTTACTATTCTCTCTGTTTTAAGAGGCCAATGTTTTGGTGTAATTTTTATTTGATTTCATCATGTAGTTTACTCATATCAGTTGTTTTAGATTGTAATAAGAGGTAACTTTGGATTTATTTTTTATCAATGACGATATCCTCAATCGCGTTGTTGCTTTACCATTCCCTAGATAATATCCTGAAATTTAATATGTATGATTTTCAGAATTCTTCGTTTAATGGTTATTGAGAAATCTTGTTTTACAATGATGAAATCTGGTAGTACAGCGCCTTAAGGTACGTAATGGTACCTAACGCTTGCGTGTTTACTTGTCATCGACTTTGATTGATTGTTAGTTATTACGCTGTTACAAAAATAAAGACCACTTTTCCATTTATTAAGCGAGTAATGGAAAAGTTTTTATAACGGAAATAGGAATTTTAGTTTTTCAGAACTCATCATCATTTCAGCCATAGGATATAGGTATGTTGGACATAGGCCTCTCATGGACCTCCAGGTAATGCGACTGGAAGCAGCCTGATTTTTTTATACATTGTCATTATTTCATGTTGACATTTTTATTTTGTGATTGTTGGCATTATTATACCTTGTCATTTTTCATTTTGGACCAAAGTCGACAAACCCTTCCACCGCCGACCAGCATTAGGCTGGTGATACCTTGCCAGGTCTTCCACCCATCTTGTTGGTGGACGTTCTACGCTGCGCTTGCCGGTCAGTGGAGACTTAAGAACTTTTCGGCCCCATCGGCCATTTGTTACACGACCTGCCCATTTCCACGTGCTATTTAGTTTGGCTATCTCGGTGACCCGAGTTCTTCTACGTATCTCCTCATTCTGTTCCGGTCCCATAAAAAGAGACGTAACTAATCGTTGTTTCGTTACAAAATTCACTTAATATTCTTTAAGTATTTTATTTATTAAATCACTGTTCTTGTTTATCGTTTAAATATTTAAACCCTAGATTAAGACAAAATACTAACAACATTTTAATTAATTTTAAAAGGAAGCTAATTTTTGTTATTATTTACATTAATTATATCGCTGTTTACAAGTGTTTTTTTTACTTAGATATTAAAATGCTGGGGTTAGGCAAAAAACTAATTATTTAATTAAGCGGGAAAATTTTAAGGTATAACTCGTTTTATCTAATAATGCTTTAGGCTTTCTTTGTAGATGTTTTCCTTAATATTATCTGAAAAGTAAATGCCATGGGGTGGTGGCAGTAGAATGTTGCCTCTCCTTTCTTGCCCCTGGATGCAGTAAGAATCTGCCAAGGAGGTAAATTCCTGAGGTATCCCTCCGGAAGATGTGCAACAGCGTCTTTCCGTATATCAACATCCCGAACTGCGTTCGCCAACCCACCTGCCAAGCGTGGCGAGTATGGCACTAACCCTCTCATGATCTTAGATATGCATGAGGGAGGCGTGTATCAAGCGGTGGACGTGGATACAGATATACGGCTGAGATGACGAAATATAAAATGTAATCTTTCTAGTCTATTAGCCAGCTGTGCTGGCGACCTCCGTGGCGGAAATCGAAACCTGCATATCAGTTACCTATCACACCAACCTGAGCCATGGAGATTTATATATTCACGGAACTTGTAATGAATTTGTAATGGAGTGGGACACTTGACAAGATGGTGGAGTCAGGTGGAGTAAGGCTTGAGTAAAGTAAAAGTAAAAAATGTTTTATTGACATAAGTAGAGTGTTACAATTAATGAATCCATAGGCTCCCGAACTAGTTAATAACTGTGTTTTAGGATCCAGTGGCTTCTCCAACAATCTGTGATAATAATTATGTCTTACTTAGGTAATAAACAAAAAGCTTAAACAAAATAAATTGTAAAAAAACACACCTTTCAACTAACTAACAAAAGAAAATAAATATTTTAAGGAATAAAAACAATAACTAAACAACTAGTGGTGGCTCTGGAGATTTATTAGACTTCTCAGGTGGATTGACCATACAGTTGCTGTACAGGGTAAGAACGTCTTTGATACATAGGGATGAAGGCATTGCCAGCAGTGGGTCACTGAGAGCCGACAAAGATGATGGTGATATTGTTTTATCACTTCCTAAACACTCGTGATTTATTATTAAAATATGGGATTATCGGGTATTTATCGCGTAATTACCTTTATTTTATTCCCGACGCGACCACGACCAGGTGCAATCCGGTCGAAACGTCGGGAATAAAATAAAGGTAATTACGCGATAAATACCCGATAATCCCATATTTTAATAATGTGTTGTGATCGCGAAAGTTTAAAAAAGACTCGTGATTTACACTATAAATTGTTTTGTTAGAGGGGTTTTCTATTTAGTTTAATTTTATGTTGTACAAAAAAGATTCGTCGTCAGTTCCCCCCAGAGGAACTTTTATCAGGGATAAGAATGCCGTAAATACTCAAATATTACGCGACAACTCTTTCCTTCCCTCCTCCTTTTCTCTCACATATATGTATATATAATGACATTAGTAGAAAACCCGTCTAACATTACAATATCGTTATTTTCCCCAATAGGATAAACAGTAAAACTTCTAATCACATTTCGCCTCCATTCGAGATATTCTAACAAACACTGCTTGCGTTAGTTGTTTAGGGCCATTTTCCTTTGAATCTAAAACAAGGCTAAAAAGGAAAGCAAATATCAATTATTTCCCACGAGTGGAACTTGTCTCAAGGCTCGTTAATAATAAATGCGTTGGCGGCACTTCCGTCATAGGATTTTCAGGACGGCTTGTGATGTCATGGGATTAATTTAATCAAAGATTCATATCTGTTTTGTTTATATAGGTGTTGTCAGTACTTTCGATTTGTTAGATATAGCTGTTTATATAATGCTGTGCTCCTACAAATAATTTATTTATTTATTTATTTATTTATTTATTTATTGAGAAAGATACATAATAACATAAAACTAAAACTTATGTAACGATGCTATTCATTCGGAATTGATACAATACAATACAATACAAATCATTTATTCCATAAAGATACAATCGTGCACTTGGAAAAGTCAAATTATAACAGTTTTAGAATACATATTACATTAAAAACACATAATAGTAAGACTAAGTAATAAATAACTACTAAGTAGGTATCTCACAATGTAAAAAGTCATCAGCAAGAGCTTCGTCAATATTGTAATAGGATTTATACAAGGTGTCCCGTAACTGGTGTATGAAGCCGGGAGCTGCAAATTACCCCCCACCAAAGGAATGCAAAGGCGAAGAAAGATTTCAGAAAAACGTATTTTCAGGTTTCCATACAAAATTAAATATCTTTACAAGTTTTCCAAGTCGCTGTCAACCCTAATGTATAACAGACGTGTGTCCGTAATACATACCAACGCGCCTACGCACACCACGCACCTATACCCACACTCAATATACGCACAAGCGCGTTGCGGGCGCGCCGCGGGAATCCCCGGCGGTCAATAGGTCATTGCCCGTAACAGCTGAGAGCAGGGTTGTCACTCTTATGAAATTGGTATAAACTTTGAACGTTATCTTATCACTGAAAAACTTGAAAATCAAGAAAGTCGTAGAACAAACGTTGTTTGCCAGGGGGGGTAGAAAACCCCCCTTTCGGCTTAGTACCCCAATTACGGGACATGCTGTATAATAATAATTTTCTAATTTTCACATTAAAGTCCGAATCATCAATGCTGCGTAAATCTTGGGACAATTTATTAAATAATTTTATACCAATACATAGGAAGCTTTTACCCACTTTCGCAAGTCTGTGAATTGGTATACAAATATTATTTCTAGATCTAGTGTTAAAGCCGTGGATGTCCTTATTTAATTTAAATTCTGTTAAATTCATCTTAACATACATTAGGTTTTGATAAATAAATTCCCCAGCTAGTGTCATAATTTCCAATTGCTTGAATTTTTCCCTGCAAGATTCAAGATTATTCATCAGTAACATTGATCGTATTGCTCTTTTCTGTAGAATAAATATTCGTTTAGACTGAGAGGAGTTACCCCAAGTAAGGACACCGTATGTCATAATGGAGTGAAAATAAGCGTAATAGACACATTTAGCAGTTTTTAGGTCACTTAGTAATCTAATTGTTTTAATTGCGTAAACGGCTGATCTCAATCTACCAACAAGGTTGTCAATATGTTTATGCCAAGTTAATTTACTGTCAATGTGTATGCCTAAAAATTTTACGCTGTCAGTAGATGTTATGAAATGTCTATCAATCGTATTCTGTACCATCATTTCACTATTAATTTGTCCATTTCCTAAGAAAAATCGTACAATGTTTGTTTTTTTCACATTTAATAATAAATTGTTCGCTTTAAACCATCCTTTAATGTTTCGTATTATGCTGTCTCATTTTAAACAAACATTGTCGATAATGGCTCCCAGGCTGCGTTTCGCACTTACGAGTGAATAAGACATTCAAATAAAATGTGAATTGTTTACGAATAAATTAAATGATATAAAAAAATAACAAAATAAACATTTTCCATTAAAGTTTAATGTCAACTTAAAACGTCTTTACACAATATATGTATGTGATAAAAAAGCTTGTCGCGTGATTTAAGCAGGTACTCGTATTTACATTGTTTGAAAAAAAATCAATTAGATCAAATTACAGGCACATAATATTGTTTAAAGACGTTTTAAGTTGACATTAAACTTTAATGGAAAATGTTTATTTTATTATTTTTAGTAGGTACGTTTAAAAAAAAGCTTGTTTGTTAAAATGTTGTTTTTACTTTTAATTTATTTTTACGCGTTTTGTATTAATATTAAATCTAAATAAATTCACCTCCCCAACGTAGTAAGTTAAGTCAACAGTGTTGTAAGTATGAGGCAGCACAGTGGAAAATCCTAATGTTGCAGTCCCTTACACTATTTTATAGTTTTTTCTATTAAAATGAAGATCAGGAGATCTATGAACTAACTAAAAAGGTCTTACTTTAATAGATTAGTTGTAATAATTGTATTGTAAGGATTGATCGTTAAATCACGAGTTAAATCCAAGTATTTCAACAGCGCAATAAAAAACAGTTGTAGGAATCCCGTGGTCCCATTTGGATCTGCCATTCACCACGGTTCTGCGCTAGCCGCGTATAACCCAGCGAATGTAGTTGACCCATACCATGGACTAAAGCGTGGTCATCCCCTTTTCCAGTATCCTGGTCGCGGGTACCACTCAGTAATCATTATGTCTTTTAATTTATTTATCACACTTTTCAAATACTAACTGACTAAGGACGGCTGTCGTCAAAAGTCGTTGTCAAAAACTTATCTGATACATTTATTTATTAAACATTATATTCAATTATATTATATTATTATGACAGAGGCGAATGGCAAAATCAAAGGGAGGCCTATGCCCAGCAGTGGGTCGATAAAGGCTGATGATGATGATGATGATGATATTCAATTATTGACTTTCGTAAACTCGAGTGTCTAAGAGCTTTTATAAACTCGAGGTGATGGGGTGTAAAGTTTACAATGTAAATTTCATCGCAATACAGTTATATTCGTGATATCGCGATGGTTGACCTTAAACACCATTCACCGGTTAACACCAGTTAACTAAAGCTTATTTTGGAGTCAGTTCATATCTAGTTAAATGGAACGGTTTTAAGCGCTGTGGTTTGTGAGGAAGGGTTCGGTCAGCCAGGGTTAACCAAGAACCACAGAAACCCTCTCCTCGAATGAACTTGCCAACTCAAACTACGGTTATGTTTTGTTCCCGTGCCTAACACTCAATGGATTTTCTGTTATTATGATATACTATTTCGCTCATCATTCGTCGGTCACTTATTATAAAGTTTGTTAATCTTAGTAGACCCCTTCTTGAGAATAAATTCTAATAGACCTATAATCTTAGAATTTTCTCCCCGTACTCGAAGTGTAGTAAGTGGTAAACTTCGAAGAAAATTATATCTGAAATTTCTTCTATTTCCCTCTAAGATTCGCCAGTGACGATTAGACGATAATGTTAGAACTGGGTTACTTTATTCGTGTTTCAATCCAGTTCATTTAATTTAAATTAAGCACTGAACTAGCAAAGAACTCAAAAGATTTAGACTTCCTTCCTATAACTATAAACTTTTTAGGAAAACTTTGAAGGTTACGATACAAAACTTAACATTAATATACTATATAACAAACTGTATTAATTAAAATGCATTTACATAGTTTGTAATTGCAAAACATTGACACAGACACAAAAACTACTTTGAACCGCTATGAATGTCTAAAAACTTATTGCCAAAGTCTGGGCATGAATTTCATGTTTTAAATGATACTGTTTGCTGAAAAACATTTAACAGACTATAAAACAGACAGAAAACTAGAAGCTATTCCTCAGAGATGACACTAAAGTGCACTAAAGACCTTGCTCGGTGATATCTGGCAGGAATCACAATAATAAAGCTGTTTCTTGACTTTTATGCTTATTTAATGCTGCTCGATACGATGGCACCGTAAATATGTCGAATTTGACAAATACCTAGATCCGCACTAATGTTATCTATACAGTATTCTATCTTCACACAAACGGCCGGAACGGGAGTTTTAACTAAATACAATCACAAAACTAGATAGATATTCAAGCCCGTGTTTACATACTACGCGGCTGTAGGTATTACGAGGACAGCGCGCGAGTTATAATACTGTATAGATATAACATTACCGAGCCTGTCCACATTTTGTCTTGCAATTATCGAGTGTGAGCGAAGCGAAGGAACTTCTTAATGGCAACTACGTGTTTCAGCTGAATGTTGGATGAATATATTATAACGACTTTAATGAAATTTAAAACTAATGGAAATTACATCGATACAAGTCGATTGTCGTGGTCGTGTCGGGTTTAACCGACTTTTTTTGGTACGAAGATAACTCTTGATTTTCTAAAGTTATATATAATATTAATACAAAATGTGTAAGAAAAAAGAAGGAGTTGATCACTATTCAAAAAGTTCAAAAGAAAAAACAAAAAGTTTTAGGCATATTGTAGGATTTGAACTCGAACTCTCTACGCTAGCACGACAGGCAGGATAGGACACAACACCACCATACGACTAGTGTACAGAGAATCTAAAAATATAAGTATGTAGTTACTTTTAGCCTATCCATAGTTTTTTTACTAGATGTCGTCTAAAAAAGTGTTCAAATTGTAAATCACGATAACAAAAGCGCAGCGCTGTGAATGACTTCCAAGCCGAACTTTGTCCTGTCCTGTGCTCTTAAAAATAATGTTGGAGTATAATTTGTTTTGTGTCAAACAATCCAGTCCAGATTCAGAGTGCTACTTAAAATAAAGTTCAAATAATTAAAGTTCAAATGCTAGTAGACAATTCAAACAGCACATAGATAAATATTTTTTTATTATTTTATAGAAAATTGATTTATTATATGGATGCGATCGGCCCAACACCGGAAGAAGTGAAATGGCATCGTTTGAAACTTTGCATAGTAAAAAATGATCTTAATGTAAGCAGATATTTTTTAAAATTATTTTGGTGTCTTCTGTATTTAAATAAATAGACAATATAATTACCAAACTTCATGCGCTATTTTAATTATGTTGTATCACAGATAATATAATACACTAGTAGTTGTATCATCATCATCATCATCATAGCCGTAGGAAGTCCACTGCTGGACAAAGGCCTCCCTCATTGATCTCCACGAACTGCGGTTGGAAGCGGCCTGCATCCAACGCCGACCTGCGGTTCTTACCAAGTCGTCTGCCCATCTTGTAGGTGGACGTCCTACGCTGCGCTTACCGGTCCGTGGCCTCCATTCGAGAACTTTACGGCCCCATCGGCCATCTGTTCTGCGCGCTATATGGCCTGCCCATTGCCACTTCAACGTGCTAATCCGTCTGGCTATGTCGGTGACCCGAGTTCTCCTACGTATCTCCTCATTTCTGATTCGATCCTGTAGAGAAGTAGCAATATACTGTTGTATACAGTAGTAGAAGTAGAACTTTTTGTGAAGAGTTAATCCGGGAAAGTACTACCATCACATACTTATTTCTGACGGGCGCAATGCAATGCAGTGTTGGTCACGTGCTTCGTAAACGTGTTCACCACGGTATTGCAGTTGTAAGGTGCCGTTACGGCTTGTCTCGTCATTTAGTGGTATATAAAAATCGGCCAAGTGCGAGTCCGACTCGCGCTCAAAGGTTTCCGTACCATTATTGCCCCCTTAAATATTTGTTTTATTCTGTTTTTAGCATTTGTTGTTATAGCGGCAACAGAAATGTATCATCTGTTAAAATTTCAACTGTCTGGCTATCACGGTTTGTGAGATACAGCCTGGTGGCAGACAGACAGACGGACAGCGGAGTCTTAGTAATAGGGTCCCGTTTTTACCTTTTGGGTACGGAACCCTAAAAAACAATACAGGAAAGAAACCAGTAAGGTAGCAGGTGGCGCAGAACATGAAGAGTGTCGGGAATGGGGGCAGGCATTTGCTCAACTATAGGACGAAACATACTAACATTACCGCTATATCGATTGGTCAATCAAAACCATATTTCCATAATGTCCGCAAAGAATATAGAGGTACATAATTATCGACTAAATAATTCATGGTCTTTTGGCCTCTTGATACAAGACATTATCGCCGTTCTATGCCTTATTCTACAACTAGCTTCTGCCCGCAGCTTCGCATGCGTTGTAACCGAAAAAAAGGAGAGTGTGTGTGAATCCTGGTCAACATCAATACGTGTGCAAAGTTCAACTGCTTGCGAAAAGGAATTTATATTCCGTTTTTGCAACTAAAGATAAAAAAACATCTTAAAAAATACTGATAATATAAATCTGAAGGATTTGTTTTGTATGTGCTGTAATTTGTATGTTTGTACCGAATAAACTCAAAGTACTGGTCCGATTTTCAAAATTCTTTCACTATTAGAATCCTGCATATTTATTTCTTTTTTTACAACCAGCTACGAAAAAGAGGAATTAACAAAAATATAAGGATTTTATTTATAAAAAATTACCTTGATATACGAGGAGAAACGACTGTTTTACCGGCCGGATATCCGTGACTCATGCTAAGTAAACATTGATTTGTATTCCTTAAGGGGTATGGGTAACTTTGTATGAAGGGTTGGCGTCATTTTTTTTATAGCAGCCAGTGATGTTATTACTACCGTACTATTTTATAGTGCTTTCCGAGTAGGTACATAAAAGATTGTTGCCCTAAAGTGTATGGGAGCTGAGGTATTTAGGTTTAAAAGTATTAATATATTCAATATACATGCACATGCTAAGCCTAATCTATGGTAAGGTAACCAAAATATAAAGTATACGTTAGAACATTAAAAGAGATACATATTAAGTTACATATTTTTTTATAATTTTCGGCTAGCCGCACTGCTTGGACAGGCCGAAGCTTCAAGGGGGTTGCTAATGGCTATTGCATAACGTAGGTAATTTGATTTATAATCATAGTAGCTTATGCCCGCCGCTTCGCATGCGTTATGCCCGGATAAAAAGTATCCTATAAATTAATTCTTGTCTACTTCTTACGTTAGAAGTAATTATATTATTTTTAGACTTTTGTAATTTAAATGTACCTGTAATAATGTTCTCGGCAAATAAATGATTTGATTTGGTTTGATTTCATAAAAACACAGTCTCCGATACTGTTTAGGCAATGCTAGTAACAAACTTTATTTTTATTGATTTGTTCTTGCTAAATATCGAGGTGTCGTTATTGGCTGCGAAACTTTACAAACGACGCTACGTTTAGGGGGCAAAGCCCCCTAATGCGCATGGCGCTGTCTGTCTGTCTGTCTATCTGTGTATTTGACGATTACAACCAAAAGCGTTGCCCGCTTAACATGAAACCTTTTTTGTTAGCACTGTCTTAAAGAAAGAAGGGGACTGATTGATTTTGGTGACCGTAGGGTCAAAGGGACCGGAGTTATTGTGAGCTCAAAAGGTATTGGGACCGCGGTCCCATTCGCCGGATTGATTTAATTTAATTATTTTGCTTCCGGCGAATGGGACCACAAACCACGTGACGTAAATTGTACACTCGTCGTCAGATACAGATCCGAAATAAATACAAAAATTTTTAAGTAAGTAGTACCTTCTTCATAATATAATAGTTCCTGTCAATTAAAAAAATAATATTTTTTTGTGTGTTGTGTACATTTGTATAAATATAAGTTATGATTATTAAATTTACTTAAATATAAACTTGCACCCTATAAATTTATTCGATATGTATGTACCTTCCTACCTATCCTAGACGTGAATTTACTCCATGCGCTTAGTGACAGATTTAGCCAACTTTAACCGTGCAGGTAAGTTTGTAACAAATGCTATCCCTCTCTAACTTTAGCCCGTTTCGCCTACCGATCTCCAGGTTATGCAGCCCTTATGTTTAAAACGGGAATTTGCATCGCTTGGTTACTCGCGGCCAATCACTGTTAAGAAGCTTATCAGTTTAAAGGTCAAGATATTTTGTTGCATTGGACAGTTTGTTATTAGATGGTTATTAGACACTGTTCTGAATGTTAGTTGGTTATGTGAGTGAGAATTCAATTAGTGCAGTGTAACGTATTCAAAATATTTGGTCGTCAGGTATGTTACACTTTTTGACTTATTTATTTAGGTATAGACTAAACTGAAGTTAATTATAGTATTTACAACAACACTTGTGTTATAACTTGTTAAGCTTTCGCGATTTGTTAAAATATTTTTTTTTTAGTTTTAAATTACAGGATATTGTCGCGTACCGTTTTTATTATTTTCCCGACGTTTCGAACACATTTCAGCGTTCTTGGTCGCGGGAGGACTGATGTGCTGGGAACTACCGCCGCGAATTGATGGCAGAATCCACGACTACCCTCAATTCGTCTTCAGATTCAGAAATGTCCAAGTTCACATTACGACACACTACACTGACGGTATCGGACTGCTGTGCAGTCGAAACACAACGCAACACTTGTGTTTTCCACGTACCATAATGTTGAAGTTTATCATGTTATTTTATGAATAAATATTATTTAGTCATTTCTAATATAAATATAGTTTTTCTATTTCAGAACTACTAAAATGGAAGAAGAAGGCGACCCTTCAACATCTCAAGTTCAGCCATCTTTTCACATTAGTGTCACACAAAAGGGATCTGAACTTTTGTGCAGAGCTGGTTATGAATATTGTTTAAAAATAATTAATAAAGATGGCTCAAAACTATGGCGATGTGCGAAAAGGAAAATTTGTAATGCGACGATAAAAATCAAAGATGATGCGATTACGATTTTGAACGAATCTAATCATTGTCATGAACCTATTAATTTGGAAAATGTTCAAGTGAAACACCAAATAAAAATATGTTTGAAAGTATTTTATTAATTGTAATTTTTTTTTTAAATGAATAATGTCTTCAATAAAAGAGTTTTGTTCTTTAATATTACTTTCTATACCTACTTTTTCCTTTGACTGTACTTTATTTGCCTTGAACAATAGATTTTTTCATCATTCCGAGAGCGGTCCCATTCGCCGGAAGCAAAATAATTAAATTAAATCAATCCGGCGAATGGGACCGTGGTCCCAATACCTAGCGGTCCCAATCGACGGAAGCCTCGATAATTCGTCCCCTAATCAAAGTAGTATATTATTATTATTATTTATCTAGTCATCTTTTTATATAGAAAACATCATAACCGTTTTTGATACTACCTGCTTTTAAATAAACCGCATTCAAATCGGTTCACTCGTTTATTAGCAGCTATGGTGCCACAGACAGACACACAAACAGATATATTTATTTAATCATATAAATTGTTTAAAAAGGCGTAGGTAACAAAATATAAAAATTTTCAAAATTAAAAATCTGTACAACTAAACAATAATAACCACACTAATACTTAACAGATACAGAGACAGACACACAGACACATGGCAGTCAAACTGCAAACAATAAGTATGTTTGATGCTTTGTTTTATGTCTGATTCAACTGTTTTCATATAATTTCAAGTATATTATTATATTCAGAATGCGTTACATACGTGGGCTCAGTATGTCTTTACATATACTCCTGTAGACAACTAATCAAAGAAGCGCTGCATTCAATATTAACATTCTAAATTGGAGACCTGAATTATTTTGTTAACGAACTTACTCATTTAGAATTAGCGCTAGTCAATGTGTCTAGGCAAATAATTTGAACTAAGAATTTCATTAGTTGCAGCCTCAGATCACAGCTTGACTCCACGTAAAGTCTACTATTGCCTTGCTACGAGACAGCTTTGATGTTTTGACTAGAAGTTAATTACGTAGATCACGGTCTCACAGCCACACTCAGAAGACTTAGAAATATCTTACAGAAGTATATATACATATATATATACGCTCAAGGCCCTTTCACGTAAGTTTGATCAATTTTATACTCCTGCTACTCTATGAGTGCCTGGTACTTCCAGTGAACATAATTTAGTAAGCACATTCGTACCCCCACCTGACAGTTCAATCACCACAACACTGACAACTGAGTATCACACGAGAGTGGCGGGCCATATTAATATCTCACGTCTATCTCTCGACACAATTTATAAAAATCCATCCTCCATCTTGCCAGATATTGCGTACCCCGTTTAATCATGTAGATATAAGTATACACATATCTAGTAGGATAAAACTTGCAATATTACTTCTAATCTTTACTGCACAAGCATGTTTTAATAGTAGATTGATTGAACTTCTAACATTGTATGAAAGCCTAGTACATTTTATTTTATTTATAACATTGGACAGCTTGGTTTATTTCGAAAACATGTATTTCTTACGTGTTTTCTAAAAAAACGGATAGATTGGGAAATACGCTGTTACCCATGGCTAGCAGCGTATCAACATCCCGCACTATGCTCGCCAACACGCCTGCTTGTATGACCTTCTCCTGATTCGTAATTGGACATACAAGAGGGCGGCCAATGTCCAGGCAGTGGAAATCCTACGGCTGAGATGATGATGATGAGATGATGAATGCAACATTTCTTCTCTTGTTAGAGAGAAAATATCATCATTACAGTCAGTATGTTTTACTAAAGCCCAGCGTTATATCAAAATCGTTTGCATTTTCAATACGACGTTGAAATTGTTGGTAAATAAGCTACTGTTTATTTAAAAGCGGATCAAAGACTGCGGGGTAATAGATCTTTTAATGAGACCACCCTCCATAGGATCTAGGACAAGGATAATTATTTCATTAGGTATGAGACGGGAAAAGACTGCGGTTATCAGACTATCTCTTGTGGTAAGATCACAAGTAATCTCATAATGGCTATACATTATTTTAGCGACAAATTAAAATTTTCGAACGTTTCATAGAATAGTCTTAAGATTATGAGCCCTTGTTAGTCTGAAGATATTTTATTGAAATAAACTAAAGATGGATTTCTTTTGACTTAAAATTTACTAGTTTTATTACATTAGGTACTTAATAATGTGTGATTTTTTATAATATACCATTATTGCAAAGATTGCGTCAAAATCAGAAACAGCTCTAACATTCAAAGGATAAATCCAAAATTCGCTTGAGCGAGTACTGTATTCCTTCCTAATTATGAGTACCAAGTTCAAGGCGTTCAATCGTAGGCAATTTCAAATTAAACACGAATCATTAATTAGCCTTTGTGAGTTTCTATACAAAACAGATTTTGATCAAAGCAATGTCGCAAACTGATGCTTTCAGCTTCTGCCTCCTTAAGGCGCATCTCACTTTTTTTACAGATAAGCGTCACATTATAATGCAGTAACCTGAATTCTGCCGTGGGGTGCAGGCAGTAGAATGTTGGCTCTCCTAAATTGCCCGTGGCAAGAGTGAGAGTCTTACTGCATCCTTAGCAGACGCCAAGGGATACCTCCGGAAGTCCGGCAACAGCGTCTTTCCGTGTATCAACATCCCGTACTGCCAACCCGCGCCAAGCGTGGCGAGTATGGCAGTAACCCCTTCATGATCCGCTCACCAAACTACCTGCCAAGCGTGGTGAGTATGGCAACTACCTCTAATGGAGATCCATGAGTAAGGCCTACATCCAGCAGTGGACATGGAAAGTAGTTCTACGGCTGAAATAATAATGATGATAATGCAGGTGCGCCTTTCCCCTTGATTCTGACAATATGTGTAACACAAATCTGAAAAAAAAATTGATCCACTATCAGGGGCATAATATCTAATATTGAACCCGAAACCTCGTGCATCGCAGACGGACCTTCGTCCGCTGCGCCACAGAGGTCGTCCATGGCAACTACTTCTCATTGATCGGATGATGATGATGTTGTTGATGATGATGACGATGATGATGAATATCAAAGAAATGTTCTGCAGCTTAGTATCGCTAATAATTTCAGTCGTAAAAAGTCCACAACTAAACACAGGCCTCCCTCATTGATCTCCATTAGGGGTAGTTGCCATACTCACCACGCATGACAGGCGGTTTGGCGAGAGCAGTTCCGGATAGTTACACGGAAAAACGCTGCTGCCCATCTTCCGGAGGTATCCCTTAGCAGGCTCTTACTCAACCCACGGGCATGAGAGGAGGGGTAACATTCTATTGCCGGCACCCGTTTATATACGGTTGAAATGATAATGAGTGCACTCACAAACCCGCCTGGAAAGAGTGGTAAATATTGCTTTATATCGAGACCGAGACCCAAATTTTATCTATCTGTGATATCTCTAGTGTCTCCGACGCTGTCTCCAACTTTTATGCCCACAAGATCAGTACTCGGATAACCATGGCCTCCATTTGTCCAGCTATGGACGTCCGACGGCTAAAATAATTATGACGAGGAATTTCATTTACGCAAGTCAAAGCATAATTAATTAAAGTATTTACTGCTTTGGATCCCAGTCGATCGTAGATTCGATTAGCTTAATGGCGCGAAATAAATAATTTCAATGCCATCTTTAACGGTAATGTATGCCCTATTAGGGTTCTGGACTAATATGGTAATGGACCCCTAATGGTGTGGCTTATAATGAATATATGTATAAGCCACACCATTAATAGGGGGGAACGCTATTTATTTCAAGGTTTTTGTAAATAAGTCTTTATTAATGTGCAAATGAATACTTTTCATATAATACTCCACATGACATATTTACTCTACATTTTTTTTAAAAACCCCCTGCCACCCCCCTTGTATAAAAAACTATGCAAATTAGTGAGTTTGCTATATTTTTTCTATAAACTTTACAAACACTTCTATTAGCTCTAAAAGTTTCACGGGTTTATCTCTGCAAACTTCGGAGATAAAGGGGGAACGTTCGTTTTTTTAACATTTTTGTGAATAACTCGGGAACGATACGGCTTAAAAGAAAAATAAAAGCTGTTTATTAATGTTTTTTTAGTGGAACCCTAAATCACTGGTCGCTAGCGAAGCCAAAACCAAACAACGGCTAAAAAATCTTGGTCGCGAGCGAAGCCAAAACCAAACAAGCGGTTAAAAAAGTTTCACGGGTTTATCTCTGCAAACTTCGGAGATAAAGGGGGGAACGGTCGTTTTTTTTGAACATATGTGTAAAGAACTCAAAAACTATACGGCTTAAAGGAAAACTTTGATTAATGTGCAAATGAATACCTTTCATAATTATGATACCCCACATGACCTAGCAACTTGACGCACGACCTTCCGATCGACATTCGGAGGTACATGTAACTCGGCTAACGTGATTTCAGCTTTACCAATTGTAGGGATCCGCACTTTTTTATATCTATTTATTTATTTAAGAAAAGGATCGCCAACAGTTTACATATCAAAAATTACACTTAAACATTTATAGGGACACAGTCTGATATGTTAAACCAATTACAGGCAAACACGACATTGGTAGGTTTAAATAGAATACAAAATTTTAAGACATAAATATATAGTAAATTTTAACAATACATACTAGTTAAACTATAGAGGTATAAACTACAATATTACTTATCCAATGAAACAAAAATATCTTAAAAACAAGAAACAAAGTAACTAATAATATATATGAGATCAAATAAAATGAAAAAATACAATGAACCTATATATTAGTCTTTCCCTAAAATACGAGTGGAAGATTGCTGGAAATATTCCAGAACCTTGCGTTTAAATCTATGAGCATTGTCGTTAAAAATATCGAGGTCATTGATCTTTTTGCTAAATTAAATTGAAAAAATTGGTTACACAATCTAAAAATCTAATAATCAAAAATCTAATATTAGATAGGTTAGCTCTTTACTTTATCCTTGAAACGTAGTACGGGTATGCGAATCCTTTGTATTATTCATTAGGCAGTCACACAGCCCTTGGGAGTAGTACGAGTGTGCGACTGTGTTCATTTTACGCGGATTTTTATTCGCAACAATTCACAAAAGTACTATTAGGAGTACGTTTTGTTTTTGGTACAAACGACGGAAATTCTATTGTTGTGCTTTTTTACTACATTAAACTCGTTGTTACTCTGAAATAACTCATATTTGCGTTATAATAGTACGCCAGACACTGTGTTTAATATTATTTCGTCTGCCACTTAGATAATACGTATAATGTATAATATAAGATATAAAACATACGATATATATGTATAAACGGACCTCACGAGATGTTAAATGCTAATTTTCTGTTTATCTCAGTCGTAGGATGTCCACTGCTGGGCACTGCAGGCCTCCTTGAATCACCAAGTACTAATTATGAGGGTTTTCTCCATACTCACCACGCTTGGCAGGCGAGTTATCAAGCGCATGTTGATAAACAAAAAGACGCTGCTACCCATCTTCCGGTGGTAACCCTTGGAAGATTTTTAATGAATCCAAGGGCAAGAGAGGAGGGCCAACCTACTGGCTGCAACCCCAGCACTTTACTACTTGTAAACCATATAAACTTGTTGTCGTTAGTGGAACCCTAAATCACTGGTGGCTAGCGAAGCCAAAACCAAACAACGGCTAAAAAACTTGGTCGCTAGCGAAGTCAAAACCAAACAACGGCTAAAAAACTTGGTCGCTAGCGAAGTCAAAACCAAACAACGGCTAAAAAATCTTGGTCGCGAGCGAAGCCAAAACCAACCAAGCGGATAACGTAACCTTTTCAAAAAGTACCTAATTATTAACGTTCCATTAAATTACTTAGTACATAAGTGATGTGAAGCGAAATGAATGCAAACAAGAAAATAAGTCTGATATAAAATCAAACGTTGAAGCGAAGTTCCATTTGGAAATCTAGCAAAGACTTGCTTTATATCGAGACCGAGACCCAATTTGTAGCTATCGAGTGTCTCCGACGCTGAGTCTCCAACTTTTATAAACCTTTCACAATTGAAATGTTTAAATAATCTTAGAAACGGGGATTTTAATATTATTCGATCCCAAGGAAACGAAATACATTATACAAAGCCACTTATTAACATTAACATTGTAATAGTCTCCATTACGTACACTTCAAAGTATTCAAAATTTAAAAATTCATTACAAAAAACTTTTAATAGAACGTCAGGTGCATGATCAGTGTTGACACTAACTCATACCTGTTTTAGAATTCGATATGGTTTCACTGATTATGTACCTACCTACTTATTATTATTATAGTTATGATTTTAAAATATATCTGACTTATTTATGTTAGGGATTACAATTTTAAGGCTCCTTGGAAAATATCGCGTTATTCATAAACCTAATTCATACTTTTTCATTATTATACGACTATGGTAGGATTATGTTTATACATGTATAAAATATTTGCAAATACATATGTATATGTAAATATATATTTTATATATGTACATGTATAAAAATTGTTTTTGTTTATAAAACGTAAGCTTTTACTTTGTGTATGCCGTGAGCCGTCACAAGTAACATATAAGGTTTTTACTTTATTTTATTCATTTTCTACTAATTGATACTTTAGCCCGTGGTGCATCAGTTTCCGGTTCCTCTGTAAATAAAGCCCTGAGCTGAAAATCAGCGCTGTGAATTTACCGCAGCATTATGCTGAGCTCGTGGCTTTTCACACAGCACATGGAACTGCACATGCTTTTTTCAGTTAAGGTACTTAAGTCCTTTTATTTTTGTATGTTTCTTAATAGTATGTGTTTCGTGCTTTGATTTTTTTACCTTTGTTACAACTACTTATTATCTATGTTGCTGTGTGAATAAAAACAATGTCTATGTAATAGTGTTTCTAACCGATTTCGGCTACGGCGACCTTTTATCTGCTAAGGAGTGTCGATGGACTCTAAGGTGACTTCTGTAGCAAAGTTAGGTTTAAATCTGCGTGCGCAAATAGCGCAAGTAAGAGTACCTTAAGTACATTATCTTTATCATAACAAGGGCATCATAGGTACTACGGATTCATCATCATCATCATCATTTCAGCCGTAAAACGTCCACTACTGAACTGAGGCCTCCCTCATGGATCTCCAAAAGAGGTACTTGCCATACTCACCACGCTTGGCAGGCGGGTTGGTGAGCGCAGTACGGGATGTTGATATACGGAAAGACGCTGCTGCCCATCTTCCGGAGGTGTCCCTTAGCAGGCTCTTACTGCATCCTTTTTATTTTTTTTAAATTATTTACCATTAAGTACCATATATTACCATTATTTTTTTATAGTCTTTTCATTTCACGCGTAAAACGTCCGCTGTCCCCGTGACGGGGACATGGCGTACGGGGACACTGGGAATACACCAAACGTCGCGTTCGCTACTGAGCACAGGCCTCCCCCATGCATCTCCATGAGGAAGGCCATTTCTAATAGTCTGTACACTATACAAATTTAAAACCACTGTCTCAGACTATTTACTAATTTCAGCAAGGACTCATATGCATAGCGCTGTGTGTCTGTCTGTATGAGACAACATACCAATAGCTACAGCTTTAATCATCATCTCAGCCTCAGTTCCACGTCCACTGCTGGACATCGGCCTCCCTCATGGATCTCCAAGACCATGAAAGCCATACTCGCCACGCTTGGCAAGGGAGTTGGCGAGCACAGTACGGGATGTTGATACACGGAAAGACGCTGCTGCCTATCTTCCGGAGGTATCCCTAGGCAGATTCTTACTGTATCCACGGGCAAGAGAGGAGGGACAACATTCTACTGCCGGCAATCCACGGCAACTACATTTTTAAAGTCATCTTCTTATCTTTTACAATAACTTCGTGCAATTACCGCAAACGCACTTTCAAAGCCAAAATAGGGTACATTAGTCACATCGAGCATACGAACGAAGCTATTCCGATAATACGTAAACCGTGCCAAGCGTTATGCAGGGTTCCGTAGTTGAACGTAGACCTGTTCTTAGAGTTGGTGTATGTTTTTAATGTTTACCAAAACATATTAGCAGGAATGCCGTGGGGTGCCGGCAGTAGAATGATACCCCTCCTCTCATGCCCATGGATGCAGTAAGAGCTTGCTAAGGGATACCTCCGGAAGATGGGCAGCAGCGTCTATCCGTATATCAACATCCCATACTGCGCTCAACAACCCGCCTGCCAAGCGTGGTGAGAATGGCAACTGCCCCTCATGGAGATCCATGAGGGAGGCCTGTGTTCATCAGTGGACGTTTTATGGCTGAAATGATGATGATGAACTGAGTTTCGGTTTAAAGTATTCCGGTATGCTTGGGAAATCACTTATTCGAGTGCACACGAAACATTGTCGAAAATAATGAAAGATGCAAAGTCAGATTACCTAAAACCACTGGTCAAGATTCGTGGACCGGTTTTCCTAGTAGTTGGGCAATATAGGCTAAATAAAATACATAAAAAATATGTTTTGTAAAATGTAATTAAATGTATATAAAATGTATTGAAATTCACGAAATGGTTAAAAGTGCCCAGATTTCTCATCTCCGTTGCATGAACTATTAAATATTTTTTAGCGTTCTCATTACAACAATTCAGCGTGCTTATTAAGAAACTATTACCATTAACAATTTAGTTTAAAAAGATGTTGTTTAAAGAAAATTAATTTTTCTCTTATAAAAAATGGAAGTTATTGAATGTTTAAATTTTTAAACATTCAATAACTTCTGTTTTTTATTTGAAACGTAACACATATAATTTTGTTTTAATTTATATTAATAAATACTTTTACAATTAGAACAAATGCATCCCAGTTATTCACCATACCTAAAATCTAAAAAATCTATGAAATAGTCTAGTCTACAAATTAAAATCAGCCGGGAAAATTCAAACCACACCAACTACTTACCGGATCACGTAAAAAAACTTACATTTCAAAAATCCAATGTCACACACAACCACAACACTCACAATATTCACAATTCACGAAAAATCACTGGAAAATAATCGATTTGTTTTATTAGCGACGCGTCGGGCTCGCGAGACGTCCTCTCCGTGCGGGCGGGCGGGTAGACTGAGGGCGGGCGGCGCCTCCGTCGCCAATCCCGGACCGGTCTCAATGGAGTGAGATTTCTTAAAGATGATCCCTGATTGATGGATTAATTTACTTTCGAAAGGGTACCCTAGGGTTAAAGTGGATATTCATTTAATTTAACATTTATTGAGTAAGTCAATAGATATACGAGTGATCGAAAATTAACACAGAAAAATACAAACATATTTTAACTGGCGCAGTAAGTTAATAGCCGTCAGGAGGGTTTGTTGCTTGTGTTTTTTTTTAATCTTTGTAACCTAAGAACTCCGTCGTTTATAAACAGATTTGAAAAATTATTATTTTTGTGTTCGTAAATTACATAGTTCATAGTACTTTATTAATAAAAATATGTTACAGGTCACATAATATTGGCACTCATACTTATAATAACATTCATGAAAATAAAATTCATTATCATCATTCCAGGATCAAAAGGATCTCCATGAGGGGTAGTTGCCATACTCACCACGCTTGGCAGGCGGGTTGGCGAGCGCAGTCCGGGATGTTGATACACGGAAAGACGCTGCTGCCCATCTTCCGGAGGTATCCCTTAGCAGGCTCTTACTGCATCCACGGGCATGAGAGGAGGGGTAACATTCTACTGCCGGCACCCCACGACTTGCTGCCGGCACCCCACGGCTTGGAAAATACAATTAAAATAATTAAATAAGATAAATATTAATTCAACGTCATATTATTCATTAGATTTAAACTAATAGGATAAAATAAAAATTAACCACAATTTCACAACATATATTCGTTAAAATTATAAATTGATTGTGAAATCGGCCACTTCTTTGATTTAAGCTTAAAAGATTGCGTGGACGGTGCACTCATGATAGACGTCGGATTGCGGTTGGACACAGCCGTCCCCATCACGTGCAGTAGCTGCGACGTCTTTGCAAGCCGCCGTGGTAGCACAGATTACAGAAACTAAGTGGTAGCCCTTTGAGCCGTTGTCCGTGCCATGTGTCGTATTTGTGACCATCTCCGCACCTTGTATACTCATCTAAGTGACTTCGTACATACTAGATACACTCTTTCAATTGGAGAACCTCCTCGGTTTTTTATGTCGGTTAAAAACAGATTTATTTTGATACGCTGCTATCACGTTGCTATAGTGTTAGTATCCTGATTGAAACTTCCGAAGACTTTAGGATAGAAATTGCTCGTCATCGGGATTTAGGAACATAAATTAGTTTTAGTTTGTCAGTTTTATCGTGAAAATTTCGGGTTAATGTTATAAGAATCACGACAATAAATGAGTTTATTTACATTGGGTGCCGGAATGCGGTGTGTGACCGTCTCCACGAGCGAGAGAACCGCAGCGATGTTATCGTCGTGCTACGTATTTCTATACACTCTCTTAGCCTGTGTCTCCACACGGCGATGATATCGCGGCGATGCGACGAGTGGTTGAGTGCACGCGTATCATACACATCGCAGCGAGCCCGCCGCGCGCTCGCCGCGTCTCGCCGTGGAACTTGGCGCTACTACAAGTCGCGACGATACGCTGGCGGAATAATTGCTCGCCCGTGGAGATGGCCCTTAAGTGACGAGAAAAGCCGAAGGCCCATCTGATGGTGAGCGGTCTACTTATATTTAATTGCAATATCGCGGTGATCACGCGCGCTAAGCCCCTAACCACCCCCGTCATCTTCTGTAGGTAGCCAAAGACATTCGTGTTCATCTTAATTTTGAATTGCATCTTCCATAAAAAATAAATTGTTCAACCTTCATCGAGTTGCTAAACAGGTGTCAGGTATGCGTGTGCGGCTGATGAATAGGCATCAGCCAAAAATCGAGAAGATTTCATGGTGTTGCCTGTTTAGCGACTGAACGTGTTGATTTTCGTTCTGTTTTTAAATATATACATATATATCATATATTTCTTTACTTTTACTATTAATTGTGTTGTATTTTGATTTGGGCTGTATATGTTTTAATTTTTTGTCTGAATTTATTGTTTTTCGCCGATTTATTCTCTCTGTTCCCTTCCCTCAACTACCACTGTCATTCCCTTTTCTTTCCATCTGTTGGTCGTGAAATCACCCGGGGCCCAACTGAAAACCAGCGTAGCATCTGAGCCTTGCCAGGTGCTAGACAATGCTGAGTTGAGAGCCTTTTTTTACCCGCGCCACAACCCTTTCTGTCCGCATTATTTTTTACATTTATTTTTACTTGTTTTCCTGTTTTATTCGCTTATAGTTCTGTGTTTGTATTTGTGCACGTGGTAAATAAATGTTTTATCCATCTATCTATCTCAGCACGTGAACAACGTTGCATTGCATTGCATCCGTCACCCTCAGACATAGAGTAACGTCTCATGTGCCTGTAATTTCACCGGCCCCATCACCCTACGAACAGGAACACAGCAATGCAGACATTACTGCTTGAAGGCAGAAATAGATAATGGTGGTAGTACTTCCCAGGTTGAAGTCTTCACAAAAACTTCTACTACTACTGAATTGTAGTTGTTTTTCGCCGGCAATTGTTTTAACCCTTACAATCCCTACGACGTAAGAGCGAATGTGTGTATATTTCGTTTTCACAATAAAACGGCTTGACTGATTTTGATGAATTTTAGCATATTGATGAAGATGGATAGGCTACATTTCGTTGCGAAAATTAAACTTAAAGAGGTCGAAATAGGGGTTGAATGTTTGTATGAAAAATCGTTGTTTTTTATGCAAACAATTGTTTTTGCATAAATTTTAGGATTTAAAACTCACCATTTTTTTTAAATCTATCAATCATCCCTTGAGTATCATTGCCGTGGGGTGCCGGCGGTAGAATGTCACCTCTCCTCTCCTGCCCTTGGATGTACTAAGAATCTGCTATGGGATATCTCCGGAAGATGGACAGCAGCGTCTTTCCGTGTCTCAACATCCCGTACTGCGCTCGCCAACCCGCCTGCCAAGCGTGGTGAGTATGGCAACAACCCCTTATGATCAGCACTTGGATCTCTGAGTTCATGAGGGAGGCGTATGTCCAGCAGTGGATATCTTACGGCTGTGATGATGAAGTGTCAACCTTTCTTATAATCTTTAGATTGTCTTAAAGCGTGTGAAACCGCGCGAGTCAGCTAGTTGTTTACAAAGACGTGTGATAGTACCTGTCTTAAATATCAACATTAAACTTAGGGCCAACCTCGACCAATCTCCGGTCCATAAATTATTTTTTTGTATAAAATTAATATAATAATCTTAGGCATTCACCCCAACCCGTAGAGAACAAAAGGGGTACAACTTGATCTTACCCCTTCCAACCCCTTCTGGCTCTTAATGGGCCGTCTAATGGGTTGGTTATTATAACTTTTACCTACATTAATTAGTTAGCGCTAAGCGATGATTGTTTGATGTTTTTGTAGAAATTATTCTACAATATTGATAAGGAGGGAGGACTCGACTGATTTCTAGATTTATTTTTGTGGCGATAACAATGAAATTGGAATCTCATTTTCCCACTACAAATATAACAACAACAAGTTATCTGGAGCAAATTCAATTATGTGCTTTATTAAATTCAAATGTGTTATGTTCTTCTTTTGTAAATTAACTATTCTATGTGGCTTTTTGCTCTATAGAATAAACACTTATTGACTTTGACATTGACAATGTGGTAACAATTTTGTAACAAGTCACAAATTCCTAACTAGCGTTAGCTGTATGGTGGAAGTCATGTATTGTGTTACTAAAACAAAAATGAGTTTATATATGAATATATTTAATTTAAAGATAAAGATAAAGAAACGTTTATTTTGTCACATTTTTACAATAAAATAAAAAAAAATCATCAATTCGGTTTTAAAACTAGTGACAGAAATGGTCACACTCAGCATGTGCTGTGGCAGAACGAGTCGTACCACAGCGCTAGTCTTCCGTTGTTCTTCAGTAGTCGTCTTCAGTAATTTCGTCTCATACGAGACGAAGAATATACATTTAGTGTGTCAACGCGCGTGTTTGTGTAATTTAAGTGTCTGTGAGGGTTTATGTATGTATGTGTGTGTTTGCGCGCTTTGTATATTTGTGTACGTGTTAAAATGATACAACTGATAGGAATTAAATGTTAATACGTCGTATAGGTTTGGGTATGCATGCTGCACTGACAAGCTAGTTCTCCCTGCATGTGTATAATTAGCGGGCGGGAGGGCGGTGCTCCTGCATCTCAGCATAAGTGGAATTAAAACTAAATATTTTTATTTTTATTGCATTTTATTGTCATGGATTTCCGCAAAGTAACGCCTGATTCCATTAATTACAACTGATAGGGTAAGTCTTCCGCCGGCACTGCTAAAATAGACAGTGCGTCTAGCGTGACCCCATGCATCCCTTAGCACGCATAAAATATTTCTACATCATTCTTATGATACTTTTTGATATAAGGCGGTCATCACTCATAAGAGTCATTACATTATAACTTATAATAAGTTAATACATCAAGCAAATTGGATTTCCTGTTCGTATGCTCGAGCACCAATTTTTTTGTATGAAAAGCACATTTAACACTTGCTTCAACGATGAAGGAAAACATCGTGAGGAAACCCGCGGCTTAGTAAGCTTCAGACGTATTCACCTGTTCTTTTCTGACTAATAACTAACTAAGCTGGGAGGATGTTATAGGAGCTGGGCAAGCCTAATCCATCTAACATGTCCCAGGCACTGCAGCGTCCCGTACAGCATGAATACCAGTGGCTGATGCTGTATAAATCATCTACAATAGATGTGAAGGCCTCAGAACAAAATAAAATAAAAGCATTAGTTCTATTGCCGTGGGGTGCTGGCAGTAGAATGATACCCCTCCTCTCATGCCCATGGATGCAGTAAGAGCCTGCTAAGGGATACCTCCGGAAGATGGGCAGCAGCGTCTGTCCGTGCATCAACAACCCATACTGCGCTCACCAACCCGCCTGCCAAGCGTGGTGAGAATGGCAACTACCCCTCATGGAGATCCATGAGGGAGGCCTGTGTTCATCAGTGGACGTTTTATAGCTGAAATGATGATTAGTTCTAATAACATACATAATAATAATAAATCGGTACCCATAACACACGGTTTGGGGCTAGATGGTGCTATGTAAAATCTAATCTAATCTAATCAGCCTTGTAAAATGTCTAGCATTATTGAATTTTTATCTTATTATAACCTACTTTGGCCGGCCATAATCATAGGATAGAACGGGGCACACATCTGAAGCTTTAATATACAAAAGTCTTATATCCACGCCGACAATACGTAGTTAGAAACGGTAGAGATTGTTCTAGAAGCGTTCTGCTCCACACCCGTAAATTACAATTACCGCAAGTTGCTCGTTCCTTGGATCCAAACTTTGGATTAGAAGGCGGGAAATCTCATCAAGGAGATATCTTTGGAACAATGATTACACATTAAATTATATGTATTTGCACGATATATTCAATAAGGGACGGCTCCGTGGCTAGTCTCTATACAAAATTAAAAGGAATATTGAGGACTAGAAGTTGAAAAGGAGAGTTATCGTCTCTAATGTCTTTATCATCATTTGATAATAGTGAAAACTATGTACGGGACTTTCAAAAATGTAGACTGCTCTTGACGACGTCACTTACCTTTTGTCTAGAGAAGCTTAGTGCTGGGTTCCCCCCGGGGGATGGTCTTCTTTCTTCTTATGGAGACACAATTATATTTGCACAAGCAATATTATACCTAGTAACAAATCCGCTATATACATAATTATAATCATCATCACAGCCGGAAGGCATCTACTGATGGACAAAGGCCTCCCTCATGGACTAAGAGATCCAAGTACTAACCATGAGGGGTTGTTGCCATACTCAACAGGCTTGGCAAGCGGATTGGCGAGCGTAGTACGGGATGTAGATACACAGAAAGACGCTGCTGCCCATCTTCCAGAGACATCTCTTAGTAGATTAATGCTGCATCTACAGGCATGAGAGAAGGGATGACATTCTACTACCTGCACTCCTCGGCCGTTTATTAACTATAATATCTGCTTGAAAACACTCAATAAGAATGAATACTAAACTGAGGTATTTATATGCCTAAATTTAATATTATTTAATAATTTATATACCCAATACATCAAATATTTATACCTAAGATAATAAATCAAGAGGTACATAGGTACAAACATTCTAACTAGGTAATCAATACGAGTGAAGTTAAAACATTAATTTTGTTCAAAAGTTGCGATTTCACAGCTACATATAACCTGTTAAATCATAATTTTTATATGAACCATTTAGAAAAACAGTTATTTAACTAATCAAGACTTTAAATTCACAGGGTAAAAGTTAAAATTGAGTTCTTAAGTGCCAATTTCAAGTGATAACGGGGAGTTAGCCCGTAACTCATTTTGTTTTCGGTATGTTCCTTTGAAAATCTTACAAATTTTTGATATATATAACCACCTGTTGTGATGGGAAACTTTAATGGAATCGATGACAGAATTAAATAACAGAATCTGATAACGATAAATCGAAATCGTAATCAAGCCAGACTAACTCTTATACCTATTTTTTTTAAAGATAAAGATATTTTTATTGTAAAATTGTGTGGAAACATGTACAGGTCTTAAAAAATTATAAGTTTCAACAATTTATTAGGACATACAATAATTAAGGTTTTGTATACAACAAACAAAGGTATGACATAATATTTTTTTTGATGTACAATCAATTCTCATATTATTTATTATTCGATAAGTTGAGTAGTAACATACAATCCTTCGATAAATACGATGATATGACGTAAAGATTGCCATCCTGACGATTATGTCGCGCTCTGTTCGTTATTCATTCTTTAGTTTCAGCCGTAGTACCACAGATTAGAGAAACTAACAGATACATCACTCCAATACAAAAGCGAAAATACCTACGCTATAATAGCCTACAAAATCGTTGAGATTGCTTTGCTCACCCGCCTCACCTACTTGCAAGTAATCTGTGACGCGGCATCGCTAGGGCTAGAGTTGCGCTTCTACGATGAGATTTTTATAATAAAACGAATGTGGTGAAAAAACAGCTATTTTTATTGGTTGCTCAAATATGATTTAGTTTTTTAAAATGATGGATACCTTTCGATGTTCGAAACGTCAGGATAATAATAAAGGTAACTACGCGATAAATACCCGTTAGTCCAATATAGTAATAATCAGTTCATAAACGATAGAGTTCTCAAACAAATAAAAAAATCAGTTGGCCTGAGAACATCCTCTTTATTTAAGTCGGTTAAGAAAAGCAGCGACCTTTGTACAGGGAGGTAAGTACCTACCTACTCTCCGTACGCAGTAGGTATACTATGGTAGTAGTTATAATCTTTGACATAACGAACTAAGTACACACCACACTTTACACACCTATACTATTATTGCTCCTATACTTACATGAGTAGTATCGTAAAACGATATGAGTACTACTGATATGAGTAGGTATCGATACTTTGATGGTATCGGAACATCCCTACTTGCAACTCCTGCGATGTACAGAGCGGTAGGCATTTAACGCGTGGCCTTGAGCGAGTGACGGACGCCTGGTAGTACGTTCACTGCTGGATATAGGCCTCTTAAATCTCCCTCATGATCGAAGTTCGTATCATAAGTTTTTATTCTATGGTTCTGTGATATATCACAATTTCCTGATTTTCTCTTATAATTAAGATAGTTATTGAATTATTAATTGTATGGGAGCCCATTTATTTTTTTCTGTTTTTAGTATTTTTTGTTATAGCGGGAACAGAAATACATCATTTCAACTGTCTAGCTGTCATGGTTATTGAGATACAGCCTAGTGACAGACAGACGGACAGCAAAGTCTTAGTAATAGGTTCCCGTTTTTACCCTTTGGATACGCAACCCTTTAAACTAAATGACAACAACGTTACGTGGAATAAATAACATTTTATAGAGTGTTTGTAATACAATGTGATAACTTGTGCTACAATGTTTTTCTAGCCAAAGTTAATGAATAACAAGCACTGATCTGGGGTACCAGAAAAGCGCGAAGGCCTCAAAAGGCCACCAATGGCGTTTGAAGACTTTTATTTTTTTGGTGACTTTTTGAGGTCACAATAACTCCGTCCCTGAGACCCTATGGTCACCATAATCAATCAGTACACCTCTCAACGGTGCTAACAAAAAAGGTTTCATGTTAATCGCTCAACGCGTTCAGTTGTAATCGTCTCATGCACAGAGAGACAGACAAACAAACAGACAGACACAGACAGCGCTATGCATATTAGGGGGCTTTGCACCCTAAAAAACGATATGCTTGTGACGTATAATGATATAATAATATATAATATTATAATAATAATACAAAAATCTTATTTTATATTGTATTTTATTTATTCCTATTGTGATTTTCTAAATGTGACTGATATTGTCACTGTCCTTGATATTGTTAATTGTATGTCTGATTAAATTTTTTATGGTTACTTTTTTGACAATTTGACTTATTTTTTTGCTCATTCCTTCTAATCTGTGACAAAATATGTTTATTTATAACCCCTGACAAAAAAGAGGGGTGTTCTAAGTTTGACCGCTATGTGTGGGGTCTGTGTGTCTGCGTGTGGCTTCGTAGCTCTTAAACGAGTGAACCGATTTGCATGCAATTATTTATTTAGGAGCTGGTTTTAGGGCAGTGGTTCTTAAACATGTTTTATCAAAATCGGTTAATAAGTTTACAAAAGAGGGGATACATAATCGAATGTTTCAAAATTATACCCGAATTTGGTATTAAATAAAGTAAAATAATGTGTAGAATATAATTTAATATAATGTAATATTATATGTGCTGTGGGGTGCCGGCAGTAGAATGTTACCTCTCCTCTCATGCTCACGGATGCAGTAAGAGCCTGCTAAGGGATACCTCCGGAAGATGGGCAGCAGCGTCTTTCCGTGTATCAACATCCTAAACTGCGCTCACCAACCCGCCTGCCAAGCGTGGTGAGTATGGCAATTACCCCTCATGGAGATCCATGGAGGCCTGTGTTCATTAGCGGACGTTTTACGGCTGAACTGAATGTGTAGAATGCAAAACTGAATTATATAGAAATCGGTTGTGCCATTATTGAGATATGGGGATTGAAATTAGGGGTGAACAATCGAATGTTTTCAAATATACCCAAGTGTGGTATCAAATGAAAGGGCATGATGTGTAGATTGCAAAACTGAAGAGACACGTTACAAGTTTAGGTAACTTCCGAGACTAGGCAAAGTGTGAGGGTTTACTTAATTTATTAAATTTTATGATTTTGTGTAAAGTTAAGGTTAAAGATTTGCCATGGAGAGCCGGAAGTAGAACCCCTCCTCTCTTGCCCGTGGATGCAGTAAGAGTCTGCCAAGGGATACCTGTACAATGGGCAACAACGTCTTTCCGCATTAACATGTGCACTGCTCTCGACAACCCACCTGCCAAGCGTTGGGAACGACCCCTCATTATCAGTACTTAGTGATCAATGAGGGAAGCCTTTGTCCAACAGTGGACGTCTTATTGCTGGAAGAAGGAGAAGAAAGTTAAAGGTAATGCGTGACGAATTTAGGAGCCGCAGTATCTGACAGCAATGGCAAATACAGCATTCATTCATTTCAGCCGTAAAACGTCCACTACTGAACACAGGCCTCCCTCATGGATCTCCATAGGGGGCTCCATAGTTGCGATACTAACCACGCTTGGCAGGCGGGTTGGCGAGCGCAGTATGGGATGTTGATACATGGAATGACGCTGCTGCCCATCTTCCGGAGTTAGCTCTTAGCAGGCTCTTACCCACGGGCAAGAGAGGAGAGGCAACATTCTACTGCCGGCACCCCACGGCAATCGCAAATACATCATAGTACTGTGTATTGATCTGTATTGCTGTATTCAGAGAAATTAGCGGGTACTGGATGGACCCACTTCATTTGAACGTATTGTTGGTTACACAGAACTAGGTGTAATAGATGCGCTATCCTAAACATAAAACTATGAGGCCATAGGCAAATGGGCTAGGACCAGGCAGGTGTAAATATTATTCTGGCGTAGTAAAAAAAGTAGTTTGATGGAGAACTTTGCCCAGCATTGAAACAAAATAGGTGAAAAAAAACTCCAGATTTTTGAGGGTTTGTTATGTTGTTATTCATTAAAAATCGTACGTATACTTAGTAAATGGTTTTCCATCAGAGGCGTTAGTGTGTTGTTTGACCTAAACCATAACCATATCTCAGTAGTAGGATTGCTGCCCAAGTCCACTGCTGAACATAGACCTCCCTCATGGATTTTCAAAATCATAATTGTGTTGTTGCCATACTTGTCATGCTTAGCAGGCGGGTTGGCGTGTACAGTACAGTACATATTGATACACGAAAAGACGCTGCTCTCATCATCTAGAGGTATCACTTGGCAGATTCACACTGCATCCACAGGCAAAAGGGGAGGGGTATAATTCTACTGCCGTCACCCACGGCAACTAAAAACAAGGAAGGAACTCAAATTGAGCTAAGTTTCATGGCCAGACTTTGGCAGGTGGAGTAAAGCCATAACTGAAAGGTAACCGAGGCAAGGCTTTACAAAAATATGTCGTACAGCACCAAGATAGGCCTAAATTAAGTCTTAGGCAAACAATGGATTGGACTATCATAGGATCGTGGCGATTGGCACATACTATGGGAGGCCTTTATCCAGCAGTGGGTGAAAATAGACTGTGCCTGATAACATTGAGAAAAAGTAAGGATAGTCTGAAAGAACGCCTTCGCTTTGCTGCGATTACACGTCAGTCTTCCCGGGACCACGATAGGTGCGATCCTGTCAAAATGTCGGGCAATAATAAAGTTACATAACGCAATATGTTATAATAAACAAATATCAAGCAGATAAAATGTTTATCGACGGAAATTAACAGCTCCAGGGTGATTACGTATCTCGCGACAGGTTTTGCAACAGGCATTTGACAGCAATATTGCTGTCAAATGTCTATTCCTTGCTGTTCTCTAATACAAAAATTTACATTTGACAGTAATATTGCTGTCAATTGCCTATTGCAAAACCTGTCGCGAGATACGTAATCACCCTGCCGCAATATCTTTCTACAAAACAAATGATAAGCGCGAACAGTTTTAAGAAATATTAGAAGAGAAATTGATAGATTGTGCTTAAGATCCAAATTGCTTTATCTTTCTCCCAAGTTCCTCAAAGCATTATATTTCTTCCAGTAACTTTAATTCTCGAACGGACAAGCATAGTGCAATCTTGAGAAACACGTCTGAAGTCAGCAGTGTTTATATCCACTCCAAATTGAACTCTAATCTCAATGATATAAGATCTTAAATTCCTTGACCAGTAACTCGTACAGAAGTTTGAACGAAGCCAAAGCCGGCTGCCGCGTAAAATGAATCGAAGAAATATGTCCCTAAGGTTGAGTTTCGGTTGCTTGTTATCTATTTTGCTGAGATGTTTAGCAGGAATTTGAGAGTAGAGTACGTATATTGGATAACTGCTTAGATATAGGATGGCTTCAGGACCGTCCGACAGATTCGTGGTGTAGATATAAAAGGTTTAAGTTATTGACAGAGCTGTGTTGGATGAGTAGGCGGACCCTTGACTTTTTTAGATAGTTGTAGGGTCAATATTAGCTCACAATTTCTGTTCTCGGTTACCATTTATTACTGAGCGTTAAAAGTCGTCATTATTATCTCAGCCTAAGGACAGCACTGCTGGACTTAATGACGCTTGGCAGGTGGGCCTGGAGAGCGCAGTACGGGATGTCAATACAAGGAAAGACGCTGCTGCCCAACTTTCGGAGTTATCCCTGGCCAGATTCTTTATACATCAAGGGGCAAGAGAGGAGGAGTAACATTGTACTGCCGGTACCCCACGGTTGAAAGTAATAGTGTTCTGAAAAGAGCACATAGTGTGATTTTCTTCTATTTTTATGCTTTCACAAATAACGCCAGTTTATGACGTCACAAACACTTCAGATGATTGCGCTTTATCTATTTTATCAGTAGTTTGAAAAATATTTTAAAATATACTTCATTTTTTTCTTATCATACTGATGGACTTAATAGCCCTCACCCTTCGGATGGAATCCCAAGTGAACTTTACTTGAAATTACTACCAGGTCCCTTCCATCACAGGCAAAATGGAATGAAAAAAGCTAATGATAACAGAAAAGATGGAAGGACCTTTGTCCTTCCATTTTTTCTGTCAATCAGTCAATCAATAGGACGAAGCCCTACGATGGTCCGATCAAGTAGCTAAAGAGCTTGATAACAAAATCTCCGAAGCATTAGACCAGGTCAATGACCGCTACAAATGAAGGGAGATTTTGAAAAAATTGGGCCGAGGACATCACGACGCTCAGCAGTGAGCTACCGACTGGAGAAAGAGGCTACCAGGTGACTCTTAGACGGAAAGGCCCATAGTGTTTATTTCTCTATCAGCATGCCATTCCGAGAGCCATAACCAACAAACCAGGAGACAGGATCTTACTACGGCTTAATAAGATAAACAACTGACTTCTGTAATCCAGAATTATTATGTTATGCTCTCAGCAAGGATTGACTCTTATTTATACGTATGTATACTCATTGTCTTTTTTTTCTTTCGCGTTTTATTCAGCCATATATATTTTCTATATTTATCGCGTAAATTACGTTGAATTAAACAACCTAAAAATCCCAAAAATTTCAAAATGCAAAACCTAATTTATTCATTTATTAATTTGCACAAATAACAAAATAAAACAACACAATTAATAGAATTAAATACATAATTGAACCAGTTCACTTTAGACGACACGCGCCTAGCCAAGGAGAGGCACTTCTATTAGATAATGGTTCGGAAAGCGTTTGAGATTAAGAAGCATCCTAATTTAAATCGTTGAGAAGGTTTTAGAGTCTCTGCCTCATAGAATCCAGTTATAACAAAAGGTACTCGGCGTGAAAAATCAACTCAGTATGCGGATACAGTCAGTGTAGTGTGCTGTCCCAGTGGGAACCGGCTCTAATATTTTTTATGAAGATCAAGTGAGGGTAGTTAAACAGACGCCTTCGGTTTGATAAACACTTCAGTCTTCCCGGAACCATGCCTGGTGCAATTCAGGCGGGAACGTGGGGAAATAATAGAGGTAACAATAAAGGGACTAATTTACGCGATAAATATTAGGTCTTTACCCATGAAATTGCCGTTTTGTATGGAATAAATGAAAGTACTTTTTTTTCAAACTTTTTTATTTCTATTACTCAAAGTAACACCCCATGTTATCGACGCATCTTTGCCAACGCATTGGCAGTTTATTGATGCCCTTCTTGTAAAAATCAGCTGCACGGGAGGCAACAAACTCTTCAAAGGCATTTTGTACTGCCCCTCGGGAATTGAATTTTTTACCCACTAAAAAGTTGTCTAAATTTTGAAAAAAGTAATAGTCGGTAGGTGCAAGGTCTGGTGAGTATGGCGGATGAGGAAGAGCTTCCAACCCCAGCTCTTGCAGCTTGGAAACTGTCTGTTGTGCAGTATGCGGTCGCGCGTTGTCGTGAAGGAGCAGTGGGGACGACCGATTGACCAAAGTTGGTTGCAGATGTGCAAGCTTCTCCATCATTGTCTCCAGTTCTTTACAGTACACATCTGCAGTAATGCTCATGCCGTTTTAAAAAAAACTGTGGTGAATCACACCCGCACTAGACCACCAAACAATGACCATCACCTTTTTAGGGGTCATTTTTGGTTTAGGGCATTGCTTTGGTGCTGAACCAGGATCTAACCAACTTGTTGAGCGCTTTCGATGGTCGAACAGAGTCCATTTTTTATCGCACGTAACAATTCGGTTCAAAGTTCCTTCATTTCTTTGTCTGTTAAGCAGCGCGAAACAGTTCTCAACGCGTACGTTTCGTTCGCCAGCGCTAAGTTCGTGGGGTACCCACCTATCAAGCTTTTTTACCTTGCCAATTTGTCGCAAATGGATCAATATTGTTTTGATGCTAACATCAAAAGCTGCTGCTAGCTCAGCTGTAGATTGAGTTTCGTCAGCTTCCACAATCGCCTTTAATTCATCATTGTCGACAATAGTCTTCGGACGGCCACTAGCTTCATTTTTCTAGTCAACATTTCCAGAACGGAACCGGGAAAACCAAAAACGGGTTGTGCGTTCGTTTGTACAGTTCTCTCCGTAAACGTTTTTGATGTTACGTGCCGTTTGTGTCGCGTTGGTGCCACGACGGAACTCATATTCCATAATTACACGATTTTTTAAGGTACCCATTATGACGAAAAATGTTCAAATGTAATGAAAATACAACGCTAATCAATAAACAAAAGACTGAGTTTGTAAAAAGAATGTCATGTATTTAAAACAAAATTAATTTGAATTTGAAATACCAAGCCATGTCAAACATTTTTTTATTTGAAATTACCAGTACTGAAGAACGGCAATTTCATAGGTAAAGACCTATTATCCGATAATATTTTGTATGATATTATATTACGTACATTATTAGATTATTAATTTATGTTTTTTTTTGTTTTTATCTGGTGTCCTTAATTTTATTTAAGTGCTTATATTATATTTGTTTATGAATTCGGTTAAATTGTTAGTTGTTAGTTTTGTTTATGGTATGTATCATCATTTTCTTTTTTGTTAAGTTTTTGTGTAGAACCCTAAGCCAGTATTCGTATCTCATGCTGTAAGAGAACTTTCATACCTTAATACAGAATTATACATTTTTAGGGTTCCGGACCATAATGGAAAAAAGGAACCCTTATGGTATGACTTTGTCTGTCTGTTTATCACAAATGGATATATTGAAAACTACTGATGCTATCGACTTTAAATTTGAAATGGTTAAAGATAATGCTTTATTACTAATATAGCATATAAAAAAATATTAAAAAATATTCTTGAAATATTCACGAAGCCCTGAAGGAGACATAAAGAAAAGGAATACCCATTTGCTGGCTTTTTGTTGAAAAATTAACGAAAAATACCAATGTTTATTTGTTTTCAATCAATATCACAAGAAGTAAAAACATCCATTCAAATACAGAAACCGAAAGCCGAAACCAAAATACAGAAAGCACTTCACGCTCACATTACATTCAACACCGATCAGCTGTCTATGCTCATAAATGGGGTTCAACCATAACCAGATTTGTGTTAGTTCTCCGATCAATAGATACGAAGGACGGATATTATTGTGATGAAGTAGATACAGTCCGATGTAAATAAATTAGGGCGTGACAATATTATTATTATTGTATGCTTGTTTGCTTCTAAGTAGCATGTTAATAAATTTCCTATTTTCCCTATGTCATCATCACCATATCAGCCATAGGACGTCAACTGCTGGACAAAGGCCTCCCCAATGATTTCCAAGTACCAGCGGTTCCCACCAAGTCGTCTGCATATCTTGTAGGTGGACGTCCTACGCTGCGCTTGTCGGCCTTCATTCGAGAACTTTGCTGTCCCATAGGCTATCGGTTCTGCACGCTATATGGCCTGCCCATTGCCACTTCAACGTGCTTATCCGTTTGGCAATGTCGGTGACCCGAGTTCTTCTACGTATCTCCTCATTTCCGATGCGTGTAATTTATTAAATCTTACATTTTTTATCAAAAAACACGACTTCAATGATAAACATTTACTTTATAGCAATAACCTTCACATGGTGAGTACTTAGAAATACGGGAGTCCACCTCCTCATCACAACATTGCTTACAAAAATCTTGATCTCTATTCCAACGAGTTAAAGTTGAAGCAAGTGTTTTTAATTATATTTGCTACATTCACTACAACGCAAGCAACACTAAGATTAATTTTATTAAATCACGGACTCGCTCTCTCGACCGACAAAACAAACACACTTTAATAATTAAAAACTAATTTAAAAAGACGTACGTGTATAATAACAAAAAAATTCTGTGAAATTAAACATTTCAGCGGTTGCGTGTACACAAGAGTATGTTTATGGAGTTTTATTCCTTGTAAAGATCCAACCATTTTGTGGGGGTTAGTTATCCTATCCAGGGATCCTTCAGTAAAACGCTTCTTGTTCGACTGTATTCTTGAAGGTGATGTTACTACATGAGACTTAAAGACAATAATTATCCGGCGGGCTATCTGCTCACGCTATCGTCCCTCCTTAGCGCTAAGCCTTCGTTTAATATTGTATTTTCGAACGTTCAACGTGGTTATATCGCATTTAACCCTTAAGCTCAACTGTCACCTATCATGCCTTACACCCGTAAGCTCGCGCACTGTCATGGCGGCGCCACCTAATATTTGCAGACTTTTACAAGAATGAGGATAATACTGAAACTAACAAGATTTTTTTACTTGAAATAAAAAGTAAACTGTTCTATCATACATAATACAGTTATAAATTTCAACATAAATTTAATATGATTTATTATTTTGTCATATATTAAATTATTTTATAAAAAAAATAATTAAAAAATAAGACATCTTCATGGAAACATTTATATTTAGGAATATAAGACAATTAAGGAAAAATAAGATATGTCTATTGTAATCTTTAAAAAAAGTCTAAAAACCAATGTACATATCTAGTTTCACCCACCTTCCTCACGAAAACTTCACAAGAAAAACACTAAAAAACACATTTTTGGCCGTCCGTCTGATTTCAAAATGGCAGTGCTTGTTAACAATGACAGCAGAGTACACATTATTATACATCAAAGAGTTTAAACACTAGAATGCACTTTTTGTTTTGTTGGTGTATGCGTATAGATTCATACGTTGTCGAGTCAACAGTAGTATCAAAACAGGCGTATGAATGTAACGTTATCGAGCTTAGGGGTTAATCGAACGAGTGAGCGAAGCAAACGAAGTTCTTAGTGGCAACCCCTAGTTGCCACTAAGAACTTCGGTTGAATGTATGTCTGCAATTTTTGTCCGATAAATAATATACAACATTTTCAATAGAAGAAACAAAAAGTTATAACATATTGTAGGACTTGAAGCAGCTGTAGGCAGGATAGGCTGTGGCCTATCCTGCCGGTGTTGTGACACCACCATGCGATCCGTGTACGTGCAGGAAATCCAAAATACGGATATTGTTTTTGGTCTGTCCATCGTTACTTTTTTATACTAGATTATTACTATTATCGCCTAATGAGTGTTCAAATTATAAATCGCGCTAACGAAAACGCAGAGCTGTGAATAACGTCCACGCCCAACTTCGTTCAGTCCTGTGCCCAAAGAGTATAAAACACTACATTTACTTGTGCCACTAAAAGATAGAATAGAATAGAATAGAAAACTCTTTATTGCACACCACATAAAAAAATAGAACAGTAAAATAAAGGAATTAAATAATACAATATATGAGTACAAAGGGCGGCCTTATCGCTATGAGCGATCTCTTCCAGGCAACCTTGGGATGGACAGGAAATAGAGAACGATATAGACAGTGGTGTAAAATTAAGAGAATATAAATAGCAAACAAACTAATAAATAATAGATAATGTTGTAGTATAATTTGTTTAGTGTTTTACTCGTTGGATGAATTTCACGCGGTACACAATCCAGTTCAAATTCAGATAGATACGTAAAATCAAGTTCAAATTCAACGGGACTTCATTGAAAGAAGTCGCGCGCTCGTTCTAAGTTCGTAGCGAACAACTAGTAATAATCTAGTACCCAGATGTGTGAATTGTCTAGCATTATTTATTTATTTATTAGGGTGGACGTTGTTTGCGAGCTTACATCGAGCGCTACACGAGCGACTCACAGTGAGCCAATAATTGTGGGTTTTTGCCTTTACGGCTTCTCATTACGGTCACAGAGATATGGACTTCTCGTACACAGTAGAACATTCTTATTGTATCTTTTGTTTACAGTTAAAGCTCGCAAAATGTGAGAGAGAGCCTTCGGGCAACCTCACGACTGGCTGATATGATATGTCATCAAATCTTCAAAGTCTATTGACCTGTGAGTACACTGTATATTCATAGTAATTTCAAATACGCCAAGAGGTCCCAATGTCACTGCTACGTTTATTATTGTATTTTCGAACGCTCATCTGATTATATCAAAGTAAATAAGGTTCTGAAACGTTTTGTGCCTAATCAAATTGTCTTTTGTCTTAAGAATTTATTTTTAGTTAAATTTATGATAGAGGTCGACTAAGGTTATTTCTTCGGCATGGTTTTATAAACAGTTTATTAACTAATGGCTTGGGGTGCCGGAAGTAAAATGTTACGCCTCTTCTCATACCCGTGGATCCAGTAAAAGCCTGCTAAGGGATACCTCATAGACATAGACATAGACCTCCCTCGTCGATCACTAAGTACTGATCACGAGTAGGTTGTTGCCATACTCTCCACGCTTGGCAGGTGGGCGTAGTACCTGTACTACGCCTGCATGTTGATACACGAAAAGACGCCGCATTGCCTGGAGGCATCTCTTGGCAGATTCTGAATCTACGGGCCAAAGAGGAGGGCAACATTATGTTGTCCCTTTTCCAAGATAAGTAAAGGCCAGGTTATTCCAGCGGCGGATTTCTGAAGGAGTGCACGTGGTAAGGCTTCTATAAAAATTAGTTTCAAAAAATTTGAAATCATGTTTTCAGAAACACTAACCGTTTAATGATTTTAAACGTCGTTGCCTAATTTTTGAGACTTTTTTGACAGTATAACATTATTGATACACTTGAAATATAACCACAAAAACGAGCACTAACAAAAACTGTCCTTCCTTCGTAATTTTTATTACCAGGTGAAGTGAGAAATATCGTGTTTTAAACCGTTGAATATTTAATAACGTTTATTTAACCATAGCATATAAATTTCCGATCAAAACAAAGGAAGAATTGATCATCTAACATTGAATCGAAAGTCGGCTAGTTTGGAATATCGTGGCCTTAAATAAAAACTTGTTTAAACATTGTCTGGTTGTAACGAAACCATAAGTTTATCACATACAATAACATAAACTCGTATTAACATTGATTATCTTAATGCCCCATATACAATCAGATAAACAAGATAAACTCATGAAAACCATAAAAGATTTGATATTCAAAAGCAAATGGCTGTGTTTATGGTCATATTTCAACGGGGCGCCACTATGCCGTATAACGTGATCGCATACCAGTATCAGGTTATTTTTAAAAAAAAATCTAACCATTGCTAAGAACAAAGTCAAAGTACTACATAACACGATACAGATTGCAAATGACAAAAACTGTTACTCGATGACAGTTTAATTATATAAAATAAGTTCCCAAATGACTTAAACTAAATAACAATACGTTTAAAATAAAATATAATTGGTTGTTGTACAATTTAATTTAATTTAATGTTTTAAATTGTTGTGATTAGTTAATGTCTTTTAATTTAATAAGTTTTTATTTATTTTTACTTGAACTAAATCATTTTAATTGCATTTTTAAATCTTTGTAATCATTTATTAAATGCATAAGTACGTAAAAAAATTGGTTCGTGTAAAATAGATTTACCTTTATATATTACTATATATTACTCGGATGTCTAACTGCACAAATATAAATTAAACTTTGTGCTCAAAAACATTTTCACTGTAAAAATAAATTGTAATAAATTATTTAAAGATAAAATTACCTCCTTAATATGTTCAATTAATTCCTGTATTTATTATAATAATAATCAAAATAAATAATACATCAATACTACAAAGCCGGAAGTTACCTCAAGATGTTTTCTTTTATCTTTAAAAAGAGTATTTTAACGTACAAATAGACCACGTTTTGAAAGCAGATAACGTTTTTACCACGACCACGGCACATTGCCACCTGTAATCCTCATTAATGTTTAGTATTCCGGACTCATGTGCACAAAAGCAAACAGTTCTGCAAATTACTAAATTGAAAATTTTAAATGTACACATAATTAGAGTTCTTAGAAACTTTATATCCTGTTTATCAAAGGCCTAATCCTGCAGCTTTATTGTTGTTTATCGTGCATTTAAAATATATTATGTATTATTAGGTTAGATTTTGATTAGATGTACTAACCAAAAAGGGGATGATTTTGGTATTTATCTTAATCATTATCTAAGATCAGCCGTAGGACATCGACTGCTGTACAAAGGCCTCCCTCATGGATCACTAAGTACTGATCATGAGGGGTAGTTGCCATACTCACCACGCACCATGATATTGATACACGGGAAGACGCTGCTGCCCATCTTCCGGAGGTATCCCTTAGCAGACTCTTACTGCATCCACAGGCATGAAAGGAGGGGTAACATTCTATTGCCGGCATCCCACGGCAATATGTTTTCAATGCGAAACCGTGCCATTATTTTAATTTAATTATTTATTTTTAAAATGAACATACATACAATTAAATACTCTGTGAATATTTCAAGCGTCTACCTGTTGCCGTTATTAATATCGGAAAAAAATCAGGTTTGTTGTATGGGAGCCCCCTAAAATTTATTTTATTCTGTTTTTAGTATTTATTGTATTTATTTTGTTGTCATAGCGGCAACATAAATACATCATCTGTAAAATTTCAATCAATTTCAACTGTTTATGAGATACAGCCTTGTGACAGACAGATAGACAAACAGACAGACAGAGGGGCGGCGGAGTCTTAGTAATAGGGTCCCGTTTTTACCCTTTGGGTACGGAACACTAAAAGTAAAACCTTCAGAAAATACTTCTCTCGAACCTTAAAGATGGCGTTAGTTTTCTTTTACTGGTAGGAAACACATTTTGACAATGACAGCAATTGTGATTAGATTACTCACAAACTTGCTTTCTACGCTTGCCAGCTCCATCTGTTAGGTTTAGTGAAAAACACTATTTTCCTTTTTACTGAAAACGTCCTTGCTGTCTAATACAAAATTGACGTTTGACAGCGATGTTACTCATGTTGCAAGCCTGTCGCGAGATACGTAATCAGTCTACCAAAGCCCAACCCCACGTCCGTACTGACCACCTATGCCACGGACACCTGCAACGAAATGACTTAGCAAGTGACCAAAAGGGAAATGGCAAACCCATAATGATGGAGAAAAGCGATAAAATTAACTCTACTTATGAAACTTGACACTGGCAGAATTGTGTAAAACCAAACACATAAAGCCCTAAAAGAAGAAAATACGTAATAAGTCTGCGGGGCCGTCATTTTGACAGGCTTAAGCTTTCACAGGGAATTCAATATGGCTCCGTCACTGCACAAACAGACAGCTAATCAAAGTTAAGCAATCACAGGCCGAAATGCATTTAATTAGTGTAGTTCGGCTTTTAGTTACGAATCCTTGCAACTGGCAGTAATGTTAGTTTCAGTTTCTGTGTTTGCAGAACTTGAGCGTTGGAAGCCATATCACTTTTTACATCCATTTGGTGAATTTTAGATACAGAATGCTTTATTGTACAGTCAACATTAAAAGTATATCAGCGTGTCGAATAGCCAAAATGATCTTACTTGCAGAAATTCAAATTTATTTACACTCTCAGGCTTAATCGACTTAACCGTAGAACAGAGTTCGATGTGATCATAGAGCAAAAATGAGTTAGATAGCTAGACGCGATAAGGAGCACAAACTCTACAGAAGTACGTTTTTAGAATTTTTGTATCGAATTTAGTTTCGGAAATATAAAATCGAATAACGTTGCATCTGACATTAGCTCCGAGGAACAACGCACGGAGTGACCAAGCGACAGCGGGCGGGGAGCGGCGGCGGCGCGAGCGCGCGGTCCGTTCGTCAGTCCGGCCGCTATTTGTTGGAAGGAGGGTGTGTTTGTGTCTTGCGTTTACCTTTTTTTAGATTAGATAAAAAAAATATGTATCAAGTGTTTTGCATGCATAAAACATTTTTTTAGACATGTCAAGATCACGGAAAATGTTGGAAATGCTTAAAAAAGATGCAGAAGAGCCTGAGTTACGTTCAACATTTTCCAATGTTCCTGCTGTTCGTATGAAAAAAAGTGTAAAGTTGCTGGTAAGTTGTACATTTTTCAGTTGTATTATTTCGCGATACATACATTATTAATTTCTTAAATTATTAAATATTAAAATTAACTATAATATTGCTTTTTATCTCAGTAGGTAGTTACGTGCGATCGTTGTTTATTTAAGACATTTTTTGACGGAGAGCTAGTGAAACGCATTTTTCATACGAATGTATGATTGATGTAATGCATATTCACAGGATAATCATTTTATCTGTAATAATTAACAAGAAAAACTAGGAGTCATATGAAATAATAGGATCATTTTATACGGACTCTGTTGAGTTTTTAAGGATTTCATGTGAATATAGAACGTTTCATTATGGAGTCTGTCATACGATTTGTGGGTTCAATGTTAAGATAGTACGTTTTTACTGGGATAACGAAGTCAAATAGGACGTTGTTCATTATAAAAAATCGTTTAATATTAAGTTTTTTTAAATTAAAATAGTCTAATAAATTTCTAGGTACTAACATTGTTTTGCCTTACGCATAGCTATAAAAATATACATTTTTTTTTCAATTTCAGATATGAATAATGATGACAACCACAAGTCACCACAAACGTCACCTTTACCTTTTGGTGCAGAAGCAATCAGTCAGGAACTAGCTGATATATGGGATGAAATTGTACATGAAGACGGTGGGACCGAAGAAATTACTGGGACCGAGGAAATTACCTGCGACAGTCCAATACCAAATGTTATGTCTGATCCGTCGGCCGTAGATGTTTACAGCAATCAATCGATGTATTTTCTTTGGAAATGCCTTCTTGTTACGAAAACTCACCATTAATCCAGCTTGGAGAGTTAGAAATTTCGATTAATTCGGAACTATCTGTGCCAACTCCTATGCCATCTCCTACTAATGTTCATTCAATCTGCGATAGCGTCTACTGACCTAACCATGTGGATAATTTCGTTGCGATATCTTCGCCAGCATTAAACAGCACAAATCTTCATATTTTGCAATCAAGTAATCACACCGTGTCTCCTAGAACGACTAGAAAACGACAAAGGCACTCAAAAAAATGGGCCGACGTTAAACGCAAATGCCTTAAGAACTTAGGTAAGAAATATTTGACGAAAAAGGGAAAATCCGTAGACGAAAAAACCATGGGGCCATCATGCAAATGCACTGATAAAATATCTTACCAACAGAGGTTGAACTGTTTCACAACATTTTGGCAATTAGGATATCGAGCCATGCAGTGGAATTTTATCATCTCTATCATCATTTTATCATCAAATATTCCGATAAAATGATGCCTGATTCAAGATACTCCTAGTAATATGAAATATACTTATGAAAATGAGGTTAGTTGCCTTTTAAATTTTATCCAGGCTAATGTTGAGCAAGGTGCCAAGGTGTTTCGTTTTTGGTCGGACAATTGTACTGGCCAAAATGGAAATCGCTTTGTTTTAATTATACATACATTTACGCCGCAAAAAAATTCAACATACGCCTAACACACCGGTTTTTACAGAAGGGACATACCCAAAATGAAGGGGACAGTGTCCATTCTGTTATCGAGAGAGCTTCTCAAACCAAAACTATCTATACTCCTCATCAATGGCGTTTATTAGTAAGATGGGCCAAGAATGAAGGAGAACCCTATGTTGTTTGCAACGGAACCCAGAATGACGTGTTTGACTTTAAATGTCTTGTTAATAATAAGGTATGGATGAAAGACATTAAGAGAAAGAAGATTAACTGGAATAACATTCGAGAAGTTCACGCAGAGGGTAGTGACACAACAAATTGTTTTTTAAATATAACTTGACTCAACCTGATTATGATATCTTAGTGATTCGCGGTAACACGAGTAACTCAGTTCAAACTGAACTAAAAGCTGCATATTCTGAACCTATTATGGTTTCCGCTGTTAAATATAAAGATTTATTGGATATGTGCCGCTCAGAAGTTATTCCTTTAGAGTATCATCCATACTTTAACTCTTTGCCACATCACATCACTGTTAATGCTTTACGGATGATGGCTTATCATAATAAGAGATATTTCCTTTCTGCTGCTTCATTTTATAACTGAATTCGTCACACTAATTTAGCGGAACAATGTTTAATTAATAATAAGCACTCATCTAAGAGCCGTGGGGCGCCGGCAGTAGAATGTTGTCCCTCCTCTCATGCCCGTGGATGCAGTAAGAGCCTGCTAAGGGATACCTCCGAAAGATGGGCAGCAGCGTATTTCCATATATCAACATCCCATACTGCGCTCGCCAACCCGTCGAAGTCGAAATGATTGTGATTCGTAAAACTATAAAGACTGAATGTTATTTGTAATTGTAAATTTTACAACTAATACGAAGTTTAAATTTCGTTTGCTTTATTGTTCTTACAGGGAGTACATACAATTTTGTAAGTTTTCTACCAAGTTAATTTTAAGTGACGTGTTTGCTATTTAAAGTTCTCTATTCTAATTATTTAATAGTTTTGTGTCACGTATTTTGAGATTTTATAATTTAATAAACGATTTTAAATAATACCTTAATTTTTAATTAAATTAAAATAGAAGGTAGTCATAGTTTCATTTAAATTATTTTAAGGTACTTATTCACATAGAACTCTTACGGAATAGGTGATTTTGACAAAAAACTACCCATGTCAATATAGAACGTCACTTCATTATGACGTTTCCATAAAACAACGTTTTGTGTTCACAACGGACCCTCGCGGTTCTGCCATAAAACGTCCTATATTAATATGGAACTCACTATCTCCGTTACTAAAAGGATAATAAACATACACCGCCAAGCGTTTAACTAGGCTGGGATGTTGTAACAACATACCAAAAAACCTCAATGACAAGTCTCACCGTTTAAGAGTTACACAAAGTCAAGTACTTCTACTACTTCTACTACGTCTACTGAAAACTATCAACTCTACAGATCAGACTTTATTCTACGGATGAGTCGTAATGATCGAAGAAACAAAATTGTTTAAAGATCAAGAGCATCATCCAAAGAGCAACAACTTCTCATAGATATCTCAGTTACCAAGGCGTGCATTGATAAATAATCAGTCAAAGTGCTCAATGGTATGTAGGCATTAAAAGTTTTCAATAGTATGCATATCGTAATATCAACTCTGTATTCCTTTGTAATAGACGTCATGCATAAAAGAAGTAGTTATGAAACATGGAGAAGAAAACTGCTTAGAAGTATAGTGAAATAATCCTCTAGTAGCAGTAGTCCGGTTGTTAGTCCGGTTGACCGAACTAGTGCAACTTTTCAGTAGCAGTAGTTCGGTTGAAATATAGCAACGAACTACCGATACTCTATAGTAGCAACAGTTCGGTTTGTATAATAATAAGAATAAAATTGTACAATACACTTTCTTACTTTATTGTTATTTTAAAATGAGCACGTAACCACGTTGTATAAAATTAACCGTAATTTCGCATTGAAAACATATTGCTGTTTTAACACCGAAATATTGACATTTTGACACCCTGACAGCTAAAATAAAATATATGATGCTCTCATATTTTGAACACTTATAAGGCAGAGATTAATAGGGTGACTCTGGTAGAGTATATAAACATTAACTTTTGTAAATAGGATATATTTAGTCAGCTTGGAGACTGAAATACAATTGATACTGACTGTACTGTACAGTACACCACATTCAAAAACAAAAACTTTTAAGGAACAAGTAAAAAAAACACAGGAATACATAGCATTACATTGTACTAAACTAAGTTTGTTGCCTGAAATAAAGTTTTATTATTTATTTATTATAATAGCCCCAATTGTTAAAAGGCCGTGGCTCACATTTTTATCTAACGAACACTTAGAATGGATATTATACCTCTATGTTACCACAGCTTCAAGTTATATCTTGCTATTAAGCAGATGTTAAACGATTTTGAAATTCTGTAACTAAATGCAGCAAGCCCTCCGGTGGACTTCGCGGTTGTTATATCTCCCAATGATAAAAAAATCATATCACCAAAAATATGTAATAGTTTTGCGTCCAGTCTAATCTAGTGGTGGCCATTATTCAATGGTTTCCCGAAGCCGCACCCGCATCTATCAAATGCGACAAATGGCGTGGAAACCCGAATTGAATACTAACTGCTGTCCGTTTGGGTCACGTGATGCTGTGTTTAATGTTGCGGGCGTGCGATGGCACTCATCATCGTCATCTCAACCGTAGTAACTTCTAATAATAGACATACTCCTACGTCATGAATCTCCAAGTTTTGATTATGGTGGGTTGGTGAGCGCACTACGGGATGTTGATAATGATCCACAAAAGGACTCTTTTTACTGCAACAACGGGACCAAACGCGGCAAACCTGCGACCCACAGCAGTAGAATATTCTGAATGTTCTGCAACTAGTTGACTGCGCCATATAAAACTTTTGATTCAGTATAAATAATATTATTTTAAATAATTTATTTATGAGCCTGATTCTTCCCACTGCAGGGCAAAGGCCACCTTTTTCTCCCTCACCAGATCTCTATCGTATATAAAAATATAGTAATAAAATCGGTAGTATTCAGATAACATGAGTGAAAATCTGCGGGCAAAACCTAGTAGTGTATTGCTGCTTGCATGTTCATATTTACAGCCTGTGAACTATAATTCAATGGCTCTACACTGCCAGAGGACCTTAGAATTACCCTACGTCCGGAACGACAAAGTGTAGTCATGAGTTAATATTATTAAAGCAATATTTCACAGTCTGAACAAGACGCCAAGCAAATTTAATTTTGTTGGTATTAATGTAATGTCTTCATATTGCGGGGCCTCGCATGGTCTTATTTTATTACCCGGCTGAGAGGAAGCTAATGTTTTTGGGATGTATGACTTTGTGCATGAGGGTCCGTTGGTTGTCGCAGCATCTCGACTGGCTGGAATGATTTTGATGAATGAACTGTAGTTTGTTTCGTAATATCATTAAAATTTAAATACGATTTTTGCAGTGCTCCGTACCCTCCATTGTAGCATAACGGCTAGTTGTCGTATAGAAGAGTTATATGTATATATGTATATTCGGGAAGCCGTGGGGTGCCGGCAGTAGAATGTTACCCCTCCTCTTATGCCCGTGGATGCAGTAAGAGCCTGCTAAGGGATACCTCCGGAAGATGGGCAGCAGCGTCTTTCCGTGTATCAATATCCCGTACTGCGCTCGTCAACCCGCCTGCCAAGCGTGGTGAGTATGGCAACTACCCCCCATGGAGATCCATGAGGGAGGCCTGTTCAGTAGTGGACTTTTTACGGCTGAAATGATGATGTATACATATATCTCAAAAATGAACAAATTCATGAAAGAATGACTGGGAGACCGAAGACCGAGACTTTAATTTTTACCAAACAAAAAAACATACTTCCATGATGATGTAATCCTTGACTTGTAGCTGAAAATACCTAAACTGCTTTATTTTACGCCCATCACATTTGAGTATGTCCTCGATGTATTATGGATCCCATCATAGAATTAGGTATAAAAACAAGAGCTTGAACTTGAAAATCGTAAGGCCAAATTTCGTACCTTTGAAAATCGTGGAGTCAAAATCTCAACAATATCTCCGTTGTCGAAGTTGTTAATCCACCTTTTAGATTTATCTTAATTATACATTGAAAATAAGAAAATCATCATGAAAAATATGCCGTTTTACTACAACAAGCATGTAATAAATCTAGATTTCCATCGCTCATCAATCTAACAACACAATGTCCATTAACTGATTACTTTCATGCGAAAACGGCTCAACTCTTTTTCAAGGAATAATGTTTTTGCCCACTATACCGTTATGCCACTGCACTGTAGACGTCATGGGCATGGAAAGCAAACAATGGCTCAACCAGTTTAGAGTGTAGGAAAAAATAATAATGAAGCGGAGATGAAGAACAGTAAAAAGGTCTCCAACTCACAATTGTTTAGCACCTGGCAAGGCTCAGATGCTACGTAGTTTTTTGGGGCTCCGGATAGTGTCACGACTACAGATGGAAAGGGGAGGGAATGAAACAGGTAGATAAACTTAATTTCCACTTTCTGTGTTTAATATCAACATTTGTACTCTATGATTTAGTTTGAATAATAAAAAAATACGTCGTTGATGGAAATCCCTCTTTACTCAGGTTTCAGCTGAAAACCAGCGCTAGGCTGTATCAACGCACCCAACGTTTATGCTTAGCTAGACGCCTTTTTAACACAAAATCAAATGTGTCTCTTTAATTGAATAATTATTTCATGGTTCAATGTACACGTAACTTGATTTTTGTTATTCTTTTGTGGTAAATAAATAAACTATTTATCTTTATCTTTAGATTGAGGGTTTATAGTTCGATTGGTATCTATGAGATTTTACGGTCAGTATACCAACATCGCTCACGCTTAAGTGGGCAGACTCCATAAATAAAATACATTGTATCTTCAATTAAGTGTAAGTGCCCTGAATTTTTAAATTGCCACTCTGTAAGCCACAGAGTAAGTAATTTAAACTAACAACTTGTACGCAGGTGCAACTAATGTTTAATAACGAGTTTCAAAGTATTTTTTCGGCGAAACCATTAAATATAAATTTAAGAACATTAACTATACATTCTGTTGCGATAAACTACAAAACAGATTTTCTTGGGGTTTTTACCCATAGATAGAGTGTTTTACGAGAAAGGTTTGAAATTAAAATTAAATAGGGTGTGGTAAAAGTTTGCTGAAATATGACGATGTTTTGTCGTTGAAGTTGTCAGAAAAATCCTTCCTCCCGCAGGTACCCTTTTGCGTAAGTGTAACTCCTCAACAGCTGGAATGAGACAATAGCCTAAATTTTAGTTATTATTTCGTCATGTAGATGAACAAAATCTATTGCTCACATATGTTTTTCTTTTTTACGTAATCGAAAAATAACTACGATACATTGTCGAAATGTCACGTGATGTCACACGCTGGTGCGCCGACGTGCCACGGAACACACGGAACGATGACGTCACGAGCCCCTACTTCTGAACTTCAGCTCGTTTTATCTAAGTATTGTTTAATTAATTTGAAAAAGCATTAAAATACGTGGTATGTGTGGACGCGGTGGAAGCGGTTTTGCTGAAGTAATTTTCACAGCGTCAGTAACTGGTATTCATGCATGTGAAAGGCCTTGCTATACTTTCATTCTATTTTATGTTACAAATCCCAGAGAAAACTTGAAGCCATCCCAGCTAACCTGGATTCTTTTAAGCATACACTTGACACGCGTCACCTGAAAAGGGCTATTCAGGTAAAGAGCTCGTGCGAGTTACTGGAGCAAGTAACTCGTAAGACACGCTCGCTTTCATTTACTTTGTAATTAATTTTGAACAAGTTTGCATACGTGGTCCACAAAGGAAGGCGAGGTTTTGTTTTTGTGATGTTTTGTTAAACACAAGAGAATTTAATAACTGGAATATACTGTTGTAGAATTTGTATAAGTTTTAGAGATTCTTTCTATGTGTATTTCCTATTAACATAGATGATTAAAATTTCTGCTAGTCTGAAGCTTTCCCTTTCAGATTTAAAATCGGTACATTTTAATCGTAAATTGGGGTTTTACATTTTTTTTTCTTTAATATTTCGCAAACGAAACCCCTCAATAGTTTCTAAACACTTATTCAACGATATTGTACACGATGGGATAAACAAACCAAAATATCCCTATATTGCGCGTATGGGAGGTATAAGTATCCCCCAATTTTTTTATCTATCAGTCTACAGCTTTCCAGGACTAATAGCTAATAGCCTCTTCTTTCAGCCGCAGCACGACAGGCAAACAAATCGAAAATATAAGGGTTCCTTGTTGTACTAGGGAACCCTAAAACTAATATAAACAATTATAAATAAATAAAAATAAATCTAGCCGCTGGAATATTAAAATTAATAATAAAACCATTTGTTACTTTTCTGCAAATATTCTTCCCGAGTCTGAGTATTTTTCTATGTAGATATGTTGAATATAAAAAAAACACTATTAGTATTCCATGAATCATCATGTACCTACAATATCACAAGCTCTACTTATTTTGGGGCTAAACATTATTTTAATATGAATTTATCGTCTTAGAAAATTTTTGGATGTTAATGATACCTTTTCAAGGTCCGATCCGAATTTTCTTTTGAAACCTCCGGCAAAAATAATAACATGAACACAAAACTCTAAAACCCAAGCATTAAAAGGTTCTTTATAATTATGAATATGCAAATGCAAATCTTATCACTCTTTCAAGCTCGACCGCGCAAAAACAACCATTGGACGGCCACATGAAAGCATTAGCACTTCTTCTGCTTAATTAATATGCCGTGGATATGGGTTCATTTATTCATAGCGAATACCGACCGAGGCGTGCATTCAGCTGGACGGATTCCAATGTCAATGGGAAAGCAGTAGGGGAAGTTTAAAGTATTTCCAAACTCAAACTAAAGAGTTTGATGTCAAACATTACGGTAGGGAAATTGTTAACCGCACCAGCCTGGCGTGCGGTCGGGCTTTATTTTTTAAATTGTAATATTCAAATGTGTCTGTTTAAATGTGTGCGAGTCTTACCCTTATTTATTGAATTTGATCTACATTGTATTACTATATATCATCTCTACTTTGTACAGCAATGCCGCGTCAATAGCAACGTAATATGAGGACGGAGAAGCCTGCCATGCGGTCGGCCTTTATTTTTTAAATTTTAATATTAATATGTGTCTGTTCAAAAGTACATACATATATGTGGTTGAGTCTTACCCTTATTTATTGAATTTGATACATATTGTATAACTATACATCGTCTCTACTTTGTACAGCAATGCCGCGCCAATAGCAACGGAATATGAGGACGGAGAAGCCTGCCATGCGGTCAGCCTTTATTTTTATTTACTGGTTATTTTACTATATTGTGTTTATTGAACACATCCGCTGTGGCGATAGCTTTGAGCTTGGGAACAATGCAAGTTTTCCTTTTGGAAAATAGCTGAGGTGGTGAATGGACTTGTTCGAAAAGGATTGGTCTATAACTAGTAAGGTGATACTGATCTCTTTTTTCTCTATCTCTACATAGTCACTTCCCACGTCTCTGTCTGTTCGGCTTTCTTCTCTTCCTAAACCACGTAATTGATTTTTATACGGTTTTCACCGAGTTGTTTTAAGAGCAAATCGAATTTTTTGACATAATATGTAAAAAATTAAGGTGTCAAAAATACAGAATTTGTCAAAGATGACTAATGTAAAAAATTACAGTTTACAGGTAAAATTACAGTTTACCTGTCAAAACTAAAACTCCCTTATATCGATAATTACTGATACGACATTCCGTTTTGGGCTCAAATTAAAGGCAAAGTAAATTATAATACCTACTTTTGCCAAATAATTACGACCACGAGATCCAGACTAGTCTTGATCTTTTGACAGGAGATATTGCGAAATTTCCTTAAAAGCTTTAGTAACGGGACGACTAGACAGGGCTGTCGCGCCTCATTTTACTTGACAAATTGCACTTTACATCAAATATTTTTCCTTATTTTTTTGTTACTTTGAGGTTTTTCCATTATGAGATTTCCAGCGATTTTCTGAGAGGGTATGTTTTTATCAAGTCACTTATAAGCGGGCCGTCCACTGTCATATTCGATGTGTGATGAGGTGAAGGCAATTTAAAAATATTAACTTGACAAAGTTTCAGCTCAATGTCAGTAAGGAGCCTAGGTAAAATTTTACTAGCTAGATTTGCCAACAGACAAGCACCAGAACAAGTTCAATTAAATAAAACATTCTATGAATTTTTTTTTTGGAAACCTACGCCCCCTTTTCTTGTACCCCCGTACCAATGCTTGTTTCAATTATGCTCCGTTCCTAGTGGCCGTAGCGTAAGTTACAGCCTTTCTCGATAATTGGGCTATCCAACGCCGAAAAAAAAAATCTATTTGAACCTGAAGTTCCTGAGGTGAGCGCGTTTAACAAAACATACAAACTCTTCAGCTTTATAATGGTGTTGATTCTGTTTTTGCACTAACTTAATCTAATTAAATTGACGTAAATGGAACTAAAATTACATATAGGCATACGGTTAGTGCCGTTCTAAAATTAAAACGCGATAGTTATTATACAATTTTACGCTGACAGCTCTAAATTTTGAAACGTCATATCTCTGATTATAATTCATTTTAGGAAGTTTAAAACAGAATTGACATTAATATTATATTATAATTGTCTCAACGCCTTAGTGCCCTTACTTGAAAAAGAACACACTATTTTAAATATCAACTCTACGAAAATTCAGCAAAATACAATTCGTTTACGTCTGCTTTTGCATAATAGTCTGTAGTAAGAACGTGATTTTAGCGAGGCTTCTGCTAATTAGTAATTAACTCTGTAAGCGCCGATTAAGTTTAATAAGCGCCAATTCAGGTGTAATCGTTTAAATAGGTTTAAGTTTAAGTAAATGCAATTAAAACATTCACGGTTCTACAATTCGAACTCTAGTAACCTCACAGTGATCGTCTGGATTTTGTGTTGACTTAATTCAGTTTTATCGTTCGCCAGTCTTTTACGGATTTTGTAAAGAAGGTTGTCTTGTCTTGTTTTTTTTATTTTATGGTTTTTTGTGTTTGGTTTTACACAATTCCGCCAGTGTCAAGTTAAATAATTAGTGTTAATTTTAAATCAACTCATTCTACTGAACTCCCAGCAATGTCGTAAAGAAGGTTAACAATCTATCAATTTAAAAGAAAAATATGTCAAAAATATGATATTTTTTTATTTAGCCTTCGCAAACTTTAACGTTGACATCTGAAAAATACCAAGTATAATAATAATGACAAGGTGTTATGTCATTATTATACTTGGTATTTTTTTCTTGTGGACTTTTTTCTACTCTGTATTTTTTTCATGAAGACTGTTTTATACTAAGTATATACTATATTTAGTATATTATATAAGTATTATACTAAGTATAAAACAGTACTTTGTCATCACAGTAGTGAATGTTTGACGGCTGAAATAATGAAGATGATGATGATGAGTAGCGCCAGTGCGTCGCGTTGCCTTTTAAAGGAGGATACTGGACGCTAAGCCGAGCCAAGTCACCGAGAAATGGTTTGGCAAACAACTCGTTTTGTTGCTTATATATTAACTTGCTTAGTGACAATTGCCGTAGGGCGCCGAAAGTAGAATGTTGCCTCTCCTCACTTGCCAGTAATAGGAGTAAGAGCAGTAGGAATCTGCTAAGGGTTATCCGGATGATGGGCAAACAGTGTCTTTCCGTGTATCAATATTCCACACTCGCCAACCCGCCTGCCAAGCGTGGCGTGGACAACATCAGTCCTACGGCTGAGATAATAACAAAAAGAACCAAATTATATATTTTAAGTAGATGCTGACGTTGACGACCTCTATGGGGTAGCGGGCGAAGGTCCTCCTGCGACGTAAGAGATGCGCGTTCAATTCCCGCCTCGGGACAAATGTCTGTATTATCTGCAGATATTGGTTCAGGGTGTTCTGGATGTTTTTTTTTATATACATACATATAATAAAATAAAAATATCTATCTATGTAGGATAATGAATTATGTAAATTAGTCATCTAGTATCCATAACACAAGTTAGCTTAGACATTTAGCATTAGCATTATCTGGCGATAATGCTGTGTTAATTATCCAGGATTATTTATTATTATCCTGTTTATACCATATTGTAAATAATAACAAGAAATTTTATGTTTGTAAGATACCTCGGAAATATTTATTTCTATATAATTTCAACCTTGATCCTAATTGATCGCTTTGAATACTTTCAGAGACCATTTAATTTTATCCGTTATTTAGAGAACCCATGCGTCTACATAAAGCTTAGTCAGAGCGAGGTGTCGAAAAGGTTAATGCTTAATCAGACATACATTATGCATTTGATTGTAGATAAGGCTTTTACAGAAAAAAAGTACATTTCGTTTTTCAATTATTATTCGATATAATCTCCATTACAATATCTCTTTCCAGCCTGTGGACGTCCACTGCTGGACTAAGGCTTCCCCCGTGGATCTGTACTGATCGTTACTGTTGCCATACTCACCACGCTTGGTAGGCGGGTTGGCCAGTGCTTTACAGTGTGTTGATACATGGAAAGATGCAGCATCAGTTCCGGAGGTGACATTTAGCAGATTTTTACTGCGTCCACGGGCAAGAGCTTTCCTGCCGGCTACCCATGCCAGGTATATCACGTAAAAATGATCTTAAAGCACTCTTGATGATTAAAGCTATATTTATGTCATAAATATAGCTTAAAACTTCAGAATCTAACAGTAGATACATATACAATGAAATTAAAACCAAAAACTGAAAACCTTCATACACAATAGGAAGGCATGCCGGCGCCGGGGCGGACGCTCCAACTTCGTAAAAACTATCAATACCTCCTTAGTTTATTTGATTAGAACGTATAAAATAATATTCAACAAGATATTTCATAACAATTTGAAACAAAAAACACTACTGCAACACACACTTGGCTGATTTAAAGACAAAATACGACAATTTAAATGCATTGATTACATTTTTTTTCAAATAATTAAACTAAAATGGTTGCAATTATTTTTGATTAAATTTAACAACAAAAATGTAATCTCCTTTTAATTCCCTTTATTAACGTAGTAGGTACTTGATAGGTTTGGTTAAAAAAAACTTTTTTGACTCTAACACTACCTTGATTGTCGAAATCCATCCAGCCGTTTAGAAGATACGTGGGAATAGTGAAATTTACAAACATACAAGATACGCGAGAAAAAAAATACCCTTCCTTGCAGTCGGGTAAATAGGATGTAGATTACAGTAAAAAAAATTGTGTATCTATTTAGAACTTACGCGTCGCAATCACAGCCACGAGCTTAGATAGAGCGAGGTGTCGCAACTAATAATGCTTAATTCTTAATGCTGAATTCTCAGTTGAATCAGGACGGACCATTAGACTAGGGATTTGGCATTAAATGAGGCGTCTGGACGCAAAGTCGAGCCAAGTCACTGAGCATGGGTTGGCAAACAACTCGTCTAGCTTTCTTTAACGTGAAACTTGTCACCAAGTTGAGATGCGATAATTTAATTGGATGCTTGGATTTGTATTTGTGCTTCAAGAGTTCTCATTTTGCTTGATAAAAATCTTGCACAAAAATCACCATTAAAATGTTTTTTAAAGTTAACATCTTTCGTTTATAACATACTAGCTTGTGCCCGCCGCTTCGCATGCGTTGTACCCTGATTAAAAGTAGCCTTTGTGTTATTTCTGGTCCACATCTATAAGTGTGGAAAATTTCAGCTCAATACGTTGGGTAGTTTTTGCGTGAAAAGGTAACAAACCTCCAAACAAACTTTCGGCTTTACCTCTATAATATTAGTGGGATTTCAAAACCCAGTTCTGATGATGAGTATAGGCAAACATACTTGATACTTTTTGTTATTTTTTTAGTGTTTAACCACACTTAGGTAGAACATTTTCAAAGAAATTTAATGAATAACCTCATCAAAAGAGTAGATCTAATCGGTTGCTCAAACCGATATCACCTTATCAAGAATATCAGCGGGTCAAGACATGGGTTCTGTAGCTTAGCGGTCAGAGCACTTCCGGCTTTAGGAAGCGTCAAGTATCGATTTGACGGACGTGGGTTCAAATACCACCGGAACCGTAAAATTTTTGATAAGGTTATTTATTTCATTTCTTTGAAAATGTTATCTCTAAGTGTGGTTAAACACTATAAAAATAACAAAAACTATAGAATAAGCTGTAGCGACCTCTCTAGTCCTTGCTACCGAATGCAACTTCAGACAATGAACAGGAGAACTGTAGTAGTTACCTGTAGATGGCGCTCTAATCGGTTGCTCAAACCGATATCACCTAGCAGAAGCGTCTTTCCGTGTTTTAACGACCCGCACTGCGCTCGCCAACCAAGCTTGGCGAGTATGGCAAGAACCCTCTCACGATCTTCGAGATACATGAGGGAGGCCAATTTCCAGCTGTGGGCGTGCATATTATGATGAAATTATTATTATTTTCTTTTTATCATTATTATCTTGCTCCATAGTTGCTAGTCCCCAATGTATCATTTATTTTTTTTTGTTTAAGAAAATGCAATGTTCAACAAGCTTTGCTTAGTTTATTTAATAGGAGACGTAGGTACAGTTAGACAAGAAAGTGGTCTACCAGTTTTGACAAAAGTTTCTATGAGTTCTAATTAACGCTAAAGGTGACTTTTCTAACTAAGTGTAAGAGATGCAATGGAAAATCAACCTTGTCGTTTCATGACGTTCAAATTAACCTCAGCTGTATGTTGGTAGACCACATTTTTGGCCGAATCTACTAAGATATTTAATTAGTTAGTTAAACTGTTTGTCATGTGCGTGTTTTCCAAATAAAAAAATAAAGTATGGCTACATATGACTGAGCATAAACTATATTATCCTGTTTTAAGAGATAAGTAATATTAAGGTTAATATAGTTTAACTAGTATGTATTGTTAATATTACTATATATTTAAGTCTAAAAATTTTGTATTCTATTTAAGAATACAAAATTTACCATATATTTACTTTAACTTACTTTTTTTTTTGAATATTTACCAATGTCGTGTTTGCCTCTAATTGGTTTAACATATCAGACTGTGTCCCTAAAAATGTTTAAGTGTAATTTTTGATTTGTAAACTGTTGGCGATCCTTTTCTTAATAAATGAATACTAATACAGTACATTCTATTAAGTCATCTGTGCCATTCTCATGTTTTCATATTCTCCGCGATCGCGACAACAAAAACATCATAAGCACTCAAAATTCAGAACAAAGGCAGCTATTTAGGCAAAAATGCAAATCTTCCACGCCCTGTCGCCGGCATAAAGGCACAAGAGGCACTTGATACAGAATGATTACAAATACAGTACAGGTAGAGGTGGTTTCATAACTTTGGGTTCCGTAGAACAATAATAAAATAAAATAAAAATAAAAAAGCCTTTTATTTCTTGCTTATGTTAGTTTACTCTACTTAAAATTAATTGTTTAACTATCTTTATCAATAAATCATAAATCAATATTTCTTAAACTTACCGTAAAAAAGTAAACCTGCTTAAAGTATAAGTTTATGCTGCAAAAAATGCATATTTCGACATTTTCAATGGAATCAATATTCATAGGGTACTTCCCGTAGACCTAGAACTATGAAATTTGGCAAGGTATTTCGTCTTTTAATGTATATACAGAGAAAAATCAAAAACTATACATTTTCAATAGAATCATACAAAATCGTCCTTAAAAATGTACGAAATGTACATTGAGGTCAAGCAACCCTGCGCGAAGTCATAAATTGGATGGGTGACCGAATAATTTTGTAATTTTTTTAAAAATGTTCCTAAATCAGATCAGCTAATTTATCATAATTATTATGTTACTACATACCTACGGAACCCTTGGTGAGCGAGTCTACGTCGCACTTCTCCGGGTTTATTATTAAAATTTTTACGAGAACTACTAGAACACTGTCTTAAATTTTCACCCAATACATACTCGTAGAGTCCGGTGATAATGGCTCGGCAAATTCAATTCGCCGCGCTTTCAGACATCGGCCCTAGTATAACTTTGTATATCTTATGCTGCTATTGCCTAGATAAATACTATTTTAATACAATAATATCAAAGTATGCTAAAAACATGCTTAAATTACAAATAATTTTGCTACTACGTTTGTACGGTGTGTCTATTAAGTTCCTTCAGAACTTAATTTTATTTAATTATTCTATTGCAAAAAGTACACAAACGGATACGTAATATATCATAGATAACGAAAATATACAGGTAAATGTGTCATTTTGAACAAAAACAGCCCTAATTTCATTTTTAAGCGCCTGGCGTAAAAAAAGTCAGGCGGCCATTTTGACCTTGGCAGCATACATCATAGCTAAATCCTGAGGCTAAATCAAAGTCTGGCAGTAGAAAGGCACATGACATTTGCCAGATTTGTATAAAATGGTACCAAATTCAAAGCAAACAAAGCCCAAACTACAGTCGCTGTAGTATAGTTTACTGCGTATTTTAGTATCAAACTATCCGCTAGAGGCGCTGTACAAGTTTTCATAATTTTTTTAAGTACACTCGCTAGCGAGTATAGATTTCGAAAACTCATGGTAGACCTACGGAAATTCATCTGTCGTTGTGCCCTTCACCACTTTTGTCATTTGTCAAGTGATTCAAAAATACAACTTTTAAAAATGTTTTACTTTTGAATGGTGTACAAGAAACAACTTTACGTTGTAAAATGGTTATTCTGTTTGCAAAATACTCGCGTAACTGGTCTCGACATAATAATGAAAGGAGCTATCGCCGAAGGCTTTGTCTGTGCTGAGCGAAACTCAATTTTAGCATAAAATATTTTAATACCTACTACTTTTCGATCAATAAATTACACTAGGGACTTATACCGAAGAGTTATAAGCTTTTGCCCGCGGCCAGGCTCGCGTTATGGAGGTTATTGAGAAATTCTCGGACGCTGGGTATAGCAACTATTAACCTAGATATGGTATTTTAGTTGCGTGAAAATACAACGGGCTCTAAATGGTTGATTATTATAAAATACTAGCCGCACTGCGCGGTTTCACCCGCGTAGTTCCCGTTCTTGTGGGAATACGTAAGGATAATGTAGCTTTACCTATGTAGTTGTTCTCTTGATACAAAATATTGAGGCCTTTTGCTGTTGTGCGTAATATGTTGTCATGATGTGGATACTGATTTTAAGAACAGAGTACCTTACTTGTTAACTTTTGTTCTCAACTCTACGTGTGCGAAGTTTTAGCTCAATCCACGAGTGAAACCACGGAGTACATATTAAATGCAATTAACGACACCTTGCCTTCCGTATTAGTTAAATTTGTGTCACGGAAAGGTTAAGGTTTCTCTAATTACGTGCACACATAAAATTACTTCACAGAGATTATTCAATCAACAAAAGGCATGTTGACAGGGTACGTTGAGGTGTGTTGACAGGTTGCCTAGAAGAATGTTATTCCTCCTCTCATGCCGTAAGAGCCTGCTAAGGGACACCTCCGGATGATGGGCAGCAGCGTCTTTCCATGTATCAACATCCCGTACTGCGCCCACCCGCCTGCCAAGCGTGATGAGTATGGCAACTACCCCCAAATACCCTCCTCGCGTATAAGGAGGCCTGTATTCAAAAGCGGACGTTTTGCGGCTGAAATGAATGTTGACAGGGTATGAAAAATCAAAATTCTATTTAGTCCATCTGATAAACAAAAATAAAAGACATGTTTTTTAAGCTTTTCTAAGCGCCTCTCTAGGCGTGCAAAAATAATCATAGGCAATGACACATTACTCGAGTCACGGTTACAAAGCCTAGAACATAGACGTAAGGTGGCCAGCTTATCGGTATTTTATAGGATACATTTTGGAGAATGCGCTTTCGAGTTGGACAATTTAATGTAAGATGGTGGGACGAGCTGGCCACTCACCTGAGCAAGTGGCCTGCCACTGCGTTAAGTCGCGCGTGGTGGAAGAAGGGAAGGGAGACCTTTGCCCTGCAGTGACAGTGAGGCTAAATAATAATAAAATTAATGAAACAATGGTGGCTATTCTGTTTATGCACTAACTGGATAAGGCTACTCAAATTGACGTAAAATGGACTAAATTAACATATTCGGTTAGTTTTTAGTTAAAATTAAAGCGGAACAAATATCCTAATTTTTACGCTGACAGTTATTCGTTTTAGGAAGTGTAAAAGAGAATCGACGCCATCACTTAGATAGAGAAAAGTTGAAGTAGGGGCTTTTTTTTCAGCCCTTTCCTCCTTCCACTCCTCGCGACTTAACGCAGTTATAGGCCAACATGGTAAATTAGCATCAAGCTCGTCCCGCCATCTCATTCTCGGCCTTCCTCACCTCGCCTTCTAGCACTGGGTGGGACCCACTCTGTGGTCTTCGCCTACAAATCGCTGGACATGCGACAGACGTGTCCGGCCCAGTTCCACTTCAGGCTACCGGCTTTGTGACCTACGTCAACGATTTGTGTTTTGGAGCGCAGAATGCTGTTCCGCACTCGCTCTGACAGCTTTACGCCTAAGATACTGCGCTCCATAGCTCGTTGGCAAGCCCCGAGTGCGGACTTCTGGGGTTGTAACGTCTTAATAATTATGTACCGATTATTAAAGTAGGCAATTCTACTTTAATAATATGTCGATCGGTGCTGGCAGTAGAATAGGTAACATGCCTTAATTTTTTGAAGAGACACGATTGTACGCCTACATGTATCTCGGTACATAATTATTAAGACGTTACAACCCCAGAAGTCCGCACTCGGGGCTTGCCAACGAGCTATGGAGCGCAGTATCTTAGGCGTAAAGCTGTCAGAGCGAGTGCGGAACAGCATTCTTTCAGGCCTGTCTTCAGTAGTGGATGTTTTTTGTCTGAAATGATGATGGTGAATAATGTAACACGTTCTCAATTAAACGATGTTCCAACTTGCAATTTTTATATAAATTTACTTATTTGTTATGTTGTGTTGGCCGAATGGTATGTGCCCCTGACTTTTAATCCGAAGATCGTTGGTTCAATACCGGGCGTGCACCAATGGATTTTTCTTTCCTGAAAAATGTATGTGCGCCTTTAACACGTGATTTAATGGTAAAGGAAAACATCGTGAAGAAACCCGGCTTAGGCAGTTTCAGACGTATTACTGTTCTGTAATCTGTGGTATTAATTACTCCGACTTATTATAACTGACTACTATGAGAGGATGGTATAGGTACTGGGTAAGCTTAATCCATCTAACGAGTCCCGGCACTGCAGCGTCCCGTACAGCATGAAAACAGTTCGTGACGCTGTATCGTCAACAACATCATTAATGTAAAGGCCTTTTTAGTGTTCCGGACCAATTTGGTAAAACGAAACTTATAAATCATAAATCATTTATTTCGTAAGAATATTACACGTTACAATTTACACACATTTCTACACTAATATAATAAATAACATTTGCGAGTATATAATTATGTCAATTAATTAATTATATTAAAATATTTATATAAAATAATTGAAATTTATACCGGTAGTTAATTGAAATAAAATAAAAAATAATAACACGGATCACTTTGTCTATCTATCTGTCTGTCACAAATGGATATCTTAAGAACTACTGATGCTAACGACTTGATATTTGAAATGGTATAAGATAACGCTTTTTCGCTAATATAGAACATATAATAATCTCTCATGGATTTCCAGGTATTGCGGTTAGAAGCGGCCTGCATCCAGCGTCGACATGCGGTCTTCACCAAGTCATCTGCCCATCTTGTAGGTGGACGTCCTATACTGCGATTACCGGTTCATGGCCTCTACTCGAGAACCTTTCGTCCCCAACGGTCATCTGTTCTTCGAGCTACATGGCCTGCCCATTGCCACTTCAACGTGCTAATCCGTTTGGCATGTCGGTGACACGAGTTCTTATACGTATCTCCTAATTTCTGATTCTATCGCGTAGAGAAACCCCGAGCAATGTTACCAAGGGGCTATCCCTTGGTAACATTACCTTTCGTAATTTATGGCAAAAAACTTGTTATCAAACTTGACCGGACGAGTTGACGAACGGCAATACTCATGTTTTTTATTTTATGTGCCAACCCGACAAGATTAGAGCGGATGTGTACTCAAATTTTTAGTCAAGGAGATTAAACTAATAGAACTCGGAACATACACACTGATTGCGAAAGTAAAAAGAACTTAACAACGTGTGCAAACAACTAAACAAGATTCCCTTCAAGCTTCAAGTCACATCGTAATAACCATTTCCTTCGTTCATTTCATTTAACTGTAAATTTCATCAAATTTCACCATTCATCAGTTCTTTAGAAATCAAATAATTCCGATTTTCACGTGACACCTCAATACTACAGTTGCCACAAAATACTACAGTCTATAGTTTTAATGGAAGCTGTGTGAACTAAGGCCTTACTACGGAATCCTGGATAGCATAACAAAACACACTGTTTAGCCTTCCACTGCAGCTACTGCTAGGTATTATAGGCATCCCTATGTTTGTGTAATCAGGATCCTGTGCTAATCTGGCCCAGGTCTGGGGGGCAATTCTTTAAGTTTGTAATGGCGCTCAAGAAATATAATAATTTATGATATTTTGTGTTAAATAATTATTTCTTCTCAGCTTGGAATAAGCCACTACTGGGAAGAAAGCCTCCCTAAGATTTTGCCAGCTTCCTTTGTCCTGTGCATTTCAAATCCAGGTGTGCCCAGCGACAACGATAATTTCGTCGACCAATTGCGCTTTTAAACGACCATTTTCATACAGAGCTTTTTAGTCTTAAATCATGCAATGGAAATGAAAATAAATAATCGTCTAAATTTTTTTAGAGTATAAAAAGCTTATTATAATGCGTTTTATAAATGGGAAAGTTTTAAATCAGTGCATCCTGACTCATGATCATGACCCACGGTGCCGAAACGTAGACACTACGGTACGGCTGGTCCACCAGTTTAAAGTCGCTTAGCGAGCTATGGATCGTGCATACTCGGAGTCTCTCTGAATGATAAAATCCGCAACGAGGTTATCCGACGGTCGTCAACATAGCGCATAGGATTAGCAAGCTGCAGGGCCTAGCATGGCCGGAGATATTTTATCCACGGGGAGAGGACAAAATACTATTCCCCTCTGTCAATTTTGTCCACCCTCCGAGCATGGCGACATGGGTGGATAAACTATTCACGGTGGACAAACCAGAGGAAACGAAAGCTTAGGCGGAGGGTAAGTATCCACGTCTAATGTCAAAAAGTGATATAATTCTCTTTTCCCCTGTTGCCGTGCTTTGACAGGTGGATAAAATAATTGTATCCCTTGTCAGTGGAAATAACCGGTGGACAAAAGTTTTATCCCCAGCCCACGCTAGCCCTGCTGAATTGGCAGTGGGCTGGCCATATCTGCCGAAGAACTGATAACCGGTGGGTAAACGAGTTCATGAGTGGAGACCGCGGCTTGGTATGCGTAGTGTTACTAGTGTATTATATTATCTGTGGTAGTGTACACTGAAAAAAATCCAGCCAATCAAGCATGACATTTTGCTTGATAGAAAAAAAAATGAATGAAGCAATCAAAAACTTATTAAACTACATTAATCACTATTTATTGTCACAATAAAGGTGAAAATTGATCAACTTTTCTATAACATTCACTTCATTAAAGGAATTAAGATATCATGATTATGTTATTGTAAACATGGTTTTATTGTAAATGTAAACATACAAATATTTGATTCGAGTATCGAACAGAATCAAATTAATAAAGTTACCAATACAAAGTAATCAGGTCCATTGATTGTAGAGATCCCTACCTCTCAGTGTTTACATTTAACAGAACTAGATGTCGCAACTAGAAAAATTAGAACGCGCTATCAAAGTGTTTCACCCATTTACTTAGGTCTCGGGTCTAACTTTTTGTGAGTTCTATATCATCATCACTCGCCGCTCGGACGTCGTGCTAGACGCACGCCGCTCTAGCCGCCCGCTCGCCTGGTCCCCGCTAGAGGTGTGTCATTGACGGTTTTTATATTAATTTAACGTAACTGTTTTTCGTCAATGGCCAACAGGTTAAAAAAGCTGTTAATTCGTCAACAGGTTTTGTTGACCTGTTAATGCATTGAAAGTTATGCTATCACTTGAATATGTCAACGTTTTCGTAATTTTTTTAACTAAGCAAGAAAAAAGCATTATGTTAACGATTTTTTAAAGTAAAATGAGCTTCCCTTCGTACTTTTTCCAGGCTTAGGACTGGCTGGGTTTCAAACTATTTATTAGGTACTTGATAGACGTCCAGGCGCACTTAGAAGTTCATTTCATTTTATATACATGAGTAGTTTTTATATACATATCTTTTTTTTTGTATTTTAAGCAATTTTTTTATTATTTTTTTGTATGTACAGCTTTTTTTTATTTTATCAATTATTATTTACATAAATTTTGAAAATCGGCTGTCATCTAAATTCACGTTTAAGAACATAAGTTTTTCAACTTTGCTGGAAGACAACCTTGTTCTTCTTTGGTTTAAAATTAACCCTGACTTCGAAAACATTCTTTCGCAAGGTACTGATGTTGCTACAATGTTGCATCTCTCGATATAAATTTTCGATAAATTTGGGTATAAACATTTGTGTACTTTCCACCATTCTGACGGACTGTTCCATTCTCCAGTCGTGCTTACGCGTGGCAATAAGTCGTCTGCTAGGTAAGTATCTATTTCCTTTATTGCTTTAGAAAGCGGTGTGCCTGAGGATGTGGACGCCCCCACAATTTGATCAAAGATCCCCCAAGGACTAAACTCGTTTGTTGATGTTCTAGGGACTTCTTGATTTTGAATTTGGGCCCAATTTGCAGCATCATTTTTTGATATTTCGGCTGCGACCAGAGTTCTTAACCTTTCTTTTGTTTTTATAGCTTCACTTTGGTCAGCAAATCCCTGCATCTTAAATCTGGGGTCCATTAAAGTGCATAAACTGAATGTTCCACTTTGTTCAATGGCCTTAAATCTTTCATTAATGCCCGATTTCAATAGCAAAACCACATCCAGAACGTCTGCTGTTAAACCTCCTCTTTCAATTATTTTGTTGCAGGCTTCGGTGAGACAACGCGTCATTATTATAACGTAACTACCAGTTAAGTATTTCTGCCCACTCATGGTCCGGGTCACTTCTTCGAAGGGTTCCAACACCTGGCATAATTGTTCAAATGTTATCCAGTCATCTGAACTGATCCTTGGCAAGTCTTTATCTGCTAGAGCCACTGTCGAAATGACGGCCTCTTTTATTTCTACGACTCGCTTCAACATGTAGTATTTTGAGTTCCATCTTGTTTCGACGTCCAGAAGTGGCCGTTTCGGTTCTTTATTTTGTTGAAGCTGGTATCTGGCAAGTCGCTCTGACGATTTTGAACTTCGTTTTAAATGAGAAACCGTTTTTTTTATTTTCTCTATTTGGTTTTCGCACACTTTTATTGCACCTTCAACTATTAAATTAAGAGTGTGTGCAAAGCATCCAAAATGTTTCCAGCCTTGATATTCTTTCATAGCTTTAACAATATTTGTGCCATTGTCACTCACAGAAAAGTTGACTTTTTCTCTAAGGTCCCATGAGTCAATTAAAGCGCCCAATTCTGATGAAATATTTGCCGCTGTATGATGACCCAAAAACTGGCAACATCCTAATAAAACAGTTTGCACCTCAAAATCTTCACTGATATAATGGCCTGTTAATGCGATATAGGATTCACTTGTTCTAGATGTCCACAAGTCAGCCGTTATGCACATACTTTTCGCTTCATCTTTTACTTTTCCCTTAATTTTTTGCTCTGTTTTACTGTAGCACTCTTGTAGTAAAGAGCCCGACAAAGTTTTTCTAGTCGGTAGACTATAGCCCGGAATCCACCTTGAATACTTTTTGAATGACCTTTCCTCCACGATTGAGAACGGGTGATATCCATCAATGCAAAGATCAAGCAAATCTGAATCAATTTGTTTCTTCTGTTCTACGCTAATTTTTTTAGGGATATATGTTTCAATTACTCTCTGTCGTTTAGGTGGCGTTGGTACCGCTGGAGGTCCGGCTGTTAACGGCGGTGCCAGAACACGAATAGCAGAAGTACTGGGTAAAGAGTCTGAGTTTAGTGGTGGTGAAGCAGGGTGACTTTCTTCATATACAGACATATATACTGACAAGTGTTTCCTCTTCAAATGACTTCTGAGATTTGTAATTGTCGATTTGTAACTTATTTTTTCTTTACATTCGTTACAAATAGCTTTATCACTGTTATTGTCTTTTCCAAAATGATTCCATATAACACTTGTATTTTTACGAGCCGCCATTTTTAACACCGCAGTAAATATTTACCTACGTTAACTATAGTCTCAATTAATAAATATTTATACACTTTTATATGCACTATTATACACTACTAAACAATAACAACAGTTTATTTACAAAATCTAATCTCATCACTCAATGCTAATAGTTTCCGATTCAAAACTTTTTATTTGGTCGGACGCGATGCAGTTCATATCCGCAGTGAACTTTGGCCTTGAACGCACTGATTTTGTTTGTGACGAATTTTGAATTAAATAGGTCAATAAAATTGAAACGAACGAAATACAAAAAACATGCACCTGTAATAATTTAAGTTAGATTGTAAGACACCAACAATAAGAACTGTTTTCGCGTATTTTCATTCAGGTGTTATAGTGGAGTGCGAGTGAGAAGGTATGATTAGGCGCGAAAGGATTGGAACTATGGGAATATCTCATGAAGCTTCATGCTTCTCTGAGATTTCGTTGCGAAGACGTTGACGTAATTTATTAGTATAATTTTCAACCGTTTTTTTCATAGACGAAAAACAGTTAATTCGTTGACGAACAGAAAGCTGTTAATAAAAACAGTTAATTGATTTAACGCCCACCTCTAGTCCCCGCACCAGGCCCCTCCACTGCGCTCGCGCAGTTGCCGCTCGGACGTCGTTCCAGACGCCCGCCGCCCGCTGCCGCCTTGGTCCCCGCACCAGGCCCCTGCCGTCGCCCGCTAGCGTCCAGTGCTAGCTTCGCTTCGTTGCGGTGTTATTCTTACTAGCTTGCTAGTCTGAATAATCACTTGCGCGAGCGAATACCGGTAGTTCGCACTTTTTAGTGCGCTACTGGATTACTATCCTGTTTCTTTTCGAGTTATTTGCTCTTTTCAGAGCGATTAACTCGAATTGCTCTAGTGCAAGAGAAAATCGTTCTTTTCAGAACGATTTCTCGAGCTAGTTTCTTTGGCTAATAAACTGTCCAAAGCCACGACTTTAGTGGTCAGCTAAGGGATACCCTACGGTGACAACCAACTTAGCTGGGCGTGGACCCGGAGCGCCTGTTTTGCCTCTTCAAGGCAAAACAGAATCCGGCTGGGTCTGGAACCACCGGCCTTGGGGTGGAACCCTCGCCGACCCCAGATAGCGTGAGGCACACACCCCTTTTGCCCCATAAGAGAGGCGAAAGGGACACACACATTTAGGTAGGACACATAGGCACACACCCCTCCTTGTCTATACCCGACAAGGAGGGACACTTAGTTATTTCCCGGGTGTCCCCCCCGGGAATAGGGACCTCCCCTCACCCCCGCGCGATGTCAAGCCCGGACTTGCTGGGTGGGCTTGATCCTGAGACCCTCCTGGGGGTACTCAGTATGTTAGCCCAGCAGCACGGGGACTTGTTGTCCAAGTTGCTCGCTTCGTACCAAGAGGCGAACAAGTTAGACAAAAAGTCCAAGTCCCATCCGATGGAGGTGGCCACCGCGGCCCCTCTTACCCCCGCCCCCGCCCTTCCGGCCACCCCGGAGTCTCCGGTCTCCCCCGCCACGTCCTCCTCCTCCGATTCGGACTCCGACGCTTCGGCGATGGAGCTCGAACCCTCCCCGAGCGACAACTCTTCCTCGTCGGAGCAGTCCTCCGACGACAGTTACACTGTCGTCGAAGGCGGCAAACGGCGCAGGAAGAAGTCGTCGCACAAATCGGCCTTAGCCCCTCCGGCTAAGATTGCAGTCCCCGTAGAGACTACGGCTACCCGCCCGCCTACTCCCCCCGCGACCCCCGCCGAACCCGCCCCCCTCCGCAAGGAGAGACCCCCCCGCCTGTTTTCCTCCGCGAAAAGGCCAAATGGGCCAGCGTGGAGAGGCTTCTAACCTTGAAAAAGGTTAATTTCACCAAGGCCCAGTCCATCAAGGACTCTATTAAGATCCACGTCCAGACATCGGACGATCACCGACGTCTGACGTCTGTCCTCCGCGCTGAGAACATAGGTTTTCATACCTATGCTCTCGAGAGCGAGCGCCTTCTGCGCGTAGTCATCCGCGGCCTCCCCGCGGAATTCGACTCTGAGGTCATAAAGACCGACCTCTGCGATCAGGGCTTCCCCGTCAGGGAAGTCCACCGCATGTACAGCGGACGGGACAAGACCCCGTTCGATCTTGTACTAGTCATCCTTGACCTTTCGCCCGAAGGAAAGGCGATATTCGGCGTCAAAACCGTGTGTCGCCTTTCCGGCCTCTACGTAGAGGCTCCCTTCAGGAAGGGCCCCCCCGGACAGTGCCACAGGTGCCAGTTATATGGCCACTCTGCGCGCAACTGTTTTGCCCGCCCCCGCTGCGTCAAGTGTCTGGGTGACCATGGCACCGCTGACTGCAAGCGCGTCCCCAATGACCCCATGCCGCCTAGTTGCGTGCTCTGCGGGACCGAGGGGCACACCGCGAACTATCGCGGCTGCCCCAGAGCCCCAAAGGCAAGCGCTAGGAGAGCGCATGCTAGGGCTCCGGAGCGCTTCCGCCCCGCCCCACCCCAACACGCGAGGACATCTCCGAAGGTGTCCTTGTTGCCCCCCGCCCCTCCTGCTGTGTCAGCTTGGGCGAGACCTTTGGGCTACACCAGCCGCGCCCTTCAGGCAACAACTGGTGTATCCTCTCCCCCGCGTTCCCAGGAGCTTCACTCCGCCCCTGCCCCCGCACCCCTACCCCACCCCACTAGGCCCTCTCAGCCAGCTCCCGCTGCTGAGAACCCTAGCCTGGGGCTACCGAACATCGATTTCGGATCGGTGAATGCGCTCCTGCGCAAGCTTAGCCTGGCGAAGTCGCCCATAGAGAAACTGATGATTATCTCTAATCATCAGGATGTCATGGCGTCTCTCGACGCCCTCACTTTCAAGTCTTTTTAGTATGGCAGTGCAGAAAGAAAGACTGAAACCCCGCTCCCTCTCGTTAGCATTTTTTAATGCTAACGGCCTATCTCCTCAGAAAGAACTCGTGAAGCAATTCCTTGTCAATCACCAAATAGGTATTCTGCTAGTGCAGGAGACCTTCTTGAAACAGTGCCATCGCGATCCTAGGATCGCTAACTACCAAATGGTACGAAATGACAGAACGAACGCCCCTAAAGGCGGTACTGCCATTTATTTCAAGAGGTCGCTGCACTGCATTCCCATTGATCCCCCGCCCTTAACAGACTTAGAAGTCTCTGTCTGCAGACTTGCAATGACCGGTCATCAACCGGTTATCATTGCATCCTGCTATCTTAGCCCCAATAGGAAGCTTCTTAAAAGCGACCTAGAATCCCTTCTCAGTCTTGGAAGCTCAGTCATTCTGGCTGGCGACTTCAATAGCAAAAGCCCTATGTGGAATTGCTCGATACGTAATAGAAACGGCGCCCTCCTCTCAGGCTATCTAGATTCTTTAAATCTAGATCTTATTGCCCCCATGTGTCACACTCGATATTCCCCACGTATTGGTTTTTCCAACCAAACTCTAGACCTCGCACTGCTGCGGAACGTATCCCTTCGGATGAGCTCCATAGTAGTGATGCAGGAACTAGACTCTGACCACCGTCCCGTCATATTAAGACTTGGCCCTCTGCCGGACCCTACTCCCCCGACCAAGACTGTGGTGCAATGGTATAAACTTGAGAAAGCCCTCAAGGTTATCCATTCTCCCGACTTGGATAAAATCCCCGACGACATTAGGTCCCCTGACGACATTGCTATTGCGGTCGACTCTCTGACCAGTCATGTCCAATCCGCCGTTCGCGACTTGTCTAGACAGGTCCCAGCTACGCCTGATCGTAACTGTGTCCTGCCTGATGAGATAAGACGACTGATCACAGAGAAGAACGCAGCAACTCGTCGCTTTAGTTCTTGGCCCTCCGAACTAAATCGCTTCCGAATGAACTCGCTTCGCCGCAAGGTGAAGAGGGCCATTCAGGAGCATCGTAACACTTCTTGGGACAATCTGCTTTCTAATATCGAACCCGGGCATCTAGCTTACTGGAGCCTGGCTAGATCTATGAAATCAGATGGTGTCTCAATCCTGCCCCCTCTGCTTCGCCCGAATCACCAAACGCCTGCGTTTGATGACAAGGAAAAAGCAGACGCGCTAGCTGAGAGTCTTGAATCCCAATGCTCTCCTAGTCTTGAACCCGTCGACCCTGATCACCTTAACATGGTGAACAGTGAAGTCGACCGCCTAGTTTCCCTTCCCCCCTCTGCTCCTCCTTTGGACCTCATTAGAGCAGCAGAGGTCGCCGAGATCATTAAAGATCTTCGACCTAAGAAGTCCCCTGGCTCGGACGGCATCAGCAACAGAGTACTCAAGAAGTTCTCTGTTGCCCTCATACATCTCCTGGTCAGCATCTTCAATGCTGCCATGTCTAACTGCTCTTTCCCTGATGTCTGGAAGGAAGCCAATGTAATTGGCATCCACAAACCGGGCAAAAAGGCAAACGAGCCTTCCTCCTACCGTCCCATCAGTCTCCTCAGCTCCCTGGGGAAGATCTACGAGCGTCTCCTTCTGAGACGTCTCTGGCGTCACGTCAATGAGCATAGTCTCTTGCCTGACGAACAGTTTGGCTTCCGAGCCCATCACTCCTGTCCCCAGCAGGTGCTCCGCATCACGGAGCACATCCTGTCCAAGTGGCATCACACTTGGCCAGCAGATACGGGCGCTGTCTTCCTCGATGTAGCTAAAGCCTTCGACAAAGTCTGGCACAACGGCTTGGTTTACAAGCTTTTCCTGCTTGGAGTGCCAGACAGACTCGTACTCATCTTACGAGACTACTTGTCGAACCGCTGCTTTCGCTACCGCGTGGAAGGCACGCTCTCAGACCCCAAACCCGTCCGAGCTGGAGTTCCTCAAGGCTCAGTCCTTGCTCCCCTTCTCTTCACACTGTACACCAGCGATATTCCCCGACACCCGCAAGTCGAACTTGCCCTCTTCGCCGATGACACGGCTTTGTACGCGTCCGATAAGAACAGGAATCGCTGCAGGCTGCACTAGACACTCTAGGTGCCTGGTTCAGAAAATGGCGCATAGAGGTGAACCCGACGAAAAGTGCAGCAGTGTACTTCACTCGGAGTCCCTTCTTGCCCCAGCCTCTCCTCCTCTTCGATAAACCCATCCCTTGGGTTAGGTCAGCTCGCTACCTAGAAGTAATCCTAGATAGACGTCTCTCCTTCTATCCCCACATAAGGTCTGTCACTAATCGTGCAAAGTTCGTGCTTAGCCGGTTAAACAGCATTCTCAACTCGAAAAGTAAAATGTCCTTTAGAAATAAAGTGACACTTTACAAGACAGTCGTACGGCCAATAATGACATATTCCTCTGTCGTCTTTGGCCAGTCCCGTCATGTTAGATGCCTTCAGGTAGTCCAAAATAACTTCTTGCGCAGGGCCACGGGTTGCCCATGGTACATGCGCAATGTAGACCTCCACCGGGATCTCAAACTCGAGTCCATCGAACACTTTATTAAAACTGCTTCAAAGCGTTTTTATGAAGTGGCGGCGGAACACTCCAATCCCCTAATCTCGGGATTACCCTCCGACTACCCGATAGAGCCATTGCCCACGAGTTCTTTCCTCCGTCGACCGAGACACGTTCTCGGCTTGCCCGTTGACGAGCTCACCGCCGCTAACCCGGAGGTGACGTCAACCCGTCCCACACTAGCTGTTAGACACATTTTTAAAAACCGGTCCCGCCGGCGGGGCCGAAGAATACATTCTTCCGTCTAAAGGTGCAGTTTTGCACCTAGACGCTATCCTTCAGTAGATTCAAAAATTCTGGCAACAGTCCAAGCCGTGGTTCGAACCTAAGTGGTGCCCTTGAGCTTGTTGCCCCAACCTAACTTTTGCGGCTGGGCGCCTTCTGCGCTCGCCATAGTCCGGTAACGTTGTCATGGCCATCTGCGGTCAACAACATATATTGTCATTTCGAAAAAAAAAAAAAAAAAATTTGTGAGTTCTATAGTCCGGTAACGTTGTCATGGCCATCTGCGGTCAACAACATAACATATTTACATTTCGAAAAAAAAAAAAATTGAGTTCATCAGTATTTGTAATACGTGAGTTGTCTATAATCAAATACCATTCGTCAAAGCGGCGCGTACCTAGCTTCATCCTTTGTTTGGACTAGCGTATTGAAAGCTGAGACACCCTCTGTAGTTAAATTTGGTTAAGTTGAATGAATGTTCTTTATTCCATCTTCACGCCCTCTCATTTGACGAAATCCCGCTCATACCCGCTATATTATATATAACTATTAAAATTAAGCATATACATTACTGAAACTACTAAAATACTTGATAACCATTACCACGTTCGTTGTAAATTCAATCAACATAAATCATTGGCATGTTAACCAAACTTGATTGTATTGACAATTACTTTGTTTGATATCATCAAGACAACTTGTCTGTTGCTTATTCAACATAACTTTATTGCCATAATCGTATTACTTTATGTGCTCGTATATAAACAAGTTCCTTGATAGCTGCAAACATTTTTTTTATCAATATTATCAAGTTTTTTTTTCAGTGTAGGACGCCTACTAGCTAGATGGAGTGACTAGACTTGCGGACGGTTGCTGGTAGACGCTGGATGCGTATTGCTGAATACAGGGTGAAATGGCGCAGATTTGGGGAGGCCTATGTCCAGCAGTGGACTAATATAGGCCAATGATGATGATGATGAGATAAATAGGCTATTCAATACTAAAATATTTATTTAATTCGAACTAGTAGTTCTTGTGGTTAGCGCGTTCAATCAAACAACATTTCAGCTTTATAATCTATATTAATATTATAAAGAGGAAAGGTTATTATTTTGTGTATTGTATTTTGTATGTTTGTAACGAAAAGACTTAAAAACTACTAGACCGATTTGAAAAATTTTTGCAACATTAGATTGCTACATTATCACTCAGTAACAAGGGCTATATATTTGTCCGTATTCCTATGTGAACGGGAACTACGCGGGTGAAACTGCGGAGTGCAGCTAGTATTCAAGAAATAGATTTCGGCTTACTAAGCTCACCTAACCTATTATCATCTTGCTGACGTTCCTAGTTTTTTTGTATAATGCATATTCGTCAGTACAATATCCGTCGTCGATGAGCAAGACACTTTTACACTAGCTTATGCCCGCCGCTTCGGTCACGGATAAGACGTAGCCTATGTTTTAATCTTGGTCAACATACTTAAGCGAAGTTTCAGCTGAATCCGCAGGCTAGTTTTTGCGTGAGAGTAAAAAACATCCATACATTCAAACAAACTTTCGCGTTTATCACATAAGTAGCATATCCAATCAACAGATTTTACACTCTTCTATAGAAAAGGTGCCAAAATTCAACTACCCGAAGGCAGAAGTCCGTGGATTGAATATTTATAAGGGCTGCGAGAGCTCCTTCGACGCCATAAACTTCGAAGCCATGGGGCTTTTGAAACAGCTACGGTGAGCTTTGAATAATACTTCACACTCGATATCCGTGTTTGTAGGCAAGGAAATTCATTGGGTTCATTCAAAAGGTTGAAAATGGTTAAATAAGCTCTAACAATCAGGTGACTAAGTCACTCTTTTTCGTGGATGCTGTAAGAATCTGTCAGGGGGTAGCTTAAGTAGGCAGCGACGTCTTTCTGTGAATCAACATCCCGTACTGTGCTCGCCAACCCGCCCGCCAATTAAGAATATGGCAATAACCCCTTATGAATAATTCGGAGATCCATAAGGGGGGTCTATGTCCAGCATGATGAAATCATAATTTTTCGCAGATCACGATCGTACAAACCTGTAGTAGGGTCCAAGAAACAGGAACTCCATTTTGTCCTCTAGCTGTTGCAGTTTCGAATTGAAATCAAGTTGGAGGTGACGTAAATTCATTTCCGAGAGCCACGGCCGGAAAAGACGTACCGTGCTAGAAGTGTCATTCTGTAACTAGAATCATCGAATTGGAAAATATTTTGTGATCGTCTTCAATATTATACATCAACTAAAATGTATAAAATGATGTGTAGGAGTATTTTTTATTAACTTATTTTTCATTGCTGTGTTATTGGAGTGTTGTTGAATCTTGTTTTTATTGCATGCAATTTTTATAAAATCTTTTATTACTGGTCATTATGCATAATCAGCTATTGATGTTAAAACATTCGTAATCTTTTCTTGAATGTAATGTTATTGTACGCTGGAAAAATTGTAAAATTAAATAAATAATACTGGACATTACACGCCCTAGCGCATCTAGCCCCAAAGTAAGCACAGGTTGTGTTACGGGTAGGGAGGGAGGGAGGTAACGTCACCTATCGACTTACTCAGGTACTCACTGGGCATGATTGCTTCGCTGAGTACCTGAGTAGGATCGGGTGCAAACTGACACCGCAGTGTCACCATAGAGGGTGGGGCCAGGATTCCGCCCAGCACACGCACGAGGATTGCTCGGCGTGGAGCGTGGAAATCTGGCACTCAGGATCGGGCAAGATCTCTCTCTGCCCAGCGTAGTAGCAGCTATGCTGGCAGATGAGACGACGTGAAAGGCGGTGGCCTCTTTCTGTGAGACCGTAATGGTTCGGAAAGAGGCCGTGGAGCGAGATCGCGAGAGGGCTGATCCCGCTCGTAGTAGGCGGCGGCGGGGTGCAGGCAACGGCCGCGCCGCATCGCCTGCCCCGTGAATTTAAGGCGTCGTGGGGCTGCAGCAACCCCTATAGGGGACTATATGGGTCCGTAGGGTAGTCAGAGTGAGGGCTTGGACTATCCCAGACAGACCCAGGGAGGGTGATGGTGCATGATGCCTATGCACCATCTTAAGTTCCGCGAGACGTAGAGGGCGTTAGTTGTCCCCGGGACGTGCTCTGGCAAGGTGCCTGTAGATGTAGGGGCTCCGGAGTGTTTTTTACGAGGAACCGGAGCCCCTAGTGCACCGTGGCCGGCCATCGGGGGAGTTGTATGAGTCGTCGGGAGACAACCTCACATATGGCTGCTATGCCCTTACGTAGCATGTGTATCTGACATAGCAGATTTCCCCCCGTCACAAAAAAAAAGGTTGTGTTACGAGTACGATAAGTACAAGAATTCAATCAACCATTGATTAAATACTTACATATTTTTTTTTCTAAAGTTGTTCTTTAGTCATCAAAATCACCCCTGATGTGGACATGTTTAGTACACATATACGTATTATACAGCATGTCCCGTAATTGGGGTACTAAGCCGAAAGGGGAGTTTTCTACCCCCCCTGGCAAACAACGTTTGTTCTACGACTTTCTTGATTTTAAAGTTTTTCAGTGATAAGATAACGTTCAAAGTTTATACCAATTTCATAAGAGTGACAACCCTGCTCTCAGCTGTTACGGGCAATGGCCTATTGACCGCCGGGGATGCCCGCGGCGCGCCCGCAACGCGCTTGTGCGTATATTGAGTGTGGGTATAGGTGCGTGGTGTGCGTAGGCGCGTAGGTATGTATTACAGACACACGTCTGTTATACATTAGGGTTGACAGCGACTTGGAAAACTTGTAAAGATATTTAATTTTGTATGGAAACCTGAAAATACGTTTTTCTGAAATCTTTCTTCGCCTTTGCATTCCTTTGGTGGGGGGTAATTTGCAGCTCCTGGCTTCATACACCAGTTACGGGACACCTTGTATATAATCTATGTTATACATATATTACATGTGTAATGACAGTTATCCTAACTTACATTATTAATCAAATATAGTTTAGTCCTCTAAATTCGCCGATAAACAGTACCGTCGATGTTGTTACAGAATAGCACCACAGTTTTGATATACTGGAGTTGGCCAAGTAATTATAAGTGTTGGATTCAATTACGTGGGATGTTGGTTACGTCTGCTAGATATTTAGGGCGTTACAGTTCAGGTACCTTATAGGGTTTGTGATTCAAATAGATCCCTTTAATTTTCTCTTGATAGGTATGTTTTGGCAGGCGGGTTGGCGAGCGCAGTACGGGATGTTGATACACGCAAAGACGCTTCTGCCCATCTTCCGGAGGTATCCCTTAGCAGGCTCTTACTGCATCCACGGGCATAAGAAAAGGGGGAACATTCTACTGCCCGCACCACACGGCAAAGAAATTAAGTATTTGACTGTACAATCTGAGAGTACACCTCATTGTCAATTGATAGTCGAAAGTATTATTTCACCATTGTAATAGAAATTCACATAATATTATGCAATGGTATCTATTTCTATTGTACAACATGAGCGCTATAAAACTTTTGAACTTGGTTTCATGACAACCTCTGTAGCGAAGCGGGCAAAGATCCGCCTGCGATGCAAGAGGTTTCGGGTTCGATTCCCGCCTCGGGAAAAATGTCTGTACGATCTGGAGATATTTGTTCAGGGTATTATGGATATTTTCTATTTATAATAAATAAAATAAAAGTAAAAAAAACTTTTTAACAAACAATTTTATTTGAACGTACCCACTAAAATTAATAAAATAAACATTTTCCATTAAAGTTTAATGTCAATTTAAAACGCCTTTACATTTATATGTAATAAACAAGCTTAGCCGTGGGGCGCCGGCAGTAGAATGTTGCCCCTCCTCTCATGCCCGTGGATGCAGTAAGAGCCTGCTAAGGGATATCTCCGACAGATGGGCAGCAGCGTCTTTCCTTATATCAACATTCCATACTGCGCTCGCCAACCCGCCTGCCAAGCGTGGTGAGTATGGCAACTACCCCTCATGGAGATCCATGACGGAGGCCTTTGTTCATTAGTGGACGTTTTAATAGCTGAAATGATGAAACAAGCTTGTCGCGAGATTAACCTGTGTACCTGTAACTTGATTTAGTTGATTTTTTTTTTCAAACAATGTAAATACGAGTACCAGCATAAGCGGAATTAAAACTAAATATTTTCATTGCGTATTATTGAAGATTTCTGCATCAAAATTGAGTTGCAAGATTCCGCGAACAAACATAGTTACATACATACAGGGCAAGCTAAATAAAAGCTTGTAAAAAAATAAGTATCCATGTAGTATAATGTATTATGTATATCAGTTACCTAGTACCCATAGCACAAGCTCTGCTTAGCTTGGGGCTAGATGATGCTCTGTGAATTGTCCAGCATTATTATTTATTATTGTAATGTTCGTGTTAATAATCAAACGCATATTTTTATACACTTCCAAAACTCGATTTCATAAAGAGTATTTTCTGTAAAATACTAAAACAGACTATACCAAAAGGCGTTATAAATCTTCAGGCAAAACCATTTCAAAAGCTCATTTCTTTTAGGGTCTCCCATTTTTGCCAGTAAATTATCTAAATTGTAGGAAAAGGACACTTCGTCGATTTTCTGTTTATCCAGGAACAAATATAGGGCTTTTCCATTCCTGGATTTGTTAAACGTTTGTGTATAAAACTAAACAACTTTAAATTAAGTACGAGCGGTCAAAATAAGACAAAGAGTAGTGGGAAATTTTAAACTTAACTTCTTTTCATTTTGTATGGAGATGGCACTAACCTTGATTTTGTAAATAATGATTGTAAATTACTTACTATGTCCAGACGCGCACATAGTTTTGGATACCAATAAGCCTTAGTGTTCAAGTGTACCTTAATGGTATCCTTTACTATGTGCGCGACTATTACATGTATCTGTAGCAGCGTTATTATCATCATGTACATTAAGTTGTGTAATCAATACATAGTTTAAATAAAAAATGTTGCTTGACATTACTTCCTCAACAAACAACCCATCGACAAACGTACCGTCGAGGAGACATCGAGGTTTTGAATACCGAGCTAACGTTTTTCGAGTTTGAGTACGTAACCCATTATTACCACGGTGTCCACAAAGCGTGATCACCACCTCCATGCTTTAATTGAATAAGCGCTCAATCTAGACCCCGAGACAAATACCTGCATATAAGAAAATACTTAACCCTAACAGAATCAATAACGTCATTTAACTAGGTGCTTTAATCATTACTAATTTATCATTAATAATTGAATATTTGATGGAATTCTTAAAGGGAGCTGCGCCAAATTACTAGTCTGCAAATAATTTAACCGCTAACATTGTTAGCATTAAGCTGAAAATCGAATAAAATCAACCTGCTTTTACGCTGTAATTACCATCAAGGTAAATAATAGTCTTGAGTAAATACTAAGCTAGGCGAATTGGAAATTTCAGCTTAAATGACAGTACTGGGGTAGACGGACCGCTTACGGTGGATTGTACCTTCTATTGAAATAGATTGTATTATACTAAAATATATTAAATTCTCTATAAGTACTTAACTACTGTAACGTCTATCGACGTTCTACGTAGGTATAGGGTTAAGGATGTGTCACGCTAGACCGTGCCGTGACCGATCCGAGTCCGAGCAGTTTTCCGGAGCGTTGTCCATTGCTCGGCTGTCACTCGGTTGCAGCTCGGAATAGCGTGTGTGTGTCCATACAAAATATAATGTAATATTAGTTGACTAGGCTACGGCTGATAATCGGATCGGACACGACTCGGTCTAGCGTGAGTCATCCTTTATCAATGACACTACTGATAATGTGTGTACGTCTGCCGCCGACGGCGCTGGTAAGGTAGTAAGTAAGGCGTCTGGCGTCCCACGGCGCTTCCCATCACTTACCGCCTCAGCACACCCGGAAACACAATCGAACGACTATCTGTCTGTCGGTCTGTCTGTCTGTCTGTCTGTCTCTCTGTCTGTCTATCTGTCTGTCGGTGCATGAGACGATTACAACCAAACGCGTTGACCGATTTACATGAAACCTTTTTTGTTAGCAACGCCTTAGTGAGAAGAGAAAAGAGTACTGATTGATTTTGGTGAACCTAGGGTCACAGGGACCAGAGTTATTATGATCTCAAAAGGTCATCAAAAAAAAAAGTCTTCAAATGGCCGAAAACGTCCAAAACCCCAAAAATGCCATTTTTGACCTTTGGTGACCTTTTGAGGCCTTCGCCCCCTTTTCTGGTACCCCCGTACCAATGCTTGTTTAAATAATCGATTGTAGTGATAGTCAGCCGCTTGCAATAACCATAAACCAAAGAACTTTAGAAAAAATAAATAACGGTATGGTAAATAGAGAAAAAAAATATATTTACAACACTACAAACCTTATAGGCTTCTTCAACATTTATGGGTCTACCCTCTAGGGACAAGGCACCCTTTATAACAGGAAGGTAAACTCCCTACCCACATTTCATTTGAATTTCACCTACACTTTTGTGTTTCAAATGAATGATTTACGTTAAATTACATGGACGTATTAAGACTGCCGTGGGGTGCTGGCAGTAGAATGTTGCCCCTCCTCTCCTGCCAGTAGATTCAGTAAAAACCTGCCTAGAAATACCTCCGGAAGATAAGCTGCTGCGTCTTTTCTTGTATCATCACCCCGTACTGCACTCGCCAAGCATGCTGAGCGCAGCGAGTATGGCAACAACCCCCTATGATTTTGGAGATGTCAGATAAGAGTTTCCCAAGACAGGCAACAGTCAAAATATTTGAAGGCCTTTGCCAAAAGGCACACTGTATTAAAGGACATTTTTACATTTTAGTTAAAACGTGGGACACTCAGAAAGTTATGCGAAAATAAATTAAAGTGTATTATAGTGTAATAGTACCTAAATATTTTTTATTTAATCTTTTCAAAGTACTCTACACCAGCCTCTATACAAAGCTACATGCGTCTGCACCAGTTTTTAAAACTGATTAAACTTTTCCAGTTCGCCGCAGACACCTCATTTATTGCATCTTCGAACAGTGACAGCGCATTGTCCGGCGACAAAAATTATATCCCTCTGAGGTGGTTTTTTATTTTCGGGAATAAATATAACTCCCACGGTGCCAGGTCTGAAAGGGAGGTGACGGGCGCGTTATCGTGGTGGAGCAGTAGTTCGCGGAGCCCTGTATTTGGTCGCTTTTTGCTCACAATAGAGAAAGTTTCTCCGATGCATTTGGTAGTATACTATCTGGCATAGCTGCCTCTTTGGTTTCGTAAAGTAATTGATACCAAATAGCAAGTCAAACTGAAAAAGGTCGCGATCAAAATCTTTCCCCCATTTCTAGATAGCTTATCTTTGCTGGGTGTTTATTCGTTTTGAAACACCCAAGTCGACTGGCGCTTCGTTACTGGATTATATTGATATATTCAGGTCTCAGGATCACGTGTAATGATGTCGTAATCAAGCTGAGACGAGCCTGTTTCAATACTCTTCACGCGAAGATGTAGAATTTTGTAAAGGCTTCCCGATCCAATCTGCAGTATGTGCTGAATCTAGGATAAAAAATTTCACTGCTAGCACGTTTTCTTCCGTTACAGACGTCAAAGGATGACCACTTCTTTCTTTATCCCCCAAAGTAAGTCAACCGCGCTTGAATTCGTTATACCAATATTACATGGCTGCCTTGGACAGGCTTTCACCCATAAATGCCATTTGAAGTCTATCGTACGATTCGTCCGCTTTCAGGCCACACTTAAAATCGTAACAAATAATTGCAGAAATGTTCCCGGCGCAGATCCATTTCTTAATGAGACAGGAGAATTTAAATTAGCTCGCAATTATAACTGGCCAGCTTGGCCAACATATATATTCTATTTGCCTTTCTCATTTTATTCCATATTGTTCTTCTATTTACTCTGACATGTTATAGGTTTTTGCTTGTTTACAACGGGTTTTATAACATAACTTTTAAAGGATATGCAATATGCATTAAAATAGTTTAATTTATATAGTGTTTAACCACACTTAGGTAGAGAACATTTACCATTACCTTTAACTAATATGTGTTATATAATAATAATTGCTGTTGCGTTTTAATGCTTGCAAATTTTTCAAATTAACTTTAATATTATTATGATCATAATAATAATTGTTGTTGCGTTTTAATGCTTGCAAATTTTTCAAATTAACTTTAATATTATTATGATCACTGATGATGATGCTACTTTCCGTAATTGAATTTATTAGCTGGCAATACTGACGGCTGTGTGGTCTATAGCTTTTGCTCTAATATAGACTAATATAGGCCGGTGATGATGATGATGATAGACTATTTTATTAGCAGCAGCGTCCTTCCGTGGATCAACATTCCGTACTGCACTCGCCAACCCGCCTGCCAGACGTGGTGTGTATGGCAACATCTGTCTCCTGATTTTGGAGATCCATGAGACCAATGTCCAGCAGTGAACGTGAACAGCAGTCCTATGGCTGAGAAGAGAGAGAGAAGGACTATTTTACAGATAGCGAGTTTTAAGTTTTGAAAGCTGCTCAGACAGTACATTTTTTTTTATTTATTTGAAGGACTTTGTCGCTGGGCGACCACATCGTCCAGTCAGTACATTCTTAATGTGTCTTTGTTTCTTTCTTTTTTAAGATGTGCAATAAAGTATTTTGTATTCTATTCTTTAACTGGCAGCCAACCTAGATTTTCTTATTTGAAGAGAGTTAACCTAAAAGTAGCAGTACCCTCTCAATATCCTTAAAGGCATATTCCCAAAGTTTGAAATGAAAGCAAAGCGAACTAGAAATATCGAGTTTTCTATGAGTAATTTCTTATATTATTATGGACTTACTCATTAAAACCTTATCCTTAATCCGTACCAGGCCATTTTATTGTTACCGGCAAAATGCTTTGTAAACAACTAACCAGCGTATTACTTTAACTATGTCAAAATAACTATGACTTCCGAAACTCCGGCTAGCGTCGATGTGAGAAAAATGTTACAGCGACAGGGGTATAACGTTTGTGGACTAACCTGAATTGTTGGTTTGCTGTTTTGTGGGGTTTTTGTTGTTGTCAAGCTGCTATTCATATTCCCTATAGATCTTCTGTATTTACTCAGACATATTATAGGTTTTAGTTTGCTTACAACGGGTTTTATAACATAACTTTTAAAGGATATGCGATATACATTATCATCGTCATCATCATCATTTCAGCCATATAACATCCACTACTGAATATAGGCCTCTCTCAAGGATATGCATTATATTAGTTTGTAACTTATATAGTGTTTAACGCCGTGGGGTGCCGGCAGTAGAATGATACCCCTCCTCTCATGCCATGGATGCAGTAAGAGCCTGCTAAGGGATACCTCCGGAAGATGGGCAGCAGCGTCTATCCGTGTATCAACATCCCATACTGCGCTCACCAACCCGCCTGCCAAGCGTGGTGAGAATGGTAACTACCCCTCATGGAGATCCATGAGGGAGGCCTGTGTTCATCAGTGGACGTTTTATGGCTGAAATGATAGTGTTTAACTACACTTAGGTAGAAAACATTAAAAAAAATAAAAAACTTATTAAAAAAAAAAAACGCATGAAATGCATTAAATTATTCACAACCAAGATATGAAATATATACTCATTTCATGGTAAATATCCCGTAAATATTTCATAAATAATGATGCATTATTTACGTTCGTATAATTATTAAGTTTAAACACCCGAATGGGAAAACCCCCATGCCAAGAAAGTTGCTGGGGGGGTTAGGATCAAACGTATAACTTCTTCTTCTTCTTTTCTTTTTAATGGCTGATGCATGCCACTTCAAAACGTATAACTTTATCAGCTAATTAAACGATGGTGACAACATAAACGTCAGCTGATTCTTGACAAGGTCATTCACCTCCGCCAGATGTTGCCATAGGTAGAGGTACTAATAAAATAAAATACAATATCGCAGAGGTTTTTATCAAAATAAAAAAAACTGGTTATGAATTCACGATCATACTGTAAATATAAAAATGAAAAGATTTTTTAATAATTTTTTTACGTATAAGTGACGAGACCTACCTTATGTAAAGCGGTTACCTCTACTATATTATTGTTATGTTTCTTGTTCATCTTAAAAAAACGTGTATTATATAAATGTGTTCAAGTGATTCTGACAATCCCCAGGAACAACTCAAGTTTTGCGACTTAAAGATAAAGATACGTTTATTTTGTCACACAATTTACAATTAATCCATACAATATTAAGGTTTAAAATATTAAATAAAAATGTGACAAAAATGGTCATTACTCAGCATATGCTGTGGCAGAACGGGTCCGTACCACTGCGCTGGTCTTCCGTAGTGACCCAAGTGTGCGTGGCTACCGCGATACAAAAATGCAGTACGCTAAAATAAAATATAATAACAAAGTACCTATTAATATCAAAAAAATAAACTAAACAATATATAACTTTTTGTGAATTAGATAACAATATTTATTAATGTAAATGAACTAACCAAAAGTATATGAGCTGAAACAATGAAAATAAAATAACAAGTAGAGAATTATTTACATTTATGTATTCAAAAATTACTTACACTTAGGTGTGGTTTGTCCGAGGCCCAGAACGACGGGTCATATTGACGAAGTTATATTGAGACTATTAATAACTTTTTTAGATTTTTTTTAAATGAATGAACTTCCCTGGATTCAGTGATTTTTATTTAAAAAGAAAACCGACACCGCCCTAAGGTCTGTAAATTTACTTGTGTGCAAGTTAGTACTGGAAACCAGATACTCGTGTTAAATTTAACACGTGCTATAATGGTGAAGGCAAACATGTTTTTTCCTCTGATTATAGCTGTCTATGCTAAGAGTGTTGGGCAAACCCGCCTAGGACACGCCTGTATGATCTGCAGATCTATAAAGGGTGCAGATCGTCAAGGGTGTTTTGAATGTTTTTTTCTATTTATAATAAAAATAAACTACTATCTATGTAGTATAATGTACTAAGTTTTTATTTTTATTTCACAATTTTAGGAAAATCAACAGCTAGTTTAAGTCTTAAAGGTAACTGTAGTAATTAGAGGCAAAGACAAGAGTAATTAAGACAAAAGTTATATAGGTTCAAAAGTCCTTTGAATTTTAACTAAAATACTGATTTGAAACCAATTTAAAAAGTATCACTAATTAAAAAAAAAAAGAATTACTCAACAAACATCTTAGACGTTTCGGAGAGGATATAAGTCATCTAGTACCTATAACACGAGCTCTGCTTAGCTTGGGGCTAGATGGTGCTGTGTGAATTATCCAGCATTATTTATTTAATGTCCAACTGTTTCCTATTTATAAATAGCTATATATAGCAGGCTATGCTGAGAGGAAGGTACAGGTGCTGAGAAAACCAAATCCAACCAACGATGTTCTAGGTACTGCAGCGACCCATACAACTAGGATACCATGTGCCTACGCTGTATTAACCGTGTTAACTAGATGTGAATGGCCAATTTACATATAGAAATAAATCCTTGTTATCTATCGTCTAACAATTCTGTGTTCCTAGTAGTTAAACTGAAACTCAACTGTTTTATTTGCTACTAAATTTTAACTAAAATCCGGAGTTTACGGGTTTTGCAGTAATTATTTCAAATGCTAATATAACGTGTTCTACGTTACTTATTTGTGAGCTGAAGTTTTAATGGCCAGGTTGTTTTAAAAATAATATATTATGACTCGCGGAAAGTTCATACAAGCACTCGCTTGAGTATGGTGGGAAAGTTTAAGAACAATATTTTGCGTTTTAGATGAAAATCACAATATTATTTATTGAAATCGGTTACGTATTACTTTGAAACCTAGTTTTATTTATATACCGTCTCTTAAAAGTATAAAAGTTTTGGCTGAAATTAAACACAGCTGTGTGATCCACATGGCTTATAGAATACTTTTATAATTATTTATAGCGATCTGTACTATCTAAATACATAGTAAAAGCTCCTAGACCCGAGACTAATATCTGCAGATAAAGCAAACATTTTGTCCTCAGGCGGAGGACCTGTAACCTCTTTCGTTTCATCTAGATTTTAAACCAATGCCATGAAGGTCTTCAATAGGAATATTATGGAGACAACTTTAGAACAGTAGTAGAATGTTCCCTCCCCCTTCTCGCCCATAAATGCCATAATAATCTGCAAATGATTACCTCTGGATAATGGGCAGCGGATCAACATTCTGTTCTGCTCTCGTCAACCCGCCTGCCAAGCGTGGTGATGGCCACAACCTCCTCAAGATCAGTAACTTGAATATCAAAAGGGAGGCCTAATATCCAGTAGGTGGGCGGGCTACGGCTGAAATGACGAGGATGATGTAAATAACTGAATAGTTGACTAGCACTCATATTATACAGGGTGTTTTATGAAATGTGTACTTACCCGAACTTTCCCGTTTTTGCCCATGAAAACAATTAGTTCTAGAAGGAATATTTTTTTTATTAATTTAAAATTTTACCAAATGGTTTGATTTGAAAATGATATGGTCATAATTGGATTCCTTATTTTTTTCACTCCATAATAAAAAAACCATTATTGTTGTTAAACGTATTTTTGTACCTCAACGGCAATTCTTTGCGGAGGTCAATGACCCTGTCAAGAATCATATGGTTTAAGGTTGTCATAACCGTATAATCAGCTGTTGAAGTTAAAACTTTCGTGGTCTTCTCTTGAATGAAAATAACCGAATTCTGAAAAGTCGTAGAACAAAAGTTGTTCCATGGGATGGTCAGAATCACCCCCTTTTGGCTTAGTACACATGTTATTATACACCCTGTCTAGATTAAGTTAATCCTATTAAGTCTCTTGTATAAAATTCGTCGACATTTGGGAATAGTAAATAGGGATCCGCGCAAAAAATAACACGCTGGTGTTTCTTTACGCAATCGAATCAGAAATGAGGAGATACGTAGAAGAGCTCGGGTCACCGACATAGCCAAACGGATAAGCACGTTGAAGTGGCAATGGGCAGGCCATGTAGCTCGCAGAACAGATGGCCGATGGGGCCGAAAAGTTCTCGAGTGGAGGCCACGGACCGGCAAGCGCAGCGTAGGACGTCCACCAACAAGATGGTGACCTGGTGAAGACCGCTTCCAACCGCAATAACTGGAAATCTATGAGGGAGGCCTATGTCCAGTAGTGGACGTCCTACGGCTGAAATGATGATGATGATGATGAAGTAAATAATACTCGTATTGCCGATGCCTATAAAGTTTACTTCCTAACGTCACCTATACAGTTAATTTATTAGTTCAACTACTCAGTTATCCAGTTAATCTCTGAGTTTAGTTATAGAACTTATTTTCCGTTCATGCCCCAGGTGTATTGCTGACAAAGTGTTAATTTCAACATGTGCAAACTTTAAAATTAATTTGATCAGAGTAGTTAGTATTAAGAAATCCCTGGAGTTTAATGTTGGTTTTAGAGGGAAATAGGCGTATAATAATAATAGAAGATAGAAAGTGGGCCAACTGAATGCTGTTAGTGCACTTCCTAACTAAAGCTAAGTAAAATGGCGTTAAATGGACTAACGTGAGTACTAACTATTCGGTTAGTGACGTTTTAAAAATAAAGCGGAAATAATTTACCTAATTTTACCTTGACAGCTCTTAATTTAGGAACATCTTGTTAATTATTTTATAATCTCTTATTATAATTATCCCTATTAGTAATGCAACAACATAATCCACAATTAAATAAGGAAAGACGCTGGTACCTATCTTCCAGAGTTATCTCTTAGCAGATTTCTTACATCCTTACTTACGTAACATTCTTCTGCCGGCACCCCATGGCAATAAAATTGTATTGCACGTTATTAAAATATAGACATACATTTTTACAGAACCTTCAGTTCACCAGCCCGAATGTATGGTAGTTACCATACTCACCACGCTAGGCAGGCGAGTTGGCGAGCGCAGTTCCGGATGTTGATACACAAAAAGACGCTGCTGGCCATCTTCGGGAGATTTCCCTTTCGGGCTCTTACTGCATTTACGGGCATAAGAGGAGGGGTAATATTCTACTACCGGCACCCCACGGCAGTTTTTGTTTTTCGCTGTTTCGCAATGGCACGCTTTTGGTAACCTATTACAATTTTATTAACTATTTTTTTTATTACTAACCATAATATTTTTCAAATTTACTATTTTTCATTTATTAAATTAATTTAATTAATTTAATAAATTGTTTAATATATTCATATATATAATATAATTATATATATATATATATATTTGTATAGATATAAAATATTGTTTCACTCGATTTTATACTATACAATTTGAAGATATTATATTACATATTTATTATAATTATATTAAATATCTATGATACTTTTATTATTTCTGAACCTAAATACGTGTTTATCTGTTACGAATAATCTTGCAGATAATTCTGTCTGCTTCAAAAGTTATGAACGTTGATGTATTATGCCACTGGAGAATCGTAAGGTAAACAATATTTCATTCGTATTCTTAACAAACTATATCGTAACCTTTATCACTATAACGTAAGAAAATTGTTTGTTTTTCAGTTAAGGAAAAAGCTGTCTCCCTTAGACCATTGTTATTGTTATAACATATGTATATATGCACATTACAGTTCAAAGAAGGGGGAAGACACTGGCCAATAAAAAAATATAATAAGTAAAATTATTAATTAAGCTAGCACTTGTCCACTGACCAATGTTTTCCACCTTTTTTTCCACATTTACACGATTAAAAACCCTTCCAACTTGCAGATGACAAGAAATAACTCTACGGTGTAGAGGCTCTACGGCGTAGCAAAATGGTACAAATTCTACGACGTACATAATCAAGATGAAGCTATGAAGTAAGGACTTACTATTATTACCAACAATATTCTAAGAGAGCCAGCCTTTTTCTTGACTGAGAAGAAAACGATATTTGCAGCCGAGGCTGTTAATTATCATCACCATCATCTCACCGTAATAGGCAAGCGACAATATTATCCGAAGGTTCTAAATCAACGAAATGAAAACATAATTAAAATTTGTTTTGTAACGTCCCTGGTTAATCTTATTTTAATGATTGAATTTTAGATTTCTTTGTTTCTTCTTACAAATGGGTAGGTAATTTTCTTTCAAAACAAGGTAGAGCTTAACTACCCTTGGGATGGTTTCACTCAGCTAGATTGCCAACTGATTACTGATTGAAATCAAAACCATTTATTTTGATTTACACGTCCATTTACGTGATTTAATGACTATTGTCAAAGTTCTGGAATGATAACCACATAGTAGGCTTGTTCTATCCCAATAGGGGAACAAGTGGCTATAAACTCTATCGTGTTGTGCTAAGATTGAAAGTTCCAGTACAATGTTCATTGATGGGATTCCCTGAAATGTATATTTGAGGTTATTTTTTTTAGAACTGTTGGCGCTGAGTCTTCTGTTTATTATTAACTATTACACTTGGATGTATCTTCGTGTTTTTTTGCAAGCAACAAATTGTAATACAAGCAAATGTATGATCGTAGTTGTCTTTGACCAAGTTCAATATAAAAATTAAATAAATGTTTAAAATTACAATCATTATTTCAGCCGTAAAACGTCCACTACTGAACTAAGCCCTCCCTCATGAATCTCCATGAGGGGTAGTTGCCATACTCACCACGCTTGGCAGGCGGGTTGGCGAGCGCAGTACGACATGTTGATACACGGAAAGACGCTGCTGCCGATCTTCCGGAGCTATCCCTTAGCAGGCTCTTGCTGCATCACGGGTATGAGAGCAGGGGTTACATTCTTCTGCCGGCACCCCACGGGAAAAGAATGTTATATCGTAGATAATCTTATATTCTATTAATTATAACTACAACATCATTTTTTATATACAGTACTTCCATATCTCTTAATCTCTCAATATTATAAAGAGGAAAGATTTGTATTTTGTATATATGTAACGAATGAACTCAAAAACTACAGAACTGATTTTGTAAATTATTTCATCATTAGAATGCTACATTATCCCCAAGTAACATAGGCTATATTTTATTCCCGTATTCCCACGGGAACGGGAACTACCCGGGTGAAACTGCGGAGTGCGGCTATTCCCTAAAAAGTAATGTTACATAACCGCATATTCCATAACCAGCATCTGAGGCATCGATCTATCAAAGCGCAGTATATTAATGTCGTACATTACTCGTAATAGATACAGATTAACTCAACGGGTGAATCGAGGACTATCGTACTAATTTATTGTAATAATTGATTCTAAGATTTTGTTATTTATTATGTTAGAGATTTTGCGAAGCTAGTTCTCAGCCTAAAGACGTCTACTGCTGGACATAAGCCTCCCTTATCAATCTCAAAGTACTAATCATAATGATTGGGATACACGACAGTTACCAGACACTAGACACTTTATGTATACATCGACTGTATATGTGTGTCTAATGCCGCGACACTTAGTTGCAGATGTAGTGGCGATGTCGCTCAATGTCCGTGTTGCAACCGTTGAGACAGGACGTGCGCAGTGTCCGACACAGTTTTAATGTTTGCGAAGTTTGTTGCTAGACCAAGATGACGTCACCCTAGTGGACTGCAGAGGAAATAAAATCTTTGATTACATATTATGAAGCGCTGTCAGAACTATGGCAAATATCCAACCCCGATTATACAAATCGAGTAAATATAACAGCGATAGAAATATTAGTAGAATAATTTAATACTAGGTACTGCATTATATAAATAGCAAATTGCACAATTCACAAACACAATTTAATAATAAATCAAGAAAAGTACAAACTGAATTGCAGTCAGTGTAGCATCGATTCGTGTAGACAGCCACTTGAACCAGGATGCTTACACTAATGTCGACATAAAAAATGGACGCAATCGACATTAGTGTCGAAATTTGTGTCGAATGTCAGTGTCGTCGTGTCGTAGTGAGTTGTTGCCATACCGCTTAGCAGGCAAATTAGCGGAGGCAGTACGGGATGCTGATGCACAGAAAGACATTGCTGACCTTCTTCCGGAGGATTTCTTTGACAGACTCTTACTGCATCCACGGGCAAGAGAGGAGTGGCAACATTCTACCGTTAGCACCCCACGGTACAAGATGATGTAATGCATGTTACTGGTATAAGGGACAAGAAACCTTACTCAGATTTTCCCGCCCATTAATCCTACAAACGACGATATCGTATATCAGATATAAAACGTCCACTAATGAACAAAGGCCTCCGTGGGTTTCCATGAGGGGTAGTTGTTGATATAAGAAAGATGAAAAGCAAGAAAATGTATTTATTGATCCATAAAGAAAAAAACGCAAAACAAGTTTGGCAGATGACAATTAAAAACTGGAAAAATAGGAAAACGCCATAGTTAAGAAGAATAAACAGTTTGAAATTACAATTGATCATAAATAATTTAATTAAAATTAGCTCAAAAACGTACGATAATAACAGTGTTAAATTAGCAGCAGTGGATGCGTGAGACTGTCGTGAGTTCTCAGAGCACAGAGTGCATCAGAGATAGCTAATTGAATCATGTTTTTTGAACCGTCAAAATTGCACAGCGTGATGCAGCTTTGCTACATTAAGGCTAGAAATTATTTTTTTCACGTGGAATCTAAAAGTACTAACTGCTTTCAGGACACGAATAGGAGGCTTTAAATCGTTTCAACACCGAGACGTAGAAAGTAGAATATCAAGATTTATATCTTCTATTCATTATAATCATATTATTATATCATTATTTGTCCTGTTGTCACTATCTGCTTGATTCATTGACATGTTATTAATATATTTACTATTGATATGTAAGCATATATTTATAAGTCATGCTTATAAGTAATATGTAATTTATTATAATATTACGTACGTAGTATTTCAATATAATTTATGTATGGTATATTTGTAATTACTTTTCATGTATCGTGCACCATATAACACCTTGTATTTTTACAATCCAATACATCCCAAGGTTGCCTAGTAGAGATCGCTCTTTTGCGATAAAGCCGCCAGTTGTCACTATGTTTTCAGTGTTTCTCTTGTTATTATGTTTAGTTTTAAGGTGTGCAATGAAGTATTTTCTATCTTCTATCTATCATTTTTGATTAACAGCACTTCCATATCCCTAATAAATAATGTCTATTTACATAACCGCAGGTTCCATAACCAGCATCTGAGGCATCGATCTATCAAAGCGCACTATTAATGTCGTACATAACTCGTAATGGATATAGATTAATGTCACGGCGAATCGAGGAATATCGTGCTAATGTACTGTATTAATAGTAAGGTACTCACTGAGATTATGATTGTGGGGTTCAGTAGGTCTAACATGAGTTTTCAGTGTATACTCGCTTGCGTCTGCAGTTAAAATAATCGGCCTAGTGCGAGTTGGACGCGCGCGCAAAAGGTTCCGTACCATCGTGTGTAAATATTATGTGAATATTTCAAGCGTCTACCTGTTGCTGTTATTAATATCGAGCAAAAAACGGCAAAAAATGACGTTTGTTTTATGGGAGCCCCCCTTAAATATTTATTTTATTTTAATTTAGTTATTTATTTGTAAAGTTAATATACAATCAAATAAACTGTGAATAATTCAAGTGTTGCCATTATTAATATCGAGCGAAAATCAACACCGTAGAACAGTTCCTTTTTGTTATAATGAGGCGTTTTCATTAAAAAGTAAAAACTTCAAAACAGTTCCCTCGAAACTTATAGATGGCGTTACTTTTCTTTTACTAGTAGGAAACACAATTTGACAATGACAATATTTGTGAATAATTACAATATGATTTCCCCACTTGCCAGCTCCGTTAGGTTCAGTTAGGTTCAGTAGAAAACACTTTTTTCTTTTTTACTGAAAACGGGTCATTGTTATCAAGAATTTGACCTTTTTTAAAGATTACGAACCTGACACTGGCAGAATTGTGTAAAATCAAACACAAAAACGTTTAAATTAGAAAAAGAAGAAAGAACTCTGACAGAGAGACTACTCAACAATATTATCTCTATCAATAAATACATTCTAAACGCTCTACAAATCTTTATGTGAAGCACACTGGCAATAAATAATACTCGTGTTAACAATTACTTTACTTAATCTTGCCTTTTCACTCGTGACACACGTAATATCTGTAGAACAAGCCTTTACCATAGGACTCAGTAAGAATCTGCTTAGGAATAGCCTATAACATCCCATACTGCGCTCGTAAACCAGCCTGCGAAGCGTGGCGGGTATGGGAAAAATATTTATTTACTAGCCGTACTCCGCAGTTTCACCCGCGTTGTTCCCGTTCCCGTAGGAATACAGGGATAAAATACAAACTTTGTTACTCAGAGATAATGTAGCATTCTAATGGTGAAAAAGTTTTTAAAATCGGTACATTAGTTTTTGAGTTTATTCGTTACAAACATGCAAAATACAACATATAACATTCAAATTTTTCCTCTTTATAATATTGAGATATTAAGGAACAACAAATAGCTACAATCTCTACAATAATCTTGTAGATGCATAAGGGCGTCTATCTAGCAGTGGACATAAAAAGCGGCTATGATGATGATGATATAGTTATTAGTTTTATAAAACGTTTTAATGTCTGCCATAAAATTAGATTAAAAATGTTCTCGAAATTAATTAAATAGACCGGAGCGTGGACCACAGGGACGTCAACACTCCCCAGTGTGAGCTTAAGCCACGAACTCTCATTAATGACTCGCAAGCCTTCCTTTTCCGTGGGGTACCGGGAGTAGCATGTTGAAGTTAGAAGAAGTACCACTGTGGTAGTTAACGGTGGCCCATACGAGGGGAAGATAACGTATGCGGCCAAAATATGATGCCACCGGGCTTCAGTGCACGTCGTACGCAGTGTGCTGCTCAGGACGCAATGATCCCTGTTAATTCAGCTAACAAAGGCTAACAGGTTGAGTAGTAATGCAGCACTACCGGCGCTGGCGGGGGTCCTACTGGCGGACTTACTAGTAACAAGAGCGGGTCAGTTAGCTGAGACGCAGAGACAGTAGAGGCACGATGGCCGAGACTAAGGGTCGCTCACTGTTGCGTTCTTCCCAGATGTGAGCGAGTGCATAAAGGCGCACTGGGCAGCAGCGTCTTTCCGTGTATCAACATCCCGTACCGCGCTCGCCAACCCGCCTGCCAAGCGTGGTAAGTATGGCGACTGCCCCTCATGGAGATCCACGAAGGAGGCCTGTGTTCAGTACCTAGTGGTTTTATGGCAAAAATTAATGAAATGATTATGTCTCAGCGTATTTTTCGTCCGTGTGTCGCTAAACACTCTCAAAAGCTGTTTATATTTTGTGAACACGCCTTTAACTAATAATTCAGACTTAACTATTACATTCTCCGCTGAATGCACGCTTAATGAATTTAGATTAGTGCTATTGTACCACAAAATGCGGCTTTTATTTGCGGTAGGAATAAACACACGAACTGGTTTACAATGGACTTTCTATTGCCTTTTAACGGAACTAAGATTGAAAAGGCTTCACCGTTCGTGCCGTGGGGGCAGTAGAATGTGGTCTCTTGACGATGTTATCCTATGTATCTCGACAAGAATGTTATTATTATTATAATCCATAATAATCCCACTGCTGGGCAAAGGCCTCCCCCATTAATGTAAAGATGGACGAATGTATAATGATAAGAATAGTAATAATAAATAAATAGATAATAATAATGACAAGAATGTATTTACAAAAAATATAAGTATCTTTGATAATACTTATAACACAAGCTCTGCTTCCTTTGGTGTTAGATGGTGACGTGTAAAATATCTCTTTCTTATAAAAATTTGGACGGTGTTACATCTAATTTAGTTAATACATAATATTAATACATATTACATCCCGGTCTGCGCTCGCCACCTCGTCTGCCAGGCATGGCGAGTATGGCAACATCCCCCTCATGATATTGGAGAGCCATGAAAGAGGAACGCCTATGCCTAGCAGTGTACGTGGAGCATTCCGAATACTGAGATAGCACGTGTCAAATGTGAACATACATTTTTCAAGAAAGAAAAAATCCATTGGATTATAGTCAGTATCGTACCCATTTCATTCTTCCACCTTTGGATTGAAAGTGAGGGCACATACCACGGCTTTTTAGAGTAGAGTAGTATGGAATTGTCTATAAAAAGACCGCTTTCAGCGCGAAAAGCATCGAAACCGATAAAAATTAGTATATATGATATATATATATATATATATATCACATATTCTATATGGTATTTTTTATATTTACTTTTCTTTTTAATCTTACACCATTTTACCCCATCTCATTACCACAATCCAATCCATCGAAAGTTTGTCTGGTAGAGATCGCTATTTAGCCGTCGATTGTCACTTTATGTTTAGTGTTTCTCTTTTTTTGTTAATTTGTTTAGTCTAAGGTGTGCAATAAAGCTTTTTCTATCTATCTATTACTATTGCAGCCACAGACAACATTACATAGCCAGCACCCCACTGCAATCCAAATATAAACTAAAATTAATATTCAACCATTAACCATCTAATACCGAGATCGACCAGTGCTAGTAATACCGTGCAACCGCAGCCAGCGCCAGTGAAATATGGCGAGTTAGTGACGTGGTGCGTGGAGTTAACGGATTAACCCGTAAACTGACGTCACGCGCCGGATTCAAAACTTACACTGTAGTTAAACCAGAGCTGAACCGTTTATTTAGCGAATTTAGTGAGCTGTGATTTTGTACTGGCAAGTGAACTGTTTGTTTATCTTTAGATGTAAAGGTTTCTTATTTATAACGCCCGCTGTGATGCAGCGGGCGAAGGTCCGCCCGCGACGCAAGAGGTTGCGGGTTCGATTCCTGCCTCTGGACAAACGTCTGTATGATCTGCAAATATTTGTTCAGGTTGTTCTGGATGTTTTTCTATATAATAATAGAAAATATCTATCTATGTAGTATATAATAGTATAATGTAATAAGTATATCAGTCATCTAGTACGCCTAACACGTAACGCCTCTGCTTAGCTTAGGGCTAGATGATGCTGTGTGTAGTATCTAGCATTTTTTATTATTATTTTTATTTATTTAGTTATAAAGTTACAGGATTTTTTGTGCTTTTTTTGTTTTTGGGCTTCCGGACCAAAACGGCAAAAAGGAACCCTAATAGTGTGACTTTGACTGTTGGTCTGTCTGTCTGTCACACATCGATATCTTGGGAACTACGGCTGATTGCATCATCGCGACATGAGATTTTAGGTGGAATTACTAGGTCATGTGGGGTATCTGTATGAAAGTGCTGAATTAGCACATTTATAAACAGTTTTTAGTTTTTCTCTAAGCCATACATTGTGACTAACAAAAATTGCTGAATAAAAACTCAAATTCAAACTCTGCTTAGTTAGGGTCTATATTTTTTTGAATACGAAGGTTATACTCATGACGTAAAGACGCAGTGTGTCGGTTACAACATAGCAGTATCTGCGTAGCGTGTCGACAGACATTATTTTAAACTAGCTTTTGCCCACGACTTCGTCCGCGTGGAAGTAATAAAACGTACAATCCCCTTTTTCACGCAGAGCCACTTTGATTCGAAAATATAAATCCCATTGATTCCCTATCCCGTGGGAATTTCGAAAAATCCTTTTTTAGTGCACCTCTAGGATACACAAGGTATAGGTATGTGTACCAAATTTCACCTTCATCAAATGTATCCCTCAGTCCGGGTTTTTAGGCTTTCGTAGTAAAAGAAGAAACCCTTATAGTTTCAATTTGTCTGTCGGTCTGTCTGCCCCTCCGTCATCGGCTTTGCGAAGAGAATTAGTCCTAGAAAGCTATTACTTTCCATGGACATATAGAATAACAACGCCAAGATAACGCTAAAAAATACAACAAAAATAATTAAGGATATTTTATAAAGGAGATTGGTAAAAAAGGAGGAGTCAAGTCGTCTGTTTTTATTTCAATCTTTGTAACCTCAGAACTCTGTCGGTTATGAACCGTTTTGAATTTTTATTAACACTTATTGAATCGGGTATTTATCGCGTTATTTACCTGGCGGGAAGACTGAGTCTTCCCGGGACCACGATGAGTGCAATCCTGTCGAAACGTCGGGCAATAGTAAAGGTAAATAACGCGATAAATACCCGGTTAAATATGTGTTAATAATGTGTCGTGATCGCGAAAGTTTAAAAAAGAAGATTTTAAATTGTTTTTGAGTTTGAAATGCTGATTTACTGGAAAATATCCCCATGCAATAATCACCATACTTACCTACACATCATCATCATCTTCAGGGTCATTAAAATGGAATTAAATAATGTAAAATTGTAATCTAAAGTCCCTCAAGACATAGTCACATGCCTTAAATTTAAACTTGCGGTTCTTTGTTCACTGAATAAGTTTTTGTTGAAAAATTAAAGAAATATTGCAACAAGCCATATTAACAGTTAAACTTTTTTCTTTTCCATCACCATCAGCAGCTCGGTTTCCTGGTATTACGCCTCTCTTTATCTGTAGATAACTACACTATAAGAAAGAGGAAATATTTTAATGTAAGTATATTTGTTTGTTGGCTCCGAAACTACTGGATAGATATGAAAACTTCTTTCACCATTAGAATGTTATTTATATTATATCTTTGAGTATAAGGCTTATTTAGGCTATATTTTATTACTGTATTCCCATGAGAACGGGAACTACGCGGGTGAAACGGCGGAGTGAGGCTAGTTATTATTTAATTCAATTCCTAAACTGGCTTTTCCCCTCCCTAGCTCCAATTATTTAGATGCAGGAATGTCCATACACTAATGCCTAGTTTCGACGCGCTAACTCTGGTGTAATTGGTACTTTAGCATTATAGGGATAATATCTGATACTGTAGGATTATGTTGCATTTCATCAAATTTGTGTTGGACAATTGGTACAAATAAATTACCGTGGGGTGCCGGCAGTAGAATGTTACCCCTCTTCTCTCTTGCCCGCGGATGCAGTAAGAGCCTGCTAAGGGATACCTCCGGAAGATGGGCAGCAGCGTCTTTCCTTGTATCAACATCCCGTACTGTGCTCGCCAATCCGCCTGCCAAGCGTGATGGGTATAGAATAGAATAGAATATACATTTATTTGATTCACAAAAAACAGCACAGACAGAAAACCGTATACACATTTTGAAACATTCAGAAATCAAAAGAACAAGAAAAAAAAGGTAGGTACAATAACAGGAAAAATACAATAAAAAATTAACAGCTAAACAACATTTATAACCTACCTACGATTATATGCTACCAGTACCACTGTCTGCTCTGCTGCGAACCAAAAAGGAACAGTCTCAGCTTTGATGTTGCTCCACCCTAGGCGTAGGGCGGAGCAACGCTGGTTTACAGACTGTTCCTGTTGGGTGACATAACATACTACACACCTAAAGAATAACAAGAAAATTATAAAAAAAACATTTAAATATCATAAGCCAATCATAGATGGGAGAAGCAGTGAATTATATATATAAACATATGGTATAACATAAGGTATGGCAACTGCCCTCATGGAAATCCATGAGAGAGGCCTATATTCAGTAGTAGATGTTATATGGCTGAAATGATGAATTGGTACAAACACTCGGCCTTCAATGCGAAGGTCGTTTGATAGACATATACATTGTTTTATTCACGCAACATAGAAAATACATAAGTAGTTGTAAGAAAGGTAAAAATAAAAACACGAAGTACATACTATTAAGAAATATACACAAAGTAAAGAACCGAAACTGAAAGAAGCATGTGCATTGCCTGCCATAATGCTGCGGTAAATCCACAGCGCTGATTTTCAGCTCATAGGTTTATTTACAGAGGAACAGGAAACTGATGCTCAACGGTCTAAAGTATCAAATAATGAAAAATTAATTAATAAAATTTAAAAAACTTACTTGTGCCGGCTACACATAAAATAAAAGCTAACGTTATAAAAACAAAAACAGAAACAAATATTTTTATACATGATGTAATTCCATTATCGTAGGTAGCATCTAAACTGTTTTGTAAGTTGAGTTTTGAATAAATTATTCTTATTCTTATTCCTTCCATGCCCGTGGACGCAGTAAGAGCCTGCTAAGAAATACCAAGATGGGCAGCTGCGTCTTTCTGTGTATTAACATCCCGTACTGCGCTCCCCAACCCGCCTGACAAGCGTGGTGAGTATGGCAACTACCCCTCATGGAGACCCATGAGGGAGGCCTTTGTTCATAAGTGGACGTTTTATGGCTGAAATTACTGCTTAACATCAGGTGGGCCTTCAGCTTGGCTCGTCATTTAGTAGTATAAAAGAAAATGGATATTCCATGTTCAAAAATGTTTTTGCACAATTAACACGAGCTTTATCATCATCATTTCAGCCGTAAAACGTCCACTACTGAACCCAGGCCTGGATCATGGATATCCATGCATACCCGTGGATGCAGTAAGAGTCTGCTAAGGTATACCTCCGGAAGATAGGCAGCAGCGTCGTTTCGTGCATCAACATCCTATACAGCACTCGCCAACCCGGCTGGTTAGCGTGGTGACTTTGGCAGGCCTCATGATCTTGGAGACCTATGAGAAATGAAATGAAATGAAAATCCGTTTATTGGTACACCACACCTTAAACATAATTATAATCTAACTTATGAAGGGTACAGTTTTTCATAAAAGTGTGGTGTGCCCAAAGGTTCTGTCTCAGCAATAGTTGCACCTAAGATAAAAGATGCAACGCTGGTATTCTGACAGAACCTTTTGAGTACCGCAACAGAACACATAAAAATAATACAAATAAACAGAAATGTCAATGCAGGCATCACTTGAAAAATAATTTTACGTAGCCCAAGGAGACCAGGTGCCATGCCCAGCTGTGGACGTGGACTGGAGTCCTACAGAGATGGTGTCTATGTATTGTGTAGATCGAGCTTTTCAAAGATCTTTTAATGTTCAATCCACAACTTAAATGGCCGTACAAATAGCCACTGGTGTTTCGGACAGGCCGGTCAACTCGACGGAGTGAAATATAGCCCTTGTCAATTTAAGTCCTGCGCTAGGCAGGGTTTATAGTTTAAAATCGGTGACCTGTTTGATTAATGTGCTTTTTGTGTAGTCTGATGCAAAGGCATGTTGATAGATGAATTAATTAAGCCTCGGCGTCATAAGGTTAATTAATGTATGTGGCTAGTTTGGGATATTTTAATTGCTTTTACGTATACGAACTTGTATCACGTATCCGTGTATCAACATCCCATACTGCGCTCACCAACCCGCCTGCCAAGCGTGGTGAGAATGGCAACTACCCCTCATGGAGATCCATGAGGGAGGCCTGTGTTCATCAGTGGACGTTTTATGGCTGAAATGATGATACGAACTTGTAGAGGTACCGTGGGATGCTGGCAGTAAAATGTTGCCTATCCTCTCTTGCCCGTGGATGCAGTAAGAATCTGTCAAGGGATAACTTTGGAAGATGGGCAGCAGCGTCTTTCCGTGTATCAACACCCCGTACTGCGCTTGCGAACCCTCCTGCCAAGCGTGGTGAGTATGGCAACTATTATGAGATTCAATGGCTTATTACCACGACATCAACAAATTAATGATCACCGCCTCCATCCACCTAAAATAGATATGAACAGTATATGAAAATTCGTATTTAAAAGTACCAGGCAACCATCATATTATAGGAGGTTACAATTTTTCTTGAAGAAATAAATTACGCCGTAAGGTGCCGGCGTCAGAATCTTGCCTCTCCTCTCTTGCCCGTGGATGCAGTAAGAATCTGCTAAGGGTCTGCTCTGCTCCGGAAGATGGGCAGTAGCGTCTTTCCTTGTATGTACCTTATATTTGTATCTTACCAGCAGGAGTAGAGGCCCGAGACTCCTCACGTGCTGGAGTCGTCGCTGGTGTGGTGGCTGCTGCCTCTGACTTGCGGCCTTTTGCTGGAGCTACAAACATAACATTTAATGTAGACATGATACCCCTCATGGAGAGACAGTTTATGTAGTTGTTATTTAATTAATTAATTATCTATACACAACACCATCTAGTCCCAAACTTAGCAAATCTTATCCTATGGAACATACGAGGTATACATATATATTAATATCCCAAACTGAGCTCGTCAACCCACCTGCCAAGTATGGCAACAATTCCCTCAACATCTTGGAGATGTATGAAGGATGCCTATGTCCAGCAGTGGACGTGGACAGCAGTCTTACGGCTGTAATGATGAATGAACAAAAACATTACGATTTCAAATCATAGAAACCTTCACGAACTTAATTTTTTTTTATTTTCTTTTACTTTCTTTGTACCACCTGTACCAGGAGTGCAGAACTGCAAAGGTATAAATCTCGTTAACATGATTTGTAGGTTGATTTTGTACAAATCAGTACTGATTTATTTTCAAACGATTGTAGCTAAGAACTCATGGATGCCTTGAGGATTAATGTATGGAGTTTTATTTTTCAAGAACAAAACATTTGGATGCAATGGTAATAAGCCGATTCAAGGGGGAGGCCTATGTCTATCTGTGTAAAATGGTAATAAAGATCATAAAAAAATGTAAAAAGCGTCTACCTGTATCTGTTATTAATCTTGAGCAAAAAACGGCATAAAAATTACGTTTGTTGTTTTGGAGCCTCCAAAATATTTATTTTATTCCGTTTTTAGTCCTTGTTCTTATAACGGCGAAAAAATATATCATACTGTCTAGCTATTAGGGTTCATGAGATACAGCCTGGTAACAGACAGACGGACAGACAGATAGACAGCGGAGTCATAGTAAAGGGGTCCAGCAGGACTACTTTTAAGGGTAAACATACCCTTAGGGTTTGCACCCCTAAAAAGAGCTTCCCAGACAAACCGTGAGCAAAGAACCGTAAACGTAAAACTTGAACTGCAGCAGGCGATTCCTGAAGTGTTTTAAACTACTTTCCTTATTTTACTGCTATTTTCCACGTTGGAAACTGTTATAGCCTAACAAAGTGAGTAAGAACTGAGTTGAATGCTAAACTTCTGGAAAATCTAGGCGTTTTATCACTTCTGCTTCTTTGTTGCATGAATTACAAGTTTAATTTTCTTTAAGGCTTTATTGTCTTAAAGAGGTTAAAATGTAACAAGTTAAAAAAACAAGCTTTTATTACTTACTTGTTAATAAAAATAACTGAAAAGTTATTACTGAGTTTCTATGGACACCTTCCAGCTCCATCATCAGACCCTGGTTACCATCTAGCACCAAGGTACTCGTCAAGACGAATCAAAAGAGCCTAAACTCGATGGGTTTATGTTGTTTAATTACTGAGTTCCTATGGATACCTCCTAGTTCTATCATTCGACCCTGATTACGATCTAGCACCAAAGTACTCGTCAAGACGAATCAAACGAGTCCAAACTCGATGGGGGTTGTGTCGTTTAACTTTCGAGTTTCTACGGCCACCTTCCGGTTCCATCATCAGATCAGCTCCATGTCATAATAATTTTGCACTGTCATCCGATATACACATGCGGAGTGGATCAAATTTTGCCTACCTAATTGTATTTACCTTTCAAGATTTGATTACAGACAGACATCGGGACAGGTGAAACTAAATGAAAGCTTGTAAAATACCTCAGGATCATCTTTACAGTACAAAAACTAGTAAAATAGTATATGTTTGTATTGTCTTGAAGAGGAGGAGACAGTGCGCTGCACCGCCAAAAAGGACGCTAGAACAAAAACGGGCTACAATAACTCATAGAGTCGTGCCTTTCTTGTACAAGATCTGCATATATTTCTGGAACGCTCATGGAATGCTGCCAACGGTTCAGAATCCTTCTCCGGTACTGCAAGGAGTTGGGTTGGCTCGGGTCGGGGTTGTATACACAGAGGACAATACACAATACACCTCAATTCGGGATGCCAGTGCAAATCTAGTAACCTCTACTAGATTTAGAATAAGGCTTGCCCAGCACGTTTTTTGGACGAGGGGAAAGTCTGCAACTTGTTACCATAACAGGGGTTTGCGTAGGTCATCGCAAGACGCCTACTTGACTGCATAGTGAGAGACTCTAAGGGGGGTATTCTTTATTATAGCCGAAAGAACGGGTCAATAGGTCTGAATCTGCCTCAGCCGCTCTGGTTTCCTCTGGTCGGATGTTTTCCTTCACTGATAAATGACATGGTTAAATTGCACATCACATACATCTTAGTAGTAGTAGAACTTTTTGTGAAAGGTTCATCCGGGGAAGTATTACCACCATACCTATTTCTGCCGCCAAGCAGTAATGTCTTCATTGCTGTGTTCCGGTTTGAAGGGCAAGGGGGCCAGTGAAATTACGGGTACATGAGACCTTACAACTCTGTCTCAGGGTGACGGGTGCATTGCAGTGCAGCGTTGGTCACGTGCTTAGTGAACGTTATCACTGCGGCATTGTAATTGATATAGGTAGAGGTTACCGCTTAACATCAAGTAGGCCTTCGGCTTGTCTCGTCATTTAATATTTTTTTTACTCACAATCTTCCGATCGAAACTCGGAGTTTCATATCAATCGGACAAAACGGCTGTTGGTTTTCATGAAACTTTTACGTATAAATGTGGCTACTCGGTACTTAGCTTTGGCTTAATATTTTGTGGTTAATATAAGTTATAATAAGTTTTATCAAAATCACAAACGAATGATGCCCCTTCTCTCTTACCCATGATTGCAGTAAAAAACTCTGCCAAGGGATAGCCACGGAATATGGGCGGCAGGGTCTTTCCGCGTATCGACATCCCTGCGCTCGCCAACCCGCCTACCAAGCGTGGTGAGTATAGCAACAACCCCTTGCGATCACTAATTGGAGATGCCTATGAGTGGAGATGCCTAATGTCCAGCGGTGGACATCCTACGGCTGAGATATTAATGACATTACACACGACCCGCTAAAACCATACATTATTTTAAGCCCAAACATAAAAAATATACATTAAGTAAGAAGCAGCAGCGTCTTTCCGTGTATCAACTGCGCTTGCCATCCCGCCTGCCAAGCGTGGTGAGCATGGCAACTACCTCATGGAGATCCATGAGGGGGGCCTGTTTACGGCTGAAATTATGATTATGAAGAGGGTTCTACGCCGAACTCGCCCTTGACCTCTGTATCAAATTATCTTTTATATTTAGCTAAACATAAATAAACTTGAATAAAGTTCACCTAAGCTTCCCCAAAGTTTCCTCACATCAAAGATTATTTTTACAACAGGATTAGGCCGTTCGATCCTACATTTTATGAGGGTCCAATGTTATGGTTTACACTGTAGCCCATATCGTGTTTAACCAGTTAAAGCCAGTTTCTTGTGTTAAAGCCAGAGTCTTTACCTGAAGGCGCTATTAGTGGGATGGGCGACAAATTTCCGGTTCACCTTGTAGCTCTTAGATTTTGATTACAAGGTGGAGGGTGTTTGGGCTACCTTTACGGCCTTGGTATAAGCTGATTGATGATTTTGTTTATCTCTATTTATATATCTAGCATGAACTATGTTTTGATTATTTTATGTAATGTTTACTTACAATAGTTTGTGTCGATAATAATCGTGAGGTGTCGGCAGTTGAATGTTGCCCGTCCTATCTGCCTCTCTGCCCAAAGATGTAAGTAAGAAGTAAGAATTAGCGAAGGGTTACCCCGGACTGGGCAACAGCGTCTTTCCGTGTATTAACATCCCGTACTCGCCAACCCGACTGCTAAGCGTGGTGAGTATGGCAACAACCTCTTCATGACTAACTTGGAGGTATATGAAGGAGTCCTACGCAGAGGCCAGTAGTGGGAGTGGCTATCGTTGACCGTTAAGCACACGCGCGCGCACGGACCTTGTTTTTACCCCCCCCTATCGATCTCGGCAGCGTATTCTTGAATACGTCTGTCGAGTTCGGCCCCTCGGCCGATCGCATTTCGCGAGTTTCTCGCGAAATATCGGAGAGGAGCGCAGACGGCCACGGAAATGGAAGACGATGGAGAAGGTCGCGCGTCGGCATACGACCCCAGGCACCATGCCGAAGCACCGAAGGCCCAGCGGCGACACACAATGTCAGACCGCAATAGTCGATCACGGTTGGTCGTCCGTGGAGGTCGATCACCGTTGATCGACACCACCAGCTCGGAGAGGGAACGCATCTCCCTCGCCACAAGAAGCCCCCCGAAGAGGTGCAGCCCGCGGGTGCAGACGCCTTCTGAGGCGATGCCCCCCCCCGCCGCATCCCCGCAGCCCCCGCAAAGCCTGCCGCCTTCGCCTCGCTCGCTGTCTCCTAAGTCTGCGCACGACGTTGATCTCAACGTCTATGCGCAGCTTAGGAAGCAGGGGTTGATGAGCGAGGGCCTCGCCGAGCACATCAGGACCTACCTGCAGGGGCAGGAGAGGCTACTGCGCGGCACACCCGTGCCCGCACCCCAGCCCCTGCCCCCGCCACCCCCCCAGGCAACGGAGAGGGAATACCCGCCGTCACCACCGCCATCAAGCCACCGCCGTCGCAAACGCGGCGATTCCTCTACGCCCGAGGAGAGGAAGAAGCGGGCAACCGAGTGCGCCGTCGTCGAGGAAGAAGCGGCGCGCACACCTTCCACCACGAAGACGACGTCAACATCCTACGCGTCACTGGCGGCCTCGCCGCCGGTACGCCGGACACCACCAGCCCCACGAGACACGCCAGCTCGCCCAGCGGTAGCAGCGCGTCCAGGAGCCCCTCGTGCCCCGGAACCTTCTTGCCCAGGTACGTCGGTCGAGCCAGCCCAGCCATCAAGGAAGTCCCGCTATCCACCCATTGTCGTGGAGCAGATGCCGAACTGGCCACGGCACTTTAAGGCCATCAAAGGCCTTTTAGGCCATACACCCAACGCCAGGCCCTACGGCAAAGGCGTTAGATTTTCCCCGGAGTCGGCTGCGGAGCACCGCGCCATCCACGAATACCTCACGGAGTTGGAGGAGCCACTCAGCTGGTTCTCCTACTCCCAACCCGAGGAGCGCCAGGTGAAGGTTGCCATCCGTGGCATCCCAGCCGACACCCCACCAGCGGAGATAGCGCTGGACTTCCTTTCGATGGGCTTCGAGGCGGAGCTCGTCAAACCGATCCGGGCAAGCAAGGGCCGCCCCGGATGTATCTTCCTGGGCGTCTTCAAGCCGACCCCAAACCTCCTGCCGGCGATCTACGAGGTGACGGAGGTGCTGCTGATGCCCGGGATCAAGATCGAGAGCTGGAGAGGTAAGCGGGGCCCTGCGCAGTGCCATCGCTGCCAAGGGTTCCGCCACTCCAGCCATCACTGCCATCGCCCCCTCGCCTGCGTCCGTTGCGGAGGACCGCACCGCGCAGGCGACTGCCCGAAAAGCAGGGAGGACCCACCGAGCTGTGCCAACTGCAATGGACCTCACACGGCCAACAGGACCAGCTGCCCAACATACAAGCGGGAGGCCCGCAACAGGAAGGCGGGCACGACCGCCTACACCACACCCGGGGGTGGCCGTGACAAGCCACCAGCCAGACCGCAGCAGCCACAGCTCAACACTGTGGCTCAACCATCCCAGACGGAGCACGGTGGCTCCCTCATGGCCCCGGCAAACGACCCCACAGTGCGGTCGAAGCCCCTTCCCAAGCGGAGGAAGAAGGTAAGAATGGCGACCTTACCTTCTTCAGACACAGACGTCCCCCCCCGCTCTATAGCACCCCCGCGCAGCGAAACGGCGGAGCAGCCGGCACCCGCCGAAATCGCAACCACGACCCAGCAACCCGCACTAGACCCACCGCACCCCACAATCCAGCACGACGATGTGCTGGAAGCAGCGCTGCAGATCCTGGGCGACCTCCGCACGGCGAACGAGCTGGGGGGGACGAGCTCGGCCCCGCTGCTACGTAGCAGCATGGAGAAGATCAAGGAGCTGCAGCAGCGACAAGAAGACCTCATCACCACGCCCGCGAAGAAACGCGGGCCCAAGCAGTAGGCTCAGTATGAGCCGACCTAAAGACCCCTTAGCTTTAGCTAAGGGCGGACACACTACCGCAGCAAGGGGCTCACGCCCGAAGCTGCTTCCCCACGCGGACTTCGTCCGCGTGAGAAGAAAACCCGGCGGCCAGTAGTGGACGTCCTATGGCTGATAAATAGCTTTAATTATTTGTGACGTAGCCAAAATATCACAATAACTATAATATTAATAAAATAAATAATGATATATTAAAATAATATTTAATTATATCAGTTTTTGCGATTTAAAGTATATTTTACCTATTTAAGAGTGAAGAATAACGCGGGTTACATATAGCTTTAAGATTTAACTGAACATAAAGTAAGAATCAGCAATCTCAACGCTAAAGAGCAATGTCTGTCTGATAAAACCTTAAAATATGTGAGAACAACCCATTCAACATAACCGATACAAATAATCCTCAATGTCAGAATCACAACTGTAAAGTTTGAAACCCAGCATTTACTATCCCATATTTTGCCATGAGGTGCCGGCAGTAGAATGTCACTCCTCCTCTCATTTCCGTGGATGCAGTAAGAGTCTGCTAATATACCTCCAGAAGATGGGCAGCAGCGTCTTTCCGTGTATCAACATCCTGTACTGCGCTCGCCAACCCATGGCCAACCCATCTCCACAAGCGTGGTGAGTATGGCAAATACCCCTCATGGAGATCCATGAGGGAGGCTTGTGTTCAGTAGTGGACATTGTATGGCTGAAATGATAACTATCCCATTTTTTACTAAAGAATATTTAAATGTTTTGTATGAGTTCGAACATAATGTTTGTTTATATATTTATATTTTGTACCGTGTTATGTAGTTAAAATTGCAAGCAGTGTGCTATAGCGTAAGTTATATGATAAATTATTAGAAGTCCGTAACACAGGCTCCGCCTAGCACGGCTGTTAAAATACGTGTTTTAAAGTTTACGTAAGTTCATCCACACTTTTTGTCGTTGTTATTTATAACCTTAAATTAGTTATTTTACATTACAATTCTTAAATAAGTTATAGGCTTAAGTTAGTTATAAGTGCTAGTAGTTTTTTGTCGTAAATAAATCTAGAACTACTACGTAATTCTTTATTTATGTAGTGATAAGTATGTTAGGATATAAGTATTTAGGTTGTTATGTATTGTATGTAGAAATATTTTTATCTATCTATTTTTGCGTATGTATTATTCGTACACCGCCGTTTTTATTATCTTATATCCTGTCCATCCAAAGGTTGTCTGAAAGAAATTTAGCTTTATTAAATCGCTTTTAGCGATAAGACCGCCCATTGTATGTTATATTTGTCTGTGTTTCTCTTTGTAAAATTTATGTTATATGGTGAATGTACAATAAAGAGTTTATCTATCTATCTATCTACCAATAACATACTTTACCAGTAATTACTGAAGACGTCTTCAGACCTTCGCCTTGATACCCCCGTGGCATAGCTGTCAGTAATCACACGTCTCGAAGGAGCGCTTGCGTGAACGATGTTGATAACTTGTGCGAAGCGCTTGTGTTGTCAATCATCTAGCACATAACTAATAGAGGGGGAATAAGATCATAAGAATTCTGAAACACATTACCTAGTTAGTCCTTTGCAATAATGCAATGACAACTGTCTCGCCTTTGATAGTACAGCGCCAACCGGCGACCTGTGTCACACCTGTGACAAAATAAATGACATTTCCTCTCTATTGGGTATAGACGAGTAAGTCAAGTAAGGACAATGAAGAGAGAATTCCTCAAGCCGTTACGGTGACTCCTTCACGGTTGGCGCGGCGAGGCTGTGGAATAGTCTTCCCCACTCCATTCGTGACTGTCAAACGGTAAGCACTTTTAAACAAAGAGTAAAAGAGCACTATCTCTCTCTGTAATTACTTTTGTTATTTATATATATATAATAATATATTTTATTTATATTTTTATGTATGTATGTATATTATCGTATTTGTATTTTTTTTTTTTATTATAATTATGTTTGTGTATATTAGTAGGTATATGTTTACTTTTCATGTAGGTATAATGATTTGCATAATAACTATGTTTACAATATTCTTATTACTTTTGTATCAACATGTATTTATATCAAAATTTTTTTTGTTTTGTACACGTATCCAGCTCACGTATTCAACTTTCCTATCCTCAAAGGTTTGCTGGAAGAAAACTCTTATTAGGGTTAAGCTCGCCTTTGTACATGTCATTTATTTAAACTTTTGTCTGTGTATTTTCAATGTGTACAATAAAGAATTAAGAATTAAGAGAATATGAAAATGGCCGCCAACATGGCCAACCAACTAACATAAGAATTTATAAACTTGACACTGGCGGAATTGTGTAAAACCAAACACAAAAAGCCATAAAATAAAAAGACAAGACAAGTCCCCGATGTTGTCAATACACTGAATGTGACGTCATCCCCCTACGGCGATAGAACTCGCAATATACGCCATATAGGTTGTCTATGGAGTAGAGTATTTGAATTCGAATATCGCTTAAACGATATTAATAAATAATATGAGTATCCAAAGCCTCTGGCAGGACTTATTCATATTAATATACATTACTAATTATTAGTGAAGAGCGTCCCTCTACCCTAAACTCCGCTCGATGGAGTGCTCACGTAATTACGATGTTGATAACTTGTGCGAAGCGCTTGTGTTTGTCAATACACTGAATGTGACGTCATCCCCCGGGGATGGAATCCGCAACCTCCTGCGTCAGTTATTATATCACCTACGCCACAATGGTTTTCTATGGAGTAGTATTTGAATTCGATAATGGCTTAAACCCTATTAATAGATAACTTTCAATTAATAAAGCGAGTATGCAAAGCTTCTGGCAGAACCTATAAGTATTATACTTTACTACTTCTTACTGAAGAGCGTACCTCTACCCTACATAACTTCGTATCCATAGTTGTCCGTAATCACATGTCTCGAAGGAGTGCTGTGTAATTACGATGCTGAGAACTTGTGCGAAGCGCTTGAGTGTGTCAAATACTTTTAACGAGACATTATTAAGGTTGGCTTTACACAGTCTCTAATACAAAACACGAATAAACTAACATATGTACACTCGTATGTCAAGATATTTGACATATGTAGTTTCACTGAAAATTGAAAATTGACACGCAAATTCTTAAAATCTTAATGCCTTTTTCAAATATTATGTTTTATAATTAACTAGCGACCCGCCCCGGCTTCGCACGAGAGCAATGCTGATACTAAATATACTACAGAATATACCATCGCGGACTTTTTTGCAGAACTTTTTAAGATGTATAATACTGTAGAACATTATTTTAATCTATATCGTAGGGTTCAGCCAGCGTTTGCTATTTAAGCGCAAATAAATGTGTTTATTAACGACCTCACATTAGAAACCTCTAAAGTTATCAGTGTTTCTCTCCTATATTAAAACCATACATAAAAACCATCCCCTTGAATCACTCTATCTATTATAAAAACCGCATCAAAATCCGTTGCGTAGTTTTAAAGATCTAAGCAAACATAGGAACAGACACAGCGGGAAGCGACTTTGTTTTATACTATGTCTTGATTGTTATGTTTATGATTTTTTTTACCATTGATCGTTCATAAGTTGGTCTTATATCATCCATCCTAAGATATGGAATAATGCTTTGGGGAAACTCTACCGACGCTATAAATATCTTTAGGTATCAAAAGAGATGCTTGAGAGCAATGTTCAGCCTGAGGGTTACTGATTCCTGCAAACCCTATTTCACGAAACATAGCATATTAACTGTCCCCTCACTGTATATTTATGAAACAGCTATGTTTGTTAAGAGCAACCCTGGTCTGTTCCACCAGTTGTCTGAAGTTGGTCGGAGCAGACGAGATAAACACAAAGTCCGCCCCCAAAAATGTAAAACTAAAATGATGCGCAAAAGTATTTTTTGTAATGCTCCATTTGTTTTTAACAAATTACCAGAATCACTAAGAGCAATGCAAATCTCAATGTTTAAAAGTAAATTAAAATCTCTGTTGACTAAAAAATGTTATTATAATTTAAATGAATTTATAAATGATGTTAAACTGGAATAATTATATTACAATTAATACTATGACTAAATTTAATACATTTTTATTCAATCAGCCTGACATTTAAATTTGTGACATTATTATTACTATTTTCTATCATTTTTTTTTTATTATTTTTATTATTTCTGACAAAAGCATGTACGTTTTTATATTATTTGACTTTTAATTATATTAATTCGTTTATTGTTATATTTATTTCAATTTTGTATTAAAATATTGCACGCTACAACAAGGCAAAATACATTGATACTTGTAGTTAAATAAGAACAATGAACACATGTATTTATGCAATAAATATACTTTTACTTTACTTTACTTTTACGTTGTTTCAATTTAAAAATAATGTTAAAAATTGGTTAAGTAGATATATACTAGATAAGGTTAACTTTTGATGAATAATGCGAGTACGTGTATAAAGCTCCTGGCAGAACCTATACATAACATAAATTACTACTCATTACTGAAGAGCTTACCGCCTCCAAAGATTTATATCGTTAGATGTGCCCTGACACAAAAAACTGTGACATTGTCTTATTATGTGTGTTAACCATAATGCCGACGCACGCACACTGATTTTGCCAATAAACCAAACTGATATTGTTACCATTTATTGTGCAATCTGTGTCTATGTTGCAAGAACTTTCGTGAAAAATATATAATAGAATACCACACAACACGTCCGGCTAACATTGTGTCTATAAACACAGTGTTAGCCGGTAAACTGATTCCAAATGAGTGCACATTTCGCGTGGAAACAAAATGATGCGGTCTCATGACGGTGAGGGCGCATCTAAAGATTTAAATCTTAAACCGTCTCCCCTAAATACCTCCGTATTCATATCTGTCAGTAATTACATGTCTTGAAGGAGTACTCGTGTAATTACGATGTTGAGAACTTGTGCGAAGCGTTTGTGTTAGTGAATTACACTGAATGTGGCGTGCTATCGCGTGTGGTGTGTTGTGAAATTGAACTGTACGAGTTTATATCACGCGACGTGTTTCGTGATCCCCAAGGAATGACTTCTTTCCCTCACTTTGTAAAAAAATATCTGAAGCGAACGAATTCAATTATGTGCTTTATTCAATTTTAATGTGTTTTGTACTTCTTTTGTAAATGGACTTATTCTATGTAGCTTTTTGCCCTTTTGAATAAACACATTATTGACTTTGGCTGACGTGATGGTATTTACAGTTTTGTATGACATTTATCTTATTGGTCAACAAATATTTTGTAATGAATAAATATAATCAGGTCTACGAAACGTCAGCAAAATGATAATAAGTTAGGTACGTGGTGTAAACCGTATTATATTTATTAAATGATATCAAGCCACGATAATTTCAATTCACTGGACAGTAATGTCCAGCGTTATTTATTTATTTTCTCCCATTAGTCCCTTTCAAAACTCAGTTTTGTTGATTGAGGGATTCCCCCTTCCATATGCCTTTAATATTTGAAGAGTTCTCTTGATTAAGGGCGTATTCGAATATCGTCAATTAAAATATCTACAGTTAAAACGCCGATGTTCAAATCCCCTAAAATTACAACACGTTATACTTCAAATGGGTGATTGGTTATAATCACTATCATCATTTCAGCCGTAAAACCTCCACTACTGAACACAGGCCTCCCTCATGTATCTCCATGAGCGGTAGTTGCCATACTCACCACACTTGGCAGGCGGGTTGGCAAGCGCAGTGCCGGATGTTGATACACGGAAAGACGCTGCTGCCCATCTTCCGGAGGTATCCCTTAGCAGGATCTTACTGCATTCACGAACATGAGAGGAGGGGTAACTTAGTTCTGCCGGCACCCCACGGCAACAGTTCAGTTTAATTACACGAGCAATTTATATTATGTATAAAGTATGATTTGGTGAAGTGGAACTGATCAAGAAGACGAGAGGTGCCTCAATATCTCAAAATTCTTGAATCTTAAACATTACACGGGAAGCAATATCGAAAGATACCTAAGAACCTGTCCACTTATTATCGTACTTACTTCCTAATCCTAATAACTATCATCAAGGTAAAATAATTTAATAAATATAATACGGCTTACACCACGTACCTAACTTATCATCATTTTGCTGACGTTTCGTAGACCATTTAGAGGCCCTTCTTCATGAGCACCGTTCGTGGCCGCCTCCGAGGGCCGCGAGTCGAGAACTCGAGAAAGAGTTAATAAGTTAGGTACGTGGTGTAAGCCGTATTATATTTATTAAAATGATGTCTAGCCACGATAATTTCAATTCAAGGTAAAATAAGTATTTATGATGCCAAATTTAAGAACTGTTACTCAAACAGCTTAATTTTTTATGGCCGGAGTCCCACCGGTATCTACTCGTATGAAACTTTCAGTTTATCATTCTACATATCATTTTTTTTTTCATTTGATACCAAACTTGGGCATATTTGGAAAAAACAGATTAAATTCATACAGAAAATCTTGTCTTATCTCCTTTTATCTTGTCATTTTGATTTTGATAAAATGAATGTTTAAGAACCACCGCAAGAAAAACTTAAAGTTGTTGCTGCTTAAAGTTGAACAAACTGCATAAAGTCGGTTCACTAGTTTCAGAGCTACAGTGCCACATACCCACGACCTCAAATTGAAAAGACCTTGCAACACACTGTCCACCTACGTTATAAAAAATATATAAAATTATATAAACAACATAATTAACTAAATATTACATCATAAAATTATCAGCTGTAGGACTACTGTCCTCGTCCATTGGACATATGCCCCTTATGGATCAAGTACTAATCACGATGGGGTTGTTGACATACTAACCACGCCTGGAGGCGGGTTAGCGAGCGCAGTACTGAAAGACGCTGCTGCCCATATTCCGGACGTCGTTTTGTGGTCAATAAAAACCTTTCACACGTGGTATAATATATCGGAACAAGCGTCTAAATCCATAAATATTACATTTTTAAACAAGAATTCCTCGAGGCGATATATTCCGACATTTCCCGCAAGTTAAAGATATTGCTTTAAATATTTGATGCAGTGTAAATCCTGCAGCTGTGATCCATACATGTGTGCTTGTCTTGAAAATAGATTCCCTACATTGTGGCAACGTTATGTGGCAAGGCTGCAAGGAATTGCTTCCATTCGCCCCGTTGCAGATTTTGTTCGGATATTTCGGAGAAGTCTGATTAGAGTCGTACAATGCCACAACATTTGTATTGTGAACGAGGAGCTGATGATCTTTGTGATTTTCATTAATGGAAGCATTAGAAGCATTGCCGTGGGGTGCCGGCTGTAGAATGTTGCCCCTCCTTTCTTGCCCGTGGATGCAGTAAGAATCTGCTAAGGGATGCCTTCGGAAGATGGGCAGCAGCGTCTTCCGCGTCTTTAACACCCTATACTGCGCTCGCCAACCCGCTTGCCAAGCGTGGCGAGTATGGCAATAACCCCTCATGATAATAACACAACCAAGGACCAGGCCCCGAGTCCCCGGCAGCCCCGCTAGTCGTGGCTACGGTAGCGGCCACGGTAACGGCGGGGCTAGGGGTGCTAAGAATCCCCGGGAGACGGACGGCTACCAACCCCAACGACGACCACTGGCCCTGGTAACACACAACATCCGCACTTTGAGGACAGACGAAAAGATTGTTGAGCTGGAAGAAGAAATGAGTAGGTTACACTGGGACATTTTAGGATTATCAGAAGTCCGTAGAGAGGGCGAGGACACGATATCCCTTAAGTCCGGTAATCTACTCTACTACCGGGAGGGCGACCAACAGTCCCAAGGTGGTGTCGGGTTTCTCGTTCACAAGTCACTCATTAACAACATTGTCACCATCGACAGTGTGTCGAGCAGGGTCGCATACCTAACACTCAGAATATCTAAAAGATATTCGCTGAAGGTCGTTCAGGTATATGCGCCGACCTCGTCACACCCAGATGAAGAAGTAGAGTCTATGTATGAGGACATTAGTAGGGCCATACATACAAACAAAACTCACTTCACTGTTGTTATGGGGGACTTCAATGCAAAGTTAGGCAAGAGAAGCGATGATGAGTTGAGAGTGGGGCAATTTGGGTATGGGCAACGAAACCCCAGGGGACAGAGGCTGGCCGATTTTCTGGAGAAAGAAGGACTCTTTATGATGAATTCTTTCTTCCAGAAGCCGCCTCACAGGAAATGGACCTGGATGAGTCCCGATGGTTTCACGAGAAATGAGATTGATTTCATCTTGACCAACAAGAAACGGGTATTCAATGATGTCACTGTGATTCACAGGGTGAAAACCGGAAGTGATCACCGAATCGTTAGAGGCACATTGAATATGAACGTTAGACTTGAAAGGTCTCGTCTGATGAAATCTACGCTCCGTCCCACTCGTGCACATATCCAAAACCTCGAGAGCTTTCAACTCGAACTTTCAAATCGCTTTGATTGTCTGGGTCTCGAAGAACATGCATCAGTGGACGAGATCAATAACAGGTTCGTAGAAACTGTCCATACGGTGGGGTCTCAGTTCTTTAAGACGCCCCGTACAAATAGACCTCAGAAACTCTCTGATGACACTCTTAACCTCATGGCTGAACGACGCTCATTACGACTGCAGTCTCCCGATGATGCTAAGTCACATAGGCAGCTCAATAGACAAGTTTGGAAATCCTTGCGGCACGATATTCGTACCTTTAATACAGCTCGTATTATAGATACGATAGAGCGGAACAAAGGCTCCAAAGTGTTCGCGAGAGATATGTCTATTGGGCAAAGCCAGATGACGAAGCTGAAGAGGGAAGATGGCAGTATAGCGTCAAGTAAAGCAGAAGTGTTAAGGGAAGTCGAAAGGTTCTATGGACAGCTCTACGATTCGGTCACTAAACCTGTTTGCAGTGTGGCAGAAGACCCTAGAGCCAAGCTGACCCGACATTATACCGAAGATATCCCGGACATCAGCCTGTACGAGATCAGGATGGCCCTGAAACAGCTTAAGAACGACAAGGCGCCGGGGGAGGACGGAATCACTTCAGAGCTTCTGAAAGCGGGTGGATCACCGATACTTAAAGTCCTTCAGAAGCTCTTCAACTCCGTCTTGCTCGAAGGTATTACGCCAAAAACATGGAACAAAAGCGTCGTGGTACTGTTTTTTAAGAAAGGTGACAAAACCTTGCTTAAGAACTACAGACCGATCTCGCTTTTGAGCCATGTTTATAAGCTGTTTTCAAGGGTCATCACAAATCGTCTCGATCGCAGGTTTGATGACTTCCAGCGTCCCGAACAAGCCGGGTTTCGAAAAGGCTACAGTACCATAGACCACATTCATACGCTGCGGCAAGTGATACAGAAGACCGAAGAGTATAACTTGCCGCTATGTCTCGCGTTTGTGGACTATGAGAAAGCCTTCGATTCGATCGAAACATGGGCGGTGCTCGAGTCTCTCCAACGATGCCGAATTGACTATCGGTATATCGAAGTGTTGAAGTCTTTGTATAGAAACGCCACTATGTCAGTCCGAGTACAGGAACAGAGTTCGAAGGATATTCCCTTAAAAAGAGGCGTAAGACAGGGAGACGTTATTTCTCCGAAACTGTTTACGACCGCTTTGGAAGATGCCTTTAAGCTCTTGGAATGGAAAGGACTAGGCATCAACATTAACGGCGAATACATGACTCACCTTCGGTTTGCCGACGATATTGTGGTCATGGCAAAGTCGATGGAAGAACTCGGCACGATGCTCGAAGGCCTCAACCGAGTCTCCCAACGGGTAGGTCTTAAAATGAACATGGACAAGACGAAGATTATGTCGAATGTCCATGTTGCGCCTGCCCCAGTTATGGTTGAGAACTCGGCTCTCGAAGCTGTCGACGCGTATGTATACCTAGGACAAACAGTCCAATTAGGTAGGTCCAACTTCGAGAAAGAGGTCAATCGACGAATCCAACTCGGATGGGCAGCGTTTGGGAAACTACGCAACGTCTTTTCGTCCAAAATTCCTCAGTGCCTTAAGACGAAAGTCTACAATCAGTGTGTGTTACCAGTGATGACATATGGAACCGAGACGTGGTCATTCACGATTGGCCTCATGAATAAGCTCAGAGTCGCTCAACGAGCTATGGAGAGGGCTATGCTCGGGGTTTCTTTACGCGATCGAATCAGAAATGAGGAGATACGTAGAAGAACTCAGGTCACCGACATAGCCAAACGGATTAGCACGTTGAAGTGGCAATGGGCAGGCCATGTAACTCGCAGAACAGATGGCCGATGGGGCCGAAAAGTTCTCGAGTGGAGGCCACGGACCGGCAAGCGCAGCGTAGGACGTCCACCAACAAGATGGGATGATGACCTGGTGAAGACCGCAGGTCGACGGTGGATGCAGATCGCTTCCAACCGCAATAACTGGATATCCATGAGGGAGGCCTATGTCCAGCAGTGGACGTCCTACGGCTGAAATGATGATGATGAAGCATTAGAAATGTGCCAAATTGAGGTCGAGTTTAAATGTGTACTTTGGTAGTAGAACTTTCTGGGAAGACGGCTGGGGAAGTACCACCATACCTATTTATGTCCCCTAGCTGTATAGACAATACAGAGCTGCATAACATTGCAGTGACAATAAATGTTCTGGTTTGAAAGGTAAGACTAGAAAAACAGCTCTTTGTAAGAAAAAACAGAACACTCTTTGTTTCCAACTCGGAAATCTTTAATACTTATAATAGACGCAATAAAAATAAATTGACCTTCCCGCCTCCAACATTCATATTGTAGGTAAAAGCGCAACATAGGTACAGGCTAGTAAAAATTTATAATAAATTACCCGAACATATTATTATAAAATCAGAGAAAAATTACTCAATATTTATAAATAAACTGAAACAAATGTTATTAAAAAAGGCATAATATTATAAAAAAAATGCAATGAAAATATTTAGTTTTAATTCCGCTTATGCTGAGATGCATGAGCACCGCCCTCCCGCCCGCTAATTATGCACATGCATGGAGAACTAGGTTGTCAGTGCAGCATGCATACCCAAACCTATACGACGACACGTGTTTCGCCTTTCCGCGAGGCATCATCAAGTGAGACGCTGAGGTGTTGACTGGTCGGCGGCTGGAACGAAAATTCCGCAAAGTGACGCTTGATTCCATTAATTGCATAATGTTATGACAAAGAACAATTTTTATCTGACAAACTAAACAGCGTAACTTTTATGTAGATAGTACTTAATTGATAGTTAGGGATCCTTCGAATTTAACCTGACTGACCTTTGACTGATTATTATAGTAAACAATTTAAACAATTAGACCTTTTTTGTTAGCACCGTTTTAATGAGAGAAGGTAACTGATTGATTTTGATGACACGAGGGTCACAGGGACCGGAGTTTTTGTGACCTGAAAAGGCCACCAAAAAATAAACGTCTTCAAATGGCCGAAAACGTCCAAAAACCCAAAAATGCCATTTTTGACCTATTAGTACCTTTTGAGGCCTTCGCCCCCTTTTCTGGTACCCCCGTACCAATGCTTGTTATAGTCCGGCAACGTTATCATGGCCATCTGCGATCAACAACATTAAATGTCATTCCAAAAAAAAAAATTTTTGTTTGTTAAAATATTCGGATCACTCTCAGTAGATTCAGTCAACAGATCCATAGTCACCAGACTATGGATCTGTTGACTGAATTCCATTAAAAAGACATTTACTGAAAAATCCCTTGATAGGATCACCCGGATAGGATAACCAAAAGTTGTATAAAATAAGAACTAGAGGTTATAATATTGTTATACAACTTTTGGTATAAAACTAGAGAAATCGAAAATTCAATGCTTTGATCGCAAAAAGTAAAAAAAAAAGTTATTTCAGTCACAACATCTCAGAAAACGAAAATGAAAACGAGAGACGTGGTCATTCACGATTGGCCTCATGAATAAGCCCAGAGTCGCTCAACGAGCTATGGAGAGGGCTATGCTCGGGGTTTCTTTAGGGATCAACTCAGAAATGAGGAGATACATAGAATAACTCGGGTCACCGACATAGCCAAACGGATTAGCACGTTGAAGTGGCAATGGGCAGGCCATGTAGCTCGCAGAACAGATGGCCGATAGGGCCGAAAAGTTCTCGAGTGGAGGCCACGGACCGGCAAGCGCAGCGTAGGACGTCCACCAACAAGATGGGCTGATGACCTGATGAAGACCGCAGGTCGACTGTGGATGCAGATCGCTTCCAACCGCAATAACTGGAAATCCATGAGGGAGGCCTATGACCAGCAGTGGACGTCCTATGGCTGAAATGGTGATGATGATCTCAGAAAAAAGCAACCGCATTCTGCACAGTCCAAACATTTTATCAGAACAGTGTTTAATTAACTTTGTGTTATTCAGTTTAATTAAACGTGAAATTTCCCTAATCTACCAAAACAATACACTCTCTTAGCTAATTGTAACCTTATTTCTAAACCCAAATAGGTACAAGGTAAAAATGAACAGCACCCTCCCTTAAGTGATTAATTATTTTGCGCCCCCTTTTAGCGGCCGCTAAACAATTGTGTGTACAGGTAAATATACTTGAGTAAAGAAAATAAGTTGCCACGGTTAGTTTATAAAGGAAAATCGTGGTTACGGCCTGTTAGAAATACATTTTGAGGTAGCGCTACTTATAATCATGATCTCGCCGAAAGACTGCTGTCAAGGCTCACAGCTGGACATAGGCCTCCTTTTTTATTATTTTGTGGTAAATCACTGCATGCTTTATCTGTATGAATCTCCGTGATCTTGAGGCCGCCACACTTGGCAGGCGGGTTGGCGAGTGCAGGCAGAAAGACGCTGCTGCCCATCTTCCGGAGGTATCCTTTGGTTGATTCTTACTGCAACAAGGGGCAAGAGAGCAGAGGCAACATTCTACTACGGCACCTTACAGCAGCGATAACACATGAAAATAATGGAAATCATTATTTCAGCCGTAGGTAACAGGCCTCCCTCATGGATCTCCATGAGGGCCATAGTTGACATACATACTCACCACACACAATTGGCAGGCGGGTTGGCAAGCGCAGTACGGGATGTTGATACATGGAAAGACGCTGCTGCCCTGATGTATCCCTTGGCAGATTTTACTACAAAAGGGGGCAACATTACTGCCGGCACTCCACGGAAATCTTCCAGTTATAAGCGGCTCGTTTATTTTGGTACGACTGAAATAAACCCGTGCAAAGATTTCCTCAAGGAAACAACAGCGTGAAACTTATTCGTGACCAGGAATATATTTTTTGTTCTTTACCCTATAAAATTACACCACAAATGAGGCAAAAACCTGAAAAATAGCGGCCGCTGTGGGTTTACGAAGGGATAAGCGTTGGACCCCACTTGTTCGAGAAGCAGTGCAAAATGTTAGTTTGACGACCTCTGTGGCGAAGCGGGCGAAGGTCCGCCTGCGACGCAAGAGGTTGCGGGTTCGATTTCCGTCTCGGGACAAATGTATGTACGATCTGCAGATATTCGCTCAGGGTTTTCTGGATGTTTTTCTATAAATAATAAAAAAAGACGTCTATGCAGTAAAATGTATTAAGTATTATCAGTTATCTAGTACCCATAACACAAGCTCTGGTTAGCTTGGGGCTAATGGTGCTGTGTGGATTGTCCAGCATTTTGCTGACACTCATCATCATCATAATCATCATAGGAACTTGCGTCTTTATAGGTTTTTAAGCTTTTGGTCACATTATTGTTATATATTGCCGGCGACAAAAGGTTGCCACTCTCGATTTATCTGACCCCGGAATAACACATTTTACATTTAAACATAGTTAAAATTGAATTGAAATTATCGTGGCTAGACATCATTTAATAAATATAATGAAACGTCAGCAAGATGATAATAAGTTAGGTACGTGGTAACACGTGGTAGCCGTATTATATTTATTAAATAGTTAAAATTAAAAAAAAATATTATAAGGTAAATTCATTTACCCACACAATCTTTTCATTGTTGTTTTCATCAAAGAACATTTTGAAACTTCTATAATAATATGGTCGCCTGGTACTTTAAAATACAATTTTGCTTATAAGACTGTACTTAGCAGTTTTGCGTGGAGGCGGTGATTATTAATTTGTAGATGCCGTGTTTATAAGCCACATTTTATACGGGTGATGTGAAGACATTTTTTTGTTGTCAAATATTTGAAGGTTATTTCATAAAGTTTTATCTCACCCGTAGGATATCCACTGCTGGATGTAGGCCTCCCTCGTGGATCTCCATGTGATGATGAGGGGTTGCTGCCATACTCACCACGCTTGGCAGGCGGGTTCGCGAGCGCGGGTACAGGATGTTAATACACGGAAAGACGCTGCTGCCCATCTTCCACCATCTTCGAGAAAATTTATAATTCTAACTATTCTTAAACTCAAGATGTTTATCATTTAGCAGTAGTATATTTAATAGTTGTAGTAGTTGTTTTTTGTAGAGTAGTAGTGGAGTACCTAGTTGTAGAGAAGTAGGTGGTTCTGAGGTGATATAAAGTTCGCCGGGACAGCTAGTAATGATATAAATTTGAAATTACAGGATTTTAAAACTAAAAAAAAAAATATGTTAACAAATCGCGAAAGCTTAACAAGTTATATATAAATTTGAGTTCACACTGGGTTCGCACACAACTCTAACTGTATCAGATTGATTCGCACACCGGATACACTTGTTGTCATGTTAGTGTCTGTTTGGGAGTCCAAACACTTTTGATAGCTAAAACCAATACGAGAATGGAAAGCACGTTCACAATTTTATTAGTGCAGCTGTAGCTTAACCATGAGTTTTCACAATCTATACTCGTAAGCGACTGTAGTGCTGTAGTACTTTTTGTGAAAGGTTCATCCGGGGAATTACTACCACCATACCTATTTCTGCCGCCAAGCAGTAATGTTTCCATTGCTGTGTTCCGGTTTAAAGGGTAAGAGGGCCGACGAAATTACGGGAAAAATATATCATCTGAGAAAATTTCAACTGTCTAGCTATCACGGTTCATGAGATACAAGTTTTAGTAATAAGGTCCCATTTTTACCCTTTGATGAAGTTTTCGCACATTTTAAGGGTTCCGTGCCGAAGCATAAAAATGTATTAAAACTTGTACAGCGCCTCTAACGGATAGTTTGGTACTAAACGCAGTAAACTATACTACAGCGACTGTAGTTTGGGCTTCATTTGCTTAGAATTTGGTACTTACCATGAGGTACAAATCTGACAGATGTCATAGTAAATGAACTATTACTACTGTAGTAACGGCAGGCGATCTAACAGTGACAACTCATGGTAGACACACTGAGCAAGACCTAGTAGTATCAGTAAAAAATCCATGTTGACATTTTGGTGACTGGCATACGTTGAAACAAATATAAAAATGTATTTATTGAATGGCTCGTTCTAAGTAACAACTGAACAAAAGGCGATAAAAATACAAAGTATAGAGCGACTTTGTCATACAAACACTGTACTGTCGTAAACACATTTGATATGCACGGTTCATACCATACTGTACAATTTTCCTAAAACAAACGAATATGCACAAAGTTTGGGTACCTACATGATGGTGTCGATTCTGTTTTACACTTCCTACAACTAAGCATAATTAGAGATAATCATCATTAATTTCAGGTGTAAAACGTCCACTACTGAACACAGGCCTCCCTCCCATGAAGAGTAGTTGCCATTCTCACCACGCTTGGCAGGCGGGTTGGCGAGCGCAGTACGGGATGTTGATACATGTAAAGACCCTTCTGCCCATTTTCCGGTGGAATCCCTTAGCAGGCTCTTACTGCATCCATAATCCATACTAATATTATAAATGCGAAAGTAACTCTGTCTGTCTGTCTGTCTGTCTGTCTGTTCCTCTTTCACGCCTAAACGGCTGAACGGATTTTGATGAAATTTGGTATGGTGATAGATGATAACCTAGAAATGGTCATAGGCTATAAATAATCACGTCATCGTTCTTAGGGGGTAGGTAGTAGGCAGATAACTAAATTGAGTTAGTGATTTTTAGTCGTTTTTGTTGGGACTTTTGCTCTTTCACGTATAAAAGGCTGAACAGATCTTGATGAAATTTAGTAAGGTAATAGATGGTTACCTAAAAACGGATATAAGATCAAAATGATCACGTCATAGTACTTAGGGGGTAGGAAGTAGGCAGAAAACTGAATTGAGTTAGTGATTTTTTTATGGTTTTTGGTGGGAGTTTTGCTCTATCATGCCTAAACGGCTGAACGGATTTTGATGAAATTTAGTCAGGTGATAGATAGTAACCTAGAAAAGGATATGGGCTATTAATATTCATGCTATCGTACTTAAGGCGTAGGCAGTAGGCAGAAAACTAATTAAGTTAGTGATTTTTAATAGTTTGGTTTAAAAGTTTACCTCATTCACGCCTTAACGTCTGAACGGATTTTTATAAGACTTGGTTAATATAAAGATAGGATCCTAGGCACGGACACAGGCTACTTCTTACGGCGGGAAAATACCTCATTCCCGCGGAAATCTAGCGTGATCGTGTCAAGAAGCGAATGACGCCATAGCTACTGAAATGATTTTGATGTTTTTTTTTTTAAATGAGTGTTACTAAGACTTAAAGTTAGTATTTGATCACTTTTCTAACTTAGAGGGTCGGTAGGCGCCATAATTTAGGGAATTTATTATAAAATTTTGATGCATCTGTCTTTATTTAACAGTTTTACTTGGATCGAAACTTAGCGACATACCATCACACTACTTAACTTATAGAGTAGGAAGGTACCAAAATTCAGACTACTTTTTACTTCGGGAAAATATCTCATTCCCACAGGAACCTATACAGAGCTACCTATCTACAACATTAAAACTCTGTCTAGAATCACATTACGCCATAGCTATTGATCTGATTTGTATACGATTTTTTATTCAACTGACTGTTAAATTACATACAGATAAAATCTAATTACCTACACCACAGAATTAATATAGTACTACATAACTAGCTACGCTTTAAACTTGAGGAGGTAATTAGATAGACATTTATACGAACTTTATGCTCAGTAATCAATCATAGTGATAAGTTAATACTCATTTTAGACAAAGAAACGGATAGGTAATCAGTTCATCACCGAAATTATAACACCTACACTTAGTTTGTTTACTATTCAACGAGGGAAAATAATTCAATATAACGCAAACCTTCAAATCATACGTCGTCGTAGCACAGAATAGTAATGTATACAGTAGTTTGACTCGGCCGTATTTTTGAAATAAATACCTACAGCCGCGCGGTACGTAAACATGCGATAGGGCTGCCCGCCTCCAGCATTTTAATTAAATTTGCCTACTTTGTGTTTCCATTTAGTTTTGTGATTGTAAATATACTTTTTTTATATAAACAAATATAATACTTTGTGAATTGAATAGATAAATTGAAATGTTAGTGTACGCAGAAGTACTATAAAATAACATAGTTATGAATTATTAGAATAACCTACAATCTAAATGATATAAGATTATAAGACCCAGTACTTTTACCTAATGTTTTAAAGTTCCACTCTTACTGATGAAAGCGTGATGTAGGTACCTACCTACCTAAAATTACGCTTAACGTAGGTATTATTTAAAAATATTATATTTTCACCTTCTACGTAAACGAAGTCGTGGGTAAGAGTTAGCGTTAGCCCAAAGAAACTATTCCACGCGGACGAAGTCGCGGGCAGAAGCTAGTTCTAAAATATGTGTAATGTATACCAAATAAAAAGATGAAAGAACTTAATTTATTTTTAATCTATTTCGTCTAGCCGTGTCAAACTCTCAGTGAGTTGTCACTGTTAGATCGCCTGCCGTTACTACAGTAGTAATAGTACGTTACTATGTCATCTGTCAGATTTGTTACTCATGGTACCAAATTTTAAGCAAATTTAGCCTAAACTAAGTCGCTGTAGTATTTATTTAGTTTACTGCGTATTTTAGTACCAAACTATCCGCTAGAGGCGCTGTACAAGTTATCATACATTTTTTAACTGCTAGCGAGTGTAGATTGTAAAAACTCATGGTTGACCTAACTAACTACGCAAATAACTTTATAACGTATTTCCCACGTAACACTTCCACTATAGATCGATTTCTGTGATTCCTATATCGCCACTCGTATTTGTTGTGAATCGCTTACACACCAACAAAGGCTTTCCCTCCCTATGCTAATGTGGATACTCCGATCGCGTGGAATACTGACGTCATACGCTTTATTGAATAGAGTGACGTGATGGCATAATCTATAGAACAGATTTATAGGGAAAAAGTAAATGTTAGGTTTTATCAACTGCGGGGAAATTTTCCTTAAAGTTTATAGTGTACATTGTTTTGTGTCGTAGGGTGCCGGTAGTAGAATGTTATTCCTCCTCTCATGCCCGTGGATGCAGTAAAAACCTGCTAAGGGATACCTCCGGAAGATGGGCAGCAGCGTCTTTCCGTGTATCAACATCCCGTACTGCGCTCGCCAACCCGCCTGCAAAGCGAATATTATATTATATAATTTTATATAGAATAATATTCTTAGTATATGATAACGACGACAATCGGTCACTAAATACGTCACAACCTAAATTGGACTCCAGGAGTCCAGTCAACAGATGGGGTATTTTTGAAAGAGAGCTCATGGAGTCCAAGCAACATTGGAGGAGATACAGAACTTTATCTTATTTATTTATTTATTTATTTATTGGCATACAATACAGAATATGGTCATGACATGATACAATAATTAATCATCTTAAAAAGTACAAGGACTAGATCATATTCCTAAACAAGTATGCACATCATGATTGTGTAGAAAGAGCATATGATAGCGTACAAACAAAATATATAATAACTAAAGATTAAAATCGGGTAGGCTCTTAACAAACTGAAGTAGAAAATAAAAATACAAAATAATAATGAACATAACTAAAAACTAATTTACAAAAGTGATTTAAAATAATAATAAAAAGAAATATATACCTACATTTTGAGTTTACATATTACTAATAATAACCATTACAAGGGTTCTGTTCTACAGCTCTCTGCTTCCAGAGCGCATAGAGCCGCCCGTTTAAATTTGGTGATACTACTACTAAATACATCTAACGATATGTTATTAATGAGTAAGCTATTATACAATCGACACATTCTAAGGATGGGGTTAAAATACGAAATTTTGTTAGGACAGACCTGTATGGTGAAAGTATTTTGAAATGGGTATCTAGATTTAGGTTATCGCGCACCTTGTTATTATTTTCCCGACGTGTTGAACACATTTCAGTGTTCTTGGTCGCGGAAAGACGAAGGTATGTGGGGAGTTATCGCCGAGAACTATACGTCAGGAAAATAGTAAGTAAATTAGGCCAGGTGCGTGTCGGGCCACGTAATGCTTGCGGTTCCGTAGTTAACTGTAGACCTGTTGTTAGAATTTTGTGTATGTTTTTATACGTTAACTAAAACATATTAACAGGAATTAATTGAGTTTTCGGTTAAAGCATTTTGGTATGTTTGGTGCTCTAGCTTACACAAAGTGTAAGGCCAAGACAAGGATGGCAATTCGACCAAAGCCCATACACTGAACCGCACCTTTAACAATTGGTGGATTTTTAAAAAGTCGCCTTTCATTCTCGCAAGCGCAAACACATATTTTTGTAAGCCTTGTTTTGTGAAAAAAATGTTTGGGACGGTGTGTTTAATTTATTGTTTGTGAGTGTGTATAGATTATTTGTAAGTGAAATAAAAATTTTTTGTACGAATAATTGGTTTTTTAAATTAAATATAACTACTTTTGTACAATAAACTGGAATAAATACGATCATTCTGATTCCAAGTTAGAATTTTTAATACACTGCAAGGTAATACAGGACTTAAAAATTTTTGTATGTATTAGCTTATTTCATAGCAATTCCGATGATATAAGATAAACAATTGGCCGTGGGGTGCCGGCAGTGGAATGTTGCCCCTCCTCTCTTGCCTGTGGATGTAGTAAGAATCTGCTAAGGGATACCTCCGGAAGATGGGCAGCAGCGTCTTTCCGTGTATCAACAACCCGTACTGCGCTCGCCAACCCACCTGCCAAGCGTGGTGAATATGGCAACAACCCCTCAAGATCAGTACGCAGTGATCCATGAGGGATGCCTTTGTCCAGCAGTGGATGTTCTACGGCTGAAATGATGATGATGATGATGAAGATAAACAAGAGATATCGTCATTTTAATCACACGCGCCGTTCTCGCGTGTGACCACCCAGAATTGCCTTCACAGACGCGCGAATTTATGCAAAATGGCCGTTTACAATCTAAGTAAAATAGGTTGCGGACAATGTTTTGTATTTAATTGTTAAATTAAAACTAAATAGAAATAGGAAAGAGCTTTCCGTCATCATCATCATCATATCAGCCGTAGGACGTCCACTGCTGGACAAAGGCCTCCCTCATTGATTTCCAGGTACTGCGGTCGGAAGCCGTCTGCATCCACCGCCGACTAGCAGTTCTGACCAAGTCGTCTGCCCATCTTGTAGGTGGACGTCCTACGCTGCGCAGAGCTTTCGGTATGACTTAAAAACTGAACAAAACATTACATTCTGTGTGTCGGCTGTGATAGCCGAAAATTTGTAGGATTAAAACAATAACAGCAGAGAAATAAAACCATGTAAATAATATAAATCGTCAACAGAGAACCCTTTTACCACCCGGTGAAAGATATAATCCTTTAGACAAGTTGCTAATCCGAACAAAACAAATTTAAGTTACCCTTGGGTTGAACAACACTTATTTTACAAATCAGCATTATACCATGCATTGTTTGTATAGAAAGTTGATACATACATAGGTCTTTATGTAAATAAACTGGTGGGCCCGCCATGGTTTAGCCATAATCATTATCTAGTAAGACGTTCAAACCTCATGGATGTCCAAGAGCTGATCATGAAGGGTTATTATCGGCGGCTAGGACTTTTTTGACACTGCATTCATGGGCAAGTGAGAAGAAGCATCATTCAACTACCGGCATCCCACAGCTTTATGACATACACGACGAGCTCTGTGGCGCAGCGGGCGAAGGTCCGCCTGCGACGCCAGGGGTTGCGGGTTCGATTCCCGCCTCGGGACAAATGTCTGTATGATCTGCAGATATTTGTTCAGGGTGTTCTGGGTGTTTTTCTATATTATAATTAAAATATTTATGTAGTATAATGTATTGAGTATATCAGTCATCTAGTACCCATAAGACAAGCTCTGCTTAGCTTGGGACTAGATGATGCTGTGTGATTTGTCCAGCATTATTTATTTACTAGATTTTCACGATCCAATGTAATCATGCCATTACCATCCTTTGCCATACGATCTTCTCCAATTTTAAGAAGAGCAGCAGCATATTGTCCAGATGCTGAGATGGCAGATTACGTATTTTTCATTCAGTTTAACATAACAATATATCACCTAATAAATTGCAATATCCAAGAACTCTGCAACAGACAGCTACTTTCATCTGCTGTACTTCTCGCATTCTAACTTTCTTGGGCCAAGTGTCGCGGCGCGGGGAGGTGTCCATAGAACGCCATAGTTGAGGGTAGAGTTGAGGGCAGACGAGCACATGGCAGATCGCCCATGAGATGGACCGACCAAATCAAGACTGCATTGGACAGTCAACTAATGAATGCACCAGAAGGGCTGCGGTATTTTCCAATTGACAAGTTTGCCACAGCCTCCTCCGATATGATGACAACGACTACTCTGTCAAGAGTATAACGAATAAGAAGAAATCAGCTAAACTAGAGTGGAACTTGCCGGACGTGCGTCACATGTCAGAAGAAATGTGGGCAAAATAGGCACCGAGTAAGTCCCACATATGGTACAACAGTGTGGCCGGCGCAGGCACAGATGGCGGGATTACCTAGACATGTACTGTGCTGGCTGGTCGACGAACGCCTTGGATCGGGAAGTGTGGAGAGAAGGAAGGGAAGATTTCGCCCTGCAGGCTCCTACAGGCTGATTAGATTAGATGAAAAATGGTGGCAATTCTGTCATTGAACTAACTAGCTAAAGCTAATTAAATTAACGTAAAACCGACTAAAATGACGTATAGCTATTCGGTTTAACGAATGTTCTTAAAATTAAAACTAACATTTGTGCCCAATTTTACACCGGCAGCTCTTAATTTAGAAACGTTATATCTCTAGCCGTGGGGTACCGGAAGTCGAATGTTACCCCTCCTCTCATACCCATGGATGCAGTAAGAGCCTGCTAAGGGATAAAATAAAATAAAAATAAAAAAGCCTTTATTCTATTGCATTAAAAATTTACAACACAATTAACATAATTATCTTTTTACTAAACTTACCAATTAATTAATTTACTTTTTAATTTTCCATTTCTCCCTGTCCCGAGCCGTAGTCATCCATCCTGGTACACATCATTTCGTAAAAATGCAGAAATATAATGTAATTTATATAGTTTACTAGCTTCTGCCCGCGACTTCGTCCGCGTGGAATAGTTTCTTTGGGCTAACGCTAACTCTTACCCACGACTTCGTTTACGTAGAAGGTGAAAATATAATATTTTTAAATAATACCTACGTTAAGCGTAATTTTAGGTAGGTAGGTACCTACATCACGCTTTCATCAGTAAGAGTGGAACTTTAAAACATTAGGTAAAAGTACTGGGTCTTATAATCTTATATCATTTAGATTGTAGGTTATTCTAATAATTCATAACTATGTTATTTTATAGTACTTCTGCGTACACTAACATTTCAATTTATCTATTCAATTCACAAAGTATTATATTTGTTTATATAAAAAAAGTATATTTACAATCACAAAACTAAATGGAAACACAAAGTAGGCAAATTTAATTAAAATGCTGGAGGCGGGCAGCCCTATCGCATGTTTACGTACCGCGCGGCTGTAGGTATTTATTTCAAAAATACGGCCGAGTCAAACTACTGTATACATTACTATTCTGTGCTACGACGACGTATGATTTGAAGGTTTGCGTTATATTGAATTATTTTCCCTCGTTGAATAGTAAACAAACTAAGTGTAGGTGTTATAATTTCGGTGATGAACTGATTACCTATCCGTTTCTTTGTCTAAAATGAGTATTAACTTATCACTATGATTGATTACTGAGCATAAAGTTCGTATAAATGTCTATCTAATTACCTCCTCAAGTTTAAAGCGTAGCTAGTTATGTAGTACTGTATTAATTCTGTGGTGTAGGTAATTAGATTTTATCTGTATGTAATTTAACAGTCAGTTGAATAAAAAATCGTATACAAATCAGATCAATAGCTATGGCGTAATGTGATTCTAGACAGAGTTTTAATGTTGTAGATAGGTAGCTCTGTATAGGTTCCTGTGGGAATGAGATATTTTCCCGAAGTAAAAAGTAGTCTGAATTTTGGTACCTTCCTACTCTATAAGTTAAGTAGTGTGATGGTATGTCGCTAAGTTTCGATCCAAGTAAAACTGTTAAATAAAGACAGATGCATCAAAATTTTATAATAAATTCCCTAAATTATGGCGCCTACCGACCCTCTAAGTTAGAAAAGTGATCAAATACTAACTTTAAGTCTTAGTAACACTCATTTAAAAAAAAAAACATCAAAATCATTTCAGTAGCTATGGCGTCATTCGCTTCTTGACACGATCACGCTAGATTTCCGCGGGAATGAGGTATTTTCCCGCCGTAAGAAGTAGCCTGTGTCCGTGCCTAGGATCCTATCTTTATATTAACCAAGTCTTATAAAAATCCGTTCAGACGTTAAGGCGTGAATGAGGTAAACTTTTAAACCAAACTATTAAAAATCACTAACTTAATTAGTTTTCTGCCTACTGCCTACGCCTTAAGTACGATAGCATGAATATTAATAGCCCATATCCTTTTCTAGGTTACTATCTATCACCTGACTAAATTTCATCAAAATCCGTTCAGCCGTTTAGGCATGATAGAGCAAAACTCCCACCAAAAACCATAAAAAAATCACTAACTCAATTCAGTTTTCTGCCTACTTCCTACCCCCTAAGTACTATGACGTGATCATTTTGATCTTATATCCGTTTTTAGGTAACCATCTATTACCTTACTAAATTTCATCAAGATCTGTTCAGCCTTTTATACGTGAAAGAGCAAAAGTCCCAACAAAAACGACTAAAAATCACTAACTCAATTTAGTTATCTGCCTACTACCTACCCCCTAAGAACGATGACGTGATTATTTATAGCCTATGACCATTTCTAGGTTATCATCTATCACCATACCAAATTTCATCAAAATCCGTTCAGCCGTTTAGGCGTGAAAGAGGAACAGACAGACAGACAGACAGACAGACAGAGTTACTTTCGCATTTATAATATTAGTATGGATTATTCCAGAATTATATTTTATTTTAAAAATATTTTCGTTCATACATTAATTCCCATTCACATCCATTCATAAGTTGAAGTAGAGTCAGCACGATAACCAATCTTCTGTAATGTTGTCATGGCCGTCTGCGGTCAACAACATATATTGTCAATTTGAAAAAAAAAAAAAAGATGTGTGAGTAGCTGTGCGGTGCAAAGATGCGCAGCGAGGATGTGCAAATGACCGGTTCGAGGATGTGTAGCGGTCTCTTTACAGATAAGCGAGCGTGGTGCGGCGCCGTGGGAGCGCAATACATTCCTTGTACACATTCCTCGCAGTTAACTTCCCCCTTGTTGCGTATGTACAATGCGTCGCTTCCCTGAGCCGTGTCCACCAGATGCGGTGGCAAGGTAAATGAAGCGATTCTATTGGTTGTTAAGAAACACATCCCTCGCTACATCCTTGCATATGTGGAAACGCAGTCACCACACAATGAGGCGTTTTCATATTAGGCCAGGTGCGTGTCAGGCCACGCGCTGTGTAGGATCCCGTAGTAACCCATTAATAGGAAGCATTAATATGTTGCCGTTAATATGTGCCGTGGGGTGCCGGCAGTAGAATGTCACCCCTCCTCTCATACCCATGGATGCAGTAAGAATCTGCTAAGGGATACCTCCGGAAGATGGGCAGCAGCGTCTTTCCGTGTAAGAACATCCCGAACTGCGCTCACCAACCCGCCTGCCAAGCGTGGTGAGTATGGCAACAACCCCTCATGCACTTGGATCTCTTAGTCAATGAGGGAGGCCTTTGTCCAGCAGTGGATATCTTACGGCTGTAATGATGATGATGATTAATATGTTTTGTTAAAAGTAAAAAAACATATTAAAGCGAATTATTTGAGATTTTGATCTGAGGGTACAGACAGGTACACATTACAAAAAAAATAGGCAACCTATCAGGGGGTATTAGTTAAAGAGTCAGGGGTAACTTAAAATAAAATTTTAAGAACATTTTAATACTGAGGTTGATTCACTTGCTTTTTTTATAAGTAGCTAATAAAAGTATCAAACTCATGATCGCAAAGAAAACGCAAGTTACACTACAAGTAAACAATCAATCTATTGTTAATTAATAATTGATTAAGTTAATTGTACACAAATTATGTTAATAATAAAATACAAAGAGGTTAACACGTACAAATAGGCGGCCCTTATTGCCCAGAGCAATTTCTTCCAGGCAACCCACCAGGAAAAAACAAACAAATTGATAAATTCGACAGCAGGTAGTGCACAAAAATGTAAGGACACGTTAAAAACACTATTTAAACCTATATGTTTATAAACGATATATAAAATATGAATCGAAATTGTATATATTTAATAAATATAACCGCCGTGGGGTGCCGGCAGTATAATGTTACCCCACCTCTCATACCCATGGATGCAGTAAGAGCCTGCTATGTGATACCTCCGGAAGATGGGCAGCAGCGTCTTTCCGTGTACCAACATCCCGTACTGCGCTCGCCAACTTATCTGCCAAGCGTAGTGAGTATGGCAACTACCCCTCATGGAGATCCATGAGCGAGGCCTGTGTTCAGTAGTGGACGTTTTACGGCTGAAACGAACGAATAAATATAATACGGCTTACACCACGAACCTAACTTATTATCATCTTGCTGACGATTCGTAGAACATTTAGAGGCCCTTCTTCATGAGCACCGTTCGTCGTCCGTTTGTGTCACCATTCGTGGACAAACGTCAGAATATCATACGATAATAAATAAATAAAATAAATAAATAAATAATGCTGGACAATTCACACAGCGTCATCTAGCCCCAAGCTGCGCAGAGCTTGTGTTATGGGTACTAGATGACTGACATACTTAATACATTATACTACATAGATAGATAATATTTTATTTTATATAGAAAAACAACCAGAACACCCTGAACAAATATCTGCAGATCATACAGACATTTGTTCCGAAGCGGGAATCGAACCCGCAACCTCTTGTGCCGCAGGCGGACCTTCGCCCGCTGCGCCATAGAGGTCGTCAAAATAAGTTAGGTACGTGGTGTAAGCCGTATTATATTAATAAACGATGTCAAGCCACGATAATTTCAATTCAGTTGTATATATGTATTTGTTGACTTTCTATGCAAAAACGTACCATTTCACGCCTGTTCTGATTCACGAAACAATCTAATTCTGTGTCAAATCTGCAATAAAGGTTTTTTACCAGCAAATTTATTTTGCGTTTGTTTTCGATAACACGCAGGCACAAATAACAATAGAGGAAAAACAATTCAAACGCAACTAGATTTTATGATGGCAACAAATTGAAATGCGGGATAGATAAATAAATTTCATTTATCATCATCATCATTTCAACCGGAAAACGTCCAATATTTAACACAGGCCTCCCTCGTGATGGATCATCCCCTCATCTCCATGAGGGGTAGTTGCTATACTCACCACGCTTGACAGGCGGGTTGGCGAGCGCAGTACCGGGATGTTGATACTCGAAAAGACGCTGCTGCCCATCTTCTGGAGGTATCCCTTAGCAGTCTCTTACTGAATCCACAGGCATGAGAGGAGGGGTAACATTCTACGGCTAAATAAATATGTCATTTGCCTGAAATTAACGTGAGATGACGCATGAAAGTCTCATTAGATTTTCATGCAAAAATAAGTTTAATTCAGTTCCTTTTTTAGTTAAAATAACTAGATAGTTATGATAACTAATCGTTTTATTTTAGGATTAACATTATGCTGAGGTAAACCCTTTTGGTCCACAAATTTTACTTGTGTTAGAATTAATTTATAACGTTAGTATTCATTTTATGTACATAAGCTTATTGTGGTTCAATAAATGATTTTCTTCTTCTTCTTCCTTTTCTATCTTTTTAGTATTCTGAGGAATTGTCGCTAAAATAAGTGATGCGATTTACCAAAGATACCGGAATACTTTGAACCGAAAACTCAATGAATTCCTGTTAATTATGTTTTGATAAACGTAAAGAAACATACTCTAACTTTTAACAACAGGTCTACGGTTAACTGCAGTACCTTACAAAGCGCGCCCGACACGCACCTGGCCCAATTTATTAAGTTTAAAAGTTGGTGTACATCTCTTCCCACCCTTTCCTTTGAGCAACAAGTTTCGAATTGTCTTGAACTGAACTTTGTAAGATTTTGTGGTACAAGCTAACGTTGTTAGCGGGATAATCTTTTCAAAAGCAGAAATAATTTTAGTAATTTTAAATCTTAATCTCAACATCTTAACCGTAAAAATATTGAACACCTCCACTGGCTAGACATATGCCTCCCTCATGGATCTCTAAGACCATGAGATGGTTGTTGCCATACACGCTTGGCAGGCGGGTTGCCGAGTGGAATACGGGATGTTGATACACAGATAGACGCTGTTGTCTTCCGGAGGTATCCTTTCATCATCATCATCTCAGCCGTAGGACATCCACTGCCGGTCATAGTCCTCCCTCATGGATCTCCAAGTGCTGATCACAAGGAGTTGTTGCTATACTCGGCACGCTTGGCAGGAGGGGCAAGCGCAGTACGGGATGTTAAAAACACGAGAAAAAGTTGCTGCCTATTCCGAAGGTACTGCATCCATTGGCAAGAGAGGGTATCTACTGCCTCACGATGTACTACGTATAAGCTCCAATAATCTTTACACTTGTACCACAAATACGAGTAGTTGTGCACTGGTGGGAACCATACGTCAGCGTCAATAAGAAGCGGTGCCACGCTCCATTTCCAATTAGACGCGATCTGTGGAGTACATTACCCAAGTTCCAGCTGCAGGGAAATACTTGCTGAATCTCAACTTTATAGAACTCAAAATGGCATTACGGAGCACGTATTGAATGGTATTTGTTCTGCTCCTGTCTGACTTAATGTGAATACCAAAGTTACGTGAGCTAGCACTTCTTTTATGTTAAAAAGTAGTCGAAGAGTTGTTCTAGATTCGTTTTTCCGTTTTGAGAGTAATCCGGTTATCCATTAGTTACAGTAGACAGCTGTGGGGTGCCGGCAGTAGGATGTTACTTCTCCTCATGTCCATTTATGCAGTAAGGCCTGCTAAAGGATACCACCGGTAGATGGGCAGCAGCGTCTTTCCATGTATCAACACCCCGTACTGCGCTCGCCAACCCGCCTGCCAAGCGTAGTAAGTATGGCAACTACTCTTCATGGAGATCCATGAGGGAGGTCTATGTTCACTAGTGGACGTTTTACGACTAAAATTATGAATGATCCATTCAGAAGCTTAGGATTTACATAAGGCAGTTAATTACAATAAAATACATGCAATTCAAATTCTGCCGTTGGGTTCCGGCCGAAGAATATTGCCTCTCCTCTCTTCAATGCAGTAAGAATCTGCCAAGCAATACCTCCGGAAGATGGACAGCAGCGTCTTTGAGAGTATCAACATTCCATATTATACTTGCCAACCCGCCTGCTAAGTTTGGCAACTACCCGTCATGATTTTGGAGATCCATGGATTTCTTGATTATGCTATGGTGTATCGGGGTATCGTTGACTACGTATTATCACATTTCAATTTTGGGTTCCGTTAGCAAAATTAATCAACTTCATTTTAGCAAAGCTTAAACTGATACTTTTTTGATTTCAACAAGAAGATAGACAATTTGTTGGCCGGCTGGCAGGTGGAGCAAAGCTCTTACCAAATGGTGGGCAAGGACCGGCCTAAGACGTTGCGCAGTATGGGAAGTTGATATACAGAAAGACGCTGCGATCTTCGAGCTATCGCTTAGCAAATTCTTAATGCATCCAAGGGCATAAGAGGAGAAGGAACGTTCTACTGGCGGTACCTCACGGCAAGGCAAGCACAAACAGGCTGCGGATGATGATGACGATGGAATCATAAGTCTTATAATAAAAGCGAAATATTCAAACTATTTGGAAGTGCAGACGTAGTTAATCAAATTTTAGTTCGTCGAATCCTTGCAACAAATTGAAAAGTAATCTACCTAAAAGTGCCGGAATATAGGGATCACTCTAGTTATTTTACCCGACGAGCTATTTAACTGGGAGTAATATTTTGTTAGCAGATCCCTGGGTACGAACATTGTTCATTGAACAATTTTACACATAAACAACAAGAACGAAATTTTGGTTAGATTCGTCTATATCACACCTTACCTACTGGACGCATCGAGATATTTTTTTAGCTCGAAATTAACATCTAAATTAACATCGCCTTTTCGGCGAACTTCGTCCCGCCTAAGAATGAACTACTCTACTACTACTACACTACTAGCCGTAGGATGCCGGCAGTAGAATGTTACCCCTCTTCTCCTACCCGTGGATGCAGTAAGAGCCTGCTAAGGGACACCTCCAGAAGATGGGCAGCAGCATCTTTCCGTATATCAATATCCCGTACTGTACTCACCAACCCGCCTGCCAAGCGTGGTGAGAATGGCAACTACCCCTCATGGAGATCCATGAGGGAGGCCTTAGTTCAGTAGTGGACGTTTTACGGCCGAAATGATGATGACTACTACTACTCAGCTACGTCTATAACTCTACTTTTACTACTCAACAACTACTTATCCTCTACTACTACTACTAATCTGCTACTACTATTACTCCACTACTAGTACTTCTTGAGTAGCCCATAATTATGCAATTATTAGACGCAGACAATCCGCGGTTTCATCGGCCTAGTTCCAGTTCCCGTGCAAATACGGGGATAAATTTTATCGTGTGTTACTCAGCGATAATTTAGCTTTCTAATGCTGAAAGAATTTTGAAAATCGGTCCAGTAGTTTTTGAGTGTATTTGTTAAGAACATACAAAATTCATTTTGTAAAAACGGGAATTACGTAGTATTGTAACGTCGAAGATTAGATTAAATTAATAATTAATTATTGATTAGGTTATTACATTCATTATAATATTATTATTATTAATCATTATAATTATTAATCATTATAATTATTAATCATTATAATTATTCATCATTTATGGAAACATCGTGAGGAAACCCGCGGCTTAGTTTAGCTTCAGACGCATTGACCTGTTCTTTCCTCTGAATAATAAGCTGACTAAGCTGAGAGGATGGTATAGGTGCTGGGCAAGCCTAATCCATCTAACAATGTCCCAGGCACTGCAGCGTCCCGTACAGCATGATTACCAGTTGCTGACGCTGTATAAATCATCTATAATGATGCAAAAGGCCTTACTTTTTTATATTATTTATTAATTTATTAGATTTTATTACATTATTATTATATTATTTGATTATTATAGCATATCTCACGTTAATTTTGAAAGTGAAACATACAAAATACTGTAATGACTTACGGAGCTGAAGCGTGACTTACCGTCCAGCTTGTCCACCAATTCAGTCGCTCAGCGAGCTATGGAGAGAGCTATGCTCGAAGTTTCTCTAAGGGATCGAATCAGGAAAGAGGTTATTCGTCAGAGAACCAAGGTTACCGACATAGCACAGCTAATTAGGAGGCTGAAGTGGCAGTGGGCAGGTCACATATGCCGTAGAACCGATGGCCGTCAAGACAGGCTGGTTCTTGAGTGTCTCCACTCAAGAACCAGTCTGCCTTGACAGACTGGACTGGACTTGACACGCGGTCTCCCGCGTATCGGCAAACGTAGCGTAGGGCGCCCTATAGCCAGGTGAGGCGATGATATACGTAAGTCAGCGGGCAGGGATTGGAGGAGAAAGGCTGAAGATCGAACTCAGTAGCGTGCCATGGGAAAAGCCTATGTCCAGCAGTGGACTTTCCTCTTTATAATATTGTAAGATATACACAAGAGACACAAGAGACTTTACAACTGTATGTCTCTCAGGGTGACAGGCGCAATGTAGTGCAGCGTTAGCCACGGGCTTAGTGAACGTGATCACGTGAACATTATTTCGGCACATGAATAGACGCTGCTGCCCATCTTTCGGAGGTATCCCTTGGCAGATTCTAACTGCATCCACGGGTAAGAAAAGAAGGGCAAGATTCTACAGCGGGCACCATACGGCTCTTCTTCTATTACTGTACTGCTAAAACTACTCTTAGAACTACCCGTTACGAGATGCGCGTCGCAATTTGAATTTACTTTTGTTTATATTTTCAATGTATTTTGCTTTGTGGATTGCTTCTGTCTCTCGTATAAAGTACAAAACAAATAAATTTAATAAAACTCATTTTTAGGGTTCCGTCCCCAAAGTGTAAAAATGGGACCCTATTACTAAGACTCCGCTGTTTGCCTGTCTGTCCGTCTGTCTGTCTGCCATCAGGCTTTATCTCATGAACCATGATAGCTAGGCAGTTGAAAGTTTCACAGATAATGTATTTCTGTTGCCGCTATAAGAAAAAAATACTAAAAACAGAATAATATTCATATTCTCAATGTATCTTTGGTCACTGTTCTCTTAAATCGGTCAAGTGCAAGTCGGACTCATGTACGAAGGGTTCCATACCAATATTCAATCATAATCACGTTTGTTGTATGGAGCCTTTAATATTTATTATATTAATTTGCGCAAAGATTGCAAGCTGACGAAAGTTACCGATTATGATTGCTATACAAGCAATTGTGTATGACTCGTGAGTTACACTATTCATTGTTGTGGTAAACGGGTTTTCTACTCACGTTAAATATTCGTTGAAAATAGGTCTGCGCAACGCGAGCGCGTGAGAGGGAAGGAGACGGTACCGCGTAAAAAAGCTCCGTTCCCTGACGAAAGTTCCCCTGTGAGGAACTGAACACGATGGATACCTATTTGTAACGAATATTTAATGTGAATAGAAAACCCGTTTAACATAACAATTATGTATGATACAAGATATTATATACAAGGTAAATAATCAATAACACCGACCTAAATAATAAAAATAAAAACCTTGACTTGTTCCCGAAAATACACAAACCGCTTTGATACGTACAACAATTATTATATGTAAGCATTTTCATCTAGATGTAGCGACAAAAAAGTGAATTAAGGGTATGTACACATGCCCAAATTAAACTTGCGATTGCCTTCAGTACTTCAGGACTTCAGTAGACACTTATACAATTGTTTATTTCTCATGGATTCCATCATCAAAACTGAATTTTGAAAAAATGGTACCTAATGTAAAAAGTAGGTATCAGTTGAACTCAAATATATTTCCAAATAGGTTCATTAACGACGGAGTTCTGAGGTAACAAATAATAAAAGAAATACAAAATAGAGACCACTTTTAGAACCTCCTCCTTTTTTGAAGTCGGTTGAAAATAACATTTTATTAATGTTATAATAATTGATAAAAATAACAAGTAAAATAACTGGAACATTTAACGAACATGGAATAACACAAGCATTTGTTGTTTGTTTGTATAGCAGTTTTAAAACATACAATTAATGAGAGAAGCCAGACTTACTATGAACGAGAGAGAAAATGCCGAATTGCATAAAACTGCGATGCAAAATCTTCTACGATGTAGATGCTGATTCAATCGCTGCGTAATACAGATCGAGACAGATACAGAACTGTCCCCATTTCCCATCTTATAATATCACATCGAGGACATACCCAATAGAGGAAATATCATTAATTTTGTCTGAGCAACAATTCCGCTAAAATATATGTAAACATATAATTGTACTAAAATGTACATATGTCGGCTGTGGGCGCAGTAGTGTCAAAGGTGAGAGACAGTTGTCATTGCATTTCATATTTCATTTATTTTGCTTTACATGCACATAATTTAAATAGCTTAGATCTAAAATCTTTAAAAAGATTAGTGCAAAGCATTAAGTATTTCGGATGTGAAGTGGTCATTTCAAGATGTGGTCATTTCAAGAAGTGGCCCTTTTAAGAAGTGGTCATTTTACGAAGTGGTAATTTTAAGAAGTGGTCATTTCACGAAGTGGTCATTTTAAGAAGTGGTCCTTTTTTATTGTGGTCATTTCTAATTGTGGTCATTAACCGCCGAAAGGGTCTTATAACCGTATTTTCACGCTATTGGATATGTGCTCGATGTAATATTATAAAGGAAAGATGTGTATTTTGTATGTTTGTTATGAATAAACTCAAAAACTCCTGAACTGATTTTCAAAACTCTTTCACCATTATAAAGCTACATTATCCCTGAGTAACATAGGCTACAATTTATTTCCGTATTCCCACGGGAACGGGAACCACGCAAATGTAACGGCGGAGTGCAGCTAGTGCCTTAATAAATTAAGTAGCATGTTGCTGCATGTAGCATGTGGTTCCCTTATAGAGGAAAATACATACCTCCGGAAGATGGGCCGCAGGGTCTTTCTATATATCAACAGTACTGCGTTCTCCAACCCGCCTGCCAAGAGTATATCAACTACCCCTCAAGGTCTTGGAGATCCATGAGGGAGACCTATGTTCCTGCAGCTGAGATGATGAAGATGATGACCGCATTTTTCATTAATTCATAAATTTTAAAAGGAGAATTGCTAAGGACTCGAGGAGACTAGGAAAATTGCCAAATTACATAAAATTGCGTACAAAATGCTCTATATGCTAATTCAAACGCTACGTAACACTGATCGGGACAGAAACTGTTCCCATGCCTTAATAAATTGAGTAGCATGTTGCTGCATGTAGTATGTGGTTAACTTATAAAGGAACAGAATTTTGTGTCAATAGTAATAGTCTATAATCATTCTCCATACTCTGCCGTGGGGTGCCGGCAGTAGAATGTTTACCTCTCCTCTCATGCCCATGGATGCAGTAAGAGCCTGCTAAGGGATACGTACCTCCGGAAGGTGGGCAGCATCGTCTTTCCGTGTATGAACATCCCGTACTGCGTTCGCCAACCCGCCTGCCAAGCGTAGTGAAACTGGCAACTACCCGTCATGGAGATCCATGAGGGAGGCCTGTGTTCAGCAGTGGATGGTTTTACGACTGAAATGATGAATGAATGATGATGATTTTCCATTAATAAATTTATGATTAAATGAAAAATGCAGTCATCATCATCATCATCATCTCAGCCGTAGGACTGCTGTCCACGTCCACGGCTGGCCTCCCTCATGGATCTCCAAGAACTTGAGAAGGTTGTTGCCATATTCGCCACGCTTGGCAGGCGGGTTCGCGAGCGCAGTACGGGATGTTGATACATTTTGTATTTCTTTATTCAAAAACACTTACAAATTAAACCAAAGCGCCCAAAATGTCTAAGCTAACCATACCTACATACGATTTTTAAAAACGAAATTTAATCAATAAATGAAAATATATGGAAAGACGCTGCTGCCCATCTTTCAGAAGTATCCCAGATTCTTACTGCATCCGAGCCAGAGAGGAGGGGCAACATTCTACTGCCTCCCACGGCAAAAAAACTTTTAAAACATTTATAATTAATTAATTACTCTTGGATCACCAGATTCGAGTTTCGAAATTAGACAAATCTAAAGAAGTGTTCCTAGTCTCTTCCTAGTCGAACCCAAAAATTATTAACGAATCCAAACGAACAAAGATAAGAAAAAATACAGTTGAACCTCCTTTTTTGAAACCGGAAATCAAATAAATGAGGTATTCGTTCGACATGTGTGTGCTGGGGTTGCCACCAATCGCAAACGATGGTAACTACGGAAGACCAGCGCTGCGGTACGACCTGCTCTGCCACAGCAAATGCTGAGTAGTGTCCTAAAAAGGCCACTACTCAGCAAAAAAAAAATGTCACGGTATTATTCTATCTAAACTTAATTAGTTTTAAAAATATAATACAGTTTTATTTCTGTGACAAAATAAACCATTTTTTATCTTATCTTACATGATTTCAAATTATTGTTTAAAACCACTAATTTTGAATCAAACCGAATATTTTTTTTGCAACATATAAATTGCAAACATAAATTACACTATAAAATATTAGATTGCTTTGAAAAAGTCATGCGGTTCATATGCGATTCAAAATAAGAATCTCCGGTTTCAATAACACAATGGCAACCCTTCACGCTTCACACTGCTTTTATTGCGTTTATAACGACCTTTTCCGGTCGCCTGATTTAATTCTCCTTTGAGTTCGTTACAAGCCTCGCTAACACAAACGAACTGTTAATTAAACTGTGATGTGGTTAAGTTTGTAAAACATAGTGTTGTTTTATTTTGCTTCGTTTTTGTTATCTGTAACGATCTAAAAATACAACTCAATTAAAAATGATTTAGGATTTGAATTATGATTTGTTTAAAGCTTCATTTGTTTAAAAGTGCTTTTTGTAACGAAGAAATAAGTAGTTAAAATGTATAATCTTGTGTAAGTGTAGAGGTATATGCTTGTGTTTGGGTTCCAAGTTGAAATAGCTAAACGGTACCTTAGAATTAAGACATAGGGCAATAGCCCCCGGCGGTGACCTCTTACAAATTTGGAGGTTAATAAATAAACAATATAAAACAGACTAGTGTTTAGTTCGTGCATGTTTTTTTTAATCGCAATAAACCTTAAGCCATATCTCTGTAGTCGATTTTTTTTTTCGAAATGACAATATATGTTGTTGACCGCAGATGACTATGACAACGTTACCAGACTATGGCGACCGCAGAGGGCGTCCAGCCGCAAAAGTAAGGTTGGGGCAACAAGCTCAAGGACACTACTTTGGTTCGAACCGCGGCTTGGACTGTTGCTAGATTTTTATATGTAATGATGGTTAACGTCCGGGTACAAAACTGCACCTTCAGACGGAAGAGTGTATTCTTCGGCCTCGCCGGCGAGACCGGTTTTTAAATGTGTGCCTAGCAGCTAGTGTAGGACGGGTTGACGTTACCTCCGGGTTAACGGCGGTGGGCAAGCCGAGAACGTGTCTCGGTCGACGGAGGAAAGAACTCGTGGGCAATAGCTCTATCAGGTAGTCGGAGGGTAATCTCGAGATGTACGCGTTGGGGTGTTTCGCCGCCACTTCATAAAAACGCTTTGAAGCAGTTCTGTAGCCGAAACCGGCTAGGTGAATATATATAAAGAAGAATCTGCTGAGAGATACCTCCAGAAGATGGGCAGCAGTGTCTTTTCATGTATAAACATCTCGTATTGCGCTCGCCAACCCGCCTACCAAACGTAGTAAACGTAACGCATGACCGCTATGTTGGATTGAGAGTGATGTCATATAATTTTTCAAGTAACTCTCAGCAAGGCCTTTCATTTGATACACATATTGTAAGAGTGCATTAAGAATAACTAGTCTGCCATCTTGAGTAGGTATACCGTCATGTTGGATTTCGAGTAATGTCATTTAATTTTTCGAGTATTTTATATATAATTTATTAATGACGATTACAAAACGTGAATCGACTTCGGTCAATCATCGAGACAGCCGCTGCGACGCGACTGTTCGTGCTGACGATACGAACGCGAATTATAATTATTTTTATAATATATTGATTGTTATTTTCGGACAATCGTTTTTCCGAGACAGAATGGGCACCAAATACCAAACGGGACCCAAGCGAATTGCTCGCTTGACACGGTACGTATAAACTTTTGGCATGTTGAAAAGGTAGTTTAGAAGTTTAATGTTAGGAGTTTACATGCTCGTTAAACGATACCATTGCATGTTCAAAGTTCATGTCTCACAAATTCGATCAAAACTTTTGTTCCCAACGTGTTCGTTACGAATACAGCTGTTATTTTGTGCTTCTATTAGCAACCTTCCGTTTGGGAGTGTTCAACAAACTTTTCCTTTCAAATTTATGTGCGGTTATTAAATTTGAGTTTTTGGTATTTTTTTGTTAAATACAGATGCGTACTCGGGTTAGTAGTGCTAACAGCTGACTTAATTTAGAAAAGCCTGCCCCTATAATCTCTAACTAGATTCTAGCAAGTTAGATAAAAGCAATGGCTGACGTTGAATAGCTGTTTTTTTCAAGCGGTCGAAAGTTAATGACATTGACACGCGTAAAATTGTTAACAATTCAAAACTTAAACTTCCGGCAGGGTGATGACGTATCTCGCGACAGGTTTTGCAACAGGCGATCTTTGCTGTCTAATATAAGAATATAGAAGCATTGTAGTTGTTTCTAGTGTATTTCGTTTATTTATCCTGAAGCTGCCTTATAGAGAGGCGAAACACGTGTCAAATTCTTTTAGAGTCTTTTTCAAGCGCTTTATAGGTTTAGATTAGCGGATTTGTTACTAAATATTTGTTATTTGATTAGATGTTATAATGGATTTCCGAAAAGTCACGCTTGAATCAATTAATTTCTTATTTACCTCTATTATTGCCCAACGATTCAACAGGATCGCACCCATCGTGGTCCCACAAAGCACTTACCCATGCAGCTAAATTATCAAGACGCTCACGTATTCCGGCTTTGACTACTCGAATCTGGCATGACGAGCTTTGAAATACATTAAACGCATTTGTCGAAGACTACGAGTATAACATTGATATCTCCTTTTCCGCAATATTGATCTGTAGGTCTACCATGAGTTTTCTCAATTTATACTCGCTAGCGACTGTAGTGAAATAAGATATGAAAACTTGTACAACGCCTCTAGCGGTTAGGTTAGGTTAGGTTGTTTCTAGACGATTTATTTTTTAACATTTGTCATATATGACAAATGTTTATTTTATTATTTTTAGTAAGTTTAAATAAAAGCTTGTATGTTTAAAGTTAGTTTTAGTTTTCTTACTTTTAATTTATTTTTTACCTTTTAGTTAACACTGGACAGGTTTCTCAGTCTGTTCATCTCTATCGCGCATCATTATCGCAAGGTCGTTTGACAGTTAAATTGGAACAGTCTAGCTCTTCTTTATGTAACCTTCTAATGATGTTACCCTACTTAAGGCCACGTATGCTTGACCATCAGCGAAGAGCTTTGAGCCCAAGTATACAACGGCATGGTCGACAGTACTCTTCGTAACTAGAGGTAGTCCGCCATCTTGAGTATACCGTCATGTTGGATTTAGAGTGATTTATAGTGATGTTTAATTTTTCGAGTAACTCTCAGCAAGACCTTTTATTTGATATCCATATTGTACGAGTGCATTAAAAAAATAACTAGTCCGCCCCATCTTGGATTTAGAGTTATTTAATTTTTCAAATTATTCTTTATGCAGGAGTTTATTAAGAATAACTAGTCCGACATTTTGGGTGTTCCGACATGTTGGATACAGAGTGACGTCACATAGCTGACCATGCATTGACATCCAAACAAAACGCGTGTTTACAAAATTTCAGCTCAATTGGATGAAGATTATCTGCTTTAAAATTGAGTTGCAAGATTCCACCCGAACAAACAAATTACATACGTAGCAAGCTAAATAAGTGCTTGTAAAAATACTTTATTCAGTGCGGTAGCACGGACATTTTTGATGCGTCAAATCCTAACATATTATGAAAACAAAGTCCTCTGTTGAGTCTGTCTGTCTGTCTGTTTGCGCAAAACTTAAAAACTACTTAATGGTTTTTCATGTTGTTTCCACAAAAGCTAGAATACCTCAGGAGGATTTTTTTAAGCTAAAATTTATAAAGATTTGGTGCAAGTTTGATGAACTATGATGATGATAGAAAATGTCCAAAAATGTATTATATTGCCGACTGGATGTTGTTTTGGCCTACGCTGCGTAAACTATTAAGGTTGAGAGCAAGTAATCTATAAAATACCCTGCCGTGGGGTGCCGGCAGTAGAATGATACCCCTCCTCTCATGCCCATGGATGCAGTAAGAGCCTGCTAAGGGATACCTCCGGAAGATGGGCAGCAGCGTCTATCCGTGTATCAACATCCCATACTGCGCTCACCAACCCGCCTGCCAAGCGTGGTGAGAATGGCAACTACCCCTCATGGAGATCCATGAGAGAGGCCTGTGTTCATCAGTGGACGTTTATGGCTGAAATGATGATGATGAATCTATAACATAATTGCTTTTTAAAAAGTCAGCAACAGCATATGTCTATCTTTTATGGTTATATTAACTTGTTGTTCGCTACGAACATAGAACGAGCGAGCAATTTCTTTCAAAAAAGTATCATTGCATTTGATCTTGATTTGTGGCGGGAATAGAACCTGCAAAAACCTGCATTTTAATCGGCTTCAAGATAAAATATCCCTTTGTTTAAATTTTATGAAAATCCGGACAATGTTCAAGAGTTGTGCTCGGACAGCAATCATCGACTAATAAATCCCCATATTATCGCAACAAACATAACAGTCATCAAAAATCCCCGACAAAAATCGACTTGTATCATGTTATCTTCTAATTTGTACATAGATTTTTTTTTTAATGTATTATCATAATCATAAACTTTATTTGCAAAACATATGTTATACATGGTCTTAGGAACTAATTATAAGAATAAATATGTTTTACCACTTTGAAGATGGCATGCAAACACTTAATTTTAATCTTATACAAAATAATACATTTTCTGCCACTTTTATAATATTAGGTAAATCACTTATTTATCGTTTTAAAGGATACAAAAAAACATATTCTTAGTACTTAATAGCAAAGAAAAAACCACTGAGGTTTGTAAAATAAAACATGCTATTAAGAAGAGTCTATGCTAACACAAATTAAAATTAAGACTGATAACACAAATTAATTAAGATGTAGCTGCCTGTAATTGGGAGAACTCATGGTTTTTATTGTTTTCACTTTTGTAATTTTCCTTTGTGTATCTTCTGTTGGTGGCTCAAATAAATAAATAAATATGTGTTTATTTTTTTGAAAATGGGATTATCCATTCAAGAGTTATCCTAGGACAAAAACAAATAAATTTCAAATTTCATTTAAATTCAATTGGTTTTTCAATTCTCAATAGGTGTTATCCTCAAACAAAATAAAAAAACTCGTGTATACATACAAATATTTAGCCGAAGTGCCTAGTTGCTAATAAGAACTTCATGTGTCGGTTTCCTACAGACGGTGTGCGGTAAGGAACCATCTGTCTTCACCATTACCTTTACGCCCAGAAAAGCTAAAGTTCTTCCTTCTTCCAGTTCATGTGTATATTGGATTTTAAGGTGGACTGAGTTTAGGTTAGGTTTAAATATTTCAGTTTCATGTACACCACCCTTCAATACACAGAAAACATCATCAACGTATCGTTTCCACATCCTAACCCCGTAGGACAATAGGTCTAAGAGACTTTTGAAATGCGCTATCGAGATATTGGCCAAAACCAGAGCAACTGGACCACACCAGATGATACTCGAGTTAGGAAAAGAAGCGAACAGAAGAACGTAACTCGGTCTTTATAGTTATCATTTTACGATTTTCTTTTGTGTTTTGACGGAGTAGGAACAGATTCAGTCCCAAAAGTGGCTTTGTACTCTAGGTTATCTGATATTTTATAATAAGCTTTATTGAAAAGATTGCTTTTGCAAATCTACTTCTAGTTTTAAGCAATAAGTGAAATATATTCTTTGATTCATAACTAAGTCTTGTTTATTGGTTAACTTATTATACATGTACCATGTACTCATCTACCCATATGCGGAAACTTCTAATTGGCTTCCTGTACCTATTTCTATACTTATTAAATTGTAAGCTATAAGTATTCCTGTAAGTTGTAAGTACTGCGCTCGCCAACGGAGATCCATGAGGGAGTCCTGTGTCCAGCAGTAGGCGTCCTACGGCTGAAATGATGATGATGATGTTTTTTTCGCTGAAAGCTCAATCTCATATCCATGTATGTAGAGTAATATTCCGCATGGAGGACCCATCCCATCCATCACATTGCGAGGATGCATTGTTGTACGCAGCTTTGTGTTCTACGATACAATCATGTTGTCTTCTTTTACAAGGGAAATTATTAATGTTGCGTTTTCGTATCAAGAATATGTTTTATGCAGATTGGTTTGTTTTTCTGCGTAATATTTTTTATAAAAATCAGCACGTTTTATCAAAAAATGAAACATGCGTAACAAGTATTATAACATATACCCTTATTTACTATCGCCAATAAGGATTAATGTTGTGACTATTTTCACAACACCACGACACCTAAATGGACCAATAAATATTGGCGGAATATCTTCTCATCTCTTGAAGATGCGACTAATGTGTAGCCATATTCCGCATATACGATATCAATCCCACTACTACTTGACAAACTGGAATTCGTGGTTACGAACTACAATTATTTAAAAACCATCTCACGAACCGAAAACAGAGCGACAACATTAATAACCGAAGCAATGAATTCAATTTGACCCCATTTGGAATACCACAAGGTATCATGCTTGACCCAACCCTCTTTTTGATGTACGTAAACCAAATTTATAAGCTATGGGTAACCAACGGCAAACTATAAGCTTTTGCGGAAGCCACCGCCCTTTTGTTCCGTGGTCGTAGTTGGCACCTTGCCTTCATTTATGCGTAGATGGGATTCAATATGGCGTTCATCATTTATAATCGAAACCCACTAACGTTAAACACGGATAATATAGAATACCTGACATTGGCGAATGCTACACGCTCGATATGTATCGCGATATTTAGATCGTAATCCAGGATCACGATATTTATCGAGTGTGTAGTATAGCGTATCATGAATCGTGATACGCCACTCGCCTATACACACAATAAATATCGTGATCCTGGACTACGATCCAAATATCGCGATACATATCGAGCGTGTAGCATTCGCCAACATAATTTCGAAATTATAAATTACCGTATACGCTCTTGTCTATCAATGCCCACTCGTTAAACTGTCAACCTCCACTACCAACAACCTGCCTTTGTCCTGCATTTTAACCCACTGAGATGATTAAGTACCTACATATCTACTATTCAGTCAAGTGCGATCCTTTTCAGAGTAGCCTGACCACGAGTAGGTAAAAGAAATTACTCGTAGTCACACTGGTGTAGCAAACCGGTGTGACCACGAGTCTGCCGCGACCCCGGCATGAGATATAAAGTTATGTGCAAACGTCAGTGTTACATCAATAAGGTAATAATAATAATGAACAACAAATATATCGTTGTTTCTAGTTTATTCCGTGACCAACGGATAGCCGATTTCTCCTGAATCAGCTTCGCGTTGGTCACGGAATAAACTAATAAGAGTTTGACCCGTGTTTCGTCTCTCACGTGTTGAATTATTTTTTACTGTTTTTGCATGCAATCATTAGATATGTTAAATGGTTAGCAGATTTGTAACTATTATATTGGTTGTTCATTTAGTTTTTATTCTTCTTCTTTTATAATGGATTCTCGCAAAGTCACGCCTGAAACAATTATTTTTTATCACTGGTAATTATAGGAGTTTAAACATCGGTATTTTTACTGTTGATTATATTGATTTAAGATGTTCTAATACGTAACCTCCTGAATCGGCTATTTCGATTATCCTACAGCTAGTTTATTGTATCCCATCAGGAGTGGAATTTCAAGCTTCAAACCAAAACAAACATTGTGCTTTAGTATGAATAGTGTTAATTTAGCCAATTACTTTTAAAATAAATGAATAAAGCTAAAACTTTCGGCACGCCGCCATGCCATTCTATATTATTTTACCCCTTCTTTATGTCCGTGGATGCAGTAAGGGCCTGCTGAGGCATATCTCCGGAAGATGGGGAGCAGCGTCTTTCCATATATCAATATCCCGTAGACGCTCGCCAACCCGCCTGCCGTGGTATGTCAACTACCGCTCATGGAGATCTATGAGAGAGGCCTGTGTTCAGTAGTGGATATTTTACGGCTGAAATGATGATGACGATAAACGAAAATGAAGAAACCCGCGGCTTATTCAACCTCAGACGTTTTATTAATAAAGTGTTATCTATCCATCTAACAATGGGGCACTTAGACACTGCAGCGTCCTGTACAGCATATAACCAGTTCCTGCTGACATCTCTCGCTTCATTCCTGATCTTTACATCATCTAGAATATGTGTAAAAAGTCTAATTTAATTTTTATTTACCCAAGCAAAGATAAGCTATGTAAAATCAGTCTCAGTTTCTATCTTTAAATTAATGCGTCTCGTAACATTACATCATACATTTATGTTAATGATGGAAAGCCTCTTAACATATAATTTTGAAACGCCATAAACATGCCCACTTATAACACTCCAGTAGAGCAAACAGCGCGAATCCATTTCTTTAGAAAGCTAAGTGCATGGACATAGTACAATTCTTACAGTAGGCTTCATCATTTCAGACGTAGGGCTAATCATGAGGAGGATGTTGCCATACTCACCACACTTGGCATGCGGGTTGGCAAGCGCAGTACGGCAGGTTGATACACGCAAAGACACTGCTGCGCATCTTTAGGGGGTAACCAGCAGTAGAATGTTGTCCTCCTCTCTTGCCCATGGATGCAGTAAGAATCTGCCAAGGTATACAGTAGGCTTACTTAATTACAATTAGCCGTTTGTGTCCCCTATTGGGTAAAGGCCCACGCGTTATCAAAAAAGTCTAGGACGTCACGCTATCGCTTCTTTGGTCTGCCGCGGCGCCTTACCGTGTTGGGACTCCACTGAGTTAAGTGTTGGCCCACATGACAGGTCTTCGGGCATACGGCAAAAATTACCAGCTCAGCTACATGTAAGCGAAGTTATTTACTCACATACACAATAAATACAATTGTTGGAGTGTCAGATGGAAACAGAGTAGTAGACAGTATAGAAGCTGGTATAATTCGGACTAGAAAAAGCGTATGCCCCACAAAAGTCCCACACATAGAGTGTGGTCGCAGGTAGATGGCTCGCCCCAGCACAGAAAAATCGAAACCAAATAATGGATCAAGTTACTTAATTTTAATACAAACCTTTTCTTTAACGCCATAAATAATGCGTTTTTAATACTTATCATAATCATTAAAACTATGATACGACCAATTCCGTACATTAGAATTGGTCGTATCACAGTTTTAATGATGCGAAGCTTGGATGCTAACATAAAAAGAAGAGCACAAACTACTGGTGGCAGAAAGGAAAATCTACCGAAAAATCCTGGGACCCACCCTGCGGGAAGATGGTCGTTGGAGACCCCGAAAAAAAAAAAAGAAATAGAAGATCTATTGCCCGAGCCGAACATCATAGGAGAAACCAAATCTTCGAGACTCCGATGGTTTGGGCATTTAGTCCGAACGGAAGAGAATCGGGCAGCCAGCAGAGCATACACGGGTCGCCCAATGGGTCGACGGTCGTCTGAGGTACCGCTCTGGAGCGACGAAGTAAGATCTGCATGAACTTCATGCCGTCGATTGGGCTGAAACGGTCCCTTGCCGAACCCGAAGCCGAGTCCCGGTCCCTTGTACCGAAGTGGATATCGGCCTCTGACACTATAGTGTCAGAGGCCGATATCCACTTCGGTTCACTGCGCCACAGCAGTAAGTAAGTAAATTAATCATTAAATCATTTTTTGATTCATTGGCAACGACACTACTAGTAGTGCGGTTTACAATGAACGACATAATTTGGAATAAATTATACAGTAAACGAAGCAAAGTTAAAAAAAATAGTATTTTTTCGTTGGCTTTCATCAAAACTATTTTAAAACCGCTTTTTATGAAATATGCATCCTACTTATTATTTTAATTTATTATTTGGTTTATAGCCAGTTGCGTCTCCACTTTATAATTTTTTTGTACATTGTAAATATTGTGTGTAATATGTTAACGATTTTTATGTTAATATTCAATATGATCAATATTTTAATAAGTTTTAAAATATAATATTTTATAGCGTACCTACGCTTTTTATTATTTTCCTGACGTTTCGAAGACGTTTTGGCGTTCTTGGTCGCGGGAGGACTGAAGTTGTTTAACTTACAATTGAACTCGACATAAATATTTCAACCGTGGCTCATTTGGTCTTTAGACGACGAAGGCACATGACTGTGTTCAAGGGGTTTATTCTTGCGAAAGATGCATGTTGAATATCGAGCAAATATTTATTTCAATAAAATCAGAGTTCATAAACATAACAATCTTCAGAAGTTCCCAAGAAGATCCGAAGTTCCGAAGACAATCGATGAACCCCCATATTTCAAAAACTATCCCATAATCAAAATTCCCCCGCAATAATCGATTTGTATTGATGTAATCTCCTTATGTTTAAAATTTCATCAAGTAGCGCGAGTCCGCTAGTAATAAATAAAATTATTCACCGAAATAACCACGGCAAAAATAATAATCATTTAGGTCCAAAAATGCCAAGGGGTGCCGGAACGACATAGAAGATGCATTCACAGATTGATTTACCGAAGCAGGGGTGGGGTTTCTTTAAGTTCATTGAAGAACTTAGTCGCCAAGCGACTACATCACCCAGTGTATAGTGGTAAGTTCGCATACACTGTGCCGCGGCTCTAATTATACTGGTTTACATTTATTTCGCGTGCGAGCATTCAATAACCCAAGACTTCCTTTAAACCTTACTTATCGCTTTATTCCATGGGATCTTGGCACGAACCGCTTATATAAATTCGTCCTTAACGCTTACAAAACAAGGTTGAAATGGATTATTGTAGTTTTGTGGGGCAATGAACTGATAAGGTGTTATGCAAAAGCTGTAAGGCGTAGGGTTTCTTTTGCGTTGCTTTATGTGTGGGCTTGTAGACGTGTTGACAAGTAAATTGGTTAATTAGCTACAATGTGGACGTATTTTTGGGTGCCTAAGGCGTAAATCAGGCTCAAGGGACGCGGGGCGGTAGTGTGTCAGCGTGCTTTAAAAAGATTTTGCATACAAAATGTACGATCGGACGCGCCTGTGGTTGAATTTGATATTATGACGACGCATTCATAAACAGTTATTTGTATGTAATTGTTTATTGACTTGAATTCATTAAATCTCCGTAAGTTGTAAATATCATCAAAATTGGGCAATTCCCTCAAGAATCAAGAAGAATCAAAAAATACTTTATTCAGTGCGGCCGCATGGACCTTATTGACGCGTCACAAATTACAAAATAAAACAACACAAATAAATAGAATAAAGCACATAATTGAATCTGTTCACTTCAGATGACACGCGAGTTAGGAAAAGAAGTGAACAGAAGAACCTAACTCGGTCGTTATAGTCATCATTTAACAATTTTATTTTGTCTTATGTTACGTTTGACGGAGTTGGAGCAGATTCCGTCCCAAGAGATATCCGTACAAAAAAAAACAATGAAACCCCAATATCTAAAAGACTACCCCATAATCAAATATCCCCTACAACAATCGGTGTACATTTATGTTATCTTAGTATATATTTCTATTAAGTCAAACGATGCTTTCATGAATATCCTCGAAAAAAAAAACTTAACTCCCATATCAAAAAATCCCCATTTATCAAAAACCCCTACGATAATTAGTTTGCATTGATGTATTCTATATAGGGTTAAAATTTCATCAAAATCGGATCGTCCTGTCAAACATTATACTCGGACGAAGAAAATCGATGAAATTTCCCATATCTCAAAAATTATCCCATAAATCAAAATTCCCCTGCGACAATCGATTTGTATTGATGCAATCTCCTTTTATTTCTGATTTTATCAAGTAGCGCGGGTCAGCTAGTAAATAAATAAATTATATGCTGAAATAACCTCGGCGAAAATAATCTTCCTTCAGGTTAAAAAATGCCGAGAGGTGCCGGCAGTATAATCTTGCCCCTCCTCGCTTGCCCGTGGATGCAGTAAAAGTCTTCCAACTTCTTCGTACTTCCAGAAACAAGACAGCAGCGTCTTTCCGTGTACCAGCAGCCTGTACAGCGCTCGCCAACCCGCCTGCCAAGCATGGTGAGTATGGCAACGACCCCCTCATGATCGGTAAAAGTTCCTATGGCTGAGATGATGATGAGGTTCGAGATTAAATATGCCGATGACTTGTGAAGCTTATCTTATTTTTGAAGGTAAAAAACAAAGTTTTACACAAATGTTTTAGTCTACATTAAGAAGAACGTTTTAATCTCAGCTTAAGACTTTTCTAAAAAGGTTTTATTGCCGATTTATTTCTATAAGAAAAGTATAAACGTCTTACAAAGAATTTCCAATTTTCATTACCAAGTAATTTTTGTTCATACCAAGGATTTTTTTTAAGTAAACCCGCCAGCTTTTATTTCATGCCATAAAATTGATACTTAGAAAAATATTTCTTCACAAAGGAGATATATTAAAGAGTAAAAAATATTTATATTCTAATTTAACGCTCAACCACAGACGTGCATTAACTTATACTTTTGAACTAACGTTCGTCCGTCAGACGTAAGTTGTTTTAAAATAAGTACCTATAATTAGCTTAGTTTAGTTTTTCTCTCTCGCACGCTTGTCTAGTAAACTGCTTATGTTTACTGCTTATGTTTACGACTCAGTACAATTAATATACCAAAACGTACACAATACCTTCACAAGTTGTTGTAAACTCAGAGCACATAACCTGCAAACATTCGACAAAAAAATCACTTGGTGAGCATCAAAACAACGATAATTCAAGAAGAAAACCATTTGAGAATTTATTTGGTTAATTTCTTGACAGTTTATTCAAAAACGAACTCATTGTTAATACTGGTAACTGAATTGTGGCATAAAACACTAAATGCAATATAAGCACCAGCCGCTAAAAAAATTCACTGACCCGGAACAGATCAGCTCTCAGAATAATAACTTAATAGAAACCAGGTTATAATAGCAACCAAAATCAATAATTCTGTACTCTTTTCACTTATGATATTTTAAAGGAGCTAGAAAAACATGCATATACAGTTGTATCTTCGTAATTTACAAGGTTGGCGTAAATGAACAATCAAAAGGTTCTAAATTTGGTTGAACTAATGACGTATAAAGCTACTAAATTAAAATGACGTGTCAGACACGATCATGTTTATGTCAAGTAAGATCAACTTAACATGGTCGCGTTTTTTTAAGTTCGTTATTTGTGGTGTGCTTTTGGTAAATTCTACATAATTTGTAAGAATGTATATTTTTATCCTGAGATATTAAAAGTATCAAATATTTATAAATACTTTGTATATACATTTTACAAACATGTACATTCGATAAATATTTTAACACTTTCACAGCTTGTAAAACAATTATACAGGATCTATATTTATAAATGTCTTTCTGGTTTCATTAAGTACTCAATTTGTGATATTGTCTGTAGGATTTCTTTTACATTTTCATAACGATTAACCCACGCCACTCCTAAGTCAAAATACATTAACAATGGTGGGGGTACATCAGTACGCGATGTGTACCTCTACCTATAACGATTTCAATGCCGCGGTGATCACGTTCACTAAACACTAGTTAACTATTAGTCAGAAGAAAGAACAGGTCAATACGTCTGAAGCTAACTAAGCCGCGGGTTTCCCCACGATGTTTCAATACGAAACACAAGTCTCAGAGATATTTATACAACTGCAAATTACTACAGCTACCAAATATTATTATTTGAATAGAAGTGTAAGTTGGTGGATATAAGGCTGATTGCCTAAGCACGTAACAGCTTCGGCCTAGATTCAAAATTGCTACAGCATACCGCGTTATTTATAAAAAATCTTTAAAATAACATTCAATATAAAGAACAAGCCATTCTGGAAGTCAATGGGGGTAGGAATAAAAGGTCAACAACAACTCACTAACCTACGCTTCGCTGACAACATCGTGCTATTGGCTACATCAGCACTCGAGCTCTAACAAATGCTACAAGACCTTAGCACGGCCAGTCAAGGGGTGGGACTGTCCATGAACCGGTCGAAAACACAGGTCATGACAATCAGAATAAAGCGTAGTCGAAGTAGATGGGCAGATAATACAGTATGTCGATAAGTATTATCTACTTGGAGTAGATAGTCTTATTCAACAACCGGCAAGACCACGAAATCGGTCGCCGCATTAAAAACGCCTGAAGGAGCTTCTGGTCAATGAAACAGCTATTGAAGGGTTTCTCTTCCATTACTGTAAAAATTATTAAAAAAACAATGAAAATTCATTCCTTATGAGCTACGAATTCGTCATAGCTTATAAAAGGTTTGCTCAATAAGCTAGCACTTTAGTTTGGACTTGAATGCGGGCAGACTTTGGGCTTGTGTAACAGAGCTGGGGAGCCTGTTGTATACTGCTGGACCCATGACATGTGACAACTTGGAGGATTTTGCCAATGCAGTAAGAATCTGGCGAGGGACACCTCCGGAAGATAGGCAGCAATATTATAACTTTACGTGTGTCAACATCCCGTACTGCGCTTGTTAACCCGCCTGCCAAGCGTGTTTAGTATGTCAACAACTCCTAATGATACTTGGCCTCGAGGCAGCCCTTTGTCCACCAGTGGACATGCTACGGCTGAGATCATCATTTCAGCCATAAAACGTCCACTGATGAACACAGGCCTCCCTCATGGATCTCCATGAGGGGTAGTTGCCATACTCACCACGCTTGGCAGGCGGGTTGGTGAGCGCAGTATGGGATGTTGATGCACGGATAGACGCTGCTGCCCATCTTCCGGAGGTATCCCTTAGCAGGCTCTTACTGCATCCATGGGCATGAGAGGAGGAGTATCATTCTACTGCCGGCACCCAACGGCTGAGATGATGATGACGAATTTTAAATTCCATTATTCACAATAGCTACACTACATAACGTATATTGGTCACGTTAGACAAAATGAATAACAATAATAAAGGAATGTTAGCCTATGGACTAATCAAGTCAAGTAGGTAGAAATTTGAGCTCGACAAACGTTTTTATTAATAACCAGTACCACGAGTACCAGTAGTACAGTAAACGAGAATACATAATTGCCAATAGACTAGATTGGGATGACGTCATTTATATCATGAAGAATATATTTTAACACCCTCCTCCGTAAACCAATATGTTATTTACAAGCGTTTTTGGAGGATAAGGCGTATTTAATTATTAAGAATTCATAATTTCAGCCGTAAAACGTCCACTACTGAACACAGGCCTCCCTCATAGATCTCCATGAGGGGAAGTTGTCATACTCACCACGCTTGGCAGGCGGGTTGGCGAGCGCAGTACGGGATGTTATTACATGAAAATATGCTGCTTCCGGAAGTATCCGTTAGCAGGCTCTTACTGCATCCACGGGCAAGAGAGGAGAGGTAACTTTCTACTGCCGGCACCCCACGGCAAAGTCTAATTTAGTGACTTACTACAAGTAAATCTAAAATTTATATTGCAATTTCGATAAATTGAATATCGTTTTTATGAATGCCTGCTGACAATGCAGCATGAGCGTTTAGTACCCACAAAACAATACTGTTGACGAAGCCAAAACCTAATCTATATAAATAATAAAACCAGGCAAGAGCGAGTCGGACTCGCGCCCTGAGGGTTCCGTGCCATCATACAATATAATATATGACAAAGGCGGTTTTATATTTGTTGGAGAACCTTGACAGCGCCATCTCTTGTCTGATAGCAGAACTTATGTAGATTTTTTACACTTTCGAAGATTTATAAAAAAGTATGCTGAGTAGAGAGTTCGTAATAAATTTCCTGTAATCTTTACATACACTTCTAATATCAATAAAAGTTTCAGAGGTTTATCTCTGCAAACTTCGGATATAAGGGGGAGGAACGCTATTTTTTTCAACATTTTTGTAAATAACTTAAAATTATACGACATAAAGGAAAATTAAAAATTGTTTATTAATGTGCAAATGAATACCTTTTATATGATACCCCACATTACCTAGTAACTGTCCAAAAATTTTGAAAACCCCCCTTCCCCATTGTCTAAAAAACTATGCAAATTAGAGAGTTTGCTATAATTTTCCTAAAAAGTTTACATATTATTATTACATATTATGCTATTAGCTATAGAAGTATTACGGGTTTACCTCTGCAAACTTCGGAGATAAGGGGGGGAACGGTCGTTTTTTCAACATTTTTGTATATTACTCAAAAACGATACGGCTTGCAAAATCAGAATATTTTTTTTAACATTTTCGTATAATATGCTATGTAAGTAAAAAAGTGTTGTCTTTTACCATTTCAAATTTCAAGTCGATAGCATCAGTAGTTCTCGAGATATCCATTTGTGACAGACAGACAGAGTGATTCTGTAAGGGTTCCTTTTTACCATTTTGGTCCGGAACCCTAAAAAGGCTAGCTTACCCGTTATAGTTTATGGTTAAAACTACATTCAATATCAAATAAGTATTGGCGCAAAAAAAGTAAATACCTTACTTTAATGTTTCGAATACTGAAACCTAATCAAAATATATTCTTTGCAACCCGTAAATTTAAAATACCTTTTCAACGATAAGACACGATGGATCAAGAAAAAAAAATTCATCCCCACCGCGTGTGTGGGGAGTAACCCCAAATAATTAAATTTTTCAGCAATTTTTGTAGCTTTATCTTGGCGTTATTCCCTACTAATCCCTACCAATATATGAAAGTAAAAGTAAGAATGTATGGATGTTCCCTTTTCACGTCAAAACCGCTGAGCCCATTTGGAAGAATTTTAGTATATAGATTTGACCATGGAGACGGACATAGGCTACTTTTCGTTGCGTAAATTAAATCAAGAGGTTAAAATAGGGGATGAAAGTTTTTATGGAAAATCGTTATTTTTCACTTAAAAAACTTAAATTAAAATTTAAAATTTAATGAACCTTTGTTTCAGAATTCCTTAAAAAGGCATCCACGGGCAAGAGAGGAGTGGCAACATTTTACTGCCGGCACCCCGCGGAGATACTTTCTAATATTTTTATCAAATTAAAGCAAGCTAACGCTATTAATAGGTTTTAGAATAGGAACGCTTGTTTGACGTCATTTACTCGTGTATCATGAGGATGTCTCTTAACATCCTTCTCCTTATCTATAGATTTAAGAGTATTCTTCTTAGGTTTCCGGACCAAAATGGTAAAAATAACCCCTTATTGTACTACTTTGTCTGTCTGTCTGTCACAAATGGATATCTTGAGAACTACTGATGCTTCTGGGCTCTTACTGCATCCACGGGCATGAGAGGAGAGGAAACATTCTACTGCCGGCACTTCACGGCAATAATAAAATAAGGTAATTATGCGATTAAGTCCTGTTTATCAATATTAGAGTACTTATGTACAATCTTTTACCGAACCTAATAAGCAAACTAGTCCTGGTCAGTTAAATGTTGGTTTCTTATTTTGCCCGTTGCCATTGCCCGTGGATGCAGTGAATTCTGCCAAGAGATACCTCCGGAAGATGGGCAGCAGCTTCTTTTCGACTATCAACATCCCGTAATGCGCTCGTCAACCAGCCTGCCAAACGTAGTGAGTAAGGCAACAACCCCTCGTGATTTTGGAGATCCATGGCTTATATCCAGCTGTGGACTTGGACAGCAGTCCTATGTCTGAGTTAATGATAAATCAGTTTTCACATTAGTTAATAAAATAAGAGTATGTCTAATCTTTTACCAAAACTAAGAAGCCAATGAGCATACATATATTTGTGTTTGAACACTAGACCGCTCCGTCACTGGACGTATTTTATTCGATCCGTCATTTCTTTCTTATGCTCACACTGGCTGTCATCTATCATTCTTGACCATTTAAACAATGTTGTGTTTTCATCAATGAAAATATTTAACGACATCCTATATTAATATGGTCGCCTGGTACTTTTAAAAACGGATTTTCTTATAGACTGGACTTACCTATTTTTCGTGTAGGCAGGCGGTGATCATTAATATTTAGATGCCGTGATAATAAGCCGTATATAAATATTTCTTGCATTTGTATTGTATTTGTATGTAAAACTCCTCATACGTTTTGCTGATGGCAATTTTAAAATGATTACCGAATATTTCTTAAATAAGCCCTGATATGGCTCGCTAGACCCAAGGTTTTAAAGACCCTACGACACATGTGAAAGTTGAGTTGGCCCGCGGAGTTAAACGTTTATACGTAGGAGGGATTAGGTCTCTTGAGAAGTTTGAAGTAGTTAAATTACCTACAACGCTAAGCCCTCCTTGACCACGTATACAGTGGTGGAGGTATGGTGTACATTTAATTACCTATAGTCTTTTCAGGGGGTAAAACTAAGGCTTTTAGGATTCACTATGGGGTGTCCCCAGCTGTTAATGGGTTGTGATGCAGTTTGGAGATCAGGTCTATAAGGTCTTAAGGGACTGAAATTTTGACCTCGATCCTCATAGACTACCTCGTGATTTTAGAGGCTCTTACTGCTCCCATGTAGTCTCTTGCATCAGCCTTTTCCCAAGACACCACCATGGCCTCGACACTTATTTTTGCTGGGATTTTCTGCTGTCCCTCTTCCTCATTCGCAAAATAGGACAGCAACGAAGTTGCTTGGGAAACTTCCGTGACGTTGTCTTCTGATACGAAAAGTTCTATCACTTGATATTTGATTCGCACGATTCAGCAGCGGTGGCCAGCCACTGTAACCTCCACAAGTGCCTCGAAAAGTCAACTCGGTTGTTTAATCTCGATGAATACATATTTTTAAAGGTCGATTTTTATCACAAATAGTGTTTGTATTTTTCTCTGTGTCTACAGATGCCAAATTTCATAGTTCTATGTCAAGGCGAAGTACTCTATGAATTTTTATTCCTATGAAAACGCCAAAAGATGCGTTTTTTGCGGCAAAAACGGCCGTATCTTTTTTCAGGTTAACTTAGAATATTGATTTTCACGGCTTACAGAGGCTGTAGGTTTGACTACCTATTTGGTTTTAATTTCAACATGTTTCCAACATAAAGGTTCTTGACAGACCGACAGTCAGACAGAAGAACAACAAAGTGATCGATAAGTCCATCTTGTTGGTGGTTGTCCTGCACTGCGCTTGCAGGTCCGTGGCCTCCACTCGATACCTTTTCAGCCTCATTTGCCATCAGTTTTATTCGATTATGATATTAATTGTGTTAAAAAAATATATTTCCATTTGAGAGCACAAACAAAATTCGTATATTCAACCGTCGTCATCCGAAAATAGCAGTCATCATTATCATCATATCAGCCATAGGACGCCCACTGCTGGACAAAGGCCTCCCTCATTGATCTCCAGGTACTGCGGTTGGAAGTGGCCTGCATCCAATGGCGACCTACTGTTCTTACCAAGTCGTCTGCCCATCTTGTAGGTGGACGTCCTACGCTGCGCTTGCCGATCTGTGGCCTCCATTCGAGAACTTTACGGCCCCATCGACCAACTATTCTGCGACCTATATGGCCTGCCCATTGCCACTTCAACGTGCTAATCCGTCTGGCTATGTCGGTGACCCGAGTACCGTAGAAGACTACCGTAGAAGACCGTGGAAGACTAATGTATCTCCTCATTTCTGATTCGATTCCGTAGAGAAACCCCGAGCATAGCCCTCTCCATAGCTCGTTGAGCGCCTCTAAGCTTATTCATGAGGCCGATAGTGAAATAGCAGTAAATATTAATAAAGACACGTCGATAAATTGCGAAATAACAGTCATTTTTCAAACGTATTGGTGAATACATCACGGGAATCAAAGGCTTCTTTTTAGGTTCCTTTTTACCATTTTGGTCCGATGATCCCTAAAACATAAAATTTAAATAACTAATATCTTGCAAAAATTATATAGTCGAAAGTTTGTTTGTATGGTGGTTTGTTACCTCTTCACGCAAAAACTAGGGTATACATTTTGCAAACGTATAGATGTTGACTAGGTATGTATGTTTGCATATTCTTATTATGTTTGCAGGGGATAGGGGGTTCTCAAAATTGTACGTGGAGTTACTAGGTCGTGTGGGGTATCATGTGAAAGGTATTCACTTGGGGGGTGGAAAGGGGGTTTTAATTTTTTTGTGAAGTTACTAGATTATGTGGGGTATCATATGAAAGGTGTGAATTGCATTAATAAACAGTTTTTAGTTCTCCTTTAAGCCGTATCGTTAATATGTAATTATAACGTGAGTAGAAAACCTGTTTTACATATTATAGGAGGCTTTTATCATTTAAAGTATTTTTTTAAATTAATGAATCAGACGTATTTTATTTTATTACTATCTAGCTGCCCGGGCGAACTTCGTATCGCACTATTATGCATAATTATTATTATTACATAATTACTAGCACTCTACAACTACTCATCGTCTTAAATGTACATAATGTCACTTTGCTTTCAGTGTTTCTTTTGTTATTACATTTAGTTTTAAGATTTGCAGTGGAGTATTTTTTAGGGTTCCGGACCAAAATGGTAAAAAGGAACTTTTATAGAATCACTCTGTCTGTCTGTCTGTCTGTCACAGATGGATATCTCGAGAACTACTGATGCTATCGACTTGCAATTTAAAATGGTAAAAGACAACACTTTTTTACTAATATAGCATATATGAAAGTTTAAAAAAATATTCTTATTTTGATTGCAGGGGGGCGGATAGGGGATCTCAAAAATGTTAAGTAAAGTTACTAGGCCGTGTGGGGTATCATATGAAAGGTATTTATTTGCACATTAATAAACAGTTTTTAGTTTTCCTTTAAACCGTATCGTTTTTGAGTTATTTACAAAAATGTTGAAAAAACGACCGTTCCCCCCCCTTATCTCCGAAGTTTGCAGAGATAAACCCGTGATACTTTTATAGCTAATAGAAGTGTATGTGAACTTTATAGGAAAATTATAGCGAACTCTCTAATTTGCATAGGACAATAACGGAGATAAACTTCTGAAACTTTTATTGCTATTAGAAGTGTATGTAAAGATTAGAGGAAATTTATTACAATCTCTCTACATAGCATACTTTTTTAGAAATCATCGAAAGTGTAAAACATATACATAAGTTCCGCTATCAGACAAGAGATGGCGCTGTCAATGTTCTCCAACAAATATAAAACCGCCTTTGTCATATATTATATTGTATGATGGCACGGAACCCTCGGTGCGCGAGTCCGACTCGCTCTTGCCCGGTTTTATTCTATCTTTTACTATGATTGCATTGCCTACATGTAATTCCAGGCCAGCCGTTCTCAAGCTTTAAGTAGCGTAACGAGTAAAACGACTTTGTTTTATATAAATAAATTATAAATAGACCGAAACTGTAGGCATACATTACGAATACAATTATAAACTGTATTATCATAAGCATCATCACAGACGTAGGACTGCTTATTTGAAATCGCCCATTGTGTATTTGCCCTGGGGTGCCGGCAGTAGAATGTTACCCATCCGGTCATGCCCGTGGATGCAGTAAGAGCCTGCTAAGGGATACCTCGGGAAGATGGGCAGCAGCGTCTTTCCATATAAAATATGAACATCGCGTACTGCGCCCGCTAACCCGCCTGCCAAACGTGGTGAGTATGGTAACTACCCCTCATAGAGATCCATGTAGGAAGCCTGTGTTCAGTAGGGGATGTTTTACGGCTTAAATGATGAATAACATTCTAAAAATGCTGATTGGACAAACAATAAATTGCGTCCGTAATCGGTAGAAGCAAACATAAACATGCCAATCGTAATAAAATAAAACCGAACTCAATAACTACACAATGAGACGTGTTGCAGATTTATCTCAATTTTAACGTTATCATCACAGCACAGATTGCTGTAAATTCCGATTTATTTGTTCAACGTTAAATTTGAGCGTGATGAAATATTTAAATTAATAACTATTCTGCCTACAACGCGGTGGCCAGTTCCTGCGTATTAAAAAAATAGTCAGAAAAGACACATGAAGCGATGCAGTATAGATCCTTTTCGTTGGGAATCCATCGCAAAAAATCGGCCTGAATGGAGACAATATATATAGAAGAAAGTGTATGCTTCTGAAGATGAAAGACGGCGAGAACTGGATCTAAAACGTGACTAACTCAAAACACAACCGCCTTATTATATAAAATATAACTAGTACGTTAATAGTACACTAACTTGCGAAGTTTGCTTCCATACGTTTAGCGCAAAGATCGGGTATATAAATTATTTATGAGCTAAACAACCAAGTCTCTAAATAGGTAAAAAAAAACTAAAGACAGCCAAGTTACTGCAGCCGGAAACGGCTAGATGGATTATTATTGTTATATCTGCCTACTTCTTCAACAAAAAGCCGATTTGGCCGAGTGATTTGTACCCCTTTCGATCCATAGGTCGTAGTACGATACCGGCCGTGAAGCAAATTTCTTGAAAAATTTATGTTAATAAATAATTTTGGTTTGGTATTTTAAGTGTAAACCCACGGTGCTATAAAAGCGATATTAGCATTAAAATTTTCGACCCCGACGGTTAGTGCCTTCGTAGCCGAAATGGTAATGATTTAAACAGATCAATCATCTTTAAACGTAAAGTTTGCACTTCCGAATGCGGTTTACAATATAAGTAAAACCTCCTTCACCACCACTGTTAAAAAAAAACTTGGCATTCTATTTGACTCTACACTTCCTCCATGTTAAGGAAATCTCTGGCAAATTTTATAGTTCCCTCCACGCTATTATTCGCTTAAAACATTTCTTTCCCACTTCTACTAAGATCATCATTCGTCATCATCATTTCAGCCGTAAGACGTCCACTACTGAACACAGGCCTCCCTCATGGATCATCATGACATTCATGGGTTGGCGAGCGCAGTGCGGGATGTTGATACACGGAAAGACGCTGCTGCCCATCTTCCGGAGATATCCCTTAGCAGGCTCTTACTGCTTCCACGGGCATGAGAGGAGGGGTAACATTCTACTGCCATTATTATTCTATTATTACTCAAAAGAATCAAGAATCAAGAATCAAAAAATACTATATTCAGTGCGGCCGCATGGACCTTATTGACGCGTCACAAATTACAAAATAAAACAACACAAATAAATAGAATAAAGCACATAATTGAATCTGTTCACTTCAGATGACACGCGAGTTATACTATATTGGATTATCGGGTATTTATCGCGTAATTACCTTTATTTTATTCCCGACGTTTCGACCGGATTGCACTTGGTTGTGGTCGCGGGGAGACTGGCGTGCTAAGAAAATTCAATAGGTAGTTTTTTTCATAAAAACTAGTTAAACATTTTTTAAAACAAATTTTATAAAATTTAAGTAAGCCGCGCCCGCACGCTCTTCTTCAGAAACCCGCCGTTGGAATGGTTATTTGTAGTTTATATTTTTAATGGATTTTTCTTTCTTGAAAAGTGTAAGTTCACATTTAACACGTGCTTAACGGTGAAGGAAACATCGTGAGGAAACCCGCGGCTAAGTTAGCTTCAGATGTATTGACCTGTTCTTTCCTCTGACTAACAGCTAACTAAGCTGAGAGGATGGTATAGGTGCTGGGCAAGCCTAATCCATGAAACAATGTCCCAGGCACTGCAGCGTCCCGTACAGCATGATTACCAGTTGCTGACCCTGCATAAATCATCTATAATAGATACAAAGGCCTTTTTTCTTCTTTTTTAAAATACAGGTAATAAGCCACACGAACCTTTTAAAATTTTGCGATCACAACGCGTTATTACTATATCTAGACTCTAGATATATCTACAAGATTCCCTCACATTCATAACATTCATTTACTAACATTCCCGTTACTGCAGGAAGACTCTAGATACTATAGTATCTAGAGTCTTCCCGCGACCACGCCACGTGCAATCCGGTCGAACGCAGGGATAAGAATAAAGATTGTAATTATGCGATAAATACCCGATCCAATATGGTTTTTAACACACGAATATTTCTGTATGTGTTGTTATGGGAGTCGAACCCGTAACCTGCCTTAAGATCCTGGGATTGCGCAAAATAAATACACATACGAATATCTCTTATAATGCAAAACAGTGAAGATAAATAGTCGATACAATAATCTGGGAATCGAACCCATACCATGTATAATTAAATTTGAACTGTCAGCTTATGACAGATACCAAATTCATCCAATCAAGCACCTTCACATGCAGGCAATTTGTGAGTTTGTAGATTTTACAGAATATTATTGTCGTCCATACAGATGTTTACTGCTGCTCATTTCATATTAATATTTTAATAATCCATCAGCACATTGCTTAATTTAACATTGTTAATATGTTAATATTAACACTTAACCGTGTAATAAGATTACGTAATTATTTATCCAACATAAATAGAATCGTTATTAATTTCTTAAGAGGAAGAATCTATATAAACAGTCCAAAATTTACCAAATATGGAATAACAGCTCACTTCGTTAGGCGGTAAGCATTTTTACTTGTGATGAAATTATGAATGTGGTTAGGTTAGTACTGAGTGCTACGATTTATTACCTGACTGTCAGAAGGAGGGTTATATTTTTAAAGCATATGTATACTGTGGCCAGCTCAGTTCCACTTCAGCTTAGCGGCTATCAGAGCTACTTCCGCGATCCCAGTCCTGGAGCGCAGTTCGGTGTTTCGGATCCTGTCCGTGCGCTTAACACCCAGGATGCTGCGCTCCATCGCTCGCTGACAAACTTGGAGCTTGGGCTTTTGAATGTTGGTCAGAGACCAAGTCTGCGCACCATATGTTAGAACGGGGAAGATACATTCGTCCATTAGTTTTCGTTTTAGAGATAGAGGAAGTTCCCCTTTCATTATGTATCCCATGGACCAAAAACTCCTTTAGGCATTATCAGCTCGCCGTGCGATTTCTCTGCTCTGCCTGTCTTCGAATGAGACTATCGTGGCCCAGGTAAACATTTATTTATTTTATTTATTTATTTATTTATTCAATTAGCACGGTTTACACCAATTACACTAATTAATCACATTAATTAAAATACTTAAAAATTTAAAATATAATAATTAATTAACACAGCATTACAAAAGTGAAAGGGTAGAATCAGAATTATAAACATAATATTGGACATATGCTAGATATTCTCCATCCAGCGTTACATACATCTGCCGCATGCCGAGTGAGCTGTGGGCAAAGGTAGTCACGGAGTGGCGGCCTGACCCGGCGAGAAGGCGACGCGGCAGACCGAAGCGCAGATGGCGGGACGAACTTGATCAGTACATCGGTGACTAGAGGGAAGCACCTCAGGATAGGGAGTTATGGAGTGAATTGGAGGAGGCCTTTGCCCTGCAGTGGGCCCAAATGGCTCATAATAATGTTAATAAAAATAATGCACCATTCCACATGATGCCAATCTCGTCAGAGCCGAGAAAGATAAGCTCAGAAAATATCTCGATTTAGCCCACGAGATTGCCTAGTTAACATTTACTGTGTAAAACATTAGTCTGGGAACAAAATCTCCTTAATACTTGAAGTGGTTCTTAGAAAGTTGAACAAAAAGCAAACCCAAAATAACTATTAAGAATAATTTATCACATAAATACTGTAGAGGTATAATTACAAGTGTTCACTTAGTTCATAAAATAATTAATATATGAAGGTTCGTTACAGCATGCCCTAATCGGCGTGTTCCTTTTGTTATTACAGGCAGTGTTTGCCGAAAATCGCCAGCAAAAACAAAAGTAACACCACAGCATCTATATAAGTTTCTGAGGTCTTTGAGCGTTCGGTTTATTGCTTTAACATGAGCTCTATGACTCATGGTACATTCGTCCCATATAATTAAAGGTGTTTCTTGTAAAAGTTTACCGAGCGGTCCATTTTAAGGAGCATACTGACTGTTGTTCCAATGATACTTGTCAGTGGTAGCTTAAAGATGGAGTGTGCTGTTTTCCCATAATTTAAGAGAGTTGCAGCAATCCCTGAAGAGGCAACGGTTAGCCCATTATTTTCAGATTGTCTTACTTTTGCGAATACCAAATTTGCGAGGAACGTTTTCCCAGTGACTCCTGGGCACACCCCTTCCTCCGACGCGTCAGACGCCACCGCGTACATTTAAAATTATCTCATAGACTAGAACCAAAAAATAAAATCTTCTTGGTAATTAAGCAATTTAAGTATTTCTAAAAACATTGACGTGTTTGTTGTGTATGAAAAAAAAACATCTTATGGAAATATTACTTAATAGATTACGACACGGTCGCGGTTCCATACCTACATATATCGTATTATCTCTAATCATTTGTCCAATAAAATTTATATGCAGTAAAAGGCAAAAGACTTTTGTTATAAACACACGTTACGATAAATTTACTTATTTTGATAAGAATTTATAATTGTCGATAATATAACCAATAAACATCATCTGTTTAAATTATTTTTAAATATAAAAAAAAATATTTTTTGTGACTTAAATATAAAAGTAAGACATAATAATATGCTGTCGCTGACTTTTTTATAGGCATTATTAAGCTCTAAAACTTTTCTCTAGAACTCAATCTTATTTCTCTCATTATTAAGGCAGCGTTCGAACATAGTTCGAACATTTCCGTTCGACCGTTTTTTCTCCACCTTACTTTGCAAATCCGACTACCACAAAAAATATTTTCATTTTTAGGGTTAATATATAGCCTATGACACTCACAAATAATGTAACTTTTTATTAGTAAAAGACTTTTTTTATAAAATCGGATCAGTAGATCCAGAAATTACCCCCTACAACCTCACAACCTCACAACGTCACAAACTTTAGCTCTTTATTATATTATTAGCAGCGCTCCGCAGTTTCACCTGCGTAGTTCCCGTTTTCGTAAGTATACATGGATAAAATATATTTTTCCAGTAACATAGATACTCACTTATCGTCAAACCTTCTCATCATCACCATCAGAATCTAAATAATTGTCATTAGGACGGCAGACGACTCCTATTTCTGTTACCTTCTCTCGGCCGCCAACTAATCTACGCTTACGTCAACCTGTCGTCACTTCGTCCACCTTTCATCTTCCTTGGTGGCACAGTCAAAATAGAAACACTTCTACTGTGAAACGGCACCACTCTTTCCACAGGCAGCGTCTTAAATTTCACTAATGAGAGTGTCTATCCAACTAATCTGTTTTTATCTCAGAGAACTCCCTGCTAATGTAGAAAAATAAAGTAATTAGGTATCTTGAAGGCTCGGTCTGCTGCGAACAAAAGGGACCTCACATTATGTGGCTTTTAAGAAAACTCCGGTCTTGATAATTAGATTGTCTTTGTAAATGTGTGAATTTTTTATTGAGTTTGCTGTATTATTTTTCTTATAATGCGAGTATAACTAACCTGAATGTGTATGTGGAAGTAAATAAATGCTTGGTACTAAATGCCGAATACCATATACTAAACTACAAAATGAATTAGGATGTTAACGCTCCAAAGATCACTTAATCATTGGTCGATTATGACAGTAAGGCCGTGACTATGGACCAAATCGGAATCCGCTCAGAAGAATTCTGCCACTCACCTGCCGAAACAAACAGCTCTGAAAAAAGATACCAATAAAACGTCTTATCTATAATACTACCGTTACCGAAGCAACCAGCTTTGAAAACGGATGGTGCTGAAGCCTATCACATAATAATTCTTAACAATAGTAACATTACAATACCTTAAGAAAAGGAACCAGCCCTGAAAATGGGTAGCACTCTCAAGCGTCCTACCTATAGTATCATCAACGAAGCAACTAGCCCTGTATAAGGGTGGCGTTGAAGCGTTCTATCTAATAGTACTTACCTAGTACCGATAAAATACCGTTACCGAAGCAACCCACCTGAAAACGGATGACGCTCAAGCATCCTACACAATAGTACTCAACTGTAGTAGTAGTAAGGCCTTTGCATCTATTATATATAATTTATGCAGCGTCAGCAACTGGTTATAATGCTGTACGGGACGCTGCAGTGCCTGGGACATTTTTTGATGGATTAGGCTTGTCCAGCACCTTTACCATCCTCTCAGCTTTGTTAGCTGTTAGTCAGAGGAAAGAACAGGTCAATACGTCTGAAGCTAAGCCGCGGGTTTCCTCACGATGTTTCCTTCACCGTTAAGCACGTGTTAAATGTGAACTTAAACTTTTCAAGAAAGAAAGAACCATTCGTTCACGGCCGGTATCGAACCCACGACCTTCGGATTGAAAGTATCGGGGGTACATACCATTCGGCCAACACGGCCAAAACAACAACAATAAACTCAACTATAGTTCCGCTACAATACCTTTACCGACGCAACGAGCCCTGAGAAAGGATTTCACTGAAGCGTAATAATAGTACTAACCTATAGTAGGTACCGTTATAGTACCGTCACTAAAGCAACTAGCCCTAAAGACGGATGGTGCTGAAGCGTCCTACCTATTCCAGTACCGTTGCTGTACCGTTACTGAAAGAACCAACCCTGAAAAACGGATGGCACTAAAGCATATCTATTAGTAGTTATAGTACCATTACCGAAGCTACCAGACCTGAAAATGAATAGCGTAAGAGTGTCCTTTCCATAAAGTATTGCGCTTATTTTGATCCAGAAACGGAACAAATGTATGTACCATAAGTTCCCTTAGTGAAACGTAAATGCCGGAACAAATGGGACTACGCCGCTTGTGTATAACCTTTAATGTATCATAAAATCATAACAACAATAACGTAGGTTACATTATTATGTAAATATAATAAGGCAAGCCGCCAAATAACATTCTAAATAACCAACAAAATTTCTTGTTCCACAAGCCTACGTCAACCATGAAACATGCCACAACTTTGCATAGTAAAGGCCTTTTTGAGAAACTCTTGGAAAAATAAACGGAACGTTAAATCCACAAACTCAAATTAATGCGCCCGTAACTAAACCAACACAAACGTTTGCAATAGTTTGAATGAACAAAAAGCAAAATAAATAAAACCAGCCAAGAGCGAGTCGGACTCGCGCACCGAGGGTTCCGAGTCATCATTCAATCTCTAAACCGGTTACATAGGACGTATATTATTAACATCTGGTAATAATACTTACACAATTAGGAAATACATACAATAAATAAAATTATAATGATGACATATAGTTTTATTATTAATAATGAAATAACAGCTTATTACATTTTTCGTGTAGGTACACAGTATGAAGAAAGATCTTATTTTGACATAACAAAAAGACACTCTAATTTAATTAATTTCGATAAAGTTTCCACGCAGCTAAACACATGTTTTGATTCTGTTCAGGACACCCAAAATATTATTTATTAGCTTCTTTTGATGAAGATATTATGAACATTTAATATTTGGAATTCAGTGCACAGTAAAATGTTAATTTGGTACACAGGGAAGTAATTATCACGTTTAAATATAATTATTCTTGATTAGTAAGCATGGTACATTTCCCATTATGAATTCGGGCGACAAAATAATTTCATGCATTGTTTATGGCCATGAGACCTGACTCTCATCACAGCATAATATGAAAATAAAAGCTGGGTTACTATTTGAAGTACGTAGGTACCTACATAATTTAATAAATAAATTAAATAAATAATTTTAATTCTGAAGTAAATATGACTCACTCTTTTTTTCATTTATTTATTCAATAAAGAAAACAAACTTAAAAAATAATTACAAAGTTAATACAGCATCAAAAAAACCGCTAAGGTTTGTAAAGAGCTATAAGAGTTTATTAACATACATATAACCGGGTATTTATCGCGTAAATTACCTTTATTATTTCCCGACGTTTCGCTTGGATTGCACCAAGCATGGTCCCGGGAAGACTATATAAGAGTTTACATAGTGGTAATAAAAATAAATAAGTCTTAATCAACAGTACAATGCAAGTGCAGGTACCTACAATAAGATATTTAGGTAGTAACAGATAACAAATAACAAAAACGGATCAAAGGTTAGCAATTAAATAAGATTTTAGTTTTACTTTTATGTTCCTCTTATTAATAGTATTTATTATATTTATTGGTAGGCTATTGATAAGCATATCGGCCGCGCGGACGACCCAGGAGGAGATGGCGGGACGAGCTGGACACTCACCTGAGCACGTGGCCTGTCACTGCGTTAAGTCGCGAAGAGGGGAAGAAGGGAAGGGAGGCCTTTGCCCTGCAGTGGGACAATGGAGGCTAAATAATAATAATATAATAATAATAATATTGATAAGCCGAGAAACTAGGTAGCCAGCTGTCCACTCATTAATTCTGAGATTGGTATGTAAGGAAATTTATCATTATTCAATATCATTGTCGACTTACTTAAATTGTCAGTTATTAGTGCAAATTTACATTAAGCGTTCAAAGTGACACACTAGGCCAAAAGCCAGCTGTTGCCCAGAGAGCTGCGAGATTGATTCAGCTTGACCTTTTATGCCTCAGCGGTCCATAGTGTGCGAAAGTCAGTAAGTTCCCAGAGCAGAGCCCAGAGTGGGTGAAACCCTAGAATTGGAATCATAAAGTAAGGCCTTTGCATCTATTATAGATGATTTATACAGCGTCGTGGGGTGCCGGCAGTAGAATGTTACCCCTCCTCTCCTACCCGTGGATGCAGTAAGAGCCTGCTAAGGGACACCTCCGGAAGATGGGCAGCAGCGTCTATCCGTGTATCAACATCCCAACTGCGCTCACCAACCCGCCTGCCAAGCGTGGTGAGAATGGCAACTACCCCTCATGGAGATCCATGAGGGAGGCCTGTGTTCATCAGTGGACGTTTTATGGCTGAAATGATTATACAGCGTCAGCAACTGGTAATCATGCTGTGCGGGACGCTGCAGTGCCTGGGACATTGTTAGATGGATTAGGCTTGCCCAGCACCTATACCATCATCTCAGCTTAGTCAGCTATTATTCCGAGGAAAGAACAGGTCAATACGTCTGAAGCTAAACTAAGCCGCGGGTTTCTTCACGATGTTTCCTTCACAGTTAAAGCTCGTGTTAAGTGTCCACATACATTTTTCAAGAAAGAAAAATCCATTGGTGCACGGCCGGTATCGAACCCACGACCTTCGGATTGAAAGTCGGGGGTACATACCACTCGGTTGGAATCATAGAATACATAATAAATTGTACCATGTATTCTGTTTCCAATAATGTAAAGTCGCAATTTTGTTTTGTACTGTGCGCTTTCTCTCATAGTGAGATGCAAAATTCTGATCTGGCTTAAATACTTCTTATTGTATTCATAGAAGGAAGGCATCACCTGCGATAAGTATTTTCTCTTAGTGAACATACTCCAGCGCCCTTTGAGAAGACAAACCATAAGTTTAAGAAGCTTTTATTGGATTATTGTTATAGTATATACTTAAACCTTTAAATAGGAGACTTTGGACACCTTTAAATGGCTTCATAAACTGTTTGCCTTGTTATTATTTAAGCATAATTATGCCGACGGTCTTCCTAAATAAATAAAAGTAAAATCATCAAAGAAAATAATACAAAGAAATCGAATTGAGTGAACTGCACTAGCTCATTTTCTAAATTAGCTGTGCTTGCTGGATTGTCATAGTTTAAGCCTCTAATCTGCCCGTAAGTTATGTGACCTGATCACGCTACCACTATTCAGGTATTCAAGGAACTTTGTTTGACCGGATTATATAGCTTTTTGTGGCCCCTTAAGGCCATATAAGTGTTATGAATGGATCTATGAGGAAAAAAATGTTTCAGCCAAGTTTTCAATTTAGTATCTAGTCTTGATAATTGCGTTAAATATGTAATTTGTTGTAAAACCTTTAATAAAAAAATAGTTCAATGATTGGTTGATTGATTGAGTTGTTGGTCCGTATAGAAGTCCCATTGCATTTAAACATTGATTTACGTACGCCGGAACGTAAGTATAAATCTCTAATAAACAAAATAAAACCGGGCAAGAGTGAGTCGGACTCGCGCACCGAGGGTTCCGTGCCATCATACAATATAATAATATGATAAAAGCAATTTATATTTGTTGGAGAACCTTGACAGCGCCATCTCTTGTCTGATAGCGAAATTTATATAGATTTTTTACACTTTCGATAAGATAAGATAAGATAATTTATTCAAAAATCAATATAAATTCACAATAAATTACAAAAGCCGGAGCTATTTAAATGTACTAAAATATCCGTGTCTGAACTAGGATAAAACCTGTGTTTCAGACTAGTGCGACTTACATTTACTTATTGTAGGTAAATAACATAACAATCATTATAATTAGAAGACTTAAATGGAACAATTTCATATAGATTTTATAAACTAAAACTAAGCTAAATTTTTACACCTATGTTCGATAAAAACGCTTGCGTAACATTTCATTCTTGGAATACATGGTAGTGATAATAGAGTAACAGTTAGCGATGCGATGATTTAAAACTATGCAAATTAGAGGGTTTATTATAATTTTCCTGTAATCTTTACACTCCTATTAGCTGTATAAGTTTCAGGGGTTTATCTCTGAAAACTTCAAAGATAAGGGGAAACACTATTTTTTTCAACGTTTTTGTATATAAAACCAAAACTATACGGCCTAAAGCAAAACTAAAAACTGTTTATTCATGTGAAAATACATATATACCTTTCATATGATACACCACATGGCCTATATTTTAAATAAATTAAAATATAGGTCATGTATATTTTAATTAAATTAAAATATAGGTCATGTGGGGTTTATTTAAAACCCCCTTCCTACCCCCCTTGTCTAAAAAACTATGCAAATAACAGAGTTCGCTATAATGTTCCTAAAAACTTTACATACATTTTTATTAGCTATAAAAGTTTCACGGGTTTATCTGTGCAAACTTCGGAGATGGGGGAGAACGGTTGCTTTTCAACACTTTTGTAAATTACTCAAAAACGATACGGCTCAAAGGAAAATTTCCACCCCCTTGTCTAAAAAACTATGCATATTAGAGAACTCTCTAATTTAAAGAACGCTAAATTTATCCTATAAACTTTACATACCTACACTTCTATTAGCTTTAAAAAAATTACGGGTTTATCTCTGCAAACTGCGGAGATAAGGGGGGGCGAACGGTAGTTTTTTCAACATTTTTGTAAATAACTCAACAACGATACGGCTTGAAAAAAAACTAAACGCTTTTTTATTAATGTGCAAATGAAAAATACCTTTCATATAATACCCCAAACGAACTTGTAACTTCACTTAAAAAAAATTAAATCCCCTATCCGCCCCCTGCAATCATAATAAGAATATTTTTTAACATTTTCAACTATGCTATCTTAGTAAAATAGTGTTCTTATCTTTAACCATTTCAAATTTAAGTCATAGTTCTCGAGATATCCATTTGTAACAGACAGACAGAAAAAGTGATACCATAAGGGTTGCTTTTTATTATTTTGGTCCGGAACCCTAAAAAGAGCTATCAAACCACAAGATAGCGGCCAAAGCAAATACAAATTTATAAGCTTCTCTATCTGCTAACTATATCTATTTGTGATAGACAGACAGACAAACTGATACCATAAGATTGCTTTTTACAATTTTGGTCCGGAACCCTAAAAAAACCTATCACACCACAAGATAGCGGCCAAAGCAAATACAAATTTATAAGCATCTCTATCTGCATTTTTCTTCTAATTTGAGGTATTGAACTGCGCAGCACACAATGTGACTACAAACTCCATATACATTTTTGCTATCACCGAATTTCCTAATTCCCCGCAGCTGCACGTTAATCGAGTTTCTAGAGCGAAGTTGGATCGCCGCGATTGGCCGAATTATAAACGAACCTTTCAATTTAGTTCGATCGTTTGAGGTTCTTGTCTCTTCGCTTAACTTGCGTGTCATCTATAGTGTAATCTTTTAAAAATGTAAAATTATGATATTTTAAACTGCTTAACTCCGTATATACATATTTCTGCTTACACCGAATTTTCTCATTCCCGTAGGTGTACGTTAAAAGGCCTTCCTCATGGATCGCTACGTACTAATCATTAGGGGTTGATGCCATGCTCACCACGCTTAGTGGGCGGGTTGGCGAGCATAGGTGAGTTGTTGTTACACGGAAAGACGCTGCTGCCCATCGCTGGAGGTATCCTTTACTACTCCAATCGAACTTTTAAAGTGATGGTGTGAACTCGGAATATATTTTGTCGCATGTAAAGGAGTATGTACAGTCGCGATCAGAGAGCCAATTACATCAACTTTAATGAATTTAAACTGTTTAAGTGTTTTGTAAAGCAAGGCGGTCTGGCGGATGTAACTCCCGTCTCACAATCCGAAGGTGCCTGGTTCAAATGTCACGAGAGGTAGGTATTCTGATTTTAAGTTTTTATTTTTTAGGTTGGGTGGTTGGGTGTGGTATGGTTCACCCTTCCTCAATAAGTTTCTAAATATTAAATTGTTATCAATTTTATATTTAAAAACTTATTTTTAAGATAATTTTCTTAAATTATCATTCAACAGCCATTAAATGGAGATGAACGGTTCTGTTCGAGTTAATATCGAACATGCAGCAATTGTACAATATAGCTGCGTTAGCAGCTAAGCGCACCTTTGCTCGCGTTTACCTAAATTCGACAGTTCGCGACTTGACATACCACCGAGAGCGCGGGCTCACCATTACCATTACCATTAACCATTTAGTTTTACCATTAATTCGGTTTAAGTGATTTGTTAATATATTTCATTTATTCGCGGATTGACGTTTACTTCAACCATAAACTCAAAAGGGTCTTGGATTTGGAGAACCACTCAAGACAAGATCCCTTTACAGGTTCAATCACGGGTCTTTATGAGGGGTAGTTGCCATACTCACCACACTTGGCTGTGTGAATGTGTGTGTGTGTAAATGTGTATTTGTTTATGTTATGTTTGTACGATAAGAAATAATAATAAGCAGACCTTCACTCTATGAATGTAGTAATAGTTCATGTTATTCTGAAGTAAAATTACGATTACGGCATTACCAACAAAGATATGATTCATACCTTTACGCATTAGTTAGAAAAGTACAGAATCTTTTCAACCTTAATTAACCAGCTAAACAAGTAAATCTTAATTTCGGCGTTCGCAGTAACTTCTTGGTGGCCGAGCCTTACATTGGGCGAATAAATGGCGCGAGGGGTGTGTGGTTTGAATCTTGGAATATACTTTTGGTTGTATTTGATATTTTTTTCTTGTGGTCTTGGCTTGGCTTGTCTTGTGACTGGCCGACTAATGTTTTAAGGCTAGAGGTATCCTTTGTTATGAATGCGACTGTACAATGCATCTCTTATACGGAAAGTGTGGGGGAAAGGCTAATCAAGACGCAGCTTCCTTTTGGAAAATACTTCAGTTGGTTGCAACATGATGGCTTCCTTGCGTGCGGAAATTCCGCGTCTCCCTTGGTTTTGCATTGTGGATGGAACAGCCGCTTGGGAAATATCCTGTGCCCATTATGATCACCAGACTTTACCTACTAAACTAATTATAATGCACGACATGGTAACTCAGAATATAATTTCAATACCTACTGTATTTTGAGGTACAAAAGAAAAATAATCCTTCGCTACAGTAAATTTTTGTGCAAAAAACAGGCCACATTCCCGCCTGCTTTATGGCGGTTATCACACTGCCACACACCACGCTGCATGTTGCGTATCGACGCACCTACGCGCGTACTTGCGGAAATGCAGATCTGAATCATCGTGCGGGTTTTTCACGCACTCACGCGCGTAGTTGCGTTTTGTGGATTCACGGCGGCTCTGACTCATTTTATTAAAAGCTGACTGCGGGACTCGGTGTGCCATACCTTGCGTCTCGCCCCGCACCTACGCGCGTGATCTGCATGAACGCGCGCAGATGCATTTTCAGTGTGTTGGACTGTGCGTGTTTTCTATACAAACGGAGATACTTACAAGCAACGTTAGAAGATGCATTCAGGCAACATGCAGCGTGATGCGTGGCAGTGTGTGAACCGCCTATAAGTATTTAATAATATAATTAATGGAATCAGGCGTTACTTTGCGGAAATGCATGACAACAAAATGCAATTAAAATATCTAGTTTTAATTCTGCTAATGCTGAGATGCATATGCACCACCCTCCCGCCCGCTAATTATGCACATGCAGGTAGAACTAGGTTGTTAGTGCAACATGCATACCCAAACCCACACGACGACACGTGTTTCGCCTCTCCGCGAGGCATCTTCAGGTGAGACGCCGAGGTGTTGACTGTTCGGCGGCTCTAATACGAACGAGAAGTTTCGTTCCAACTTTTCGTTCGTATTTCTTATTAAGTTGTAATTGCCCAAGTAATTTTGTTACGAATAAATACGAGTATTTGTATTTTGTTTATTTTTATAGATTTCTAAGAATACGAGATACCAAGCTAACTCTGTTCAGTGTAAAGTGGTACCAAATTCTAAGCAAATGAAGCCCAAACTACAGTCGCTGTAGTATAGTTTACTGCGTATTTTAGTACCGAACTATCCGCTAGAGCCACTGTACAAGTTTACATACATTTTTTTAACTACAGTTGCTAGCGCGTATATGTATATTGTGAAAACTCATGATAGACCTACAGGAAGTCGTAGAACTCGTTAAACTGTTCAATTATCAGAACCTACTCTGGTAATTAGGACGGAAAATTTTCATTACACAAGTCTCATAGCAACAGTAATTAATTAAATTTATCTAATCCTCGCCTAAGCGTAAATTTAACCGTGAAGCGACGTGATTTCAACAGATTTATCGCCTCGCTAAACGCGTTAATACATGCCTTTGTTACTAATATCAATTAAATGATGTATAAACAGCGGCTGTGACTTTCATTTTAGCATTGTTTTAATGTTCTATAAAATCACTCGCCTAACAAAGTATACAAATATTTTTTAGTTTTGTATCAATTTTTTTAATGACTTATTTTTAAACTTTACCTGTCGGGAGTGGAATAAGGTAGGTACTTTGTCAGACACCGAGGTAGATGATTTTTTTTTTCGTTTACCAAAATATATTAACAGGTATTCATTGTGTTTTTAGCCTTATGTATTCCAGTAAAATTATACCACCCCTTTGTGGTTTACAAATACTTATATAACGGTACCCCACACGATGGGAAAATCAATAGATAAAATCATCCCAGCATTCATTCATTCATTATTTTTTCAGCGTTTTTTTAAGCGTTATCGCTTAATTCATTTTATATGTACATGCATAACTACAGCATACTAAAACCTTTAGTCTTATCGCAAAGCCGCAGACACACGGACAGACAGACAAAGTGAAACTATAAGGGTTCCTTGTTGAACTACGGAACCCTAAAAAGGTACACTATAAAATCCTGTAATTTTAAAACTAAATTATTATGTTACGAGTAACAAAGCGAAATGTTTAACAAACTGCTATCTTTAGACCTGACGTGACCAGTAGGTTTACCATGAGTTTTCACAATCTACACTCGCTAGCGACTGTAGTTCAAAAAATGTTTGAAAACTTGTACAGCGCCTCTAGCGGATAGTTTGGTACTAAAATACGCAGTAAACTATACTACAGCGACTGTAGTTTGGGCTTCATTTGCTTAGACTTTGGTAGCTTGAGTTACAAATCTGACAGATGTCATAGTAACGTACTATTAACTGCTGTAGTAACGGCAGGCGATCTAACAGTGACAACTTATGGTAGACACACTGACATGTCAACTACGGGCTGTGTCTTCCTAAGGGGGCATCTCCACGAGCAAGGGAATCGCGGCGATGTTATCGTCGTGCCACGTATTTCTATACACTCTCTTAGAGGCCGTCTCCACGAGCGAGGGAATCGCGGCGATGTTATCGTCGTGCCACGTATTTCTATAGCGCGGACTCGTCTCGCTCGTGGAGACGGCCCCTTAGTCCCTCTGACAGTGCTGGACGTGTAAACTTGAAAAAATATGAAATCAACTTCACGCCGGCAAAGTGGCGAGCAAAAGCTAGTAACTTATTCAATGGGCAGTGGGGTACCAGCAGTACAATGTTGCCCCTCCACTCTTGCCCGTGGATGCGGTAAGAATCTGCTAAGGGTCATCTCCGGAATATCGTCAGCTGTGTCTTTTCACGTATCGTACCCTATAAAAAAATATGTATATACTATACTTTTGACACGTGCTTTAAGAATGAAGGAAAACATCGAGAGGAAACCCGCAGCTTAGTGAGCTTCAAACATTGTCAGAAAACCTTTTAAACCTTTAAAACCTTGACTTATTAGTCAGGGGAAAGAAAGGTTTTGACCTTGGCTGACTAATCTCGGAGGATGTTTTTACAGGTGGGTAGTCCTAACTAATTGAACAATGTCTCAGGCACTGCAGAATACAGCATGAATACCAGTTACCAACTCAGTATAGATAATTTAGAGCAGAGGAAGGGCAACATTCTACGCGAAAAGACGCTGCTGCCCATCTTCCCTATCCCTTAGCAGACTCTTACTGCATCCTCGCGCAAGAAACAAGGGGTAATATTCTACTGCCAGCACCCCACAGTGGAACTTCATACCAAAACTGATATTTAACTTTTTCCAGGGAAAAAACATTCTCACTTTAACGTTGAAATGCAAATTCATTGCATTATGAAGTCTGAGTCCCCAGGGTACATAGTCACTGAACTTTTAATAATGTACTAGTAAACTAAGTGTTCTCGAATTTTAATAACTAGAATAATGCTGGACAATTCACACAGCATCATCTAGCTAAGCAGAGCTTGTGTTATTGGTATGGATGACTGATAAACTTAATACGTTACTTCATAGACAGATGTTTTTTATTTTAAATAGAAAAACATCCAGAACACACGACCGGTTCAACTCCTTGAAATACCGGAGAATAACTCTGGGCCACTAGCAGCATTCGATGATTCAAATTCAAATTATTTATTTCAATATAGAAATACAAAATACAAGGAAATTATATAGCTAGATACTAAATACTATGGTATAGATAATTATTCAGGGGTGCAAAACTAAAATCTATTTCCTTTTGCAGACTTCCTTGGCCCGCCTACCCGAAAGATATACAGATTTTTTTTCGACTAAATGACGAGGCAAGCCGAAAGCCCACCTGATGCCAAGCGGTAAACTCTATCTTTTACAATTGCAATACTGTGGCCACTAAGCACGTGACCAACGCTCTATTACATTGCTCCCGTCACCCTGACACACAGAGTTGTAATGTCCAATGTGCCTGTAATTTCACCGTAATTACACTTACCAAACCGTAACACAGCAATGCAGACATTACTGCTTGGCGGCAGAAATAGATTTATTTATTTATCTGCTAAACTGAAGTGGGACTGGGCCGGACATGTGTGTCGCATGTCGGAAGAAATGTGGGCAAAGATAGCCACCGAGTGGGTCCCACATGCGGTACAACGACCGCGCGGCCGGCCCAGGCGCAGATGGCGGGATGAGCTGGACATGTACTGTGCTGACTGGTCGACCAACGCCTTGGACCGGGAATTATGGAGAGAGGGAAGGGAGGCATTTGCCCAGCAGTGGGATCCTACAGGCTGATTAGATTAGATTATTTATTTAAACAAAATCCAGTCCTTAATCTACATTATCCTAAATTAATTATTAGATGTTGTGGAAAAAGGGCATGACCTCGTGACCAAAGTTTTGCGATGCATTTTGTTCGTTAGCAAGAATTACATGCATCATGAGTCCGTGATGTTGTCCAGAGCTATCAGTTTTTTCCTAAGGCGTGAAGAGGCAAAACACGTGTCGCATTGTGATTGAATCTTATTTGTGTAGTTTCCATGCTAGTTACAGGTTTATTTTGTAAATAACAGGGCTTTGCACACTACATTATAAACAGAATTTTTACTATAAATATACACCATTACTAGACTCATCATAGAACGTAGCCTCCAAGCTTGATACAACTTTCTCCAGAGAATTAATACCTTCGCTCTTTAAAAGAGAAATGTAAATTAAGCGCATTTTGAAGACTTAATCCCCATGGGCGTTACTGTTCATACTTTTACTAATGTAGTAGTTAACTAAGTGTTCCGAGATTTTACGGGACGAGATAAGGATGTGGTTGAAGTTAGAGCGAAATTTTGATACAGCGTTTATCAAAATATATAGGTTTGCCTGCTCAGCTATACCTGCTGACTTAATATAATTCATGGAATCAGGCGTTACTTTGCGGAAATCCATGACAATAAAATGCAAGCTAGTTTTAACTTCGCTAATGACCCGGAGGTGACGTCAACTAGTCCTACACTAGCTGCTAGGCACACATTTAATAACCGGTCTCGCTGGCGAGGCCAAAGAATACACTCTTCCGTCTTAAGGTGCAGCTTTGCATCGTTAACCATCATTAGATATAAAATTCAACAGTCAACAGTCCAAGCCGTGGTTCGAACCTACCTCTAAGTGGTACCCTTGAGCTTGTTGCCCCAACTTAACTTTTGTGGCTGGGTGCCCTCTGCGCTCGCCATAGTCCGGTAACGTTGTCATGGTCATCTGCGGTCAACAACATATATAATTATTTCAAAAAAAAGTGGCTTCACTTTCGTTCCAGCTGCCGACCAGTCAACACCTCGGCGTCTCACCTGATGATGCCTCGTGGATAGGCGAAACACGTGTCTTCGTCTGGGTTTGGGTATGCATGTTGCACTAACAACCTAGTTCTCCCTGCATGTGCATAATTAGCGGGCGGGAGGGTGGTGCTCATGCATCTCAGCATTAAAACTAGATATTTTCATTGCATTTTATTGTCATGGATTTCCGCAAAGTAACACCTGATTCCATTAATTATGTATTATTATTATTTAGAAAAACATCCAGAACAACCTGAACAAATATCTGCAAATCGTACAGGTATTTCTCCCACGGCGGGAATCGAACCCGCACCCTCTTGCGTCGCAAGCGGACCTCCCCCTGCGCATTACGCCTGTCACCCTGAGACATAGAGCTTGTAAGGTCTCATTTTCCCGTAATTTCCCCCTACCCTTCAAACAGGAACACATTATCTGCACACTAACGTTACTGCATACGGTGCATGCACCGGATGCGTACCACCCATAAAAAAACAACGCTGATCTTCCATTCTATCCGTGGTATCTACGACCAAACCCTACCCAGTTCAAAGATATGCAAGTAGGTCGAGCCGCGGGCATGACAAATAGTGTTTGGGGTTAGAGCGCGCGGCAACAGTGTTAGCGATCCACGTTACTAACTTTCAGTAAGCACGCTCCACAGGGTTCTGTACGCGGGGCATGGATCCTGTTGAAGTTGCATCCCTTACATCTTAGCGCATATCAACTTACGAGTAAGTCGTTCAGTATTTTAAACATCCTACTGCAACGCCAACGCCCAGTAATCGGAATCGTAACGTAATCGTCTCGCTTCGGGGCAAGATCACGAACCGTGGTTCGGTACGTAGTCAACATGGAGTTCCCACGTTGAAGTTTAAAGTTCAAAGTTCATTTATTTTGAGCACAGCCATGGTCAACCATTCATTCTGTAAATAAAAATTCAATTTAAAAATTACCTAAAGAATTCATAGAATTTCATAGTCTTACAAGCTCAACGTCCCCGCGCTTACGTCTCTTCGTACCCGAGCTTCCGTGTTTTCGTCTACAATTTCAGTAAACAACAGCGAGTGCAGCGTTCGCCTAGACGGCTAGGCGAACGCTGCACTCGCTGTTGTTGTGTCTTGGCTACGGAGCCAAGACAACATACCGGAGATGCTAGTCCGCTACGGTTATATGCTTATATATGCTTATTTTCATATGAGTCAACACATGCTCAGGCAGGACCTTTTGGTATAAAATGTTTCTAGTGTTGGATAGGACCTATTTTGTACTATTGAGTATTTTGCATTTTGACCAATAAACTTATTTTCATTTTCAATTATTATTGCTTACGTGAGGTAAGGTATAATGTGCTTATGACTAAAATTTATGAATATCAGCTTCGGTTTATTAATTAGTTTATATAAAGAATTCATAGTATTTCATAGTCTTACAAGCTCAACGTCCCCGCGCTTACGTCTCTTCGTACCCGAGCTTACGTGTTTTCGTCTACAATTTCAGTAAACAACAGCGAGCGCAGCGTTCGCCTAGCCGTAGCCAAGACAACATACCGGAGATGCTAGTCCGCTACGGTTACATGCTTATATAAGCTTATTTTCATATGGGTCAACACATGCTTAGGCCGGACCTTTTGGTATAAAATGTGTGGATAGGACCTAAGTATTTTGCATGTTGACCAATAAAATTATTTTCATTTTCAATTATTATTGCTTAGGTGAGGTAAGATATAATGTGCTTACGACTAAAATTTATGAATATCAGCTTCGGTTTATTAATTACTTTATATTACACTAGTTTAGTTGCGAAATCCGGCAATACTGCTAAAATTATGTGGGAAGTAGTTAATTAAACACGTGGGCACCAATATAGGCGTTTCTCAGGGATCCTCCCTGTCTAATATCGCATTTACCTTGCTTCTCAACGATCTGCCTAACTGTGTCAGGGATGCTCACATACTCATATACGCAGACGATGTCGCGGCAATCGTTGAGACTGTAACTGTGGATGCTTAATGCATCAGTCAGGATCAGAAGGTGCCAACTCGCGGATTCCCGCGAGTTTCAGATCCGCGAGATGACGAATAAGTCAGGCGAAAGCTCACTGCCGTGGCAGGTGAAATGCTAAATTGATGGTCTAATATTAAACGTATCCAAGACAAACTATATGCATTTTCAACTTTCGGGGCGAGCGTGCAGGCCGTTGACGGTGAGTCTTGGGAGTGAAGATGTCAGCTAGGATGACAAAACCTCATTTTTGGGATTAATTTTAGACAAAAGCTTAACATGGGAACACCATATTGACACACTGTGCACAAAAATAGGCAGAGCCCAGAGCCTGTTTTGCTCTTTGGCGTTTGTCAGGAACTTTGGACAAAGATGTCGTTAAAAACTTTTACTTCGCCGCAGTACATTCCTATCTTCAATATGGAGTAGAGCTTTGGGGGCGTGCAGCCGATTGGGAGCGCGCTTTCAGGCTGCAGAAGAGAGCGGTGCGCGCCATAGTGAGAATCTCACAAGACACCTCAGTTAAGCCACACTTCAAGTGCCTAAGTATCATGACTGTGCCTGCTCTTGTATCAGGCTGCTCTGTACGCCAGAACCCACCTGGTAGACTATGCAAGGTGCGGGGATGGTCATGGTTATCATCTTAGGCACTCTGATAGACTGAAGGCGCTACCGCGTTGACTCACCAAGTGCGCGAAGCTGGTACACGTCATGGCACCGGCGGTGTACAACCGCGTCCCAACCGACATCACCAACGCGCAATCCCCGCAATCCTTCAAGTTTAAAATTAAAAATTGGCTCATTGAGTTTTTTTAATATAAAATATAATTAAAATAGTACTTAAGTAGTAATTAAATTTTTATTTAATAATATTATATAATTTAACAGTTGTAACTAACTGAATTGAACTTGTCTAAAATTTGTTTTTATGTGCCTAATTGCTGACAACTTTTTATTTAACATGTATAATTAATAAAAATTACTTTGCGTCTTTACCTTTTTTATATAATTGTATTACATTATTTGCCGTGGGGCAGTAGGATGTTGCCTCTCCTCTCATGCCCGTGGATGCAGTAAGAGCCTGCTAAGGGACACCTGAGGAAGATGGGCAGCAGCGTCTTTCCGTGTATCAACATCCTGTACTGCGCTCACCAACCCGCCTGCCAAGCGTGGTGAGTATGGCAACTACCCCACATGGAGATCCATGAGGGAGGCTTGTGTTCAGTAGTGGACGTTTTACGGCTGAAATGATGATGATTATATTATTAGTCCTCCCGCGACCAAGAACGCTGAAATGTGTTTGAAACGTCAAAAATAAAAAAAATAAACGCGTTAAAATCCTGTAATTTTAAAACTAAAAAATATTGTATTATATATAACTTGTGAAATGTGATATTCGTGAAATTTGTGACATGTAACTCTGGTTATCAATAAATGAACTATGAACTATGTTCACGCCTGCGCCTGTGTGACGATGAGGCGAAAGGCGATACGGTGATGATCTCTTTCCGAGTTGATATATGTGATCTTAAAGCGGGCTCCACTAGGAGCTTGGTCGTTAAAAGATAATGTTAGGCCATAAATTTAATTTATTTATATTGTATAATTTTCATTTATTTATTTATTGTATACATGTACATATGTAAACATGTATTTATATAACACAAGTGATTTAAGACGGTTTAATTGACATTTTATGCATTTGCAGTATAAAAAATCGAAGTAATACGAAGGATGGACGTCTAGAGGGAATGACATGAGAAAATGATGATTATATTTTAATACATTCTATAGAAAAAATATATTATTTTTAGTTTAATATAATTTTACGTACAAAAAAAATTAAGCCGTGGAGTGCTGACAGTAGAATATTGCCTCTCTTCGTTTGCCTGATGATGCAGTAATAATCTGCCAAGGGATACCTACTGAAGATGAGCAGTAGCATTTTACATGTATGACTATCCCGTACTGCATGACGTACCCGGGAGTAGGGACAGCATTCTACTGCCAGCACTTCACGGCCTACATTTACAAATACTGCAGAAATATGGCATCGAGGTCGCGAAGCTCATAGAACACTTAGCCGGAAAATGACTCACGCTTGACATGTTTCCGTTTCTTTGTGCTGTTAATAAACAGTTGTACAGTAACAGCAGATAGCAGTTAAATAGAATAAAAACTTTTCCAAAATATTATGTCTACATAGTTTTATTACATTGTTGTACAAGAGATATGTACATCATCATTTCAGCCGTAAAACGTCCACTACTGAACACATGCCTCCCTCATGGATCTCCATGAGGTGTAGTTGCCATACTCACCACGCTTGGCAGGCGGGTTGGCGAGCGCAGTACGGGATGTTGATACACGGGATGCTGATACAATTTTAGTCTATAATTATTTAGGTCCGATTTATCCCCCTTTTTAAATAGAGGCTTTACTAGACTGCTTTAGTATATTTGGAAATACGCCTTCTTCAAACGATCTATTAACCAAGTAGCTAATTATTTCAGAAATAAATGGAGCACTTAATCCCCGTATTCCCACGGGAACGGGAACTACGCGGGTGAAACCGCGGAGTGCGGCAAGTATCTCATAATGTAATAGCGTCTATTTGCTATAAGTGTCTTACGAGTATGTTTCTTAAGAGGGGCCAATCCAACTTACTTTTCATACAACCGCTCGTACGTGGGTGTGGCGTCGTAAAGATCTATCTATGAAACTTTTGATCTAATAGGTATCTTGTGCACTATATCTAGGTTTCTATCCAAACAGAAAAATCAAAATTTGGAGAAAAAAATTCCGTATAAAATTTGTTTCTCCAAATTTTGATTTTCTGTTTGGATAGACACCTAGATATAGTGCACAAGATACCTATTAGATCAAAAGTTTCATAGAAAGATCTATTACGACGCCACACCCACGTACGAGCGGTTGTATGAAAAGTAAGTTGGATTGGCCCCTCTTAATGCGTGTATCGTTTTCTGACTGAGCTGTTTGTTAATGTACCTATTAAATGTAAATTCTATTCCACTGTAACTTATACATATTGTTTAATCTAGCCGTTTTAATTATCCGTGTTTACAACTTGGAGCAATTATTTGCACACCTTAAATTGCTTTACCCAAAGCAGATGGTATCTTACAATGCTAACACGAGCTTAAGCAGACTTTAAATATAAACGAAGCACTTTACTCAGGTCGTAAAAGTCTAGACCGGTGTAAACCGGTTAATGAATTGCCATGTGGACAAAAATAATAAAGCAACGAGGCATGATAAAGCAGTTTTTTTAAATATAACACCTGGTTAACCCTCGGCATTCCTGGTGGAAAAAAGTTACGTGGCATGCCTGATGGGTCTGTGGGACCCGAATTTTATCTTTTCGGACACAAAATGTTGACTTTTAATAGAAGTAATTATTAAATACGGAAACTAAATTTATAAAAACTATGTTTAAGTTAAGTTAACTTATGAACGTTTTTAACGTAAAATTATACATCCTGTCTTTGTAAACATGAATAATCAACTTAAAAAGAAAGATATTTCAATAAAACTTTAGAAAGTTTTAGACATAATTATATAAATTTGTCAATAAATATAATATCTTTAGTCCTTTTTCTCTTCAAACCTATTTTCAAGGGCTTTGTTTTAATAGCAGATTTTATACCAGAAAATTACATGACCAAAGCAATTGTGACTTTGGTCAAAAGGTATTTACTATCTGAACTTTCTATTATTATATCCTAGCCACACTCCACAGTTTCCGTTCCTACTAACATTTCAAGCAAGAATAATAGGTACATCAATGGTGCACCGCCCGTATCGAACCCACGACTTTCGACATATAGCTATCGCTATGGCTTATTCTATAGTTCGTAATCACTTTATGAGATATCGCGCACTAGTGACTTTTGTCACCGTGACTGTTGCGTCACTGTCACCGTGTGCATCATCCGTAATCAAGGTGCGCGCAATTGGATAAGTGACAATTTTGAGAATTTGTATGTGACCAAAACTTTTTTGTCACGGTAAAAAATGTGCGCACTCTAAAAATTACAAAATGTGTATAGAACGGCTTTTAATAATCTAATAATTTAAAATAAAAGAAGTAGATTTTACAAAAAAATTAAGAGGGCAATCACGAACTATTCTTGAATCTTGTTGTTCAAACACAATCTGCATGAAACCGGTTAATGCACTAGTACCGGTTAGAAACGGACCGTCACAGTACACGACGCTGATATATCGACGCGGAGTCGCTCTGGATTTAGGGTTACGTTGAACAATCGTCTGTGGGATAAGTCAGGAGAAATTGTACTATAATACAAGCCGAAAAAGAGGTATGAATACCAGTAGTTTTGGTGGACAAAAACGAAAACAGCCAGACTCGAAAAAAATAGATAATAATGATAATTAGAGATATATTTATTTTCTCTCTTAAAGGTTACAAGCACAGTAAACATAATGTACATTAATTGTGTAAGGAACTAATTTCCACCGTAAAACGTTGCTAAATACTGCTGCCATATTGCGGAGGTATCCTTTTGGCAGATTCTCACTGCGTCCACGGGTAATAGAGGGGAATATTTTACTGCCGGCACCCCTCGGAATATTACAATCAAATGTTAATTTAATGTATTGGACATTAAACGGTTATTTGAACCTTGTTGTTTAAACACAATCTGCACGAAACCGGTTTCTTGCACGAGTACCAGATAGAAACGGTCCGTCACAGTACACGACGTTGATATATCGACGCGAAGTTGCTCTGAATTTAGGGTTACGTTGAACAATCGCCTGTGGGATAAGTAAGGAGAAGTTGGAATATTCTGGCATTATACAAAGTGTATCCGCCTGTTGATGCTGATAGAATATACTAAAAGAGCCTCTTACTTGTGATGCAGAAAGAATCTGCAAAAGTATAAAATCTGTAAAGGATACACCTTTGCAGATTCTTTCTGAATCAAAAGAAAGAGGCTCTTTTAGTATATCACTACCAACATCATCTAGCATACTCGCCAACCCCACTGCCAAGCGAGGTGAGTTAGGCAATCAACCCTCATGAAGAATCATCAGGGGGTCCAGCAGTGGACGGCCTGAGATGATGATGATGATTTAAGAAGAAGAAGAAGAAAAACATTTATTTACCACACGCACAAATCACAAAACATACATCCACATAAAAATAACATTAAAAATAAAAATGTATATGAGCCTGATTCTTCCAACTGCTGGGAAAATGCCTCCCTTCCACTGATCTCTGTCCTATGCTCTCTGGCGTAAGATAAGCGCGCAAGCTTATAAATTAAACCATTTTGCATAGAACATTAGTGGGACTAGTTCACGACAACTAACGTGAAACTGAACGCTGTTCTTGGATGTAAAACGGGTTTAATGTATCGCAGCAGCCAAATACATATCTGTTGCTGTCTCGTTGCTGTATTGATTGCTGTTCACTGCATTCAACATACAATTTGCCAAGCGCTTTTGCTCTGATTAGCTTTGTATAGCATTTAGTTTAAGCAACAGTTTAACTAATTGTATTATATTATGCAGGTTCCTTTTGAGATTGTATCGTACTGGTAATATTATTTTTTTTTAATTTCGTGGTACAACCATTGATATAAAAGCATAGATGAGCCCTCACACCAAAAACTCTGGCAATGTGTTTACACGCCACGCGTACCGAAAAAATAGTGTTATCTCTTTTTCTCCCACATTATTTGCAAACACTACTTTCTCATACTTGCAATCGCCATTTTTTTATTTGTTATTTTGACAACGGAAGCAAACAAATAATTATTTACCAAATCGCAATACTTACGAGTGAAATGTTACACCTTTGGCTTTATTTGTGTTTCTGGAATTGTTGGTGCACTTGCGAAATGCACAAGATGGCATTTTGTGGCACTTTTTTAACACGCCCGGCTAACACTGTGTTTCGATGTGCACTGATTCAAAAAGTGAGCTCACTCATCATCGTTTGGAAACACAAGGGCGCGGTCTATACTGAGACCGCGCCGTTGTGTTTCCACGGTGAGGGCTCATCTATGCTTTTATATCAATGGTTACAACAAGGAACCCTTATAAATAAATAATGCTGGACAATTCACACAGCATCATCCCAGTCCCAAGCTAAGCGGAGCTTGTGTTATGGGTACTAGATAACTGATATACTTAATACATTATACTTCATACATAGATATTTTTTTATATATATACATATGTATATTGGTGAGATGACGGTTGATAGAGCGGAGTGGAAGAGGAAAACCTGTTGTGCCGACCCAACATAAACTGGGATAAGGGCAGGGAAAATATGAAATGATGATAATGATTTATAGTGAACCTTGAACAGATATCTGCAGATCATACAGACATTTGTACCGAGGCGGGAATAGCACCCGCAAGCTTGCATCGCTGGCGGACCTTCGCCTCGAGGTCGTCAATCTGTCTTCGGCTTTACGAAGAGACTGTTAGTCTTATAAAGCTGTTGTTTTGCTTGTACATAATAGAATAATGACGCCGAGATAACGATACAAAAAAGAGTTGCAAAGACAATTTTTAGATTTAAGGTTCCGTTTGCATTAAAAATCGTACATATTGCGTCCCACACCGCGCCTATTTTTACAACGTAGTTGTACGGCAAAAAAATAAATAAAATAAAACATGATACGTATTGTATTGTATTATACGTATACGCCTTGGACCGGGAAGTATGGAGAGAGGGAAGGGAGGCCTTTGCCCAGCAGTGGGATCCTACAGGCTGATTAGATTAGATTAGATGATACGTATACGCTTTTGTATTCAAGTTGGCCTTACAAAGTTTCAACGGCAAACCAATATTACAAACACGCGTTCAAATAATTTTTTTACAACAATATACTCGAGCTTCCATTCTTACTAAAATATTTTTAATAAACCCCGGAAAGTGGGATAGTGATGATAAAACCCTGTGCTCCCCATTGTGTTTGGTGTCGAGCCCAGTGTATTATACCTACCCATCTGTGGATGTTCGACACAGTGGCGTTACGAACAGCAACGACACTCATTGGTTAGGAGTACTGAAAGTCATGAAGTCGTCATTATTGACCTCTATTCGTCCCGATTTGAACATTATTCATCGCAGCCGTGGAAGTTTCATATTCATATTCATTTATTTGCGAAACATGAGTTACATAAGATGTCAATAGTATTATAGTATAGTACAGTCATGATCAGCTCATAAGCATGCAAAAAATATTATCGGCTACAATTTGATTACTATTCTATAAGTCACGATTTAAATTAATATGTATATAATGTCAGAGAGGAAATAATATTATGCACCATAAACCAAAACAAGACAATGCCAAAAAAATAAAAAAGGAACATAAAATAGGTATGTAATTAAAACATAATGTCAAGAAAATTTGTCCTTAAAATACTCATTGACATTATAATAAGCCTTTTGTGTTAAGCGTTTACTGCTGGATACTGCCTCCCTCATTAATTTTTCAGTACTGCGGCCTGCATCCACCGCTGACCAGCGGTTTTTGTAAAGTCATCTGCCCATCTCATAGGTAGACGCTGCGCTTGGCGGTCACTGTCCTCCATACATTCGTGGCCCCTCGGCCATTTGTTCTGCACGCTAGATGGCCTGACCATTCTCACGTGCTATAATCTTTTTTCACTTTCAAAATTAACGCGAGATATACTATTCATTTTGTAAAAACGGCCTTCAGCATGGAATCCTTGCCTCAACCTGTACGAGAGCGACACGCAAGGTGGGCCTTCCACATCCAATGGAGATGCAGTAAACGTGTTCTTTTCATCGACATTTAGTTGAGACGATAGTAGTGATGATGAACCTGCACCGGATACATATGCCAGCGGTACTACTCTAACAACGACGCCTGCAACAGCGCAAGCACATCAAGCGTCACGCCGACCGCCCCTCCTCTCGCGCCGAACGTTACGAGGCTCGCGCGGCACGCGCCGCTGCCAGCGCCAGTGTCGTGTCGGCCCCACGCGCCCAAGGGCATTCAATCCCATGATGATGATTTTCTTGAAAAATCAAAACGTGTCGGAATAATCTTCGACGTTACAATACTACGTGAGTAATTCCCGTTTTTACAAAATGAGTGCTATATTCTGTTTGGCTATGTTGGATACTCGAGCTCTTCTACGTATCTACCATACTCATTTTCGATTCTATCCCTTAGAGAAATGCTGAGCATAGTCATCTTATTCTCCGAGAACATGAGCATTTTGCCTTAGGGTGTCGGCAGTAGAATGTTACCCCTCCTCTCATGCCCGGTGATGCAGTAAGAGGCTTGTAAGGGATACCTACGAAAGACGCTGTAGCTTTTTTATCACATATGTATGTAAATCGTGTTAAGACGTTTTAAGTTGACATTAAATTTTAATGGAAAATGTTTATTTTATTATTTTTAGTAGGTACGGTTAAAAGTTTTTTTTTTTACTTTTAATTTATATTATTGAGAATTAACCAAGCTGTGACATTAGTTTGCTAGGTAATAGCACTCCAGAACGGGATACGGGCCCATTAAGTGTGCTAGCGTTAGATAGCCAAGTATTTTTATGGCAGTTTTTCGTTCGACCAGTCGGACCGGCAATAAAAAGTGCATTAATGGAGATTTCAGAAAATGCTTGCACGATTGTAAAGAGAATACTCGATTTGGGTTCAGTTTTTTATTTGTCATCGAATGCGATGATTTTATAAAGTAACTGATATAAAAACATCGGTATTGCAGTTGTAATAGGAAGAGCTTTATATCAGGTGGGCCATCGGCTTGTCCCGTCGTTAAGTCGTATAAAACAGACTAGATTCGAAAATAATCTTTAAAATACCTATTTGATAATCTTGGCTAGCGTCAAATGTCCGCACGTTGAACAATGAACTACTAAGTGTAATAAGTATTTGAATTGGTAACTAATAATTCCTTAATATTTCAACAAAAAATACCTTCTTCAGTGTCTATGATGATAATGATGATGATGAGTAGGTTGGTGCGACAATAAATAGACACATCATGCCTATCTTTTGATATCGCCCGGGAATTTTTTAACATTGATTGTTTCGATGTTCCATTGTGGTGCTAGAACAGTTTCAGTTTATTAAAATTAAATCATTTGTTCTGGATGCTAATGCTTGATAAAAATACCTAAAACGCTAAATTATGTATATACAGGGCGTCCCACGGATATGCCACATGGAGGGAAAGTACCTTGAATATTGTAGATGAAACATTTTACTGAAAGAAAAAGAAGACATTATTTGAATTTAAAAAACAATTTAAACTGTATTCATAGATATTTAAATAATTACATGGTTGAACCGGGAATCGAACCCGTTGCACGAAAAAAATAATAAACCTGTAGCTTTATCACACCGATCGACAGGCTTACATGCGAGGAGGGGTAAAATTCTTCTGCCGGCACCCCACGGCAAATGATCACTGGTAAATTTGAAGGCAAAGATAAAGAGAACGAGAGGTTAGACGATGCATTGGAGCGACCTGGTCTGCTCAACCCTCGACACTCCCGTATACAGGCTCTACGTATCGCCGGAAACCGTTCCAGGTGGCGGAGAGAGTAGTGTGTAGTAGGGTGAAGCAGGCCAGGTCGCTCCACCGTCGAAATTCAAATATCAATCATTGGCGGTTACGACTCTCAGTAACTGAGGAATACGACTGAAAGAGGAGGTTTGTTTCCAGCCCACCATGCATTTAAAATGAGTTTCGAATAGTTGATATGGTGAGCCGACAATTTGAGCGAGAAGAAAAGACCAGAAAAGCAGATCACACCATCAGATGATAATAAATGCCAAGAGAGAGAGAAAGAGACAGACCCAGTGAGGGAAAGAGGTGTGCCAATGTTGTTAAAAATATTATCTGAGTAAATCTTTCATCATCATCATTTCAGCCATAAAACTTCCACTGATGAACACAGGCCTCTCTCATGGATCTCCATGAGGGGTAGTTGCCATACTCACCACGCTTGGCAGGCGGGTTGGTGAGAGCAGTACGGGATGTTGATATACGGAAAGACGCTGCTGCCCATCTTCCGGAGGTGTCTCTTAGCAGGCTCTTACTGCATTCACGGGTAGGAGAGGAGGGGTAACATTCTACTGCCGGCACCCCACGGCTATTTTCTGAGTAAATCTTTGCAAATGTAAAATTAAATAGTCTGCTTCATTCAATACTATCATTCCATTTGCTTCATGCTGGGTGCTGGCAGTAAAATAATGCCCCTCCTATGTTGCCCGTAGGTGCAGAATCTGCCAAGGGATACCTCCGGAAGATAAGCAGTAGGGTCGTTCTGTGCATGCCGTACTGCACTCGCTAAACTCAAGCATGGTCCCTCAACCCCTAAAGATCAGTAGATACTTGGAGATCCATGAGTGAGGCTTTTGTTCAGCAGTGGACGTCCTAGGGCTGAGATGATAATGATGATGATGATACTAAAGAGGGTAATTTTCATCACTCCATACAATAGAGATGTAAATATAAGCCAATACCTTAAAAAACTAAAAAACAGATGATAGTATTTTGACATACTTAATAAGGGGGAAAAAATATTCATCGGGGAATGTAGTAAGAAAAGTTCATACAACCTTATGGATTAAAATGCGACTTTTCAGTCATCATCATTATCATTGGTACTTACCATTATTTCTGTTATGAATAAGGGTGAATATAAAAATGGCCAAAAATTGTTACTCTTAAGTGGGTGTGATTTTATCATTATTTCAACCGTAAAACGTCCACTACTGAACACAGGCCTCTCATGGATCTCCATGAACGGTAGTTGCCATACCACGCTTGGCAGGCGGGTTGGCGAGCACAGTTCGGGGTTTTTTTTTATTTTTATTGGCGCCTACCATGTTACTTTTTAGGGGCCGTCGGCTAACCTGCCTAAATTATCTCTGAATGAAACAGAGCTTTTGTTACGGGAAAAATAGGGCTTGTAGACTTGTTTTCTTATTTCTTTTTCTTTACAATAGTAAAAATATTTCAGTTTGGGGTGTTGATACACGGAAAGACGCTGCTGCCCATTATGCGGAGGTATCCTTTAGCAGGCTGTTACTGCATCCACCGGCATGAGAGAAGGGGTAACATTCTACTGCCGGCATTTTTTTTTTTTTTTCGAAATGATAATATATGTATGTTGTTGACCGCAGATGGCCATGACAACGTTACCGGACTATGGCGAGCGCAGAAGGCGCCCAGCCGCAAAAGTTAGGTTGGGGCAACAAGCTCAAGGGCACCACTTAGGTTCGAACCACGGCTTGGACTGTTGCCAGAATTTTTGAATCTACTGAAGGATAGCGTCTAGGTGCAAAACTGCACCTTTAGACGGAAGAATGTATTCTTCGGCCCCGCCGGCGGGACCGGTTTTTGAAAATGTGTCTAACAGCTAGTGTGGGACGGGTTGACGTCACCTCCGGGTTAGCGGCGGTGAGCTCGTCAACGGGCAAGCCGAGAACGTGTCTCGGTCGACGGAGGAAAGAACTCGTGAGCAATGGCTCTATCGGGTAGTCGGAGGGTAATCCCGAGATTAGGGGATTGGAGTGTTCCGCCGCCACTTCATAAAAACGCTTTGAAGCAGTTTTAATAAAGTGTTCGATGGACTCGAGTTTGAGATCTCGGTGGAGGTCTACATTGCGCATGTACCATGGGCAACCCGTGGCCCTGCGCAAGAAGTTGTTTTGGACTACCTGAAGGCATCTAACATGACGGGACTGGCCAAAGACGACAGAGGAATATGTCATTATTGGCCGTACAACTGTCTTGTAAAGTGTCACTTTATTTCTAAAGGACATTTTACTTTTCGAGTTGAGAAGGCTGTTTAACGGCTAAGCACGAACTTCGTACGATTAGTGACAGACCTTATGTGGGGATAGAAGGTGAGACGTCTATCTAGGATTACTCCTAGGTAGCGAGCTTACCTAACCCAAGGGATGGGTTTATCGAAGAGGAGGAGAGGCTGGGGCAAGAAGGGACTCCGAGTGAAGTACACTGCTGCACTTTTCGTCGGGTTCACCTCTATGCGCCACTTTCTGAACCAGGCACCTAGGGTGTCTAGTGCAGCCTGCGTACGCGATTCCTGTTCTTATCGGACGCGTACAAAGCCGTGTCATCGGCGAAGAGGGCAAGTACGACTTGCGGGTGTCGGGGAATATCGCTGGTGTACAGCGTGAAAAGAAGGGGAGCAAGGACTGAGCCTTGAGGAACTCCAGCTCGGACGGGTTTGGGGTCTGAGAGCGTGCCTTCCACGCGGTAGCAAAAGCAGCGGTTCGACAAGTAGTCTCGTAAGATGAGTACGAGTCTGTCTGGCACTCCAAGCAGGAAAAGCTTGTAAACCAAGCCGTTGTGCCAGACTTTGTCGAAGGCTTTAGCTACATCGAGGAAGACAGCGCCCGTATCTGCTGGCCAAGTGTGGTGCCACTTGGACAGGACGTGTTCCGTGATGCGGAGCACCTGCTGGGGACAGGAGTGATGGGCTCGGAAGCCAAACTGTTCGTCAGGCAAGAGACTATGCTCATTGACGTGACGCCAGAGACGTCTCAGAAGGAGACGCTCGTAGATCTTCCCCAGGGAGCTGAGGAGACTGATGGGACGGTAGGAGGAAGGCTCGTTTGCCTTTTTGCCCGGTTTGTGGATGCCAATTACATTGGCTTCCTTCCAGACATCAGGGAAAGAGCAGTTAGCCATGGCAGCATTGAAGATGCTGACCAGGAGATGTATGAGGGCAACAGAGAACTTCTTGAGTACTCTGTTGCTGATGCCGTCCGAGCCAGGGGACTTCTTAGGTCGAAGATCTTTAATGATCTCGGCGACCTCTGCTGCTCTAATGAGGTCCAAAGGAGGAGCAGAGGGGGGAAGGGAAACTAGGCGGTCGACTTCACTGTTCACCATGTTAAGGTGATCAGGGTCGACGAGTTCAAGACTAGGAGAGCATTGGGATTCAAGACTCTCAGCTAGCGCGTCTGCTTTTTCCTTGTCATCAAACGCAGGCGTTTGGTGATTCGGGCGAAGCAGAGGGGGCAGGATTGAGACACCATCTGATTTCATAGATCTAGCCAGGCTCCAGTAAGCTAGATGCCCGGGTTCGATATTAGAAAGCAGATTGTCCCAAGAAGTGTTACGATGCTCCTGAATGGCCCTCTTCACCTTGCGGCGAAGCGAGTTCATTCGGAAGCGATTTAGTTCGGAGGGCCAAGAACTAAAGCGACGAGTTGCTGCGTTCTTTTCCGTGATCAGTCGTCTTATCTCATCAGGCAGGACACAGTTACGATCAGGCGTAGCTGGGACCTGTCTAGACAAGTCGCGAACGGCGGACTGGACATGACTGGTCAGGGAGTCGACCGCAATAGCAATGTCGTCAGGGGACCTAATATCGTCGGGGATTTTATCCAAGTCGGGAGAATGGATAACCTTGAGGGCTTTCTCAAGTTTATACCATTGCACCACAGTCTTGGTCGCGGGAGTAGGGTCCGGCAGAGGGCCAAGTCTTAATATGACGGGACGGTGGTCAGAGTCTAGTTCCTGCATCACTACTATGGAGCTCATCCGGAGGGATACGTTCCGCAGCAGTGCGAGGTCTAGAGTTTGGTTGGAAAAATCAATACGTGGGGAATATCGAGTGTGACACATGGGGGCAATAAGATCTAGATTTAAAAAATCTAGATAGCCTGAGAGGAGGGCACCGTTTCTATTACGTATCGAGCAATTCCACATAGGGCTTTTGCTATTGAAGTCGCCAGCCAGAATGACTGAGCTTCCAAGACTGAGAAGGGATTCTAGGTCGCTTTTAAGAAGCTTTCTATTAGGGCTAAGATAGCAGGATGCAATAATAACCGGTTGATGACCGGTCATTGCAAGTCTGCAGACAGAGACTTCTAAGTCTGTTAAGGGCGGGGGATCAATGGGAATGCAGTGCAGCGACCTCTTGAAATAAATGGCAGTACCGCCTCTAGGGGCGTTCGTTCTGTCATTTCGTACCATCTGGTAGTTAGCGATCCTAGGATCACGATGGCACTGTTTCAAGAAGGTCTCCTGCACTAGCAGAATATCTATTTGGTGATTGACAAGGAATTGCTTTACGAGTTCTTTCTGAGGAGATAGGCCGTTAGCATTAAAAAATGCTAACGAGAGGGAGCGGGGTTTCAGTCTTTCTTTCTGCACTGCCATACTAAAAAGACTTGAAAGTGAGGGCGTCGAGAGACGCCATGACTTCCTGATGATTAGAGATAATCATCAGTTTCTCTATGGGGGATTTCGCAAGGCTAAATTTGCGCAGGAGCGCATTAACCGATCCGAAATCGATGTTCGGCAGCCCCAGGCTAGGGTTCTCAGCAGCAGGAGCTGGCTGAGAGGGCCTAGTGGGGCGGGGGAGGGGTGCGGGGGCAGGGGCGGAGTGAAGCTCCTGGGAACGCGGGGGAGGGGATACACCAGTTGTTGCCTGAAGGGCGCGGCTGGTGTAGCCCAAAGGTCTCGCCCAAGCTGACACAGCAGGAGGGGCGGGGGGCAACAAGGACACCTTCGGAGATGTCCTCGCGTGTTGGGGTGGGGCGGGGCGGAAGCGCTCCGGAGCCCTAGCATGCGCTCTCCTAGCGTTTACCTTTAAGTTAGGCAAGAGAAGCGATGATGAGTAAGTTAGGCAAGAGAAGCGATGATGAGTTGAGAGTGGGGCAATTTGGGTATGGGCAACGGAACCCCAGGGGACAGAGGCTGGCCGATTTTCTGGAGAAAGAAGGACTCTTTATGATGAATTCTTTCTTCCAGAAGCCGCCTCACAGGAAATGGACCTGGATGAGTCCCGATGGTTCCACGAGAAATGAGATTGATTTCATCTTGACCAACAAGAAACGGGTATTCAATGATGTCACTGTGATTCACAGGGTGAAAACCGGAAGTGATCACCGAATCGTTAGAGGCACATTGAATATGAACGTTAGACTTGAAAGGTCCCGTCTGATGAAATCTACGCTCCGACCCACTCGTGCACATATCCAAAACCTCGAGAGCTTTCAACTCGAACTTTCAAATCGCTTTGATTGTCTGGGTCTCGAAGAACATGCATCAGTGGACGAGATCAATAACAGGTTCGTAGAAACTGTCCATACGGTGGGGTCTCAGTTCTTTAAGACGCCCCGTGCAAATAGACCTCAGAAACTCTCTGATGACACTCTTAACCTTATGGCTGAACGACGCTCATTACGACTGCAGTCTCCCGATGATGCTAAGTCACATAGGCAGCTCAATAGACAAGTTTGGAAATCCTTGCGGCACGATATTCGTACCTTTAATACAGCTCGTATTAAAGATACGATAGAGCGGAACAAAGGCTCCAAAGTGTTCGCGAGAGATATGTCTATTGGGCAAAGCCAGATGACGAAGCTGAAGAGGGAAGATGGCAGTATAGCGTCAAGTAAAGCAGAAGTGTTAAGGGAAGTCGAAAGGTTCTATGGACAGCTCTACGATTCGGTCACTAAACCTGTTTGCAGTGTGGCAGAAGACCCTAGAGCCAAGCTGACCCGACATTATACTGAAGATATCCCGGACATCAGCTTGTACGAGATCAGGATGGCCCTGAAACAGCTTAAGAACGACAAGGCGCCGGGGGAGGACGGAATCATTTCAGAGCTTCTGAAAGCGGGTGGATCACCGATACTTAAAGTCCTTCAGAAGCTCTTCAACTCCGTCTTGCTCGAAGGTATTACGCCAAAAACATGGAACAAAAGCGTCGTGGTACTGTTCTTTAAGAAAGGTGACAACACCTTGCTTAAGAACTACAGACCGATCTCGCTTTTGAGCCATGTTTATAAGCTGTTTTCAAGGGTCATCACAAATCGTCTCGATCGCAGGTTTGATGACTTCCAGCGTCCCGAACAAGCCGGGTTTCGAAAAGGCTACAGTACCATAGACCACATTCATACGCTGCGGCAAGTGATACAGAAGACCGAAGAGTATAACTTGCCGCTATGTCTCGCGTTTGTGGACTATGAGAAAGCCTTCGATTCGATCGAAACATGGGCGGTGCTCGAGTCTCTCCAACGATGCCGAATTGACTATCGGTATATCGAAGTGTTGAAGTCTTTGTATAGAAACGCCACTATGTCAGTCCGAGTACAGGAACAGAGTTCGAAGGATATTCCCTTAAAAAGAGGCGTAAGACAGGGAGACGTTATTTCTCCGAAACTGTTTACGACCGCTTTGGAAGATGCCTTTAAGCTCTTGGAATGGAAAGGACTAGGCATCAACATTAACGGCGAATACATGACTCACCTTCGGTTTGCTGACGATATTGTGGTCATGGCAAAATCGATGGAGGAACTTGGCACGATGCTCGAAGGCCTCAACCGAGTCTCCCAACGGGTAGGTCTTAAAATGAACATGGACAAGACGAAGATTATGTCGAATGTCCATGTTGCGCCTGCCCCAGTTATGGTTGAGAACTCGGCTCTCGAAGTTGTCGACGCGTATGTATACCTAGGACAAACAGTCCAATTAGGTAGGTCCAATTTCGAGAAAGAGGTAAATCGGCGAATCCAACTCGGATGGGCAGCGTTTGGGAAACTACGCAACGTCTTTTCGTCCAAAATTCCTCAGTGCCTTAAGACGAAAGTCTACAACCAGTGTGTGTTACCAGTGATGACATATGGAACCGAGACGTGGTCATTCACGATTGGCCTCATGAATAAGCTCAGAGTCGCTCAACGAGCTATGGAGAGGGCTATGCTCGGGGTTTCACTACGCGATCGAATCAGAAATGAGGAGATACGTAGAAGAACTCGGGTCACCGACATAGCCAAACGGATTAGCACGTTGAAGTGGCAATGGGCAGGCCATGTAGCTCGCAGAACAGATGGCCGATGGGGCCGAAAAGTTCTCGAGTGGAGGCCACGGACCGGCAAGCGCAGCGTAGGACGTCCACCAACAAGATGGGATGATGACCTGGTGAAGACCGCAGGTCGACGGTGGATGCAGATCGCTTCCAACCGCAATAACTGGATATCCATGAGGGAGGCCTATGTCCAGCAGTGGACGTCCTACGGCTGAAATGATGATGATGATGAATGATGAAGCACGTCAGTAGGTAGTTCTCGCAAATTTTCATTGCTTTCTTTCTGGTGACGAAGACGAACTAGGTACCGTATTTTAATTAACATTTTTTCTATTTTTTTGTTGGTTTACAATTTTCTGACAAGTGGCAATTGTTATTTGAGAGACGTCACTTGTATGGTTGACACTTAAAATTTGAAGTGTGTTTTTTACTATGTCAATGTCAATCTGAGGGCGTCCAATACAATATTTTGTCTTCTTCTTTTTTTTTTGTCGTGTTACAGTTATTTCAAAAATCACTTTTGTAAATTGTTTTTTTAGTGATGCTATCGACTTTAATTTCGGTATAGCGTATATTTTTTTGTTTTTTTATGGACGGTTGGATGGCCGAGGTATTTTCTAATAAGTTATCTCTCTAAAATAACATAACTGGCGGGTGGATTTAAAGTTAATAAGAGATACGAAGTAGATATTTTTGTTTCTTTAATTTTATTTTATTTTTTATATTTATATAATAATTTTATAAGTACGTATATGTTATTTAGTATATTTTATGGTATTTTCTAATAGTGATAGTGAAAATGAGCTTTTCGAATCCTGTTCATCTTCTGACGATCAGCCGAGCACTGACAGTTTTTGTAGCATCGCCACGCTTTCTGAGACACTTGAGTCTGAGTTATCAGTTTTTCCTAAAAATTTCAATGTAGTTCACCTAAATGCTCAGAGTATTCCTGCTCACTACCCTGATATGCTGGCATCTTTTACTAACAAAAATATTCATGCAGTACTAGTCTCCGAGTCTTGGTTCCATCCGTGTTTACCCTCTACGTCATACTCGCTGCCGGGTTTCGTTCTTGTTCGCAACGATCGCGAAGGTAGGGTTGGTGGAGGTGTTGCTATTTATCTTCGTTCTCATATTCCTTTTTCAGTGATCAGCACGTCTCCCCAACCAGCCAGTGGAGCGGAACACCTTTTCTTAGAGGTCACACTTATGCATACCAAAGTACTACTCGGAGTTTATTACTGCCCTTCCTATAAATTTAACTTCTTTTCGTCGTTTGAAAAATTGCTGGAAGACTTTACTCCTGCTTTCAGTCATACTAATAAATAACTTTCAGTAATAATAATGTTAGGTGATTTTAATACATGCCTTATAAAACAGGACTCCCGTACAGCAAGTTTTGAATCTCTTGTTAAAGCCAGCAATTTGTCAATTCTCCAACTAGGTCCTACGCATCATTTCCCTAATTGTAATCCCTCTCTTCTAGATTTGATACTAGTATCGTCCTTAAACAATGTTGCTAAACATGGCCAATGCGCAGCAGATGCCTTTTCATACCATGATTTGATTTTTCTTTCGTATAAAATCCGTCCCCCGAAAGCTAAACCACAAATCATCGTGCAACGTAACTTTGCTGGCATGGATCTGGAACTTCTCCGTCATGATGCAGCGAATATCGACTGGTCTGAAGTGTTTGATTCCATTACTGTAGATGACATGATTTTCCGGTTCAATAATGCTCTTATTGAATTATACAACAAGCACGCACCTCTTAGAGAAATTAAAATTAAACATGCACCATGGCACCATGGCTTACTACTGATATAAAATCTATTATGCACAAAAAGAATGCAGCGAAGTTCAGGTATAAATGCCGTCCATCGAAGGCCAACATGGATAAATATGTTGAGTGTCGGAATCACTGCAATAAGGTGTGTAGGGATGCTCAGCGCCGTTTCATCCACTCATCAGTTGAAAATGATGATCCTTCTAAAGTCTGGAAATTTCTAAGGACTTTGGGGATTGGTAAATCTAGGACAGTAAATAGTATCCCAAGTTCTTTTGATATCAATTTATTAAATCAGCATTTTTCCTCTTCTTCCAATTTTGATAAACACGTTAAATTCAATACTCTTAGAAATCTCACATCAATACCACGCCATGATTTTCAACCTTTCTCTTTCAGTCAATTTTCTGATTGTGATATTAAGAGAAGCATTGCCTCCATTACATCGAATGCAATCGGTAATGACAGTATTAGTCGCAATATGTTAGTGCCCATACTCGACGAGGTCATCCCAGTCATCACACACATCCTTAACTGCTCTGTATCCACTGGAACCTTTCCTTCTGTCTGGAAAAGTGCCCAGATTATTCCTTTACCTAAAAAGTCCAATCCTTCCGTTTTTACCGATTTCCGACCCATATCTATCCTTCCTTTTCTGTCTAAAGTTTTAGAACGTCTAATTCACAGTCAATTTAGCTAATTTCTTAATAATAACAAACTAATTAACCCCTTCCAATCTGGTTTCCGCCGTGGTCACAGCACGACTACAGCTTTGGCCAAGATTATGGATGACATCCGTCAGGGTATGGACAATAGACAGGTGACAGTACTGTCATTGCTAGATTTCAGCAATGCATTTAATAATGTTGATTTTGACATCCTTCTAGCTATACTTCGCTCTCTTAATTTATCTCAGACGACTATTGACTGGTTTCATAGTTACCTGTCTGGTCGCCGGCAACGCATTCGCGTGGATGAGGTTTACTCTTCCTGGTCTGAGTTGTCTGCCGGTGTGCCTCAGGGCGGCGTTCTGTCCCCTCTTCTTTTTTCCATCTTTATTAATTCTATCACTTTATCACTATCTTCGTCCTACCACCTTTATGCAGATGATCTCCAAATTTATACTCAGGCACCTGTTAGCAACTTAAATGGAGCGGTCCGCATCATAAATAATGACTTGGAGCGTATTTTAGAGTGAAGTACAAATTTTGGACTCAAAGTAAATCCTTCGAAAACTCAAGTCATTATCGTTGGTAGTTCCCGTATGATTACAAAGATTAACTGGTCCACTCTTTCCCAAGTTGTATTTGATGGTATCACTATACCTTACAGTGATACAGTTAAAAACTTGGGAGTAATAATAGATAGGAAGCTGTCTTGGGCACCACATCTGAACCAAGTAAGTAGAAGGATGTTTGCGTCAGCTGCCTCATTGCGGAGGCTACGGAATTTCCTACCAACATCCACTAAGGTTACGCTTGCAAATTCTCTTTTGCTCCCTATAATTGATTACGCCGACATATGCTACTCCAATATTACTGAGGCTCTTCTAGAGAAACTTGAGCGCCTCCAGAATCTCTGTATTCGTTTCATATTTGGCCTGCGTAAATATGATCACGTCTCAGAATATCGGAGTAAGCTTAAGTGGTTACCTATTCGTTCCCGCAGAAATGCGCATTTCCTCTTTTCTTTGTACAGTATCCTGTTTAGTCCTTTTTCTCCTCCCTATCTCAAAGAGCGCTTTGAATTTCTTCATCTCTCACACGATCGCACAACGCGCTCTTCTGAGACTCTGCAACTCAGTACGAGGAGTACTCTTCTATTTTTTATGAAAATTCTTTCACTGTGCTAGCGATACGGCTATGGAATGCTCTTCCGGTTGAAATCAGAAAAGCCAAATCATTGCCCGTTTTCAAAAAGCTAGTGTTCAATCACTATTTATCACTTTAACTTTATTTCCTATCAGTAACATTTTATAGTATATATTAGTATTTATTGTATTTGAGATATATATGTATATATATATATGTATATATATGCACATCTATATGCTATTTATTGATTATGTATTATAATTTAATTTTGTATGTACTATAGTCGCTAAATAGGTTATTAACTATACTTATATATTTATTAAGTGCATGAGTTTAAATATATATGATGACACCGTGCTTTTTTCATTCTTGTTGGTTAAGTCCATCCTAAGGTTGCCTGGAAGAGATCGCTAATAGTGATAAGGCCGCCCATTGTACTTCTACTTTTAATTTTGTAATTTTCTTTCTTTGTTATATTATGTCATGTGTTAGTATTAAGTACAATAAAGAGTTATCTATCTATCTATCTATCTATCTATCTAAGGCCGACTTGTGGGACGCCTTCTTCCTGCGCCGTTTGCCGCCTTCGACGACAGTATAACTGTCGTCGGAGGACTGCTCCGACGAGGAAGAGTTGTCGCTCGGGGAGGGTTCGAGCTCCATCGCCGAAGCGTCGGAGTCCGAATCGGAGGAGGAGGACGGGGCGGGGGAGACCGGAGTCTCCGGGGTGGCCGGAAGGGCGGGGGAGACCGGAGTCTCCGGGGTGGCCTGAAGGGCGGGGGTGAGAGGGGCCGCGGTAGCCACCTCCATTGAATGGGACTTGGATCTTTTGTCCAACTTGTTCGCCTCTTGGTAAGAGGCGAGCAACCTGGACAACAAGTCCCCGTGCTGCTGGGCTAACATCCTGAGTACCCCCAGGAGGGTCTCAGGATCAAGCCCACCCAGCAAGTCCGGGCTTGACATCGCGCGGGGGGTGAGGGGAGGTCCCTATTCCCCGGGGGGAACACCCGGGAAATAACTAAGTGTCCCTCCTTGTCGGGTATAGACAAGGAGGGGTGTGTGCCTATGTGTCCTACCTAAATGTGTGTGTCCCTTTAACCTCTCTTATGGGGCAAAAGGGGTGTGTGCCTCACGCTATCTGGGGTCGGCGAGGGTTCCACCCCAAGGCCGGTGGTTCCAGACCCAGCCGGATTCTGTGTTGCCTTGAAGAGGCAAAACAGGCAGGGTATCCCTTAGCTGACCACTGAAGTCGTGGCTTTCGACAGTTTATAAGGCAAAGAAACTAGCTCGAGAAATCGTTCTGAAAAGAACGATTTTCTCTTGCACTGGAGCAGTTCGAGTTATTCGCTCTGAAAAGAGCAAACAACTCGAAAAGAAACAGGATAGTAATCCAGTAGCGCACTAAAAAGTGCGAACTACCGGTAATCGCTCGCGCAAGTGATTATTCAGACTAGCAAGCTAGTAAGAATAACACCGCAACGAAGCGAAGCTAGCACTGGACGCTAGCGGGCGACGGCAGGGGCCTGGTGCGGGGACCAAGGCGGCAGCGGGCGGCGGGCGTCTGGAACGACGTCCGAGCGGCGACTGAGCGAGCGCAGTGGAGGGGCCTGGTGCGGGGACCAGGCGAGCGGGCGGCTAGAGCGGCGTGCGTCTAGCACGACGTCCGAGCGGCGAGTGATAAAAAACTCTACTGCCGGCACCCTACGGTAACGTATTTTTATAATACGATACATTTTCATGCTGTTTCT